>ML677352.1:16870655-17584405 GCA_007922305.1 Dermatemys mawii | reverse complement strand
CTCTGGGGCCTAGATGAGTTTCTGAGGCCCCTAAATCTGCCAGGAAGTGCAGGACCCACAAGTACAGACTTGGAGTTTTGTCACACCAGGTAGACAGAAGAGTCCCTTCCCCAAAGAATTTTATTTAGATTATAACATATCTCCTTAAACAATTTATGCTTTCAAATGTCATTTTTAGGCACATTAAGTACCTGCTTTTCAGAAGAGATGAACAACCACAACTCAGGTTAAGTCAATGGTGTCTGCTGATGCCCAGGCCCAAGATTTGCCTGCACAGTTTTAGAAGGCCATAAGAAGATAGGGGACTGAACACTATTCCTTAAGTCCTGGATGAAATTAATCTACGTTCATTTGGGAACATACAAAGCATGTTTAATACCTACCTTCCTAGGTACTTAAACAGCCCTTATCACCATAGCATCTGAACATCTCACAATCATTATTAAACTTCTCCTCCTACACAACCCCTGTGAGGTACACAAGTATTAGCCACAGGGAAATTAAGTTCCTTGGTCAAGGTCACAGATGAAATCTGTGGCAGAGACAGGAACTGGACTCAGATCAACCAAGTTCCAGTCCAATACATTAGCTTTCAGATGAACCTTCCTCCACCTTTCAGAATCAGAAGATGTGAAAACCCAAATATGTGAATATATATTGATGTGGACTTATTTTGTGAACATTTTATTGTTCAGTACACTCTCTTCTTTCTTTCTCCTGGACACTTTTTGGAAACAAACAAACAAAACAAACCAACCCCCGCCCCATACCTAAATCCCTTTTGAAGGCTGTTTAAGAACACAATTCACACTCATCTCTGTTCTTCTCCTACACTGATCTGGCTTTTAAGTGGCTTACCAGATAAAATAACATATTCACAACAGGACTATGAAACCAAGAATCTTGAGATTTTGCAGCTCTTGTGTGCTTGGAAAAATCTGGAATTTCTACAAATTTGTTTGAGCATCATTCACATTTATTATTATTGCACTGATAGGGTGCTGAGTGCTGTATAGAGCACAAAGGAGACAGTCCCTGCCTTGAGAGTCTTATAATCTAATAATGGAAGGGAAAAAAATACATGAGACAGAAAACTCTGTGCGATCAGAAAGTGGAAACATCACATAAGCGTGGGCACTGGAGTAACCATGACAGCCTTACTGGAAAAAGGAGAGATATGACAGTCACTCTTGGACACTTGTATCATTTTTTTTTAGTACTAATTCTCCCTACTACTAAGAACTAAGCAGAAACATCCAGAAGGAGCTGTTGGACATGCACCAAAGATACAAGTCTGATTGGTGACGTACAGATTAATCTGTTAAATCTTTTAGGCTCCATTGATGTCAATAGGTCAATTTACCCCACTGAGGACCAGCAATTTGAAATTAATATTTTGAGATATTCATTGTATATCAACTATTTATTTTCTGCTGACTGTTTCAGTGCATAATTGAACATATACATGGCCAATTTCTGAATATGGGATACCCAGTATATCCTGTAATCCAAGGTACGAGCCAAAACTTGATGACTTTGAGTCAATGACAGTATTTTCATTTGCTTCAGTGAAACCAGGATTTGGGCCTATGTACACATTACAGGTTGAGTTAAATGTAATATTCTAATCTTAAAGTCGAACTGTAGATCAGTCAGTTTTGTATAAACAATTGAAGGATTTTACGGAATCACAAACAGACAGTAATATAGTCTTTATCCAATGCACCACGGTTCAAAAATATAATAAAAACTAAAGCAAATGAACAGTCTTTAAAATGAGTGAATATAGTTGTACAGTGCAAAATATTCATTGTGTTTAGACATACAGTAGATATTCTGAGAGTTCTATTTTGTTTCTCACCACCACCACCATCTGCCCTGGATAGTCTCTTAATCAGATTGCCCAGGAAAAATGCACTGAACCTTTAAACAGCAGTGTGAGGTTTTGAGCATTCATTAAATATCTGCAGGAATTAATACAAAGGAACAGACTTTGAATGGAGATAAAAATTATGAAATTGTACTTCTGATCTTGACTTTATCCTCACATATCACTGAACACATTTTAGCACTGTTCATCTTTATAGTATATAAACTATATTTGGCTGCCAAATGATTACAAATGTTAATTGCAATTAATCATAATTATTCACACTGTTAATAATAGAATAGCATTTAAATATTTTGGATGTTTTCTATATTTTCAAATATATTGATTTCAATTACAACACAGGATACAAAGTGTACAGTGCTCACTTTATATTTATATTTGATTACAAGTATCTGCACTGTAAATAAAACCAAAAGAAATGGTATTTTTCAATTCACCTAATATAATACTGTAGTACTGCAATCTCTTTATCATGAAAGTTGAGTGTACAAATGTAGAATTATATACCAAAATTAACTGCATTCAAAAATAAAACAATGTAAAATTTTAGAGCCTGCATGTCCACTCAGTCCTACTTCTTGTTCAGCCAATCACTCAGACAAACAAGTTTGTTTACATTTGCTCGAGATAATGCTGCTCGCTTCTTGTTTACATCACCTGAAAGTGAGAACAGCATTCACATGGCACTGTTGTAGCTGGCATCACAAGATATCTATGTGTCAGATGTGCTAAAGATTCATATGTCCCTTCAGGCTTCAACCACCATTCCAAAGGACATGCGTCCATGCTGATTATGGGTTCTGCTTGATAAAAATCAAAGCAGTGCAGACTGATGCATGTTCATTTCCATCATCTGAATCAGATGCCACTCACAGAAGTTTGATTTTCTTTTTTGGCGATTCGGGTTCTGTAGTTCCCGAATCAGAGTATTGCTCTTTTAAGACTTCTGAAAGCATGCTCCACACCTTGTCCGTCTCAGATTTTTGAAGGCACTTCAGATTCCTAAACCTTGTGTCAAGTGGTATAGCTATCTTTAGAAATCTCAAACTGGTACCTTCTTTGCGTTTTGTGAAATCTGTAGTGAAAGTATTCTTAAAATGGACAACATGTGCTGGATCATTATCTGAGACTGCTGTTACATGAAATATATGTCAGAATGCAGGTAAAACAGAGCAGGAGATATACAGTTTTCCCCCAAGTAGTTCAGTTACACATTTAATTAAAGCATTTTTTTTAAATGAGTGTCACCAGTATGGACGCATGTCCTCTGGAACAGTGGCTGAAGCATGAAGGGGCATATACATGTTTAGCATATCTTGCATGTAAATACCTTCAATCCCGGCTACAAAAGTGCCATGAGAACTCCTGTTTTCACTTTCTGGTGACACTGTAAATGAGAAGAGGGCAGCATTATATCCTATAAATGTAAACAAACTTGTTTGTCTTAGCGATTGGATGAACAAGAAGTAGGACTGAATGGACTTGTAGACTCTGAAGTTTTACAGTTTTGGTATTGAGTGCACTTATATAACAAAAAATATCTACACTTTTAAGTTGCACTTTCATGAGAAAGAGATTGCACTACAGTACTTGTATGAGGCAAATTGAAAAATACTATTTATTTTGTTTATCATTTTTACAGTGCAAATATTTGTAATAAAAATAATATACACTGTGATTTCACTTACAACACAGAATACAATATATATGAAAATGTAGAAAACCATCCAAAATATTTAATACATTTTAATTGGTATTCCATTATTTAACAGTGTGATTAAAACTATGATTAATCACGGTGTGATTAAAACTGTGATTAGTCACTGCCATTAATTTTTAATGGCAATTAATTTTTTGAGTTAATTGCATGAGTTAACTGCGATTAATCAACAGCCCTAATATAAACCAAACACTGAAAACAACAATCCTCATCGAGCTATTATTACTAATGGCAGAGTATCTTCTGTTCTAAAGTCACAAGTAAAAAAAGACTACTTCATTGTAATGTTCCAATTCTCTGTGCTTCCCCTTAAAATAGGATATTCTACAAATGATCACGACTGACAGCGACATACATTTGTAATAGAATTCCAGCTTGATTCTCTAGCTTTTATAATTGACACATCTTTTGTTTTTCCTCTACAGGTCATGTAACTCTGCTAGCTGAGTATTTGTCCCAAAGCACATCCAAAATACATGACTGCACAGTTCAGCGCTGGGAGAACTAGTGGCAGCAAACAGTCTATTTGACAAAGTTAGCCCTTTTTTCAGTTTTCAGATTATCCATGAACACAGGCTTTCACATTTTACAATGTTCTTGTTCTCAGAAATTATTCAGTGAATGCTTTATGCAAACCCACTCCAGCATAGAGATTGCTTGCAAATTATTCACAACTACTGCTCAGAACATTCACTATGTGTAATTTGCTGCTGGCTAGAGCTGGTCAGAAAATGTGGGTTTTTTCCCTCATGAAAAATTTTGATTTTTCAGGGAAACTTTGTAAACTGAAATATTTTTATTTGGGAAGACCACCAGAGTTCATCTCCCAGGATACATCACAATTTCCCTTCCAATAATGGGTTGTTATCCCCACCTCCCATAACACTATTTATTCCTTTTTCCTAAGCGTTTGTAATTTATTTCCCCCATTATTCCATTGCTGTGCTCACTGGCCTACAGGCTGTCTGAGAAAGCTCAATAACATGTCAGTTTACTCCAGCCAAGGCCCAAACGTATCCCCACTTGCCTTCTGCATTCCCATCTCTCCCCAAAAAATTCTAATTTTTCCACAGAAACATCATATTTGATGTTTTCCATGAAATGCCAGACAAACATGAAAATAATGAAGCCTTAATTATGACATTTGAATCTTAAGCTGCACTCGTCCCAGAACAACAATTTGGGGTCTCTCAAGCGATCCTTTCTGGGTTCTATTGCAGAAGCTACCTGATCCCAATGTAGCAACAAAAGCATACATGTAGCTAAGCGTTGTATGTTTGCACAGTTAGTAAACATGGTTATTTGGAACCCAACTCGATCCTTGTGGGTCCCTCATACTATTAATGTGGTTTAGAGAGAAAAGACACAGCTTCACTACTCACAGAAATAAAATTAAGCACATGCATGAGTGGTTGGAGGATTGGGAATTAGTGCTTTCTTTATCATGGATAAAACTAATACGTGCTCTTCTGTGAAGAAAAAGAGAAAAGAGAACATCATTTTTTCTGCTCAGACATTGGGAAAAGGATCCAAGAATATTTAATGTGTGAAAATAGGGCTCCAGTGCTACTGTTAAAAATAATGAAATCTAGGGTGCTAAGTACTGCGTGTGTTGTACAAGTTAGAACTGCCTGAGGCAGTTTTAATTTATCCATCCAATTTTTTTTTAAAGTTTTTAGTGATTCAAAAAATAACATCTGCATCTGTGAGGGAGGGGGCTGGATATTGCTCCTATTATAACTGGTTGGGCTGACTCCCTGGACTATTGCACAACATGCTTACTTGGATTCGAGCAGCACAGGAGACAGGGGGATATGACCAGGTGTGTGTTGTGCCTTGCTTGCATACTTAGATACCTGATCCTGTGACTGGATCTGTTTGGATAGTTGAGCTGAAGTCAAATCAGCTCTTTGTGAGTGCACAGCCTCACCCATGTTCAACCGAGTGCAGGGTCAGACCTTTGTTCTCTAACACCAGGACAGTTACCTGCAGTTCAGAGACCGAAGTAGGAGCCTAGCTCCTTGTGACTAGAAGACCTTTTTTAAAAATTAAAGATGCCCATTGCATTCTTGTGTTAGCGGACCAGGACTGGGGAGAAGACTAAGTCACACCCACTTTTATCCCCATATTTAAAGCAGCACAGGATTGGCACCTATTTGATATGCTATAAAAATAAAAGCATCCCTTTTCCATGATTTTTGGAAGGTGGTGCAGCCAGAAAGATCGGGGAACACAAGAGGTGTGAGTAGATTGTGACAAACATGTGCATGGTACAGAGTTGGTAAGCCACTCTGTGCAGCTGGATTGCAATTGCCTTACTCCTACTGCTTGACTCTTTACTGCACTGACCCTTTCTTATTTTAGTATTAAATAATGAAGCTTAGTTGCTATGAATAGCAGTGTCTATGCAAATCATGTTCCAAATGCTTTTTCTATCATATTTCAGATTTGTGAGGGAAACACCCAGAATATTCACAATTTTCTGCCCTAGAAGTGTATTTTTAACATTTTTGTTTTGCCCTTATAAATTCCCTTTGGTCAGGTCAAAATGCTCAGATGTCCCAGGCTTCAAACTGTCTGATTCAGGTTCCTCAGTCCTTTTAACTGAGCAGATGTCATGCTCCTTTTCTCTGGGTAAGCAATACATAGTGTTATATTAACATTTTCCATACTCTCTAAACTTCAGTTGCTTGTTATTCAACACTGTTGAATATTGCTGAGCATCTCACTTCTCCTTTACCTGTAAGAACATTAAACTTGTCAAGAAAGGAGTGAACTTAAAATAGTTATAATTATTTACATTTGAGAGGCAATGTAACACACAACTGAAAAGACACAAAGAAGTGGCCGCAACATGAGCATCCTCCCTGGTTGGCTCTAGTGGGCTTATTTACACGTTTGCCTTCCACAGGTAATTATCTGCCCAGACCAGCAGATGTCAGGTTGTGCCTTGAGAAAAGGGTGTTCTTGGGGCTAGGGAAAGGGACAGGGAGACAGGCAACTGGGTTCAGTTCCAGAAACTACCACAGGCTTTCTGTCTGATGTTGGGCAAATCCCTTAATCACTCTAGGTCTCAGCTCCACATCTATAAAATGGGGTAATGATACTTTCTCTTTGCTATCTTTGGTCCATCCTGTCTATTTAGCTTGTGAGCTCTTTGGGGCAGGGTCTGTATCTTGCTATCTGCTATCAAGGAGCAGTCCCTGTGCTTAGGACAGATGGTCGGCATAACTGCAATGCCTGTGATGTTCATTTGGGGCAGACAGAGGGTACAGGAGCCTTCCCCCTTCCCACCTCCCTTCTCCTTCCCCTTTGTGCATCTGCATGGATACAGAAAACAATCTGTGCTTTTATCAGGGAACGTCTATGCATAATTTTTATTCTGAATTACTGAGGAAATGCAGAGAGGTTGGATGAAAAAAGAGGTATGATGTTCTTTTTTCATGTGCTTAGTCAATTTTTAATGAACCGGCCCATAAATATTTGGCTTGCCCTTAGATTCCCAGAAAATATTATTTTAGATTTGCATAATCTTCACTATTTGTGATCTACTGCACTGAACTGCCACTGGTTGCGCTTGATTTAGTACATAGATTAAAGTGAAATAGCTGGGGGAAGAAGCGAGAGTATATCCTGGAATAGAATCAACAACTATACCACTGAAAACTGAGCAAGGACTACTGGCAACTCCCCATTGCAAATGGAACAGGACCCTCTGTGCTGAGCTCTCCGGCAGTCTGACAGTGAAAAAAGCAAACCGATAAATCACGTTTTTAAACATTTAATTAACGGAGGCTATTCTATGCATCCCTTCTAGCTAAGGGAAAGGAAATGTAAACTACGGAGGCATCATCACCATATGATTGTGCAGAGGTCAAAAAGAAAATGTGCTTGAAAAACTTGCCCAATGTTAATTTTATATTACCATAACTAAGATAATAACCAGACCATAAAATTGATAAGTTTATCCATTCTTTTTTTCTTGTAAACCCATGTTGACACACTGCTGTGCTATCAATGGGCCTTTAATTGATAGAATCCAATTAATAAATACACACAATTTAATCATACTAAAGTATACTTAAGATAATATCATTTGGGAGAAACAAGTCATTCCATTTTAGCAAAACCCTCCTTGTTTCACAATTAGAAGTTGGCTAAATATTTGCAGAGCAATTGAAAACCCACTACAGTTACCTCCACTTATGTTCAGTTTCTTGCAAAATATTTCAATTTATGGACATTCTGACAAAGCGGGGCATGACAGTTTTTTTCACTGACTGTCTGAAATTTCAATGCCACTTTCCACAGCGCATTTTGTTTCAGGCTGGATTTGCTGAAGGTACCCCAGGTGGTCTGCAGATTAAACCAATTTCTCTCTCTCTCTCTCTCTCTCTGATGGAAGGACTGTAGTTAGGCTGCTCTTTCTCTGCTATAAAATAACCACGGGGCCTGTACTATTGTCCTGATTTTCATTAACAGTCTAAGACCTGAGGAAGAGCTCTGTGTGGCTCGAAAGCTTGTTTCTCTCACCAACAGAAGTTGGTCCAATTAAAGATATTACTGCACCCACTTTGTCTCTTGGAGGGCTGTGTTGTCAATTTGGAGTCTAGCCTGTAGAGAAAGGGAAGTATGTTTCTGCACTGTCTCTAGAGAAGCCCAAGAGAGAGATTATGACTCTCAGCTGTCCTAGGGAGAAAGTAAACTGCATTGGGTCTACACATGTTACAGTGGACAATCCTTGACATGTGGCATAACAATGCCACCAGACATGCTAGTGGAGAGGAGTCTAGCCTCCACCACTCTCTAGCCACTGCTGACCCTTCCCACCCACTGGCATGAATGGGAAACACAGCTTCTCTGCAGGGCCTACTTCCCCCTCAGCACACAGGAAGCAGTGGTGCCAGTTACTAACGCAGGGTCAGAAGGTGGTACCCTTACATCCTCACTGTCCCTTGTGCCAGTGCTTGGCCAGGCAGGGATCTGGACCTAGACAACTGGGAAATGACTATTTCACATTGGTTCATCCCCTCACAGAGTGTCATGTTCTAAACTGAGTAGCCATCCTCTATAATTTTGTTGTGTTATTAATACAGACCTAGGGTATCTGTGGGCTGATTTGTGCCCCCATGCAGATCAACCCACTTTTCCACAACAAAAGGTTTCATCATCATTGTGGCAACACCGCCAACGGGGTTGTTTTGCAGGTCCAGTGATCCAGAAGTTGAGAGGAGTGGATACAAGGGAGGAGACAGGAGGCGAGGGAACATGGATTATTCTTCCATCAGCTGCATGGAGGTCAGGCCCTGTTCCTGCAACTGATCCACTAGGGTGAATCAGTCAGTTGCAGCTGCAGGGATCCATTCCTGCATGCCAGTTTCAGAATCAGGGTCCTTGTCAGTACTATCTTTCTGATGCCCTCCTCTTCATGTTTGGAGTCCCTGTTTCAGGGAGCATCTCGGGGCAGCTTTTAGTTGAAGGAGCCATGCAATCAGGGAAAGGAGAGGGTGAGAGCCCAAGGGCACACAACTGGCAAAGATGATCTTACTGAGAGATCTTTGAGGCTTCTGTTACCTCTATTTAATTCACCTGATTTACAGCCAGGGAAATTATTGCATCTTTCTATTTCTGAGGGCCGATTGCAGCCTTCTTAAAGCAACCTTGCCAACCATTGCCAGGTCACCATGGTCACCTTTTCACCGATGGTGTCTTCATTGGCTGATGGACTGAGAAATATCAGAATTAACTGGTTTCCTCTTTCAGGGTTTAAGAGTTTTACTAAGATTCACATTAACTATTAGCATCCTGTTCTATAGAGCACATGAAAGATGAGCGAAGTCTCTAAAGCTGTGGGATCATGGGCATTCTTCATTAAATGAAAAGTATCAGGAGTAGTAGCAGTGGCAGATGGATTCTATACTCCTGAAAGAAAAAGGCATTTCTCCATGAAAGCACCATTAACAAGGAGCCATAGTCAAGCCCAAGGAGTCAAGTCTAAATGTGCAATGTAGCTACCTTGTCAGCCATAATTGGCTTACTAGGGTCATGTGAGTCTACTGTCAGATCACTAGGATTAAATCTGTTAATGTCCACTTGGTCAGCCTTGACCAGAAGAAGGTTGTCAATACTACAGCAACATCCAGTAGGATTTCACATAAGTATGCGCAGGTTCCAGAAATCACATACTGCACGCAATCTCTTGACAAGATGAAATCTATAGATGAAGGGGTGACCCATGACTTTCTTTCTATCAGTTCTATGACCAGTTTGTTTGTGATTATGGTAACTTTTCCACGTATCCTGCATTGTACATCTCATTAACTTCCTTCCCTTCCCCCCTAGGAATTACTTTAAAAGAAACCTAGAAAAGGGACCAATTCCATGTCTACTTGTCATTTCTTAGGGGAGCAAGAGAGGAACTCTGAGAAGAATGAGTTTTGCATGTTTTTGTATAATTCAATGCAAAAACAAAACAAGGAACCAAACGCCTCAGAAAAGCCCAATCCACCTCAAACAGTCCCAAAACTTCACAAAAAGCAAAAAATGTGGCGGGGGAGGGGAATGAAACAATCTAGAATGGAATTTTTGGTATCGTCGAAGTTTGAACTCTATTGCTCTCTCTCTATTTCAATTCAGAATTTAATTTGTCCAAGATTTCTACAGTTCTGAACTTTCCCGAAACAGAAGCAGCAAGCTGCTTCACACCAACATATACTTGGCCTGTATCCCATTTATCCATAGGCAGCAGATGTAGAATTAATCTATTGGCACAAGAAGCTTTCTGCTCATGGCTTCTGTCTAAGTCTTCTTTAGCATTCAAGTGCAGGAATAAATGTGTGTATTGATGAACTAGAAGGATCCAATAACCTTAACTATAACCCATAAATGAAGGTTTTCCTCACTATCCCTTGATCAACAATTCATTTAATTCCTACATCTCAGAACCTGTCTCTGAGTTAACTGTTTAAACAAAACTTAAAGGATTCCTTCCAAATCATATAACTCCTAAAAGATCCAATCATTTTACACACTTTTTAAACCATTTTTATAGCACAGACTTGCAGATATATGGATTTTATACAGACACAAATTGGATCAAGGATTAATTAATCTAGAATACATTTTCTTGCAGGCATGCAGAACTTTTACTTTTAAATCTTGGCCATTCTACCAGCATGCTATGGACATTCTGGGATGGCCTGGAGAGCAGATGAGAGCAAGCAGAAAAAATTGTTTCCACAGTATCTTTTCTGTTGAAAATGATTGGTTAGTGAGATTGTGTTTTAATCAGTGAAATAAGAGATCATTAATAAAGTAGTTAGAATGCAGTATTCTCGATGAAGAAGGCATTGTGTCTAATGGCTAGGGTAGAGTATTGGAGATCAGCACACATTCTTCACTTTGTTCATTGTATGTTATTCAGAGGCAACTCTAGGTATCAATTTCTTACCCTGAAAAATAGAGATATTTCAGCTTATGTAAGGACTTTGAGATCATTATATGAAAGCATTATTTTGCATACAGTATTATTATTATGCCACAATTCCACTGAGTTTTTCACTCACTCTTTTGAGTGGTATTTAAAAATCCCTACAGATATGAAGCAGAGCAAGTTCTGCTTACTGCAGAAAATATGATTGTAGGGGACTGATAATGGTATTTAGATTTTTTGTTTCAAATCCAGTAAAGTCTGGCAATTAAATTAGTATCATCTGGTGGCTTTTATGAAGCACGTTGGCTGTGCCATTCCATTTTTTGGGTGTCCTCATCACAAAAAAAAAATCACTGCAATTGACATCCTTGATGACAGTCTCAACAAAGCCAAAGATTGGATGAGCATGTATGCTGAACTAGTCTGTTTCCAGAGCTCAGACACCAACACTAATATTGGCAGTGTTGTTTTATCTATTGGCACACAAATGAGCAAAGAGCTGAACTTTGCACACAGATTTGGGCACAGCAGCAGAAAATCTTGCACTTTAAATTCTCCTCAGTGAGCTTGTTATGTAGCATTGATTTTCATTTCACTGCTTTTTCATGGCAAATGAAGAGTGTGATTCTCAAAATCTTGGTGTTTTACTCCATAAAACTGGTGTGATTTCTGGCTTTTATTCAACTGAAATTCTAAACCACAAGTATTATGCTGTAATTATAGATGTGGTCTCATGGACCAAGCATGTGAGTAGTACTAAGAAACTAGAATGATACAAAAACAACATGGTGCCTATTAAATGGATTAAAAACAGGTTAACTGATAAGTCTCACAATGTAATTGTAAATGCAAAATCATAATTAACTGGGTATGTTTCTAGTGGGGTCCTGCAAAACATAAAATCTCTACTGAAAAAAGTTTGCAGGTGACATGAAGAGTGGGGAAATGATAAATAATGAAGAGGATGGGTTACTGATACAGAGCAATCTGGATGACTTGGTAAGTTGGGCTCAAGCAAACAATGGGTGTTTTAATATGGCCAAATGTAAAGTTATATATCTAGAAACAAAGAATGTTGGCCATATTTACAGAATAGGAGACTCTATCCTGGGAAGCAGTGACTCTGAAAAAGATTTGGGAGTGATGGTGAATATTCAGCTGAGCATGAGTTGCCAGTGCAATGCATTGCCAGTGCAATGCATTTCCAGTACAATGCCAGTGCAATGAAACAAGCCATATAGTGATAGAATCAAGGAGCTGAATCTGCTTAATTTAACAAAAAGTTGGTTAAGGCATAACATAATGACAGTCTATTAGTATGTAAATGGGGAACAGAAATTTGATAGTAGAGGGCTCTTTGATCTGGAAGACAAAGATATAATAAAATCTAATGTCTGGAAGTTGAAACAGATAATTTTTTTAAAAACGTGAGTAATTAAATATTGAAACTATTTATCAAGAGTTGTGGTTTACTGTCCATCACTAGAAAATTTTAAATCAAGTCTGGATGTTTTTTTAAAAGATCTGCTCTTGCTCAAATGGGAATTAGTTCAGGGAAGTCTGATGGCCTGTGGTATACAGTAGGTATAACTAGATGATCACAAGAATGCATCTGCATCTGCCACTGCATGCATCCGACGAAGTGGGTATTAGCCCACGAAAGCTTATGCTCTAATACTTTAGTTAGTCTTTAAGGTGCCACAGGACTCTTTGTCACTAGATGATCACAGTGGTCCAGTGAAACCTCCAGTTCTGTAATTGATTCACTGGGTCCAATCTTGGTACCATTGAAGTCAATGGCAAAAATTCCATTGACTTCAATGGGACTAGTACTGATACTACATTGGAAAAATCATGTCACAACTCTGCCTCATCTACTACATGTGTAAAACTGGAGCAAAAATACTGAACTCCCTCACATATTTGTTTGTGAAGACTGATTTCTATTTATGCCAAGGCTGGATACACATAGTGCTACATGAAATCTAAATATTCATATTAAAGTACAATCAAATGTTTTATTAACTCCAGAAGATTGCAATGTATTTAAATGCTGTAATTTTCTCTGTGCTTGTATCTGTTTCCATACTATGTGAACTTGAGATGAATATGTAGTTGAACCAAAATAATATCCACCTATTACATTGTCAAAAGAAAGTCAATTGATATTTTAATTATTGTATGTATCACATAGAGAGCACAATGATTTTTTTTGTAGTGAAAATAAGTGTAGTAAAGGTTAATGGACTTCTAGTAGCAGAGGCATGAACTCCTCTGTTTAAATACAGGCTAGGTGGATGTGGTACAATAAGGGTAGCTACGTTGAATGCTTCTTCATATAATTGTACTGATGCACTTTCACCTAGATCCATCTCTGTTCAAAGGCCAAAGAACACATAATGTATAGAGTAGCACTACTTATGCAGTCATAATTTAGTACAAATGGGCAAAATTAAATTTATAATCCCTTTTGGTCAATGGGCACGTTAGGATTTTGGTGCATCCTAATTGAGAACTAATTGCTTTTAGCAACTCTTTTATGAAAAATACATTATTACTGGAAATGCAATGAACTTGCGTGAAGAAGCCAGGCATAAAACAAAGTAATGGTTATTTGTAGCGTATGATACATGATATTAGAAATCTGTTACCACAACAGCAAAGAACAGACATCGGCATTAGCCCTCCATTTGTAAACAGAGCTAACAAATAATTCACAATGAATAATTTATTTGATTAGTTTAGTCTCGCTCTGCTCAGGGAATATCCATAAGTATATCATGTTCTTCTTGAATGTATTTATTATTCAAATATATTCAGCAAATGTATTTTAATATTTTTACTCTAATTAATTAAGAATATTTTAAATTCAAGGTGGGCTGCTTACTTATGATTGGCTGGATATGTCATGTGGCATTGATTTTGACTGTTTGGTTGAACCCCCACACACTTTTGGATTAAATACTTACACATGCAAATCTAAAATTCAGTTTTCACAAATATTTAAATATGCATTTTTGCAATCAACTTGCTGCCAAGAAAACTGTCCATGAAAATCATCTACTCTCATGTTTGTAAAATGCTAAAATTAAAACATGTGGTTCAATATTTGCATAGTTTACTCAGCTCTCTTTAAAAGGACAGATTTTCCATTAAGTGACCAACACTGCTTTCCATCAAAACCAGAAAGTTATGTGCCAGCCTCCAGCTGCAACATTTGTTTGCCAGCGTTCCACTGTCCTAAAAAATTCATGGAAGTCAGAACAGGTATGTCCTTGATGTATGTAACGGAAGCTTCCCCAAAAGGAAGTTAGAGGTTAGCAAAGATTGCCATTGATGCATGCATTAATCCTTCATGAATGAACTCTTGCATTCATTCATCATTCCTATTTTGCTGATTGCAAAAAGAGGACCTGAAAGCAATTCAATGAATGTGGAAGAACTGATGTTAGAAAAGCAGAGCAGAAATAATTATGCAAAGTTTGGATAAAGTGAAAAAAATCTCCTTCTATGGATTTTGATTTATTTGCAGCCTGGGTTGGATCATATTAACAAGTTCAAAATTAGACTCTGCAGTCACAAGATATAGCAGAGGCCTAAATTGTATGAAATGAAACAAACCCCTTGCAATTAGTCAGTTGTTATCCTGGTTTTAAACAGCACTCTTCTTGGGCAAAGAATACTAAATTCAGTCACTCTCTTTGTCACCCACAGGAACAGTCTAAGAGTTCCCATAAGTATTTTCACATGTTGGGGTTCCTTTGATAACAAAGCTCAAAACCTTTCATTTGCAAACACAGCTAAGCACTTAAGCACACAATTACCCAGTCTACGTCTATTGACACCCATTTGTGTGCAAATACAAGCTCTTGTGGAGGGAAATATGTATGTGTTTATGGGATATTTTTAGTATGTCCCTATAGCAACTGCCTGTGAAAATGTTACTTTAACATTCATGTGTTTAGATGTCTACACGTTCAAACACTATAAGGCCCAATCTTGTTTTCAGTCTCCCCTGCAATCCAGCCATTGGTGACTCCTGGGTTAGAATAAGGCAGAATTTGTCCCTAGCTAAGCCTGGCAGAAATGTAATTATGGAAGCCATTATCGGGTAATCATTAGTACTTGTGGAAATAAAGAACATAATTTGGTGTGATTGCTTCTGTCATGGTAGTATATAGATCTCTACAAGAGCGAGTAGAACAGAAGATTGAATATTTGGCCACAAACTGGAAAGTTAAGTGTGTGGATCTTCAAAGCAGAAGGATTTAGTACTGAAAAAGGACAGACTGGGAGCTCCTGGGAAATATACTATGTTAAAATGTTATGTTGAATTAGCTACTTAGCTCTTCAAAGGAGGAGCCATTTACAACCTGTCTCAAGGCAGAGACTGTCCCTTACTATGCGTTTGTATGGTACCTAGCGCAACAGGGCTCCCATCTCGGGTGGGGCATCTAGTCACTACTATAATAGCAATATTTATTACCTGTATTGTGAGGCACCTAGCACACTTTTTGCTCACTGTAAAAGTCTTTTGGGCCAACCTAGACTTAATTACAAACATAAATTGATGAAATTTAACATAAACTAACTGATATACAAATTTAGCCACAGTTAGCCTAGAATGCTTTCAACGGCTTAATTTACACACTGTAGAAAGAATTTCTGCTGAAAACCAATGGGTTAGCACAGGTCTTTAAAAGCACTGGTGAAATGTTCTTGCATATTTTAAATAGGTGGAAAATACTTTAAAAAATCCAATTATTACTGCAGATATTCACTCACTTGCTAGATTACATAAAGGTATTAAAGGATGGAGCTAACCAGCAACTACGGTAATTAGAAAGACTTCCTCAGGAAGCTGAAATAATCAAGAATATCATGGCTCTCAGGTTCAAATGTAAAAATCCACCTATTCAGTCTTGCTTTGCCACCCCACAACACAGGATATTACTAAGCATTTGTGGTGGAGTAGGGGAAGAAGGAGGAACAGAAATGAACTAAAGTAGATGTATTAACCTATTTGTATGTTTCTACTCAGAAAAGTTCTCTGATACTATGGTCAGGAGTATAAGAGAAAATTTGAGATAGAAGAGAATAATCAGGAAGGACAAAGCTGCTTCAGATAGGAAAGAATCAACTTGATTCTCCACCTGAAACTCAAACCAACCCTAAGGCGAGTCCTTAGGAAGTTTCACTTCTTTCACATCAGTTTTGATTTTCTTGTGCCTATGCTGTCCCTGGCTCAGGCTGCGGTCAGAAGTGGAAGCTTCGATATGCCATTTTTATAAACTCTCCTGGAAGTAGATATCCATGAGTTCATGACTGGGAATAGGGAGTACAAAAATCTCACAAGAAAGCCTGGCCTCATGAAGTTACCGGTTCAGTATGGCTGACTGAAGGAGTACTGAGAGGTTGTATAAGCTTCAGATAAATATCCCAGTTCTTGTGTTCTCTGTTGGGCTAGACTGGACCTCTGAGCATTTTGAGCACTTCCCATCATTAGCAAGTATATTGTTAGACCAGACTTGTGTAGGAATGTGTGCTTCTGCTTCCCATGAATCTCAGTGGAGTCCCATGTCTGGGTTCAAGGATAGAATTTAGTCTGTAGGGATGAGTACTACTGCCTTCAGTGTGACTTCGGGGGCTTACAGATACATGTGGATCCGACCCTAGGTTTCCTAAAGATGCTTGATTTTAGGGCCTCTACTTGTGTTTTTTGCATCCTAACATCCCCTGACAAACTGCATTTTTGGATGTGCAAAGTATGCATTTCTGACATGTTGTAGAGAATAAGATAATTTACTAACAAGCAAAACATGCCCTACAGTGTGTCAAAATGCACACACTACCTAGTTCAAACCATGGGTGTGCAACTATGCACAGAAATTAATATCAAGATTAAAAAAATATAATTAAGGGGAAAGGTTTCGTGGTTTGTAACTGCACAATGATCAATGGCATCAGAATGAATTCTTGTGTATAGTGCCTAAGTAGTGCTTTTTCCTCTATTCCAATAAATAATAGGTTTTATAAACAAAAGTTAAACAAAGAGAAGCAGGCAAAATACTCTTTTCACTAATGCTGCAACCAAAATAGGGGCCAATTTGTTTTCTCCAAATTCTTTTGTATTACGAAATAGACATTGGCCCACATTCTGATCTTGGTTATATCAGTGCAAATCCTGAGCTATTCCATTGATTTTTTTTATCTGTGTGAGCAAGGTCAGAATTTGGCCCATCATCTGCAGTCCTCATGCAAGCAAAACTCCTGTCAGCTCTAACAAGAGCTCGGCATTGGAAACTCTGAAAACCCGGCCATTAATTAAGGAGTCTAAATGTGTCTCTGGTGCCTAATTTTAGAGAGACGTGTTTGAACGTTATTTGGACCGAAGGATTCAGTGCAGCAAGTTGCTGAGCACTTGCTATGAAGAGGTAGTTTTGAACACTTAACCTGTTTAACACAAGTTGTGCCTGGCAGCGGGAGAGTTCTTATATTAGTGTTATAAGGACCCGAAGAACTCATAGGAAAAGGGCTAGAGCTCATACAAAGGAGTTATCAGACATTGATTTCAATCAGAGTAGAGGTCACGCAGCCCCTCAGGGCTGGACCTTAACCCTTTTTTTTTAAGCACTAATAAAAGTTTAAAAGTGCTGTCTCTCTTCTCTCTCATTTTTCCCAGTATGTGTGATGACAACTTAGGAGATCATTAGGGGTTTCAGAGAGAGATTTGGGAGTGTTTTTGTATTTATTTGATGTGCAAGGTATAATCTGAATGTTGGGATCTCTCTCTGGGAGAAATTCACTCCACCTGCATAAAATACTAATATATTGGCCTCTGTCGGATGGATCATCTATGAGACAGGGATGTGAGAACAAACCTTCTTTATTGCCAGGGTAGGAGGTTTCCACATAGTTCTCACTCCTCCCAACCTTTGTGGCAATTACTTCAGCCTATGGCCTGAAATAGCAGCCACAGTCTCTCTCAGGCCATTTATCTGCAGTTCTTCCTGGCCACCCCCAGTGTGGCCTTTCTTGCCAGTCAATGCATGGAGAATTTTTATGTGGCATATGGGCACATGGCTGTACCTCTGGCTAGCAGGTCAGGCCTCAACCGCCTCATCCCACCTTGATATTATATTATATTATATATATATATATATACATACACACACATACACACAGAGCTTGATTAGTATGGAGAGACTTAGTCCCAACTTCTAAGTATGAGTGAATGTCACCCTCTAAAAAACTCTGAATATTTCTGTCTTAATAGATCAGCCATGGAGAAGGTATATGTATTATGACCATGGTTAGTGGGCATGACATTGTTCTTTATGTTCTTACATTCTTTTGTATTTCTTACACTCTTATACATATTTTTGTTTGCTTGTTTTCTTATGTCATGTCAGAGATGGCTAGGGGTTTGGTTCTGCTATATTAAATTTGGCAAAGCCTTCATGGAAGAGACTAAAAAACAAAATGTCTTGAAAAATCACACTTACTCCTGAGTAATTTAATTTTGCAGGAAAAGGAAATCAAAGAATTTCAAATTGATTACTATGAAATAAATTACAATTATTCACAAACATCCAAATAAATCTACTCATTTTAGGTGTTCAATGAATATGCAAATACACCCTTTAAAACATGGTCATGTCTTTAGAGCTGCCCACTTATTTCTGTGTTCTTATTAGATGCTCAATAGTTTTTAGACTGTTATGGAGACATGCAGTAAAGCTGATGATCTTAACTAAAGAGCGTGCCCAATTAGGCACACAATTGACAGTTTTAAGAATGCAACACTGGCTCATCTTTTTGAAAATTTAGCCTCTAAAGTCTAACAACTATTATGCTTTCAAAATCTGCTTCCGATTAAGGAACTCTGTAACACCAACCATTAACTAAGGCCCTCTGCCCTGTTTTGCCTTTTCTGAGAAGAGAACTGCAGCAAAACATCCCTTTTGCTCACACATTCATCCTGTGTGTTTTACAAAAAGTGTACTTGTTCAGCTGTCACATTGTTTTGCAAAAGAAAAGTCACTTGATATTGTTACTGACATACTAGTCTACTGCAGCATTTAATATCAGGTTCTATATAACTCACCAGGATGTCAGGACAATCTCTAGTAATCAAAATAAATGGAGAGGCTGAATAATGCATTTGGTAAATCTAAGTAACATGCAGTGGACATCTTTAAAGTGTTTTCCAAGAGAATGTGACTCAGGTGCAGTATTGATTGAGAAGAGTAAGACAGGTGGCTTGGATTCTAGTATTATAGCAACAAAGAAAGCTTTGATAATGCAACAATCATCTTTTGTTAATTTGCTGCAGTGCAATACAACTAAAATCAATTTTGAATTGAACTACTTTACTGGAAAAGGGGATAATGGCAAGGACAACATAGCTCCAATACAAAGAATAAGTCATGATCTGCTTCAGATATTGTACTACACATACTGGTAAAAGGATATATACATATATACTGACACAATATGCAGGAATCTGCATGCTTTAGAATAAGAGTCATAGCTCCGCATTCCTATTTATTGGGAGATGCAAGAAAATGATAAGCAGCAAGAACCCTTTAAAGTGGACAAATCTCTCTGCAGGATTATGAGGGAATTCACAGATAAAATAAAGACTAAATAGGCATTTTTATGTCTTCATTAATATTTATATGTAAATGAAATGACAAGCAGGTGAGAGAGGCTAAATTCACTATCAGTTTAATCCCCTTCTGAAAAATTCTAGATATTTCACAAAATTTTCAGAGCTTTATTGAAAAATTTTGTCTCCATGGAAAGTTACTCAGAATGATGATAAAATAATGATTTTTTTCTGGAAAAATCTATTGCTTCATGACTTATTGAATGAAACACAAATCTAATAGTGACAGCAGCTGGAGTTGGATTGGTCTCCTGTGGTTGCATCCAGTATATAAAATTTCATGGCTTTTCTAAGCAGTTCAATAATTTTCTTTTTTGTGGCTTGGTACTGCTGAATGACCCTTTACAGAATGCAATCTAAACTGAACAGAAAAGTTAGTGCCAAAAAAAATTGGGGAATTAATTTAGCTCAAGTACAATGGTGAATCACACTGCACTGCCAAATTGATACTCATTAGGTCAATTAAACCTGGGCCTGAGTAACCCTGACTTTTGAGAAAGCTTTCACATTGAGATCCAAATTTTATAACTGTCTTCTGTCTCTGTAAAAGAGCTGTGGCAAGACCTGGGCCTGTACAGCTAGAGAGAAACTTCACAAAAAGCTCAGATTAAGCAGGGGGCAAGTCCTCTCTATAATTGCAGGTTTATTCCAAGAAATAACTTTTGAAATAAAAACACAAACTAACTCTAAACTTCCAACAGTCTGCATACAAGCCCTTTATGTGCTTCAATCTTTAAAAACTAACAAATAGACCATTCTAGCTTTGCCTCCACTATTTAGATAGCAACTCCTCACCCTGCCCTGCCCAGAGCCCAGCCTCTTTATAAATTGCTGAGCCCAATTAGGCTCAGCTGCTGCTGCCTGATTACATCAACTCAGAGAGGCACTTTCAGCTTAGGAAAATCTCCACTTGGATTTAACTCATGAATCCCCATACTAGTGTCTAGTAAGTTCAACAAAGTCTCTGCATAAGGCACCGTTAGGTGACCTCGGGCAAGTCATGTCATTGCTCTATGCCTCAGTTTCCCTACTTGCAAATTGGAGAGAATGAAACTGACCTTTTCTGTAAAGCACCTGGAGACTTACTGATGAAAAGGACTAGATCATAGCTAGGTATTAATATTGCTATTGTGCAGGGTTCATTGTAGAAGTGTGGGCCTGGCTTCTGGGCAAATCTTTCACACAGCAGCAGTCATAAGCAGCCTAGTAAAGAATCCTGGCGTTCTACAGAAGTAAATGGGTCCCATTTAGATAAGGGAGTACTTCAGAAATACAAGACGAAGAATGGGGTTAATGAATTAATAAGCTGTTCACACTCTTGTTCTGTACCTTCTGTGGATGTATTCTTTGAGCTGAAGCATGTTAGCATACACACCTCAAAACCCAAACGTATCAAAACCTGACTTTTTTTACACAGTTAGGTACTTCAGTGTCCTGCTGAGAAAATAAAACTGATACTAATCACACAAAGGACCTCAATATCAGTTGGAATGTCACGATTAGTGCAAGGCATTAGGGAAGATCATTGCAACAAATCAAGTTCCTGAGCGTGACTTTCCCTTTCATGCAGAGAATGGACTGATTTGTTCCTCAAACAATGGAAAATTTCTTGTGGGCTCTGGAACAGATTGCTGTGTTTGCTCCATTACTCACAGATCAGCCTGCCACCTTCAGCAACAAAGGCAGAGGCTAAGCTCATTTTATCTGTTGTCCACAATTTATGAAATAAGATGCTTGAATCATTTGCTGGTGAAAGTATTTCTCTGTCAGCATGGATTCAGCTTCAAATATGTCTCACACTGATCTGTGGACTGCTATTTTTATGCTATGTGGAGCCATCTAGGAATAATTGTCAAGAAGTTACTGGATTTCTTTTGCTACCCGAAAAATATACTTAATCCACACTGTCTAACCGTAATTTGAGTTGAGTTACAGATCTCTCTCTGGGCATGTCCAGCAATTTACCAGGGCATGAGCCAGTCTCTTCTTTGACAGATGACACCATTTGTCCAGGAGGGTAACTGAATTCTAAGTCTTGAGAGGGGAATATCATCAGTATGCTTTGTGCACATGACATTACTACACAGTGTTGTGAGGCTGATTCTTCATGAACTTTTTGGCCATCATACTCTCATCGCTAGCGGATCATTAGTTCCAGTTTAAAACTGAATAAAACTGTTTAATACTTAATCTGTTTAATGAAAGCCTATTCTAATACAAGGGCGCTCCCTCTTTGACTATTGTAAAAACTTCAAAAACTCAAAAGGAAAATGTCTAAGAGGTCAAAAAGGAGTTATCTGAAACTGCAAGCAGAATATTTACAGAAGTTGGAACACCTGGGGACCACAGTGTGCCATGTTAGACTGCTTCCTGCAGCATTGTGCTCTAATGTTTCAAAACTGTGTGTGTTACTGTTTAAAGAGTGAATGTCAATCTCAAACAGCCACGTGCAGCTGCTGAAGTTACTAGACAATATCTTTTCAGGATACCATCTCAAACTGGAGATAAAGTAATTTGGACACATCACTTCCAGTGTGAACGAGTGGAACTCTCCCAACATAGTGGAGATCCGACTGATTACAGGAGAATTGGACTTGTTCTATTGTCCTACTCAATCATTTATAGTGGGATTTGGAGACTAAAGAAAATTATACATAAGTATTGCCAGGAATCATTCTTCAAGCGATTTGGGAAATGCACATAAAAAAACTGAATGTCAGGAAAGTGAATCTCCACAAGCCAAATTCTGAATCCCTTACTCAGGTTAAACTGCATTACTCTGTGCGCAGTCCCATTGTAATAAGTGCTGCTATTCACAGAGTAAGGTACTAGTCACGGGGAATAAGAACATCAGCACCTGCCTTTATATTATTTCTTCTTATGCTTGATTTCAATAACATGGACATATTGTCTGTGTACACTAATAAAAGAGGAGTGGGTGTTGTGGTATACATGTGTGTGTGGGCAGCAGTCGGTGTTGTATTGGTCTGCATTTTTTAGAAAAAACTTGAAATATAATTGCTGTAAAAAATTCAGATGCATTTTGTTTTGCTCTCATATAACTAAAAATGACTCAAATGATTTTCATCATGGAATTTGAAATGGGTGACAAATGAAAGCTAGAAAATCAGCTTTGATAATGGAATGAATGAGAGAATCTTAATTTAGTGGAGACATGACATGTTCCTTATTAGTGCAATGTGACATGCATAAAAATGTGCCATGGACACCAACAAAAAAAATAGAAAAAAGAAGCTCTCAGTAACTGGGAGTCATTATATCAACTGGAAATAACAGCAATGAGAGCCAAAACTCCCACCTCAACTCGTTAAATCTCTTAAACTGTTCTACGGTAATTTTCTACTAATCCAGGAATCATTGTGTGTCAGGGCTGTGTGGCATTTTGGGCCCTTCTGTTATAATAAATTAAACATGAATTATACTGCTTGGTTGTACAAGGTAATGTATTTTTGTAGTACTTAATGTAATGTGGTACCAACAGGACCTGAAGCTTTTCTTTCTTTGTCACTTTTTCACAGGGTTTATGTTATTAGGCCATAATCTGCTTTGTCAGATAAGTAGCCATATTGCTTAATCTTCAGACTAAGGTTTGGCCCTCTGTAGAAATATGTTCTCAGCAGTAGGCACTTTGCTATACCACAAAATGTACTTAGCTCAGCGGCTGCAGCATTATATAGTACCTATTGGAGTTATGCCAGACTAACCACTTAAGGTTTGGGGATTGATAACTATTAGGAACCTGATGAATGGCAGGTAGACTGCAGTGCTGGTACCACATCCAGGACCTGGGATGGGAGAATCCTACAAGTGTCTGAGTTTCAAATTCATTTAGACTGTGAGCCACAGCTCTTGCTATTTTGTTTATTCATTACATGTGTAGTTCACTGCAATGCAAAGAACCCACATATCACCTGATGGGTGCTCACTGAAGTCAATAGGTGTATTTCCATTGACTTTGCGGTGTTTGGATCAGGCCCATATGCTGGGATTTTCAAAAGAACCCATTGGAATTAAGCACCCAAATCTCTCAGAAATCCAGTGGATACAGGGCACTCAACTACCTTAAGCTCTTTTGAAAATCATAGCCATAATATCCTATGCAGCCTCTTAAAGTGAAATTCCATGGCAAAGTGACTATGTTTAAAAACGTCTCCTTTTGCTCCTTGTATGTAGAGTATTCAGAGCCCTATCTGCTGAGTAGATGTTACTGCTTTTACTCATATTAGCTCTGCAGGCCACAGCACTGCTAAGAGAAAGGGAGCCGATTCTATTCCACCTTTTGTATCTTTGGCGCAATTGTTTACCAAGCTCCTATCAGTTAAACTTGTGTAATAAACCCATTGAAAGCTGAACTTGTTTGTGGTGGGCCCAAGTGATATTAAGTAACTTGAAATTAGTCTTCTGTACTGAGCATAAGTAAGTCTCAAGCCCCCTGTGCTGCAAATAGGTGTGTGGTGGAAGAGTCATTGGCTTAAGTGCTGTTCTTGCATAGCTCCTGGCTTTTCTCTTTGGCTTTACTTCTGTCACAAGGGTGCAGTAAGTTAGCTATCATGCAGCAGCTCTCATTAATGGAGGATCAGATTTTCCTCTATTACCCAGGTCTTCTCCCTTTTTACTTTGTGCTTATCTGTAAACAGAAGTCATAGGCTTAAACTATACCCAGGGGTCCAGACATGATTTCACAATGGAAACTTATCTCCACAGTGGGCCTAATCCCAAAACTCCAAAGTTGAGGTTCACATGCAGACTTTGAACCTCACACCAAGGTTTGGGAGCATTCACATTTAGGTCTTTGGTGTGGGTCATTATAAAGATATGAAGCATTAATCCTAATTTAGGCTTGATTCTGCAAATACTTATAAGTGTGCTTAAAGCTAAACATGCATGTAAGGTTGGTCTTAGGTCTGGATCTTTGCTCAGGCATAACACTAGTAAATAATAAAAGACAATATAAAATAAAAATAAATATAAATAAAATAAAATTCAGTATCTCAGAAAAGGTAAATTGGGGCACAATGTAGAATCAGAATCACCATGAAAAGTCCTGATATCTCTTGAATGTTCGTATGAAAGAATATCAGCACTATTTCATTAGAAGTGCAGCCCAAGAAAAGCTGTGTGACTTTGCTGGTATTAGCTCGTACTTTGCTTTCCTAATCTTTTTGTTTTCATTGTTGTCAAATAACAGAGAGACAGTGAATTCTAGCCTAAAAGCCAGTTTCCTCTGCTAAAGCAAGTGTTATCCCTAAGGTCAAGGATTGTCTGAATCAATAACACACCAATCTCACTAGTCCCATTTAAATGGTGAGTCAGTTCACATAATCCTACTGTGTGTCAACTGAAGAATGGTTTATATAACACTTTGCTGTCGTCTACCTTTTAGAACTTATTAGTTATAAATTATTGGCTATCAGTCTACCGTTGCATCTATAGATCTTTGTGCATTAGCAATTGTTTTATTATAACAAGTATTTTTGATACACATTTATTTTCAAGCACCTTTTAGAAAATATTAACTAGAATTGCTGCATCTATAGAAATTATAAATCACTTATTCCATTTCCAGTTAACAATTGTATTCCAAAGGCGGTGAAAGCCAGTCCCCCAAACATCTGCAACACAGCTTCTTCATAACATAAAATAATTTATTGCAGACTGAATCCTAAATTTTAAAATGAACTCTGTATACCAAGCCGATATCATTCTTTAAATTTGATCATATGCTTTGGTAAAATGTACTAAAGTTATACAGGAAAAAATATTACTACATCGTTACACATGCCCAAGTGCCACCATAGTCAAAATCCCATTCTCTGCTATGATGGCACATGAGACCTTGTTCTGTAATACAAATAGAAGGCAGGCTCACATCATAGTACTCAAGAGAGCACCAAGAGTTCAGTACAGCTAACTCTCTGGCTTGACTGCCACAAGCTGAAGGGGTTGTAATCTTCATATTAGGGCACTTTCAGAAGCCCAGCTAGTAAGAGGATATGATGCTCTGGGCAGGATGCACTGACTGGTAACAATAGGCATGGACAAAAATTCTGCTTAGAGGAGTGGCAGCCAGCATTGCATTGCTACTAGTGGCCAGCACTAAGTCCTAACAGCAGGATGGCTTTTGTATCAGACTTGTAGCTGCCTACCCACAGCTGTCCTTTTTATGCAGCTGCCTCAGGGTAGGACAGTATTTTGCCCAACATCAGGTATGCTACAAGGGGATGTTCAAAAACCCCATCAGCTAAATGGCATTTTAAAGTTAATAATGAGAATGGTGGGGGGAAATTTAAAAAATAATTTAAATGATATTCCATGTACAATATATTGATCCTGCATGCTTGCCATGTGCTAGTTTGTATTTGAGTTCATTTCTGTATTTCTTGATTATTTTATTATTGGACTTAATAGATAAACCTGTGGAACTTGGCGTGTAGAGAAGGCCTCAGTATATCCAGTTGTCTAGAGTCTTCCAGGAAAAATAAGTTAATATAAAAATAAGCAGAAAATGAAAATAAAGAAAACAGAGAACCTCTCAGCATTTGTACATCATTCATGAAGAAGTACAAAAGGCACAAAGCTACTTTTATTTTTAGGTTTCAGGTCATCTTTAAGAGTTGCACAAAAATGATGGTTTCAAAGTTTCATTTATTTATATGTTGTTTAAAAGCAGGATAGCTGTTAGCAAATAGTAATGATACTCTACAATACAGTTGACTGCCTGTGACTCCTCCTACTTACATTGACATTTTCTAGTAGCTTACTACTGTGTCTTGTTATTTATATACACATTTGCTCTACAATTGCTTTGAAACACAAATGTGAATTGAGATAATATTATACTATAGACTTGACTAGACTTGATGATCAAATGGAGAAAATTATACCCTGGTAGGAGAGTGACTCAGTGAATCAATGGTCTTTCCAAACACATATCAAGGTTGGCCTTTAGCTGACTATGTGTTGCATCTATATTATCAACAGAAACAATGTATGGTGAAGTAAACAAAGGTGAAAAAACTACCCAACTGGTTTGCATTGTTTTCAGGATTGTTGCAAGGATTGTTGAGACAAAACTTGGTTATACAACTCTAGAGAGTGAAAGGCTGAGGAAGATGGCATGTGAACTGTTTTGTATCAGGGGTTTATAGTGAGGTAAGACCTTTGAACAGATAGCACTTAAAATGACAACACGGTTTTCACCTGTTGATACTAATGGGAGTTAAATGTATATATTAAAAGAAAATAAACCTAGCTAGAATTTAGGTGAGACACTATCCAAATTACTACTTGTAGCCTCTCCTTCATGCAAAGTACTGTACTCAGAAAGGAGTTATCAGTTGCACAGATACAAAATGAGAAATGACTACCTAGGAAGGGGTACTGCAGAAAAGGGTCTGGGGGTTACAGTGGATCACAAACTAAATATGAATCAACAATATAATACTGTTGTAAAAAAAATGAACATCATTCTGAGATGTATTAGCAGACGTGTTGTAAGCAGGATGCAAGAAGTAATTCTTCCAGTCTACTCAGGCAAGTCTATTAAGAGGTTTTAAATCAGGATGGGTTTAATAGATTTAGAGCTGGATCTCTGAAGGGGTTTTGCATTAAAAGCTTTTAGAGGAAAACCACCTGTTGCTGCTTTGTGTCTTTGGTCTGGGACATCTAATGAAAGCTGTTAGAAAGGAGTTTTAATGTAGCTTCTACAATATTAGTGTTTGAACAGTGAAACTCAGAAGGTGGCCTGGTTGCCTTATGATACAATTTCACACAAAAATATCACATGGGCAAATAACATACAGACTGAATTTCACCCTCATGAAAATGTAAACAAAGATATAATAATAATAACTTTGGATGTGTCTTTAGAACACCTTACAAACATTAACAAATTAATCCTCACAGCACTCCTGTGAGATAGGTAAGTAAAACAGGCATTAATACCCTTATGTTAGGAGCAAGACTTTGAGGTTAATAGTCTTCTCCTGGTTGAGAGAGGTAAGGCTAGAGCTGAGGAGTTCCTGGTGCCAAGCCTTTTGCTCATTTGACTAGAACATCCATTTATCTACTCAATGGCCTAATCTCTCTGTCCAATGAAAACCAGTGCTCATAGTGAAAAGCCACAACACTCTTAACTGTTTGCCCACAGGTGACCCTTGAGGCTCCTTCCCCAATGCAGCCAGTTACATCTCAACATGCAAGGGATAAAATACGAGTTTCTAATTCATTCCTGCTTCCCCGCCAGATTCAGAAGGACCCACCAGTGTTACCTGGGCACCATTTGACACTGGGAGCTGTAGCTGGCAGGGGCCTTTGCAGCCTCTGGACATCATTGTTCACACAGCTCTGAAGCTTGGCCTCTATCTTTTGAAAATCATTTGCTGTATTACCACTGAGTGATGAACTATCTTCTTCTCACCCCTTTCCTACTGATGCAACAATTCACCTGCCCAACCTCACAGCTGTGCTGGCAGGAGAGTGAAATCGGGACTTTTAAACAGAGAGAACTCAGAATAAATACTGTTGCTAAATTAGGCATGCTGGCCTTCCCTACCGGTGTAGGGTAGTGGAGCAGGGTCTGGAATGAGATCCACGTCCTCTAGGCTGTTGTATTGCAACAGTCAGCCAGTGGGACAGTTCCTTTCAGAAGCAGGCATTCAATAGTCCTGGTCTCTGCTACCAGCTCCTGGGTTGGCTGGCAGTTGATAATAGTAAGCAAGGCAAAAGAAGGCCTCATCATTGCTGTTTATTATTCAGATCACATTTAGTTAAAAAAAGAATTTGGAGCATATTCAGGTTAGTTTCTATTCCTACCTTAGACTATTTTAGGACTGTTTATGCTTTTAGAAATGAGTCTTTAAAGAAGTGCTGAGTTCTTTAGAACCTAGAAGATTTGATGTTTTTCTTCTTCTATAAACCCCCCAAAAGGTGAACAAGAATGGAAGAATTAAGACATTCTGGGCATAACAAGCCTCAGTACCAGTCTACTAATGTACCATATGAACACTGGAGCCACCATTTCTCTGATTTCTGAAGCCTACAGAAGCACTAAAATTGGGAATTTAATTTAAAAATAAAACAATTATGAGCTTATTTTGTCTCAGACCTTACTAATAAATTATTTCACTAGATTTTGTCAACAACAGCTTTGCCTCATTGTAAGAATGAAAATGACATTAAAAATCCCTTTAATCTATTGAGAAATCAACATGCTATGGACTGTTTAATAAAGTCTTGCCAGTTTATCATAATAAGAACCATTATTGGGAGCACTATGGGGAACAGCATAAAAACTTCTTGGTTTGCAGCCTGCATGATATCATGATAGCTTTGATGGTTGATTGGCTCACAAAAACCTCAAATATTACTTGATCCAGATGCCATCCTGAGGAACAGAAGGCTAAAAAAACAGATGTTTACTACTGATATATCTTGAGGTTTGTCTATTGTCCAATTAGACAAAAGCTAGGATAAGCACATTTTCATGTGTGAGCTTCACACCATATAAGGAATGAAAGGTCAAAGGTAGCAGACAAAAGCTATTTGCCATTCAGCCCTAATTTACCTTATACATTATTAAATAATCCCCTATGCATTTCCATCTTTGATAGTCTTGTGGTATGAAGTGTAAGTCAATGGATAAGATAATTGCAATAAGCAGAAATGGTATTTAATGCACTGGACACTTTCAATAGCAAAGTAGTTCTAATTAGTGTTGGTAACTGATGTGACAGCAGTTTACAGAGCACCAGAATAGTTCCTCATTTGTCAAGTGGGTCTGAAGCTTATGGCAGCTTTCTGATCCTCTCCCTTGCTGCAGGACCTGAAAGCACCTTCAAAAAGCTTTCTCTCATTGATCTTTAGTCAGATGCTGACTGAAAGGCAGACGGCTTTGCCAGAAAGAAGATAGATAGATGCTGCACCCGCATGAAAATGTCACTTCCTTAATGAAAAAGGTACTTCTTCATAACCTCTACACACACACACACACACACACACACATGCACACACACATAGAAGCATAACAATCACCAGCCCAGAGAGGTTATATAAAAGGATACTTTTTATTAAACAAGTGACCTATGTATGTACATGTGAGTTCACTGTAGACTACATATCAAATAATCGAATTGTGTGTCATAGAGATGTGTATGTATCTATACATACCCACACACACTTATGTAACACACATTACACACAATCCTATAATATGCCATAGAAACTGCAGCTGCATTAATTTCTCCCTTCCAGACTTTTCATTGAATATTAGACATGCCAAGCAACAGATAAAGCAAACCATTGTTTCTGAAATGTCATAATTTGCTTTTCTTGTCTCTGATTTTTCTTTTAACATATTGATAGTTCACTTACCCCACTATCCTCTGAGGGCGGACTGAGTAAATGATGGTGTGTCAGATAAAGAGCAAGTATCTGAAGAGTATACCATGTCAAGAAAGTTCATAGCAGCTTTCATTGTGTTGCACATGTTTTATAGCCATCATTAAATAATTCAATATTGTGGTTGGCTATTGGCTAAACTACGACAATTTATAATGTACCTCAGCTATAGCACAAGGGCATTAAAAGCATTTATGAGCTGGGGGCAATTTATTTCTCCTGAAAACTTTAATGTCATTTGTAACTCCTCAGCCAAGAGTATTCTTCTTCCCTTCTTTTGTGTGCTGACTGTGAGAGAACAGCACCTCCACAGAGCCTGTACTGTGATGGGACAACTGGAATTTCTGAGATGTGCATTATGTGAATCCTAAACTTGCTGATTTTGAAGCTCTCCAGGGTGGCAATGGACCAGGCAATACATCGTCATGTAATATGTTTAGAATTCCCTGGTACAGGTGAAAATCAAAGGGAAATGGGAAAGAAGCACAGGTCAAGAACTGCAAGAAAAGGAATGGTCTCCTATATGGAACACGGGCTGTCTTCTGCATTCTGGGGCCACAGGTGCAGGTCTGTTCCCTGCACAACACAGGGCAAGTTAAATGCTGTTTTTAAGGCAGCTGCCTAGGCCCATGAGGGCTGTTCTGGCAGCCAGGGATAAGCTGTACACAGGGGCAAACTGGACACACTCTCTTTTTCCTGGTCATGACCCTCCTCCGCATTGTGGCCTTCTAGGGTTTCATAGAAGCTACTACAGTGGCCCTAAGGCCCCAGAGATTTCCTGGGAGAATCCTCCACTAGCCACTTAGGGCAAGTTTTGGTCTGCTTTGCATCACTGAATTAGCACAATCAAGATTTAACATCAGAGGGGTAGCCGTGTTAGTCTGGATCTGCAAAAGCGACAAAGAGTCCTGTGACACCTTCTAGACTAACAGAAGTATTAGAGCATCAGCTTGCATGGGTGAATACCCACTTCATTGGATGCAAGATTTAATACATTCCTTAGCTCGCAATTTGTACTACCTTTGCTGATTCCTTAATTTGAAATAAAAACAAGCAGAAGTGAAAAATGACATTGTTTGGTCTTTATATACGGTCAAAAATAAATAAATTAAAGAAATTGGGAACTGTACAACAATCAACAAAGAAAAATTAATGATTAAGTGTCTGTTAGAGAAAGAAAACAAGACCTTCCTGTAGTGTGTTGCATCCAAAATAAAACACAAAATGACAGCTACCTTGCAACAGGCAGGCCGCATCTCTACATTTAAAAGTACCTCCAGTTCAACTGCTAGAGGAATACCTCACCCTCCCTGATTAGAGATAACAAGCTGGTTCAGCCTCATTGGACTAACCCTGTTATCTCCAGCCTGGTTCTTGTCTACCTATTTATACCTGCCCCTGGATACTTCCACTGCTGCATCCGACGAAGTGGGTATTAGCCCACGAAAGCTTATGCTCTAATACTTTAGTTAGTCTTTAAGGTGCTACAGGACTCTTTGTCACTTCTGCAATTCCAGACTAACACGGCTACCCCTCTGATTTAAAAGTACAATACACTGAATAACAACATCTCCTTTCAGTTAGAGAACTACGTATAGTACCTCACCAATCATTTAGAATCCACAGGCCTAATCCTGATCTTGCTTACAACCTGTATATGTGTGAATTCCGAATTTGCCCCTGCACTACTAACAAAAGAATAATCTAAACAAACATCTAACAGAAAAGATGGTGATGATCTTTGCAAGGGTTGGTGCAGGGAGAAGAGTCAATGACTTGCATATGATGTGAATACTCAGCAGTTCACAGAATTAGGGCCATCATGCATAATTAGGAGCACCGATGCGCTCCAGATTTCTGTAGGTTTAACCTTATACCTTGTAGATTTTGAAACCACAACCAAAGATAGGCATAGCCTCTCACCCTCCCGCCCCCACTCTCCCTCTCCCCCGCTTTCTCCAAACACACAATGTGCAATTAGGGGAACATAATCTGGTAGACTTTTAAACACTTTGTCTGAGCACAGAGGCTCATAATGACATAGCTCATTTTCACACCTCAGTTACACTTGGGTAAACGTATAGTAATTCCATGGAAGCCAACATATGTACACCAATACAGTTGCAATCAAAATTGGTTACTCTGTGTACAAAAGTAATTGAGTGAGAAAACAATTGGTTAAGCTCCTAGTCTATTCATTTCCCTCCTCTTATGGTGTATATACAGAGATATGGGAATTTGGGATTGGGAGGAAAGGATAATATTGTCTTAATTATCAATGCACTTTACTTTTGTAGAAATCATAGGTCTGATTCTTAGCTACCATTATGGCACTATAAAAGAGTCCTAAAATCCGTGGAACTAATTTAAGCTTACCTTAAGGCCCATTTACACTGAGATAGTGGATAAAGTGGGTCCTAGTATAAATAAGAATCAGGCTCCACATATTTATAAAGGTGGCAATTCCCCCTGCCTAATGTGAATGTTTTTGTAAATATTAAATAGGATTTGACCAGTTAAAATAATACAATAATTTCAATTCAATAGACTACATTATTATTGACAAGTTCCCATCATCTTTAAAAAAAATATAAAGAGATAATAAAAAACATGTGGAGAGGATTTTAATCGGTACAGTATAGGTACAGGGAATATGGACGAGATTGGGTCAGAACGTGAGTCAGAAATAATGTAGAGTAAGCACTAATAGGATAAGTAAGTATGAGCTTTTTATCTGATTAGTGCTTACATGTCAAATTAATAAAATGGTTTTGGCTCTTGCAGGGTGGAATTAAAGTGTGCAAGCTGTGTGCCTGCCCCAGCTGAATCTCTCATGTGACTTCAGTGAGGACTCTTCCTTTTTATCTATTTGCTTCCTGGACTCAGGAAAACCTTGGTTTGGACACAGCCATCTTTGTTTTTTTCCTGGCAGCCTTAGAGTTTAAGTGATCTATGCTTAATTCACTTAGGGGCAGGGGGTGTTAATAAATGAGAAAATCAAGTTTATTTGGCTTACTCATATACTATAATGCATTCCTGGATGAAATCTTAACCCTCCTGCCCCCGCAACAAAAACTGATTAGATAAGTTTGACGGGGGATGGAAGTGCCACATGATGGAGGTGATGAAGGGAGTAGGGGAAGCAGGGCCCAGAAATGGCAGATCCTCCAGCCCAGTGCCCACTCCTCCCAAAACCATCTATGCCTCACCTCTAAATTCCATGAGGGCCATGTCTGTTACTCACAACGAAGAGCAACTATTGAAGTCAGTGTTATTAAAGACCCTTAAACTGTAGTTCTCAGTTACTATGTAGGCACTCAGACACCGTGGGAATGGGCATGGTATAAGAACCTGAACAGAACAGCATAAGTGCTCACCAATATGAGTATGGTCTGTACAATGAAGTCCTGCGCACAGAAGCAGTGGAAATGCATGTGTAGTTGAAGTCCACAACACACAGGAATAAAGACTCCCTTGCTCCAGCAATTCTGCAACATTACTGCTTCTGCTCTCCAGGTACTGTCAGTGCCTTTAGAGGAAGGGTCAGGATTTTGCCCATGAAACACACCATTTTAAGGAATTTCCAATTCTGGGTACTGAAGGACAATATGAAGTATATTGATTTCAGTATGGCTTGCAATAATAGGAGATCAAAGGTAAATGATTGTTTTTCTCTTGAAATTTACACTTTACTTTCCTAAATCTGATCCTGAATATTGTATGGCTCTGTTTTATGAATTTACCAAATAACTTCCATGCATAATTCAGAAATGCTATTTTCTTCTGATGTTCAAGGCTTTCAGAAGTAGAAGGCACCATGGAAAAAGAAGCCATGCATAAGGGGAAAAATCATATAATGGACTTCACTGTTCTTTCATTTCATTTTTCAAGAATCATTGCAAAATATTAAATAGGACAAAAGAACCAAGCCTACTGAGAAAGCTAAAAAAGTGCACCATTATTTTAACAAATTTTTAGGATGCCCTTTTAAAGATAAAATCAAAGATAATGTGTGTGAAATGAGGCTTCTGCCCCCCGGTCTCTTTTATCCATGTTATATTTCAGTTCTATTTTCCAGGCCTTTTTCATTTGACCCTCCTATTTACTTTTTATATCCCTTTTCCTCAGACTGCTGCGTTCTTACACCCATTCCTACTCTATCCCTAAATTATTACTCCTTTACCTTAGCACTTGTTCTTTTGTCATTTGATCCTTTATTGACTTTGCTCTCAGATCCTTTTTATGTGTCTTCCCTATGAGCCTCTCTATTCTTTTATCACCTAATGCCCCATACTTTCATAATAATTTTTCTCTAAACAATGGCTCTCCAGTTTCTTTGTCACTATAGAGCTGTTATGAATATTAATGGCCTCCTGCAAGGGCTATTATTTGTGGTAAAGAATGCTGATCTTTGATCTGTGGCTTTTGCTTGCACATGCTAGTAGGTCTGCAGTTAGGGTTTGGGTCCCTTTTATCTTTTTTCCACAACATTCCTTTCCTCGTGTCCATCAATGCCTTTTTTTTTTTTTTTAACAGAGTTGGAAACTGTGGAGGACCATTAAGTATTTTTCTTTACTAAGTAATCATTCTCGTACTGGCACAGAATATGGTGATTTCTACCCTGATTCTGTACATTCCCTAAAGGCAGCAAGCAATTCAGGTGGTAGTGTGTAATTTGTTTTGTACTGTGGAATTCCTGCCATGCCTATATGTATTTAGACCACAGGCAAACCAATAAAGTTGTCATAGAAACAAAGCATTTCATGAATAAATCAATTCATAACAAACTTGTAAACTTCAAAGAACCCACTGTGCTTTAAGAACACATCCATTACATATACAAACTAATCATTTTTGTAATGAACAACTTACACATATTATAAATGTCTATTTTTTTGTCCTGTTGGACATCTTATAAACATTCTTTGATGTTTTCTTGAACAGTATGTGTCTCTGCAGAGTGTAGGGATGATTTCAGAAGCTGGCATGATAATCCAACAGCAGGAATTTTTTGTTTCTTTTTTGATGTACAAGTTGCAGGATTTGGGATTCCAAACAGTAAACCCAGACTGCCTGTTTTGCAAGCCAGCATGGACTGGAAGAATCTGTGTGGTAAAAAGTTGGTCACGGTTCAGCATGAGAGGACTTTATCCATTGTCCATGAACTAGGAAAAAATACAGAGTTCATGGAAGCATGATAATAGAAGTGTGCAAAAATATACAGAAGACTTAACAAGCCTGGGTACAGAGAAGAGATGGGGAAAATTCTATCTTACACCAATACAATTGTTCTGAAGTAAATGCAGCCCTCTGGGCATAGCTGATGGCAGAATCTAGATTTATATGATCTGGATATTTCATTGTTTTCTACCTTATATATTCACTTACATCTGTGCAAAAAGGGTGCAAAATGCTACCAGATCAGAATGGCAGTGTTTTACATTTGATTTGCAGAGGTGTAAATGATTACACAAGATACAGGGCAGTGAAAAATCCAGTCCTATGGTTTTTGGATTGTGTCAGTCCTCTTAAGTCTCAGAGAAATTCTTAAAATATGTTTAGTAGGTACATTTTAACATTTTTTATTTGAATTAAGTTGACCAGTAAATTCTGAATTTATAGGGCATAATCCACAATCCATTGAAGTTAGTGGAAAGGTTGCCATTGACTTCAATGGGCTTTGGATCAGGTCCAATGGGGTAGAACTCTCGAACCAATTGCATCTTAGGCCCAGTTGTTTCACCCTTATTTACAGTGAACAATATTTTAGTATGTGTACAGTCTTATTGATTTATATGGGACAACTTGTGTAATAAGTTGCTACTCACCGTGACTTAGTTAATGAGCCATTTGTGCTACACTATCAATAAAAAGGCAAAAGATTACTTTTTAACTATACTCATTATGCACGTACCCATTAGTGAGGGGAAGAAGAACCGTGCACATCCTATAAAACTTTAAAAGTGTAGACAAAGAAAAGATAAATAATATTCACTACTGAAAAAAGTTCAAATGCTGTATGAATGTCATTATCTGTCATAGAATCAATACTGAATGATTTGATTTTTAGCTTAAAACACTCTGAATATCCACCTTTAAGGACCAGGAAAAAAATAGCCATTACACACTTGATTATCCACTATAACTGCTCTACCCCATATTTCTGCTGAAATTGCATGTTATGACATTATATATAGGTACGCTGAATATCCAGCAGCTATGACGTGTTGTTCCACTGAACTTTTGTTAAGGGCTGCACTGTCACTGCACTGTATTATGCACTGCACTGCAGTGTATTATGTCATATATTGGGATATTTTCAACTGACCAGAAAATTCCAAGACGAATTCACCCAGGAAAAAATGATCTTAAAACAATTAGCTGATGTATTTCTCTGTATCCCTCCACAACCTCTATGTTCAAGTAGGCAATACAGAAATCAACGTACGTTTTTGTATGTTTGCAGGGTTGTTGTAGCCATGTTGGTCCACAGATATGAAAGAGACAAGGTGGGTAAGGTAATATCTTTTAATGGACTAACTTCTGTAGGTGGAAGAGACAAACTTTAGAGCTTCACAGGTCTGTTCTTCAGGTCCTCACTTTCATATTGTAGTTTAAATTATTTTTAAATGGTCATTGTGTATAAGGCAAGAAATCTATGTCCTCAAATATGGATTAAATGTATATGCAGAATGCAGCAACACTCTAAAGCATAAACTGTCTGCTCTTCTATTTACCAATACTTATTTTATCTATGTGCATTACAGATATGTTGTTTCCATATAAGAATGCATTACCCAGTAATTAGTTTCATTTATGGGATCAAATCATGATCCTTTAAATTTCTGCTCAGTAATATTCTTCTCAAACAATCCTGTCTCCTGGCTCCTCTGATTATTTTATGACTCCTCTTGCTTCTTGTCAATATAGATTAAAGGTAACATATACTGCTGGGAACAAACACAATTTTCCAGCAGCAGCATTTTGTTTTCCTTAATAATTAACAATTGCTGTTGACTAACCTTCCTGTATAAAATGTGCCCCTTCTTGAAAAGGAGAGCACGCAGAACATCTCACTTGGGATATCAAAATAAGAAGTGTGATTAAAGCATTAAAGATTTAGAGGTTGACATTAAGGGATGAAAGGTGGAATTACAGTAAATATAAAACTGTTCAACATTAAATGGAATGTGTTGCATTTGAAAGTCTTTCAAAGTGCTAACATTTCTGCATTAATTATTAATAGAATCTGACAGCTCATTTTTAATTTGAGTCTAATGACAAGGTTCCTTAAGAGATAAATACAACACCTGTGCACCGTGTTTAAGGCCATTTACATTTCTGAGGCCTTAACCTGGGAAGACATTATAAAAACAATACCTATTTTAAGAATGTAACAAAATTGTTGTGGAAACCAATCTACTAATGTGCTGGAGAAGTTTTGTAATGTTGTATTGTATTCCTTATCAGAATTCTGTTTAGTAGGGCTCCTTCTTTGCTCCTGAGCTTTTCCCACTTTGCCTTTGATTTAATGGGGTGTATATGATAGTCCTCTACCTCATTCTGCAAATGAAAGCAGACAGAGTCCAAGTTTGGTGGAACTCTGCTAGGCAGCCCCACAGGGAGGCAAGTCTCTTCAGAGAGCCGTAATGGAGATGGGCCTCCATGGTCTTTTAAACAGGGACTGGAGGAGCTGAATGTGAGGGTGAGCTGTTTGCTGCGAAATAATCCCTGTGGACAGCTGAGCAAGTATCTCATTGGAAGTTCATGTCCTCTGAAGCAGCAGGGATTCCGATGGAGCTGTCTCTACTGCTGTTAGTGCCTGGCTCAAATCCCTTGAAGTCAGGGGGCATGTTTCTATTGACTATGTCGAACTTTGGATGAAAACCTAAATGGGCAGGTGTAGAGACTTTACTAATGGCAGAACGGCTCCTGCTGGAGCCTTCTTGCCAGATGGATTGGAGATGGAACAGGAACATCTCTCCATCTTTCTCCATGCACCCATGGATTCCCTTCCTTCCAGATTCTGTTGATCTCTGAGTCTGAGCCCCTGGCCAATCTGTAACTTCAAAATCCATCTCACTTGAGGGATCATTTCCCAGCATCTTTATTCCCTTCCCCACTTTCCTGTGACTTTCTCCATAGGAATGGGATGATCTAGCTTCAAAGTTTCTCAGTAGTGAACTTTGGTTTGCAAATTCTACTGTTGCATGAGAATACGTCTTTCTCTCACTCACTTTTCCCAACCCCAGCCTCCCCCCACCATCGTGCACTCCAGGAATTCCACACCCATACCTTCTACCATTAGTCTGGGTGACTTAAAGCCAAGTAAATTGTTTCTTATGATTCCCTCACAGTTACCGGATCTAAAAGGAATAGCATTATAAATAGAGCTCAACCGTCCATCTGTCTGAACATTTCAAACTCAAAAAATTTGAGCAGATTTCAGATGCTTTAAAAAACAGTGCACAGTTTTATTACAAATATTTCCTTTGGCATTCCCCATTACCTCTTTGTTGAAGATGTTTGATTGATTGGTCCTATTGAGATACTGTGCCCAGTGGAGGAGAAGATTCAACAACAACTAATGGTTGAGGTATTTTACACAGAACGTAAACTTCATGGGACTGATTCTCCTCTCATTTACACAGGTTACATCATGATTGATGCTGGAGTAAGTGGGAACAGAATCAGGCCCTATAACTAAGTGATGACAGATGGGAAAAGGAGATACAAATTCTCTGGTGATTAGTGATGAATGAACCTGAAAGGATTGGAAATTGTGGTCTGTTAGAGGAAAAACATCCAGAAGTTTGGATGGTTATTTTTCAAACTTCTTAGCTTCTGCAGAATGGGACTACAAATCTCAGAAGAGACATTCTCATGGCTTTCTACATTTTGGGGTCTGGAGTCAGCTGGAGATGTGCAAATATTAATATAAAGAGAGAGGCAATTTAAGTGAACATTTTCAAATCACAAAAAGTGTTCAATACAGGTTTCCTTGGAGTTTTGGGCAAAGGTTTCAAAGGGCACCTTGGGGCAGAGGGAGAGAAAGTGTGTCTTAATCTTATAAAAAACAGCCATCCGTCTGAGTAATAGGCCAGATTATACAATGATCCAGCATTACTTTTTAAAAAAATCATGTTGGTAGATGAAACCTCTCTATATAGCTTCCCACACTCTGATCAGTGAGGACTTAATTTACACATCTGTGAACTCACTGGAACAATTTCCCCAGGACCATAAAATACAGAATCTGATTCTAAGTCTTCCTGATAGGGTAACTGCACTACAATATTAAGTAAACTGGAAAGAGTAAAAAGAACCTATAAGGTGTCATCAGCAAGAGATTTAAATATAATCATGTCTTAGGCCTCTAAGGCAAACACCTGGGTGCAGAATCCTTGCCTATCCCTCCCTCCATCTCTCTGCTTCTTTAGTGTGTGGGTCTCCACAGTCCAAATGCCCTAGGCTCTGAGATAGTGCTGAACCTCCTAAATCTTGCCAGTCAGCTATGCATGCTTCCCCCAGAGCCCCACTCCCCAGTTAAACTATAGTTCAGCTCTTCAGGGACTACACGGCAGCTAAAGCAAAGAACATAGGATTTGCTGAGACACACTCTTCACTCTTGGGCAGCACATGACAGTTCTAGGTAAAACAACAAATACCTGAATGTCAGCTCTCCCTGCAAGAGTAAAATTTCCAAACTCAAAGTTCATTATGGAGACACTTAGAAGCTAGATCACCCCTTTCCTATGGACAAATTCAAAGGAATGAAGGAAGGAAAGAAAAGTCCTGGGAAATGACTCCTCAAATAAGAAGAATTTTGAAGTCATAAATTGGGCAGAGGTCAGCCTCCCAGGTCAACAAGATCTGCCCCTGGAAACTATGACATGATTTTACTTAATAACGTACTGGGGCTAACTTTATAGGCTTGGTTTGACTGTCTCATTTACTTAATTGTGTAATTCTGTTTCACGGGAATTCTTTGCTAGAAGTGCACATAGAGAACATGAAAGTTTGCGTGTGGCTTTGAGGAAGTCAGTTAATTCAAATATTGCACTTTTAGTGTAGTTTTGGACTTAGAGTTTCCTTCAGTTCCTCTTCTAAATATGAGCTTTTCTAATGTGACTCATTTGAAATCTGTGTGTTAGAGCGCACCTTTCTCCAAAATTGGAGGAACATCAGATTGTACCTATGCTTGCAAGGATATATAGATTTGGTATCTCTGGCATCATTAATATATTTCAGTAAAAAAATATTTCTACTTCTTTGTTGAAATATCTTGAGAGGATATTGCTATATATGACCTTACTTAGTAAGTGAACACTTGTACTCTGACAAATTGAACACTGGGACTGTGAAAAACTATACAAAATGAAATTACTAAATTCATTTAAATGAACATTTAGACTCTTTTATTCTTCCAATATTGGTCAGGATTGTTTGGCACTAATTAATTCCTAGGTGTGTATGAAGTATTCCAAATGAAATGCAAAACTTAAAAAATCAAGTTTTTTGACATTCCATTTTAAACACAAAATTAGGCCCCCATTTTTATAGGAAAAAAAATCTGCAGATTATATAATATTTCTAGTAGCTTATTAAGAAAATGTACTATCAAAGGAATGACTATTCGATCTGCTACTTGGTTTGATGAAGTAGTCATTATCCTACTTTTGTAACTCATGAGTTTACGCCTTGATCCCAACACTATCACAAGAATGTTATATGAAAAGATCCAGCTACAGGAGGGGGAAAAAGTGTGTACTTACCTTGAGTTAGCTGATCCTGGTGACGACAAGGCAACTTGTAGTTTTCACAGGAGTCAGCAGTCAAGATAAAGGCTATGGGCAAGTCTTTTGAAAATTTGGATCTTAATAGCTTATACATATTTGAATGATTAAATCAGTGTAAGCAAATATTGGAACGTTGCTTAGAACAATTAAAGTAAGGGAAGCAAGTGTTGATTAAGAGTTAATCAAAAGCCCTGGGGCATGAACATGTTACTAGAGCCTACGCTAAAGCTCTGGAGCACCCTCCTAAGGACTTTTAAACTAGTGATCCATGCCACCAAAAGAGCTGCTTGAGTATGGACCAGAGAACATTTCACATTTCTGACCTTTTCTCCCTTGTTCCTGCCCTTGCAACATGCATACATATACTGTCTATACATAGAAAAAGTGGTGGTCATGAACAGCAAGAAGGAACGGCAAACTTTCCTTCCCTGGGAAGTCTGTCTCAGAAGCTGTAACAATCCTAAAGGCAGAAACTTGAGCATGTTCCCTGCTTTTTTACTTTGCAGAATGCAAGTAAGCCCAGCCAATCCTTTGTACTAACATGTTTTTTCCTATCTGAGGGCTCAGTAAATAGTAGGAACACATAAGCCCATGGGAAGCAATGTTTTATTTTCATGAAGATTCATTTATTAATAATACATTGAGGAGCAGAAATACTAACATTATGAAGCAGAAGAATTGTGTCTAGATTTTTCTTTTCTTTCTTTCCTCCTCCCTGCCCCGCCCCCCCAAAGCTGCAAACTCCATTCTCTAATGCTTCCATGAACAATTCAGGCCAAGTTCAATGAAGTTATACCATCAACAGAGTTATACCAGGGATGAAGCGGGCTAATTAGCTACTTCCTTGGGTACATATATATTAAACATATAGGGTCAGGTCCATAGCCTATTTAAAGTCAATGGAACTTCTCCTATTTACTTATGCTGAGGATCTGGCCTAAACAGTTTTTATATACACAGTATTACTTTTAACCACATGGTACATTATATGGGCAGGATTATTGGATTCACTGAGCACTTAAGGTCCTCCATGCTTTACGAGGAGGACACAGCCCCAGCAATCTGTGTCATTGTTAGTCAGATACATGAAGTCCATTCCTGAAATGGTGCTTTTAAAAAAAGGTCTTGGGTGAATTATCGTTGAAAGCCTTTGCAGAAGATGTGTGTTTTAGGATGGACTATCTAGGGGATCAGGGAGGGAGTCTCAAAAAAAAGGGTGGCATCAAAGACAATACCCAAGTAGAAGGAAGCAGGGTACAAATTAGATGTCTGGGGCAGTTGGCAATCAATTAAACAATGGAATAGGAAATAGGAAGAAATTAAAGAAGATGTGGAAAAAAGGGGAGAGAAGAAGGAGAGAAAGAAATCAAATACGACACTGAGTTTCTGAGCTGGGATGACAAGGAAAGGAGCAGAGTTATCCTCAGTTATGGAGAAGCGAGGGAGTGGCAAGAGTTTGGGATTAAAGACAGGAAGCTTGGTTTCCATCATGAAGAGCTGCTGAGAGTAGTGCGACATCGAGGCGGAGGTGTCAGGGAAGCAGCCAAAGATGTGAAACTCTTGAGGGTGGACTGAGGTAAGGAGTAGTAAATAGGTAGACTTGAGAGTCCTCAATCTAGCAATGGTACTGGAAGGCCTGGCAGCAGATTTGGTCAGATAGGGGAAACATGTAGAGAGAATCAGGCTGTAAAAAGACCCCTGTGAGACAACACCATAGAGTGTGAAAGGGAAGGAGAAGCTCTGCAGGGAGAAGCTGAATAAGAGAAAGGATGAAATGAAGAGAACCAAGAAAGTACAAAGTGAATACTAATATTTACATATTAAAGGAATCTATTGTGCACATGTTACTGAGGCTAAGTACAGTTTCACTACATGTTATGGAACAGATACTCAGCTGGTGTAAATCAGTGTAGCTCCACTGGAGTCTTGCCCCACTTTCTAATCAAACTCTTTCCCAGTGACATCTCCAAAATGCGGATGTGCTCCTTTTGTCCTATTCTCCATGTTCTGCTACCTCCAGCCTCAAATATTAAATTTTGTGCCCAGGTGCATATAGCCTAGGCCCTGTCCCCAGTGTCTGAGAAGCATACATACAGAAGCGTACGTTGTGTGCAAGGTGGTGGGGGTAGTGGCTGAGAGGGAAGGAGGTGGGTGGAAGAGAGAAACTAAAGAGCTTAGTTTGTTACTGTTGTTCAGCACAATTATTTACTGTCTAATATAGCACAGCTTTCTATGTAACTTCATTGTGAAACTTCCTGATTTACAGTGCAACACAGCTGAGCTTATCACCATGTAACTATTATCCGGAAAAGTCTTGGCACAAGCTTGGGATAGAGTTTCACAGACCATTAATGATGACTGACAGGTTCACTTCAAATGAGTCATAGAAGAGAGAGTTCACTGTACAAAACTGTCATGCTCTGCATGTGATATTCAAATATTTTGAAGGCTGCACAAATGCTTCATATAGCTAAAGAATCACAACACAAGCACAGATATTATATATAGTCACAATGGACTAGATGACTATACATTCTTCTTGGGATTTATACTTTGTTTATAAGGACAACTCACACATTTTCCATGGACTATTTTAATTAGACTATTTGAAGGAAAACAATATTTTTTTTCCTTTCAGACTGGACTAGAAGAGATAAGTGGAATCCTCCATCTCTGAACATAAGTATGAGATATTACATTTTATTTAAGAAGCCCATTAGCTTGGAGAAAATACTGTTATGCAGTCACGAATTTGTAATTTTGAAGGCTGTTGACGTGCAGATGTAAAATGTAAACTGGGAGTCTGATGAACATGTAGTCTCAAACTTGATACTGAAATATATGTAAATAGTATTTGGCTAACTGTGCATTTCATTTCTTCCCCAAGGCTTTAAGTGTGTTGGGCTAACTGTATTACACATGAAACTTTGATGACTGTGATGAAATGCTGATCCTTGTAAAACCCAGATTCATAAAGGACTCTGTCAATAAAATCTGAATTATGTGCGATGTCCAGTTAGCACAACAGCTGATGGCACCTGAACCTCTACAAAGGGTGATGCATGTGTGCTGTATGTGTGATGTGTCAGAGGGTTTGGAAGAGCCTCATGCTAGTGTCCAGATTTATTTGAACTCTGTAGGAATAAAGGTAACACATGCCCTTTAATAGGAAGTTCCAAAAAGGGCTGGACAATAATATCACCTGGAGGATGAGGACTATTTGCAGGATATTAGAGGAGCAAAGCTAACTCAAGACAGAGCATCCAGCAGCTAGATGGCTCAATACAAGCTCAGCCATGTTAGAATACTAAACACTGCGTAAGTGAATAACTGTATGCAGGCTTAAATATTCTGTAGAAAAAAACAGGTACTTATAAATGTTAAAATATATTATTGATTTTCCCTTTGTAAACAGAAGCACAGGGCCTGTTCTTCGTGAGAAATCAGTTCTCTGCTGGCTTTGCCTGCTCTTTAGACTGCACATCTTAATGCAGATGGAAATCCAGCCCCACTTGGAATTTGCCAGCTCCTGGTACTCTGGATTGAGCCTCTAGGGGCTCCTATCCTATGGACTGCAACAATAATACAAAGCAGCCCTTGGACATTATTTCTCAGCATGTTTGGGAGGGGGGGGGGGGGGGCACAGAATGGACTGGAAACTCCTGCTAAGGCCAAGAGGGATTTTTCTCCATGAGTTGACAATGTTGAAGCCATTTACGGGGTAATGATGCCCCACGGCTGCTCAGCCCCTCAGTGATGTGGGAACAACTTGACTCAAGCCTTGTCTACACTTATAGTGGTACGTAGAGTGCAGGTACTACATACGTAGCTACATGCCACAGTGAAAGCAAGCTGCATCCACCTACACACTGCAGTGAAAGCTCTGGTATGGGGGAGTTGCGGGTTCCTTTGTCTGTTGCCTCCTCCCTGCCAGAGCCTTTCACTGTGGCGGGGAAAGGATCTGGCAGCGAGGAGCCAGCAGGACACTACATTGCTAAAAACAGTAATGTAGATGAGGGAGGCGTGGCTTGGGTATGTAGAGAGATACGTAAGAGATGTACCATAGGGTTCAGACATGTAGGGTAGTCTACTCTATTCACCTAAACTGTGCCTCACCATCAACACGGCTCTTTCTACCCATCCGAGCTGGGCATGCACTGTCTGTATTCTATGCAGCACTGCAAGTAGTAGATATGCCTTCAGAGACAAAGAGATCAGTAGTTTTAGTTTCAGGCTTGAGCTTGGAACTCTTGAGAGAGATCTTCCGAGAGAGAAGCACAACAGCTCAGGAAGTCTCTGATGAATTCCCACTCTCCACAAAGGGAGTCTTTGAACTGCTGTGGCAAAGTTGCACCAAACAGGCAGTTCCAGCCCTGTGGAGATAAGTGTCCATAATGACGGAGATCTGACCCAGCACTGGGTACACAGTGCCAGCTGAGACCTCCACAGGATTCCAGATCAGAGAGCCACAAAAGGATTTTGCCCCATCAAGGGGGGAAAGCATTGTAAGAGGACCCTTTTTATTTCTAGTTTAAGCCAGCCAACATTCACAGCACTGCAGCACTGTGTCTCCAGACTCATCCTCAGTGCATGATCCCTGGTAGAGTGACCAGATGTCCTGATTTTATAGGGACAGACCCAATTTTGGGGTCTTTTTCTTATATAGGTTCCTATTCCCCAACCCCCAACCCCCCCCCCCCCCCCCCCCGCATCCAGTCCTGATTTTTCACACTTGCTGTCCAGTCACCCTAATCCATGGGAAGGTGCTGAGGAAGAAGCTGGGGGCTGGGAAGAGTGGGGAATGTTGGGATGGGGGAATATGTTGATATTTTAATATTATTTAACCCTAACGCCAGAGCCTGTTTGAGGGGTTAAGGAAGTTGACTGCAATACTGAAGACCATACATTTGAGTCTTTGTCAATCTCACCTTTAAAGGCCATCTCCAGTTTTTCCTGCTGCAGAATAGGTACCTGACCCTTCAGGTTAGGACACTCAAAGGTGGTTGGATGTGATGCTGGACATATCATGCCCTTGCTGTCTGTTAAACTGATCTGCCTTAACTGCATCAGTCTGATAAGCCATTGGCTCAGGGTAACTTTGAATTGAATTAGTACTGTTATTTTTGGGTGCAGTATGTCTTTGCTGGGGGTTAATGTGATACACTTTATTGTTTCATGTGTCCTGGATTTTACATTCCTTACTAGCAGTAGTAGCATTATTCATTTCCCCAAGGGATAGTACTCCTTATGTCCCCAGAACAGTGAGGCATCCTTTGGGTGGAGGCACCCAGCGTCACACAAGAAAGCCAGGACCCAACCCATGCTAGGAGAGGGGAGAAGCCACAATCAGGGAGGAGACTGACGCCACAGCACAGAGGAAGGTGTGCGTAAGTCTGCTATTGTGATTAAGGGGAAATGGAAAACTAGCATGTAAGACATGTTTCACTTAAAAAATGCCAGTCCACAACCTATAATTGCATAGTGCAGGCTTCTGATCTTCCTTCTTTCCTATTGCTGACAGATAAAGGCTAAAATCCTGCCTTCCTCTCCCAGGGGGAAACTGGTATGGATAGTCAGCTTCCGTTTGTCAGCTTGCACTACTCAGGGATTCCTCTGTGCCCAGAGATTCCCATATGCCTGGGTTAGCTATATTCTTGGCTGCTTTTTGTTGCTAGCATGGCTCAGAGCAGCCTTAATGGAGACCAGGATCTGGCCCATAGAGTATAACTTAAACACCCTGTAGCAAGGCGGTTGGGTGCCCAACCGCCCCGCAGAGGGACGAGCCTCCCCAGAGGCAAGAGGGGGCGGAGCTGGAGAGACCTGCGCCCCTCCCCCAGAGGTCAGCCGGCCGACCTGGAAGGATAAAAGCTCGGCCCCGGAGCTCACTTCGGAGGGAGCCAGCGGAGGAGCCAGAGGCTACAGCCAGAGCTCCTGAACGGGAAGCCCCGGTGACCCCGCCGGAGCCCGGGAACTGGCCAAGCCTGCCCTGCGCCCGCTACCCGGGGGAGTTTCCCAGTCTGCCCTGCACCCGCTACCTGGAGGAAGAGGGACCGAGCCTCCCCCGTCCGTGCTACCCCGAGGAGCTTCCCAGTCTGCCCTGCGCCCGTTACCCGGAGGAAGAGGGACCGAGCCTCCCCATTCCAGGCTACCCCAAGGAGCTGCCGCCTCTGCCTCCAGACAGCGACTCGGAGGAGCCCATGGAGGTCACCGCGCCTCCCCAGGTACCCTTTGAGGGGGAGTTAGGAAGTGGCCCGGGGAATGAGTTTTGAACCTGTGTCAGTGTGTTGCGGTCAGGATCCCCACTGACTGCAGCTGGCCTGTAACCGCTGCTAGGGCCCCGGGCCGGGACGCAGTGGAGCGGGTGGGCCTGCGTCCCCCCTGCCACCCTTAACCGTGGGTGGCAGTCTCCCCCTCAGCCAGCCGTCATTCCTAGCTGTCTGCTACTGCTCAGCCCCTGCCTGAGGGTCTGAGCCCCTGACTCTCCCCTGTGTTTGTGGCCCCGCCCTGCCTCAGGGCCTGGGCCTTGCAAACTGTTACTGCTCAGCCCCTGCCTGAGGGTCTGAGCCCCTGACTGTTCCCCGTGTTTGTGGCCCCGCCCTGCCTCAGGGCCTGGGCCTTGCCCACCCGTTACGGTTCAGCCCCTGCTTGAGGGTCTGAGCCCTGACCCTACCCTGTGGGTGGGTTGCCCGCCCGGCTTTTGGGCTGAGGCGGGCTGAACGGATGCTACTCAGGCCTGACTGAGCACTTGAACCCCGGGCCCGGGTATTCCCCAACCCGGCTGAGGGGTGTGTAGCGAGGCGGTCGGGTGCCCAACCGCCCTGCAGAGGGACGAGCCCCAGTGGCGACCCCCTACACACCCCTAGAACTAGTTTTGAACCAAAACTCTGACTCTAAATCCTCCTGAATGCTGAGAGATATTAAAATGCAAACACCAGTCGGGATTTTGCTGCTGATCCCTTGGAGGGAATAGTAAAATGGATGTAATCCAAACCCCAAATCTGAGCACCTCTGGATCTGGAAAAGAGTAAGTCTAAGAAATCTACAGAAAATGGCAGCTTGCGCCCGTCTCTAAAAATGACTGTGTTCAGTTTTGTGCAAAATATCAGTTCAGGGTTCTGCCACCATTTGTTAAAGACTTTTGGAAGATACTTAACTGGGTGAAAACCTTTAAGTAAAATACTGTGAAACAACAGCAGTTATCAAGAGACTGAGAAGTGGTGCCATAAACACCACATGGATGATAAGGCTGAATGATGGGAGCACTGGCAATAGTATGCTCTGAGAAAGGAAGCCTTTCCAAATGGAAAGGACCCATTGCACTGAACAAAATAGAATAAAAGGAAAAATATACAGCCCAAAAGGAGGATTAAGGTGTTTCTTTGGGCAGAGGTTATTACTTGGTAAGTGCCAACAACATGTAGCACTGTAAAACACACAAGAAAAGAGCTTCCCACCAGCCTCCTTTTAAAATGTTTGTTTTACAGAAAGAATTTTCGTGTTTCCATTGTAGACAGGCATACTGTGTTAACAGCTGAGAATCCTTGCTTTGTAGTAAGAGAATAGCACTTAATCAACACAGCAACCAAGCATCAATATACAAGGTGCGCTTTTTTCCAGGAGGGCAGATTAGCAACTTTATTTGATTTGCCTTTCTTCCTGTAAATAAATATAAGAGGGCTTCAAATGACCTGTAATTTTCATGGTTAAATAAGATTACCACAATATAAGGCCAAAGCCCTGATTCAACCAGGCAGTTAAGCACATGTTTAACTTGAAGCACATGCTGAAGTTCCATTGACTGCAGTGGGACTTAAGCACAGGTGTAAGGCCTGGTCTACAGTAGCAGGGGGTGAAGTCGACCTAAGATACGTAACTTCAGCTACGTGAATAACGTAGCTGATGTCGGTGCATCTTAGGTCTACTTACCTGGCGTCCTCACGGCAGCAGCGGGCTCCCCCGTTCATTCCACTTGTGCCTCTTGGTGAGCTTGCGCTCCAGAGTTGATGGGGAGCACCTCTGGGGATCGATTTATTGCGTCTAAATGAGATGTGATAAATTGATCTCCGATAGATCGATTGCTACCCGCTGATCCGGCGGGTAGTGAAGACATACCCTAAGTCCCAGAAATGTTGGGAGCTATGTCTGTAGCAGGTACCTGCACAGTGTTATCGGCTTCTGAGAAAATGTATCTTATGGTCGGACAATTCACTGCTATTGTGCCTCTGGCTTGGCTGAGACTTTCAAAATGCATATGGTCTTATAGCTGTATTTTGTTGATATATAGTCAACAAAGTTCCGTAAGAGTAATTTAAGGAAAAGAGGAATATGCACATCTAAAAAGGTAAGAAACACTCATGGGGGAGGGAAAGAAACAGCTGGCAAGACTTAGAGACAAAAGAGCATGCATTCTTTAAGCACTTTTTCCTTGTATAATTTATGCAGTAGACATTTTGTGCTGTCTAATTGCCCCATTTCAAACGAATGTCAGTTAATCAATGACTCCTGAATAGCACGGAGGTGAACCCTGGATACAGAACAAATGCATAAATTTGGCCTGTCTTCTAGTAGACTTAGCTTCCATAGCTACAGTTTTTTGCATTTGCTCTCTGGAGTTGATTTCTTTTTGAGTCATCTCCCCCACACATCCATACTCCCCCGTCTCCACCAATCACAAAGTTTTTTATTGTGAAATCATGATTTTATTTCTCTGAGCTGTACATTTTGAAATATCTCACTAGTGCTTCTGCTGTTATTGTTTAATATCCTTCTATTTCTACTTTGCAGGGCTGTCCCTCAAGCCTACCCAGGTGGTGAGATCCCAGATGAATCATGAAATGAATGTTGCGACTTTTGTCTTGCTACCAAAGCTTTGTTTTCCTGCCTTCTATTCCCTTACTCAAAATATATAGGGCAGAAAAAATTGACGTGCTATTTTAATAGGAATCTAGGCACCCCAAAGGCTTAGAGGGACCCATAATTTTATGAATCTGTTTGGATAATCTACATAAAGCAAAAGTGAAAAATATATCTACAGACGATGCCAAATAACCCTCTCAGTAAAGGCCTGATTCGGCAGCTGCTTCAGGCAACAACTTTATGGAACGAGGCCCATTTTTTTTTTTCAATTTCCTTTCAATGCTACATTCAGGCAGATAGCATCCTGTTTCACACTTAGTTACCCTGGAGATGGGCACATTATAAATTCCATAGAAAGACAGATAGGTAGACAGATAAACATTCTTTGGCTTTAAGACCGATTTTAATAAATCAGGACTTCTTGGAAGAATCATGTTTTAGAAAACCTGCTAGAGCTGTGGTCTAAAACCAAATTTTCAAGGGCTCATAGGGGTTGCTGGGCTCAGCATCACAATATCTAACTGATTTAGGAGCCTAAATGTAATTTGCAAAAGCGATGTAGGCACTTAGGATGGACAAAGGGGATGCCTTTGAATGTCTGAGAGATGATAGGTTATGTTTTGCTGCCTATGTCTCTTCCAAGTGGTGGTGAATACTGACATGTTTTACTGCTGTTACTGAGAGTACTGGTATTTTTTAAAATAGTCATTTCAGACATGAGAAATTCCAATTAGCCACATCAACTGACACACTTCTTGACAGCAGGACTTTAAGAAGAGGGATGCTGCATTTTTAACAAATTTGGCCTGACCCAAGTCCTTTGAATTCAACAAACGATTACCCATCAAATTCAGTGGGGTTTGGATGAAGTTGTAGATCACTGTGCCGTTATTCATCATCCCCATGGATACAATCTGCAAGTTTCTTGAGGTGTTATGTATTTAATTTGTTTAGAGTTATACAGTAATAAAGAGGGGGCAGGCATATCCCAGGCTCATGCCAACTCTGACACAAGTTACCAGAACAGAAATGAAATAGAACAGCTATTCACTCCCCAACAGCCTACAGTATACAACCCTCACCTTCTGCAACAGGCCGTGCAAACAGATGCACTTGTAGGATGCTCTGAAGGACAACAGAACAAGGGGAAAGTTTTCAAAAGTGTCTAACCGACATGGGAATCCAAGTCCTATTTACCCATGGCTATTTTCAGGAGTGGTAGCCTATTGCAGTGCTCAGGGACCCTCGTGGAGACCCAATGTTCTACCACCAGCCCCTAGTAATGGTAATCTGATTGGTACCTATACATTTTTAATAACATTATTACACTTGTAACTGCATATTCTCAAGTTAGAGCCAAATTGTAGCTAACCCTTATGTGGATGTATGGGGGAGAGGGAGCAGAGAGAGTATGAGGAGTCTTCCCCCATTCTTGCATGGATTGCCGAACAACCAATCACAAGTCAAGTTCCTGCACTTTGGAAACTGCAAATATTACTCCCTCCATATGCCCCCTAGAGGACAAGGAGAGTCAGGGAGGAGCAGGATCCACTGTTCTGTCTCCCAACCCTATTAACCCCAGACCAGGCTGGGAGCACTTGCTGGACACCCAACTGCTTAGGAGCTCTCCCTGAGTGGTGGAGCTTTGAACCACCCTTTACTTGCATCAGTGGCTAAATGTCATTGTTTCTATGGCTGCCTTTTATTTATGACTCTCAAAGGAGCCATGGAGTTCATGAGCTTCGTGGTTGGTTTTTTAAAATCCCTGAACCTTATTACTTTGGGTTCTGTGCACAGGGGTAGGTGGATATGAGGGTACACACTTGAACCAATTTAAAAGAATATATTCAGAATTGCCACGTAACATCCTGGGCTGCACAGGAGAGCAGGAATTCAGGAGCAATGTTGCAATGACACCGATGATTTCTCTGTGAAAATTACCATTCCAGCCTCAAAGACTTCAAAGCTAAATGTGGAGAGTTAGGCTGACTCTGGTGTAGCCATTACTCTACTACATTCAAATCTGTCTGCTGTTATCATCACACAAGCAGAGTTCTAGTCATTTGATCTAATATAGGGGGTTGGAGGTGGGGAAGGAGAGAGAGGCCAGGAAAGGTTATTCAGGGTAAAAAACCAAAACCCATTACTATTAATATTTTTCCTATAATGGCATGATTGTTGCCCCCTTTCACCTTGAGCAACCCATGTTTATTTCTAAAAGAATGATTTGATAAAATAATGGCCCTTATTGTATCATTTTGGCAAAGCAAGAGTTTAGAGATATATCATGCATTGATTTCTTTGCAAAAATTCCCAATAAAATCACTTGGGGAGCCCTTTTTTTAAACAAAAAAAATCAGAGCTAGAATATGGAACCTGAGCATTTATTCAGCATTTGCTGGCACAATGTTGTAGGAATTTACAAACATTACATTATCATAAACTCACTACAGCATAATAATATTTTTCTACATTTCCATTTGAAACATTCAATATCTCTCTTGTAGTTGATAATAATTGCATTACAATCGTTTGGAGCGTTGCATTTCAATTTGCTTTGCCTAAATTATATCACATTGTCAGGTATGTTGTTCCAAGCTGGATAGCCACCATGTAGAATTATCCATAAAAAGCCCGACCATGATCCCATTGAATCAAAGTGAAATTTGCTATTTACTTTAAAGTGAGCAGAATGAGGCTGCAAAAGGGATGTTTTTTCCATTGCCAGAAAATAGAACCAGATTGATGGTAACCTGGCACATCAAGAAGATGTATAATGTACTTTATCTTTAGTTTTGAGAAAACCCCTGTGTTAGAAACGTGTGCTGTAGGTGGAATAAATTGGCCACTGTATAAAATTAGAAAGCATGCCAAGACTGCATGTAAAACAAACAGTCAATCAAAAATGTAGTGGTTTTAGAAGCCACAGAATTTGTTGATAATTCTTGTGTGGCTTATGGATGGATGCTTAAATGACCAATTGAAGGTCTGTGGAGCATTTCTGCTTTATAGACAACTCAATAGCAATGGGAAAGAAAAAACCCAGTGTCAATCATTGAGGAAATTAACACATTTTAAAGCTTACCTGGGCAAAAATGATGAATTCTACTGTTCACCATCACTGAAGAAAAAGGAATAAACCACCAGAAAAGTCATTTAATTTGCAAATATAGTGGGACAGAGCCTCAGGTGGGCTGCGGTTGCTTTGGCATGCACTTTTGGTAAATGTTTCCCTCAAAGAAGAAACAGAAAATCAGTTATAAGGGAGATCACCACTCTGCAATGCTGTAACTAAACCCCAGGAACTGGCCTTGCTGATGTCCACCCCAGGATTAGCAAAGCGTAAAGGTGAACTTTAAGCTACCTTTGCAAACATGCACACACATCCTTGACTTGCACTGAAAAGAACTGAGATATGAGAAGTGCACTAAGAGCAAATTCAGTAAAGCTCTACTATATACCAAGGGTGAAATCCTTACCTCATTGAAATCAACGGGGGTTTTGTCTTTGACTTCAGTGGGGCCAGAATCTCAACCCAAGTGATTATGCAATAAGTAATTATAAAGGTGAAAGGCATAATAGCATTTTATATTGGAATGTACTTACTGGCAAATTACATGTTAAGAACACTAACCTTTCTGCAATGTATAGGATATAAATGCTTCTGCGAGCAAAACATATTTTCTTGGCACTGTTTAAGAGTATGTTGTATTCACACCTAATTTGATGGTGCCCAGTTTGCAAATGAATTCCAGTCCTGCAGTTTCTTGGGCAAATCCTGTTGCAAACTCTGTCCACATATCTATTCAAGGGACACTATCATAGGATGTAACCACGTCAGCCACACCATCAGGGGCTCATTCACCTGCACATCTACCAATGGATATATGCCATCATGTGCCAGCAATGCTCCTCTGCCATGTACACGGGCCAAACCGGACAGTCTCTATGCAAAAGAATAAATGGACACAAATCAGATATCAAGAATTGTAACATTCAAAACCAGTAGGACAACACTTCAATCTCCCTAGTCACTCACTAACAAACTTAAAAATGGCAATTCTTCAACAACAAAACTTCGAAAACAGACTCCAATGAGAAACTGCAGAACTGGAATTAATTTGCAAACTGGACACTATCAAATTAGGCCTGAGTAAAGACAGGGTGTGGATGGGTCACTACAAAAAGTAATTTTCCCTCTGCTGATACTCATACCTTCTTGTCAGCTGTTGGAAATGGGCCACCTTGATTGCATTGGCCTGGTTAGCACTACAAAAGTAATTTTCCTTCCCTTGGTATTCACCCCTTCCTGTCAACTATTGAGAATAGGCCACTTCCACCTTAAATGAATTGGCTCATTAGCAGTGCCCCCCACACACACACTTGGAAAGGGAACTCCCATCTTTTAATGTGCTATAATATATATTGTGCTTACGGTTTTTTTTCACTCCATGCCTTTGATGCAGTGGGTTTTAGCCTATGGAGTTTGATCCACATATTACAGTTATCTGTCAGCTACAGAGAAAGCCATTTGCTTATGGCATTTTCCTACACTGGACACTAAACTCTTGGCTGTCCTCTCACACTGGTGTTAATCTGGAATAACTCCACTGAAGTAATGGAGTTATAGCTTCAAAAACTGGTGGAAATCAGAGGAGAAGGCGGTCTTGGGAATCATTTCATATATTTTCCTAGCAGCTGCATGCACTTGTAGTATCCTCTCTTTCCTTTGTAGGTTGCTGGATAGTTCTTCATAGTTTGTTTTGGAGGGCTCTCCAGTTCAGGAGTCTCAGTACCTCTTTTCCTCAGCCAGTGTCAGTGTGACAGCTTTTGTAGAAGCATGGGCTTGACTGTTTAGGTCACCTCGCATTTCTTGAACTGATCAGCACAAATATGCTGACTTGGTCAGGGTTTATCTTGTGGGTTAGCTCCTCAAATAGCTTGAGAACTAGAATTACATTCTAAGACTCCACTGGGGCGGACTCACCTAGTTAGTGAGAGCATATTTATTTTTTATTGGGCAAGTGGACTTGCATCTGGGCTTGATATCTTGTAGTAACTCAGAGTAACTGAGAAGTCTAATTCCCTTTGTATGCTTTGAAACTTGAAGACAGTTACAGAGGAAATCTTGAAATACTTTCCTCTAACTTTTGGCTCATTGCAATCAAATTCCTCTGTAGCCCCTTTTGGTGTTTAGCGAGCATGGCTCCTTTAAATCTTCTTCCTAAATGGGGAAGGAGGAGCAGTGAGAGAAAGTAGGGAAACTTCACTGGGTGGCTCTGGAGCTCCAGAGAGAGAAGGGCTGCAGTCTGCAGGCCCTCACAAAGTGAAGCAGCAGAGAACTTCCCTGCGAAGGACAGAGCAGCCGATTGGAGACACCCCACGACAGGAGCCAGGAGGAGCACTGTGGCAGAGAGGAATTGCCTGAGAAGGTACATGCCAAAGCTGGCCCCAGTATCACTGCTGCCCAAAGCTGCATGGGGCTGTGAGTACTGGGGCTTGTGACTCTGCACTGGGAATAAGGAGGGAGGCTGCTAGTTAGGTAAGTGGGGAGGTGGTCACTCTGTGTGGTTTTGCAGAGAGCGGCAGAAGAAGGCACCAGAGAGGTTTGTTGGGGAAAGTTCTCTGGTGTCAAAGACGACCAGGAGCACCCAAGACTCACCACCGGACTGGAACTTTGCTTAGGACTCCCGAACTCTGTGTGCAGACATTGTTCGGTGTCGACCCTTTCAGACTGTGCAACCACTGGGCCTGTGGGGCCTTGCTTTGGATGCAACTCTGTTTTATTGCTCCTGCTATATTTCCCCTGCTTGTTTTTCTCCTCTCATCCCTCCGTAAATAAATATTTCTCTTTCTTATATCCATTGTACTTTTCTGGTGGGTGGGTGTGTTCTGGGGGATTTGGAATAGGGGTGGAAGGGATTCTTCCTGCTGCATCCCTGTGTGCACTTTCTCTTAGCCACAGCTGCCTGGAGACCAGACTCCATCTTGGCCACAAGGGCACTAATGTTACACCCCATTGATTACTGATGTAATAATGAACCCTTGCTACAGAGATACAACTGGTATACAAAATACCCCAAACTTTTACAGTTACAGGAGGGATCACCACTCTGCAATGCTCTAACTAAACCCTAGGATTTGGCCTTGTTGATGTTCACCCCAGGATCAGAAAACTTTTAAGTATTGCAGTCATTGCAACCTTTCATTATATCAGTTCTGTTGCCTTAGGCCACCTTATGGATGGGCTTTTTGGCAATCTGCCATTTTTAAGTATGCTTAGAAATGCCTCCAAACTTACAGTTCCTTTGTTATCACATTATTATTGTTGTTGGTATTAATAATAATGATGATATCTGTTTAGCACTGACAGTGTGCTCATTGCTGCTGTTAATAGAATTAAAGATAATCGTTTCCCTCAAGGAGGTTAGAATCTTTAAAAAAACAGTGTATAAAAGACAGATCGCACTGTGCGTCTGCTGTCAAAAATCTAATTGCTGATCAAAACTGCTCTTCTTATGAACTCCTTGGCTATCCAGTGTGATGTTAGCCCTCAAAAACACTGTGTAATGTTGCTCTGTGCCTTCAAATCTGCAAAAAATTAATAGCATTTTGTAGAATTATCAGAATTTTCTTTGTTCCTGAGCTTTTCTGTTTGTACCTGGGATAACAACGTTTGAATAGTTTTACAACTGGCTCAAAACACAAATCATTCCATCAAGTCACCTAATGCAGTGAAAGATCTCTTTGCCTCTAGTGAACTATTTTCTACAGCCTCTCCTGGAATGTCCATTCCTCTTTAGAATCTGAGAAGCTTGGCTGTGGTTTGCCTGGCTATTGTAAACACATGTTGCTCCAAGGTCTTTTGCATAGTATCTTCCTAAATCTTAAAATGCCCAATTTCTACAGTGTTATCTATGGATAATGTGGGGTAGTCCAACAGTGTATTGCCTTCAATTTTAAGCACATATTTGCAAGATTAGAGTTACAGACAAATCTTTGGTAATACTACAATTCTTTTCATTCCATGAATTCCAAGAGAAATAAAACAGGAAGCTTGCATGCAAAATCGTCTTCAATTGGCTGCTTTTGAATTCCAAAAAAGCAACCGTCAGACTTGGCATATCAAACATGGACATAAAACCTTATCATAACATCCTAAATATTTCCCTCTTTATTTTAGTGCTTTTGAATGCCTTCACTATGATCAGATTCATGTATATGTTGAATCCAAATTTGGTATTGATCCATATCTAGAAAGAATTAAAATGACGAGATCTCCTAGCATTTGACTTTGCACTATAACCAGCTATAATGTTGTACAGTAACTCCAACTGCATCAGATCCTCCAGGAAAAGCATTGGCCATGCCTTTGCTAGTCTGAGACTGGATTACCGCAATGCTTTCTACCTGGGGCTGAGGGTGGAAGACACACAGACTCTGCACCTGGTCCAGAATGTGGCAGCCTGTCTCCTAAGTGTAACAGGTACATGAGACTGTATAATACAGGTGCTTAACACACTAAAATGGAACTCCGTTCATTATAGGATGTCTTTCAGGCTTCTGGTCCTGAATTCCGAAGACCCCAGTGCAGTAAATAAATACTTTTTAAAAATATTCTTCTGTGCAATGAGTAGCATACTGCAATCAACAGGTATAATGCAGCTCTAGGATGAAACCTGCAAATAAGGCATTCGTGGAGTTCCCACTTATGGAAATTTGTGACACAGGAGAACAGGATGATGTCATGTTTGCCTCCTGCGCAGCACAGCACAAGCCTTGTCTGTTTATACCAGCCGTTCTTCAGTGGAGATGTCACTCTGACCTGCAAGCCCCAAAAGCAAACAAAACCACCAACTGTGGAGCAAATCATATGATCTTTCCAAAACCCTGATGAATCTTAAAATTCTTGTATATGGTCCTAGATAATCTGTGTTTTGATGCAATGTAATTAAATAAACAAAATTAGATGAGAATTCATTACACAGAGAGAGAGCAAGAGAGATGTTACATTCTTGTCTGTCCATCCTCTGAGAAGCTGGGCACAGATTCTTTCCTCATGCATATTCCTTTCATAATACATTTGCCACAAGGATTCTTCCTACTCCCATCTGGCATATAGATATTGTTTCCAAATTTGTCATTCTTTATGTTCCAAAACCAATTTTACTTCAGATGCTTTCATGATGAAACAGCAAAAGCCTGCCATAACTTGATATATGCAGCAGAAATCACATCTGTGCCATGCTGTTTTCTAATCAGACAAAGCACTGCATACCTGCAGTGCTTGTTCTTCTGGCCTTCTGACTAGATGTACCTGAGTGACTTATGGTGTTACCATTTTAGCTCTTGTAACACAATTGTACTATTAAACTACAAAGGACTGTACTGCATTTTACCTTTTGGCTAATTTCATAGATTTTAAGGCCAGGAGGATTAGAATCATCTAGTCTGACCTCCTACAAAATGCAGGTTAACATAACACTCAGTGATTCCTGTATGGAGCTCAAGAACTTGTGGTTGAACTAGAGCATATCTTTGAGAAGGGCATCTAATCTTAATCAATTTTCTTTGTAGGCTTCATGTTTGCAGCATATAATGTGTCATGTTACTAAGGCTAGTGACCTAAGTCATTTACTATGGGGGGGGGAACCTACTGAAGGGGGCAGAAGAGCTGGGAAATTTCATAAGTTTGCCCTTGTGAAGTTTCCATAAAATCATCCTACTGGGAGGATGGAGTTTGGGCAAAGGGCACAGAATAGGGAGGAGGCATGAAATCTAGACCTTAGGAATCCATGGGAGAGGAACCTCATTTGATTAAAAAAACCAGTCAAATGAAGGAACTTCCTCTTTGCACTGCTCCTTCACCTACACCCTGGGAGCATTGTATTGTCACAGGAACCATGTTACCATTGGCTGAGTCCTCTGCAGCTGCACAGCCGTAGCTCTAGGTGGACAGGGATCCCAGAGACAGGGATGAGAGACCCAGGGTGACTCTCCCCAATTCTAAATGCCCAGAGGAGTTCCAGGCCTAATATGAATTTCCTCTACGCAAAATAAACTGAAGGGATAATCTGCGGCATTGATCTTAATGTTAAAAAAATGTGATTTTGAGCCCTCCACTAAAGAAATCATTTTCAATGTTTAGAATGTAAGCTTATTTATTATTTATTTATATTCCAGAGCAAGTGTTACAGAGGGTAACTTTGCCTCCTTCAAAGACACCAGAAGTCACTGAATGAACAACAATACTTTCATAGCCCTGGTGTCTATTGCTATGCTGATCAATTTTGGCTCTGTGTTTGAATACAAAGGCATCAGCAGTTGGGATCAAGCAGTTCTGGAAATCACTAGAAGAAAATGCCTCTGAAATATAATATTTCGTAGTATCTAATTGCTGACAATAGTAAGCACTTAATGAACAGAACCTATCTTTATATTGGGCGTGACTCAGGAATAAGAGGTGTACAGTGCTTGCTGTTTCTTATCCCTGGAGCCCACCTTGTAATATTGCTGGTATCCGTGTGTAACAGATAGTGTTGTGCACTGGGCTGGAAGATAATAAATAGATCAGAGATGATGATTTACAGAAGGGTGCTTGGAACTCCTTGAACCACTAGGGAAAGAAAACGGTGCTGATACAAGTCTGTGCTGTCAACCTCGCAACAGTTTTTCCTCTCTCCTGAGGGCAATTTCTCCAAGATGTAACTTGCTTCCTGTCGTATCATCTGGAAATTTACAAATCGTACGAACTGTGGTTCATTACTAAAATGGCTGATCCACAGTTTCTTAGCTGTCTGAGGGGTTTTTTTTAATTTTTTTTCTATGAAAGGATTTATCTTAAGTGATGAAATAACTCACACTAATGCAGATTGCAAACAGAAGACTTTTATGATTATTTCCAGTTGTTTTAAAGAATTGCTTATTTAAAATGCATTAGTTTCTTAATGTGAAGGGGGTTATATTTCTCCAAACAGAGTGAATGAATTTAGACCTAACATGTTCATAACTAAGGATCAATGCATATTCAGGCTAACAATGTATGTGATCTCTGATCATACCATAGTTAAGCTATAAAATCGTAGTGATTTATGTTACTAACAGTTTGAAGCCTCATATCTGCTGGGGTGTATGGAGGTATGGTGTTCTCATCAATCAGAGACTAGACTTTTTCAGCAATGAGATGATTAAAGTGGTCACTAAACACAAGCATGAAACAATATAATTAACAATGGAAGCAGTGTTATAATGCAGTATATTGAACCATCTATAAACTATATTACTTCTTCTAAACTGCACACTCAGAAATCCACTTGTCTTAAAGTGTTTAGCATGTATGTTCTTGATCTTCATATGAAGAGTTTTTGCACAATAGCTATATAATACAAGTACTATATTAATCTTCTAAATATGAAATAAACTATTTAAATCATGCTGCCTTTTCAGTTTATTCCAAGATTTTGATATTAATAAAAAAAGAGACAAATAGAAAGAAAAAAATATAAGTAGTTTTCAAGGGTAAGTTTCTGAGACCTCACTAGTATTATTAATAGTGCATTTGTTATGATTTAACAACAAATGGAAGACATATACAGGCATAATGGGGGCTAGTACAGTTGAACTGTATTAATCAAACAAAATAAAAAAAAGTTTAATTAACTGCATATTTTATAAAAGCCACATTTCATTACTGTTTGTTTGGTACATGGGGGCATGCACTGAAAACACTAATTCTAATTATTGCTTCAAGTGGGAGTTTTTGGCCCAAGGTCAAGGAATGATAGAAGAATGTGTGAATCTGCACTACACAGCAGCAGTAAGACTAATCATTCGAATAAAGCCAGTTGTTTTTTTCTTGGACTGTCTGTGTGCTGTTCAATGTTCTGGATGAATCTAACACAATCAGTCTGTTCTCTGGTGTATAGCCACTTCCTGCTGACTCAGGGCAACCTGCTTCTCCTGTCATTTATTAAAATGAAACATTCATATTGAAATTCAGATTTTCAGAGAAATGACCAAATAGACATTAGTAATGACATTATTAAAACTATTTTATTTAAAATGAGCTGCCACTCTTGCATGTTGCAAAGCGGCACAGGCAAATCTATCTCATTTACTTTTGAGGCTGTTTTAAAGAGTTGGATTGCTCCCTCCTCCCAATTTGGCGGTATTGCAGAGAGTGATTCCGTGTGTGTCTCAGGAAAGAGACAGCTTTTATGGCCACTAATATGTATATACATATTTCTACTACTCTGCATAGCAAATAATGTGCAATTAATGGCTTTTCATTAACATACCAATGTGAGCCACTCTCTCCTAGGCTTGCATCTACTAATAATCTATTATTTTTTTAAAGTAAAGAATAATAACTCTTTGTCTGTTTAACATTTACACAGATTTTACCATGTTTTCTCTGATTGCCTACAGTATGTTTTTTGTAGAACTAAAAAACAGCATTGAAATTATTGAGTAACCTATGTTTTCAAAATAAATCTTTGCTGAATACTAGGTCACATTGCTCAATACTTTGTGATTCTGTAATGAAAGGCCCTATTATAATTAGATAGCACTGAACAGCTTCCAGCTTTGGAAATGGTTGGGTCCAGATTTAAACTCTGTGGGTAGCTTCTAAGCTTTATTTTAACAGAATTAAACTCCTGATTTAGAACCCAAATGGAACTTTTTAAAAAGACACATTTCAATATGAACTTTATTGATTAGACCCATCTATGAATTTGACAAGGAGTTGAATTAAGTTTGCGGTATACTCTTTAATACAGAGGTTCAAAGTGAATTAGGCACTTTTAAAATCCCAGTAGGTGCCCATCTTTTTTAGACACCTACATACCTTTTGAAATTTAGCCCAAAGTGATTTACACATGATTAGCCAGAGTAACGATGGCCCAATCTGAGATTAGAGAGTAATGTTCCTTGTTGATGCTGCTAATTTTGTCTTTGCTCAGCACATCATTATTGATGATGGAACCTACCTTCAAAGGCTGGTTGAATAGTGGCCTAGAACCCCTCTCTACTCCAGTGGTCTAGTAGTGTAAGGCTCTTTATCTCAGGCTGAATCCCAATTTTTTGAATTTAAGTCATGTGCAAGTATGCACAGACATTCATGCATGCATAACTTACCTATGCAACTATCAGATGTGCATGTACATGCAATAGATTAGCGTAGAGTACTCAGACTTTTTCAGTTTTCTGTATAAGACTAGAGGGTGAGGTAAGATTTTATTTCTAACCCAATATTGCCTGGCAGTTTAGGATCAGATACAGTACACTTACATTTTAACTGAAGCCTTACAATGGACAGTTTAGAAAAACCAAACCTGATATTTCTATCTATTGTTAGAGTAACTTTTATAACAACATGGACAGTCAGATAGTGGTGAGTTTTGTGGTTTTATACTAAAAGTATTAACTGCACACATTTACTTGCATTTCTTCTTTCTCTTCCCCTTTGCTATCTTCCCTTTGCACAAGCCTCCTTGCTTACCCATTCTGTTTGTATTCTTCTCCTAGTCTCATCTGTGTGGCTCCCTATGCCTGGAACTATCTTTCCATTCCTGTGTGCCAGTCACTCAACCTTCTCCTGCTTCGATCTCACTTCTCTGAAACTTTTCCAAGATGATCCACCAATTATTTACATTTTATATTTATTAAAAAGCACGCAAATAGAAACAAACAATGGGCATAAGCTGCTCTTTGGGAAAACAATGGTGTTATGTGACCAGTAAATAATTATAATCAACTAGTGGAAAGCATCTCCTGCAAATGACAGCTTTGGTGATTTTGATATCACCCAATAATCCATGGACACTACTGTAGAACAGAGTCAAGGCTCTTCTAGCGAGTGCTTCCAAGTAGCTTCCATTCTTTCATCAACCTCACCCATAAAGTATGTGAAGACCGAGCCTATGACTGAAGCAGAAATAGACATGAAGTAGTACAGCTTTACTCACATAGTGATCTGTGCCATGAATCTCAGATCTGAACTGACCCTTTGAAGAGAATTTTGAAAGATGGAGTCACGCTGTGCATGATATTCCCCTGCAATAAATTCAAGTGATGATCACCTTAAATGTACTTTCCTAAATCAGGAATGCTGATAGTTAAAGAAAGAACAAAGAAAAGGTTGTATCTGCATAAAGATCCGATTATAGATACAAAAATAAAACATTTAGCAATTTCAATAGCCACTTTAAACCAGTGAAAAACAAATTCTTATTGTCTCTATGCATCTATGTGTGACTTTATGACCATGAGCCAAGTTGCACCATGTACTGCTGGAAGGCTCTCAGTTGCTACAGTGATGAGGGTGGAATAAGCTATATAGAGTAGAATAGAATAGGCTAAATTACTCTTAAATTCTACCTTTTAAAATTTCATTCTGGTAAACAGTTTTCATTTTAATATAGAGGGAATGTTTGCATGAATTCAGAAAATAGGTACAATTACGCAGGTCCAAACCATCAGGTGCTCTATAAGGAGATGGTCCATTCAGCCCAAGAGCTCTGCTAGATATGTTGTGTTTCACATGGAGATAAATAATTTTCCTTAAGAACATATAATAATAATAATAATGCTTGTGAATTCAGGAAAAGATTTTACATCTAGAACCTTTACTGAAATTTAGATTATTTGGAATGAGACAACCTTAAAACATTGTTTGATAGTGAGTATATTCCGTCATGTTCCCACAACTTATCCCTTCTGCTTTCTGCAGGCTAACATGTATTAATTATTATTATTAATTGTGTTGTCATAGACCTAGGATCTCCAGTCATGGACCACGTCCTTGTTATGCATTATGCAGTACAAACACAGAATAATACTCTATTACATGGCTTGTATTGCCTTCTCTCAGCCTTCTTGCCTTTTTGCTCTAAGCTCTCTCCTCCCTATCTTTTAGATTTCTCTTTGCCCCAGTTCTTGAGGGTATTACCCCCATTTAGTGCTGCATACATTATTTACAGCTAATATTTTACGCTAGTTTAGCCTCATTCCTGTCTGAAACTTTGATTTTATTATTTAGAATTAGTCAATGAACAGTTTATGTTAACATAATGCAATATATGAATGATTTATCATGGTTACAGGTTTAATTATTTGCTAGCTCTGCTGTTTGATTGGCCACCTAAGTTACATGGTGTTGTTTATGCTCCCTGAATAAATGTCTCCCAAACTCACAAAGAGCTTTCAAGATGGCTGCTAAAAATTCTGAGACCCACACATGAGTATTTCCAATTTCAACACTTTTTCTCTTCATGAAAATCTTTTCAGAAAAATATTTGGTTCTGTAAATGTTTGCAGTAAGTAAACAGAAGAAATCACAGATTCTAATGAAATTGATTCATGGTTTTTATTGTAAAATATACATATATAATTTTTACAACTTTCACTCAGTTCTAAAATCTCCTTCCAGGGATCTTTCTATTTCCTCTTAGTCTTCTCCAAATGCTAATTATGTTATTGATACTGCTCAAGCACTTGCTCTGCTTCTTCCATCAATTGCTGTTAGTATAGCAGTTGATAGTACTTATGCCTCTATGTAGTTATTGCTTCAACTTAGAGCGCTGCCATCATCAAAAAATGAAGGGGCAAAACAAATATATATGCAAAATATTTTTAATGGTTCTATTCTGTCAGACCTACAATGCTTGTGTGAGCCCAATGTGTACATGAAAATATTCTCTCATCAATTAGAGTTAAAAACAGCATATAGGAGTATGACAGTTTATTGTTTGGACAACAATGCATGGATCTAATATGATTTGCATATAAAAGGATGCTTAATAGGCAAATGATTTGATTCAAGGTTACCTAGTCTATATCCCTCTTTTCCCATCCATAAGACCCAGTACAAAGCAGAATGGCAGTGCAATCCTAGCATTTATAGTCACAAATAGCAGTTTTCAGTTATATTGTGCTACACACTTATTTATGTCTCTGTGCTCTACAACAAACAGTAATGTAGCAGAGCATGTGCCAAGCAATAGCTGATATGTGTCCATTTTATGAACCAAATTGTTTGCTAGTCAGGATTTTCCACTGGTAGGGAAATGACAGATCTGAGCACTTATATGGTTTCTGTCTAATGTGTCCTTTGGGGAGTGTGGTTGACCTCTCACACAAGGAACTGGCAGGTGATTTGGCTCCTGACACCTGGAAGTTCTGTTGTCTTCATTGGCCCCCCAGCTCTCAGTAGCTTCCATGGCATCCTGACTGTTGCAAGAGATGTGCTAACATGTATTTCCTGATTGCCAGTTCTCCGAACCCATCAGTCCCCCATCAGAAGGAACTGAAAGTGTGCCAGGGGAACCAGCATATCCTCTCTATTCTTGTGAGTGCAAAATTATACCATGATGCCCATTCAGTGCCACGGAGACCAGTTGTTCCTCTCCATCAGCAGAACCTGCAGTTCCGAGAAGGGCTTCCTTGAGGTTAGGGGGTAATCAAACATGTTCTGGAATTCCTTTCCACCTCTTTAATTTGCACCTTTGTGTGCCTCTCTGTAATATTGGAGTCAGTGGATACTGACCTATATCGTGTGTCAGCAATATTAACATTTAGTTACCCAGGCCTATTCCAGGGAACTGGGGCCAGAAAATAAGGTAATACTTTTATCCAGACTCTTGTATGTCACTCCTTTATTACATCCTTTCACTCTTCAACATGAAGAACATTTGTCCTCACATATTTGTAATCTGTTTCAGAAGTGAGAGCTGCTTTGAGCCTAAAAAAGCCCTCCAGGAAAGCTGCATCTGTATAAATTTAGAGAGCTACACAGTGTGTCCATCAGGAGGCAAGAGAATCCAAAAATAATTTTAAGTTAGACACATTGACTCATGGAATTATAAGATCATAAATTAATTTTTTGGGAAAAGGTGGCCTGACATAAATAAACAAAACAAAACCATGATGAAAGTGTGACTTTTTCACAACAAAAAGCTTTTTGATATGAAATCATGTCTGAGAGTTTGCAACAGATTTCTTTAATTAGATGAATATAACAAGTTGATTAGACTTTATAAGCTTTGAGAAAAGTCAGATCCACTTATACTGAAAAGTCAGACTCAGAATGTAAATTATTCACAGTTGATTAGACCAAGACAAGCATTTCTCAAACATTTCTCAATGCTTGTGGAAAAGCAACATGTTAAATTTTGGTTTACTGTGAAGCTCAAAACGGCAACTAACAGTCTTAAGCTGCATATAAAACCCAATATGAACTACATTTATGAGAACATTGCATGTGAATCAAATTACGTTAGCTTTGGTTTGAAGAACGTAAAAATAATTGCCAATAAGTATTCCTGTATAGAACCAATTTTCTGAAACAAGCTATTTTAATTACTACTAGTGTCAGGAGTATGTGTGGCTGATTTTATTAGAGTTAATGTGTTTAGTGAAGCTCCCTGAACTGTAGCTGATGAAGTATTTAGTAAGTATTTTTATTTTTAAGTGAAAGTCCAACTTTCAATATTTCTGACATTTTATTAGTGGAAATTGGTATGATGTAATGATGTGATAGTGTATTACAATTTAAGGGCACATGGACCTGTTTCTTATTTATATTACAACCTCATTATATCACTCTGACATTGCAAAGGGGTCTTAATGTAGACACAAATATAAAGGGCTGAATTATATTTATACTCATTTTAAGATCCCTTTACTCTGCCTTTGTGGGGTGAAGGGCCTTTAATGTAAAGGTGAATGAGGCCCATATAGAGAGAGTAAAGGGATCTTAAAGTGAGTATACATCTAATATATATATATATATATATATATATGAGAGAGAGATGCACACAATTGTGGTGAAAGTTTTACTTCTACTAGATGATATAGCCATGCTGTTTTTAGAGCACTTAATTAAACCACATCTCTATTTCTGTCTATTTTGCTCCCACTTGAATTATAATAACCAATCAGAAATGCCAAAGTCTGGAACTCAGCCCTCTCAAAATCCTTAGTATTCCAGCAATAATAAAACAAACAGCAACAGAAATATCACTGAAAGCCCCTAACAAAGAAGGGTATTTGGAGATGTCCATGTACACAAGTCAGATCATAATAAATATGTCAAGCCACCCTTAAAGTCATACAATTTTATTGATTTGTCTCATTATTTTTAGTATCAATCCATGCTCTGGGTGCATTTATGCAGTTTTAAAATTTAAAACATTAAAACAATATTCAAAATCCATATAATAGACTGTAAATCCCAACATGTGTTGTGTCTTGAAAACAAAGAGGTTCACTGTACAGGTTTTAGATATCTAGCAAAAGATTTAGTTCATTGTAACTGGTAGGTCCTTCCTCACTCAGGGCTAGAATGAGCCCTAACTCAACAGGACTCCTCAAGAAGCAATTTGGCACTCAGTAATAATAAATGTTTTATCTCAGCCCAACCCGTTAGGTAATCTCATTTGTTAATATACAATATCTTGAAAATGTCAAACTGTATGAAGATTTTATCGATATCTGTAAACATTTGTATTTCTGAGAACATGATGAGAAGAGAATATATTTATACTTAGGTATTTTCCTGATCTGCTATAAATCATTAGCTAGTTTTCATTTCCACAGCAATTCCACAATCAAAGAACTCTTGGTGTGTACAACAACATCAATGTTCTTGAAATAGAAAAAGTGAATTGCAATTATAAAAATAAATCTCTAAAAAAAGAAGAGAAAAGAGACAAATATTCTAATCTTACCTTCATCATAATCTTATTAGCATTTCTCAGTGAGTAGTTCAAGTATCAGTCTATACTCTTATGAATCTGTCTCATAAATATGTCAAGTGCAAAGTACAGTTATTTTAATAGTCTGTGTTGGTGGGACATCATGGATTTAATTAAGAGACAACTAGTACAGTGTATGAAATATGACACAAAAAGCACCAGACTAAATGGAGAAATGTTTTACTGCAGATTTAAATCAGGGCTACAGAATTAATGGTGATCTGGCCTCAGAAATCCTACTTAAATTTAATTAATACAAACTAGTGCAAACCTATTCATATAAGAACAAAAATAGAGATATAAAAGAATTAATGGTAAGCTACATTGTGTTCTTTATAAAGATATCTACATTAATTCCAACTGTATTGTATTGTTTATAAAGATATCTTGGCTTGTGTTAGTTTTGACTTATCGTTTTTTAATTTATTATATAACATTTGAAATGTGAGTTCAATAAAAATCTTTAAACTGTTACTTGCAGCTGTCTTTCCTCTGCTGAACTGGTCACAAAATAATTAAGTAATTTGGATCCTAAATTAATAATTAAGTAATTTTGATCTAAAATTAAATGCATCCTTCTAAAGATGGGGCTGAAAAACCTTGCATTCCTTTTTGTCTGATTCTCTTCCTTCTCCATCTCTTGCTATTATTTGGAAAGGAAGAGCACTGTCATAGTTAGTTCCATAGTCATTATTCAGACAAAACTCCCATTGACTTTAATGTCTAGACTTCATGGGAGCTTTCTCTGAGCAAGGACTGCTGATTTTCAGATTGTGTTGAGATTCATATTTTTCAGAAGTGATAAAAATACACAAATCTTGGAATTTTCCTTATGGTTTATACACTTTCTAGTATAAATTAAATAATCCTGCAATCACTTGAGACTACTCCATCAGCTTAATACAATGCCCACTGAAGTCACTGGAAAGACTCCCCTTGACCTCACTTGTGTTGAAGGTGGCACCAAGGACCTGCTTGACCATTGACATCCACAGGAGCAGATTTCCAGTGTGTGAAGTTAACCAGGTATATCAATATTTGCAGGACTGATGCCTAAATCTATAGTAGAATCTGGCTTCCTAAATGATTTTCATGTCTGAGTCCTTATAGTAACTAATGCCTGTTGGGGCAGATTAATAATATGTATGTCAACTTTCTCAATTTGAGTGGCTTCCAATAATTTAGACTGGATAACTTTTAATGGGATTGGTTGCTCTAGAAAGACAGTTAAACAAAGTATTAATACATTTTATTAAACTTTTATTAACAAAAGGTGGGGGGAGCAGTGGCAGCAGAATCCCAGCAGCCGCAGAAAACCATCCTCATGGTTTGAAAACCCAGAACCGTGGATTCTAGTTGTTCTCAAAACACAGTAATTTGGGCTGCCAGAAGGGAAATACAAATGGTAAACTGATACAAAAATAAATGTGCTTTAGAGAAATAAATTCATAACTACTTTTATTTTTTTGTGAAAAAGACATCAAAGGGTTGCAATTCTGCCTGTAAGGCAAAAAAAGATAAAAGGATAGAGCCTATAGTTTCAAAATATTTTTCCCTTTAATGAACACAGTTGAAAATATCCATAAATTGCTTCCAAAATAGTTATGTTTAAAAAGCAGTCAGCTCTTTTGTGCTTGATACGTTTCTAGTAAATCCAGTAGTGTAATCAAGGGCAAACACGGGTAAACGTAGTTTACCATTTCTCATTTGGGGAATATGGAGTTTAATTTACCCACTTCTTTTTTCATCACTACACCACTGACTAAATCTGTTATCTGCCATATTTGCATAAATTGTCTGAAATTTCATTGTGTCTTGACTGTCTTTCAGCATTTATTTCAGCATTTCACTCTTTTGCAGTAAATGAAGCGGGAGAGTGCCCAGAAATTCAGATAATTCACTGAAATAACCGCACTTTTGGTGACTAACAAGAGCAAACATAGCCTTATTTAGCTAAATTTACACAACTATGTTTAATGTTGCGTGAGATAATCTTAACAAAATGAATTATAGCAGTGTATTTAATGTATAAATTTAGGCAGTAATGACAAAGTTACAAATAATATATGATAAAATATCAGGCATGATCACATGGTCACAAACAAGTATTTATAAGGATACCTACCTCATCAAATACTAGTGCTAGTGGTGCTACATGAATTATTATTACCTGGATTTATTATACCTTTGCCACATTCTTATAATAGTAAAAAATATAGTGCAGAAGCACAATGTCAAACTGAATCTTTCACCTCCTTTCTCAATTAAAGAGTAATATATTATAAAAACAAAGACGAATATGGAAAAAGTGTAGATGGAACCTCAAATGGACTGATTTACATTTCTTCTAAGGCAGAACTGCTGTGAGGAGAGAGGAGAGTTGCAGTGTAAGAATGTATTGTTTTTTTCTATTGTCTAATGCACTGGTTCGCAACCTTTTTTTTTTTCTGAGCCCCACTCCCCACATGCTCTAAAAACTCCACTGTCACATTATGCCACAATAACTGGTTTTCTGCATATAAAAACTGGGGCTGGTACTTGGGAGTAGCAAGCAAGGAAGTTGTCTGGGGCCCCATACCACAGGGTCCCCCCATGAAGCTACATTGCTCAGGACCCCGGGTTTCAGTCCCATAGGATGGGGCTTCAGTTTTCTATCCTAGACCCTAGTGAGTCTAACACTGGCCCTGGTTGGTGGACCCCCTGAAACCTGCTCGCAGCTCCCCCCCCCCAACCCCGTGAACCCTAGGGAACTCCAGACGCCTGATTGAGAACCACTGGTGCAATGGATGCAGGGGAGCACAGTGAACTGCGAGATCTGCTGCACCTTTAAAGAGGTGCAGCTTTCTCCTCTTCCTCAAGGATTTTGCCAGCACCCTGGTGCTCAAAGTTGTTGGGCCCTGGCCTTCCCTGCTTCCTCTGGGGGCGTGGGGACTGGAGATAGTACTAGTTGTCATATACCCTATTGTGCTCCCCCGCACCTGCAGCCAAATAATGGCTACCCCATGAATGAATTTTCCAAATGGAAAGCTCCTTTCACTTTCTCCCCCTCATAATGCACCTGCACAGACCCAGACATATTTTGACTCTGTGTGTTTACATAAAACTGCACTGGCAACTGAAGGTACTCAGCGTGTTCCAGGAGGTGCTCAGATCTTTACTAGTCAGGTCCAGGATGGGAACACTGAGCTTTGATCTCTCTCAACAAATACTCTCCAGTTCAAAAGCCTTCTTTCAGGGATAATTAGAGTCACATTGTGCAGTATTATAAGTAGAGGCTTGTCTAAACACTGAACCATAGCTCACTTTAATGCATATTGTACAATCAAAATAAGATAGATAAGAGGAGGGCCTGAAGATCTGCCTCTGTATTTGCAGAATAACTAAAGTAATCAAGCGTCACACGGATAAGAAATAGTCACCTGTCAGTACCACAACTAAGGAAGGGAAGGACTGAGGTTTCCCAGCCCATACTGTTGTGGAAAACAAACTTGAACATAAGTAGATGGAAACTTACATGCCCACGCATATACTTTTTGGAGAATGAATATTTATTTGCTTTAAAGCACACCACATCCCTTGTCCGCTAGCATATCTTCCCCGATTGTAATGTCCATGGCAGCTAAAATTCTCATGGTGCTATATGAAGTTCAATAAAGCTAATATAAAATGGTCTTCCAATAACTTTTATCACATAATTTTACATTGAGTGGGATGCCGTCCATGGCTCAGTATCAAAAGCAATCTGTGGGTATTAACATTTTCCATGCAGTTTTTTATAGCAAAAACAAGATGGAGAGCTGCATTAATTCAATTAGTGAGCTAGTTAGCAGTTAGTACAATATTTAAATTAAATATTGTTGAAAATTCTGTTTTAGCTTAATTTCATTCATGTTCGAATTAACAGCTAAGGTGCTACCACATTTCTAAAGATGGCATATTACCTAGCAATAATAGACAAATGGGCTGAAGTGTCTGTACCCACTGCTCTTAGAAAACTTTGCAATTCACTTGCAGTCTTCCAGCTTTAAATTCCTCTTGCCCTCAGGGGATTCTTTGCCCTATAGAGTGAATGCCATGGAATACTGCTGCAATCTTTATACTGAACTCAATCCACACCTGATGCAACTTGCATTAACAATATGGTTGACTGAAGGTAGCCTAGCTGAATGTCCCTATCTGGAATTTCCTCTGACTGGGGTAAAGGAACTTATTCAACATCTACCCTAATGTAACCGAGAGAGAAATTTGTTGCAATTATCAGCATATACATAATAAAGAATTTTCAAACTTTTAGAAGTAATTCAAATACTTTAGCAAGTTTTAAAACACTATTCAGGAATTCTCCCAGTAGTGACAATGACACATTCTAGTCCTATGGCATTTCACAAGGTTACATCTCTTTTCACAAAAGTGGTACTGAGAATGTTCAACCTACATGACTGGCTGGTGCTTCTAATAGAGAACTCATATAGCAACATACATATTTCATAATGCTCATCCAGCCATGCTTTTAGTAATAGTCAGAAATGTTACATATAGGTTTCACTTTAAAAGCTGAGCATGTTTTGCCTAGCAACCTTGTGCATCTCCAAGAAATGGCCTAAATTAAAGCCCAGAACCAAACACTCTAAACTCTGAGATGAAGATCAGTTAGAGTCTAAACCCAGATCTGTACCTGAATTAACTTCTTGTCCCAATCTCTGCAATTGACCTAGCACTCAAACACCACCAGCCCACCAAATTTGGGATGGTCAGCAGCTCTGTCTGAACTTGGCAGCTTGTACCTCCAAGCAACTTGTACTTTTTTCCCCACTGGAAAATACAATGTATGTTACTCAGTAAAAAACTCTGGATTACTATTTTAGCACTGTGCAATGCAGTACCACCTAAAAGTTCAGTAGACCATGTATCACTGCCATGTGGAAGAGCCAGTTTCATTTCATGCTAAATTTGGGACTCCCACAAATTGGCAGACAGCGGCTAGTAGCTTGCAACGCTCATGCTCTCATCCTTTGGGGAAGCATATGTGCTTCATTGCTAATGAACACTGCCTAGCAGTTACCTGAGAGCAGCAATTCATTTTTTGACGAGTATGTCAGCCCTTTGAGCTGTCAATTCAGATGCCATAAGGTAGGATAGCGGTGGTATGTATACGCTGAGGAGGGACACAGAAGACCAAAATGGCAGTTCTGAATGAAATAGACAGAGAAGAGAGGACCCTGCATGTCAAGGTGAGAGCTCAAATGGAACTCTCCAGGCAAGCCAGCCCAGGCTGGCTCTGTATGACGTAGGAATTCTCCTATGCCAATATGGTCTCTTTGCATTGCCAGTGTGACATAAGCAAGTGGCAAAAGGACTAGAATCTGCCCCCTTAGTCCCAAAAGAATAAGCATCGTTCTATTTTCAATAATGCAAACAAAAGCTTTTTTATTATATTTCAGTGATTATTATTATTAGCTTACAATGAAAGGATATGTTCTCACTGTTAATTTTCATCTTTGTTCCTTTCCTTATGCTAGCTTTGGGCTTGATCCTGCAACACATACTCACATGAAGAACCCCACTGATTTCAATGAAACTATTCCAGAGAGTAAATGTTACAAATCGGGTCGAATTTGTATATCTCCTTGTTCAATTTGACACGCAGTAATAAAGTTTTAACTGGAAAAGGAAACCAGAATAATTGCCTTCAAGGGCAAAAGGAAGCAATGACCGTAAGGGACAGCTGGATAAAGTATTTTATGTCAAATTTTTCTCCGGCTGCCATTTTGCTGAACAAAAGGATAGATCTTGAAATCTTATCACCATGTATAAAAATGTATTTATACCTACTGTTATGACTATACAAATCAATCTTTTGAGATATAAGGGTAGTATTTTAACTAGAACTACTCAAAACTTCCGGTTTCCAGGTTTCGCAATATTTCCAGTAAAAAAGGAAACATTTTAGATTAGTTTGAAAAATGGAAAAAGTGGTTTCTGAGTGCTTTTATGGTGTTTAGTTTTACTTGGCTTTGTCTCCTTTTATTGCCAATCCACCACTTTCCATTTGTTCAGTCATTTTGCCATAATGTTGCAAAAGATTCACTTTTTGCCAACAGCCACTGGACTTCACTGATAAGAAAACACACCAAAAAAAGGGCACCAATGAAAATAATTGTGTTTTTCAAAGATTAAAAGTCAGAATTTGCCATTTGCACTTTCCACATAAAACACTTCAGCTAGCTAAAATCTGTTAGTCTATAAGGTGCTTCAAGACTCTTTGTCACTTTTTCAGCTAGTTTAGTTCCTTATTTTCTTATTCGTTTTTCATGCTCCAACAATAACAAAAATATTGTCCCAATCCCAAGCAAATATTGGTATAGACAGATTTTATTTCTGTTTTATCTTGATGGCAAACACAAAGACACATATTTTTCATACTCCATACTCAGAATTTGCACCATCAGTCAAAGTAACTGATTTTTGAATGGCAGATACCCAACCAGTCACACTTTGCACAATTACCATGATTACACTTTTAGTCATGGTAATTGTGCTTGTAAATTATGCATGTAGAATTCTAAAATTCTGGCCTCTGTTATTGAAATCAATGAGAGCTTTGCCATAGACTTCAATAGATGCAGGATCAACCCCCTTAAATCTTCAGGGCCGTTCTTCAAATATCCAGACACAAATGTGTGACGAGGATCCTAGATTTCAAGCATTTTGTGAAGCCTTATGAAAATGGACTGGAGAAAAAGCTCCCAGGAATGCTTAGGAATATTGCCACTAATTAGTAGGTTCTTCCTTTTAGGAGACATTTATGGGGAAATGGTCTGTGTAGGTCTGATTCAAAGTCCATTAAGATCAATTGAAAGACTGAGCTTTGGATAAGGCCTTGTTTCCTCTATGCTCACCAATTAACTCGAGGTGTATAGAGCATGTGTATATTTATTTCAGTCATAGTCAAATCCCTAGCTTTGGACTATCATCACTTTCAAGCATAAAAACGAGACTTGTTAGTGTCTGTACTGTTTCTATGATATGGTAAGTATGATATTGTTAAAGGCCATGCAGTATTTCATGTCTAGTCTTTGTCCATGTTCTAACAGTGTGCATTGAATGGCTTACTATTGTCTCTTTTTCAGATTAGTTTACAGCCTTGTGGTTCCAGCTGTTTTATTCTAAAACTCTAAAACCCTATCACTAGGGAGTTCTGTGTAATTGCCCATAATATGCACCACATTATCCATTTCAGGAACTGCGCTGAAAGACAGCAGCAATAAGGGGTATTCTAACGGCAGTCTGGTTTACACTAATGGACCTAACAGGAAGGAAATGCAATTTGAAAGAAGCTGATGCATATGTTCTATTGTTGAATATAATGTTTGATTTAATTATTAACTGTCAGTGATGGAAAGGCAGATCCTGCTCAGTTCTGCTTAGAATTTGGTGCCCTGCTATCAGTAAAAATAGACAAGTCTCATCCTTAGAATTCAGGGGTTTCTCATAGAATGTTAACTGTGTTTTAAAAACATTTTCAGTTGAATAACCTCTAGTGCATGTTTCTTTCATTTGAGTCTTTAAAGATTTTTTTCCTTCCTTTACCGAATCCAAACATAAACAGATAGATACTGCTTCTCCTCTCTCTTTTTCTGGTGTAAATCAGGAGAAATGTCATTACAGTTAGTGAACTCATGTTAAATTGTAATAAGTAAGATCTGATTTAAGCTGATATTCCATATTCTTAATAAAATATTAAGGTATGTGGGGTTTTTTTGGCCTTCATGTCATACACATGGCTTTGCGTTCTGCCTACATATCACCAGGAAAGTACACAACATGCAGAAATGAAGTTTTAGTGAAGGAGCTAAAATCTACAGACATGCTTTTGTCTCTCTCTCTCTTTTACTGGGGATAGAGGATTTGGCAGTCAATTTCAGTCCAATTCTATAATTGGTGTTTTGTGATTTCTTGTAAATTGCTGCATTGTGTTTCGAAGGTCCATAATTCTGTGTGTGGGTGTCAACAAGATGTAAGAAATGAATTCATTATGAAGAACTCTTACCTGAAATTCCATTATTCTTTCCTCACCATGGTGATTTCTATCAAACTCACTGGTACAACATAATTGGGAAAGAAATAGGTATTGATACTAAACTACGGCATTTCAAAGGAATTTAAAGGGTAAAAACCATAGCTCTCTTGAATCATTCAGATAGAAAACAGTGGTTTAACATCACTAGTAAACAGAATAATTGAGCTGTGTAATTTTAGTTGTGTATTTTGTATCTGTCTGGTGAAATTATTATCTTTGACACTAGCCTAGGCAGATGCAGGACTGGAGTTGAAATTAAACCATAGTAATGATATTTGGAGTTCATCCAAAACATTCTTCATTGTTTATGAAAGTGGCTTCAACATCATTATTTGATCCATAATTTCTCATCTTTCATTACTCATATGTTTCTGCATATAACACACACAGCATCAGCTCAGTGGGATGCATTTTCCTTTACAATTTCAAAAGGGTATGGTTATTTTTGTCATGTGGATAATAGAAAGCCATGAAGCTTCCTGGAAATACACCACCACAACTCAAATGCCTAATTGATTTAGACAGAGTAAGGAAAAATAGAGGGCCTATCTGCAGTGCATTTCTGCTCTTGGTGTTAGAGTCAGAAATGGCTTGTACAACAGTTTTCAATCAAACAGCAGGCTCTGCTAACTGCAGTATGATCCATCTTAGATCTCAGATTAAATTGGAGATTTTTGATTGTAAACTGTTCTCAGTTTTAATAAATTATGAAGATTTTTTTTCCTCTAGAAAATATTTGGAGCTTTTTTTAAAAAAGTATTGATGGGCAAAGCTCAAATATTTAGGAAGGTTTTACCACATGCATATCAAAATATATCCAGACTCTTTTAGTCTGTATGTCTCACAAAATCAGGTTTATGCTGGGAATTTACTGGGCCAAGAAAATTGCAGGGACAGTCTTTTTGTTGTAGTATTTCAGGACTAATGCCATCAGCCCTGCCAGAAATCAAGAAATGCAGCGCTATTCAATTTTTTTTAGGTTGACTGAACTTCCAAACATGTTTACATTTGGGTTCAGCTGGGTGCTAGTATTGGCCATAGATTCATGGGGTTCGCTTATTTTAATTGTACCATTTCTCCTACTCATAGAGTTCACTGGAGCTCTTGCAAACTCCAGACATGTGACATATTGAAGAAGCAATAGCCTGAGTGGTAAAGAACCTCTCGATTTTGCAAATTGAAAGCTCAGACTGTGCATATGCCCTGTGCAGAACAGCAAAGCATCTAGAAAACCCTGGCTCACCCTGGGAATTCATCAGGCACACACACATATGTACGTAATCCATCTGAATCACATGCTCTAAAACATGATTGAGACCAAACCTTACTCTGCGCAATGCGGGTCTGTTGGGGTGAGGTAGAGTGGGAAAGAGCAAAGGGAGTCTCTTCCCCCGTCTATGAAAGAGTTCTCCATAGCAGGCAAGGGAGCACAAAGATGAGGATCCACACATCCCTGGTAGCCAGCTCACTGCAGACTCAAGGGGAGATGGTCCCCTGACGTGATGTTCTTAGCTAAGCTGCAAGCTGTCCAGCATGGACAGAGCAGCCTGGAGCATTTGCAAGTCAGAGTGCACACTGTTCACACTGGTCCTGGCAGCGCATCCTCCTACCCCCCCAACACAATAGCACTTCTACCATAATACCATTCCATATTCTCTCCCCACTCTTCCCTACTTTGCACACTTCTGGGAAGATTCACCCTTAGCAGGTATGAAGTATACTAAAAATATAGATTTGTGTTTATAAGGCCATGCAAGTCAGCAAAACAGGGCTGAAAAGATATCAGTGGATATTTGTATATCCTTGGTATCATAAAGAGAAAAAATTGGCTCATGCAGGTGTTTCTTCATTTCTAATGTGATTCCTCCAGGCAGCAAACCAGGTGTGTTTGCTGCATGCTAATCAGTAAAAGGAACATATGAAATATGCATCTGCACAGCAGCATCTGTGCAGAGACTGTCCAGACCAATTCTTGAGTGCATTTTCTTCCTGTATGGGCCTCTTTTCCACTTGTTAGTGCCAAGAGGCTTATTTTGCATAGGTGGAAAGATCCATATCCCCTAATCATCCGGGACTCCTATTAATGAACAGCATCTTGAATGCATGAGCTGAATGACAAGCTGGCTGAATCTGAGACTATGTGGTCCAAGTTTATGTCTCTCTTGTAAAAGCCAACAAGCTCCTTACCAAACTCCCTGCCAAATTTTGCATGAGGTAGAGATAGGGAAAATATGTAACCCATTCTCTTGTGCTTGTATCTTTTGCATTTCTTATTCATTCTCAGTCCTGTTCTTCCTCTAGTTATAGGGCTAGTTAGTGAAGGTGATCACTGGAGATATGTATGCCATGCTGTTTAACTGCTGAGGACGGCCTCACAGATGGGTCTATATAAAAGATATATAGAGAATAGTCTGTAGAATTTAGCCTGTGAGACTAGTTAGAAATACTTATGAGACATTTTAAGATTACAAGATATGCATTATTTTTAGATGCATGGATTTTGCATTCAGATGTCACGCTAAATAACCATGTGATAATGAGTTAGGTGCCTAAATATAGATTTGTGCCTATGTTTAAAAAAGTTGGCTCTACTCCCTTTAGCTATATAAGGTAACTGCACAAGAGCTAATGTAGAGCTAGACTGTTAACGTAAACTTCTGCCAGAGCAGGTGCATGAGACTACCATTACACCCCTCCATGGGCTACCTAGATCTTGTTCCACGCAAACAAGAGTAAGGTCTTCACTAGCGCAGGGGATCGACTGCAGATACGCAACTTCAGCTAAGTGAATCACGTAGCTGAAGTCTGTGTATCTGCAGCCGATTTACCTGCCGTCCTCACGGTGGCAGCAGGCGGCGGCGTGCTCCCCTGTCGACTCCAGCTTACGCCTTGCGTCAAGCGGGAGTTACGGAGTCGACGGGGGCAGTGCTGGCAAATGATTTCTCGCGTCTTGTAAAGACGCGAGAACTCAATCGCTAAAAGATCGACGGCTACCTGTGGTAGTGAGGACGTACCCTAAGTGGGTGCTGTTTACTCTTCCACAGAGCAGGGCAGTAGAGAATGGGCATAGCACTGGCACTTCTCCACCCTAAAACATGCTGATCCAGTGTGGCTGTGGGTGTCCTATAGTCCTATAGTCCAGCAACATATTACTAACCCCTAGAGCAAGGGAGAAGCAGGGAGGGAATTGTGCTCAGAGTGATGTAATTGGAGTACAATAACCCACAGGGCCACTCTTGGGGTAGAGCAGTTCACGCACCACTCTTTGCTTGGGGCTGTGCTTTTAAGACACAGTGTAACATGTAGAATGTACACGGTCGGTCTCACTAACATGCGATGGAAGAATACAGTAACCTACTCGTGTAACTAATAGCTCAGAATATCCTGCCTGCCTCCTATCTGTGTAACAAAAAGAATCAGAGAAACAGACACTTAAAAGGTACTGCAGTGCATCAGTGTCTGCTGATAGAACAAAAGAGACAGAGGAACCCTAGCCAGCTCCACCCCCCAGCTGGCCTCATACAGTGGGCACTTGAAATAACCTCTACCACCATGATCCTCCCGGGATGGCAACAAAGTCTAACAGGCACAGACTACTGAAAGAAAACTACACACCTCAGAAGTGTTTCTTGATGGGGTCCTTTCCAACCTGTCCTGCTTGGGGAGGAGTTTACCTCCAGACTGCAGAGGAGATTTAGAGAACAGTGTCCATACCATCAGCTCTGATTCTCATTCTCACTGTCCATGGGAAAGCTAGTAGCCCATCATCTTCCTACCAGCATCTCCCTTGCAATGAAGGAAGAAGCAGATCATGCTTTGCCCTCCTTCCTTGAGCCTGGTCTGGTTGGCTCAGAGAGAGAGAAGCCCATCCTACACTATCAGGCCAAATAGAACAGAGACCTGTTTTTGTTTGTTTTAATTCAGACATCAGTTGTTACCCTGGGATCACTTCCAGTATCTGCCTTTGTCATTCCCTGTGTCTCTGTCTGAAGCTGATCTCCTGGAATGGGTTAAATTGCCCCCTGAGATTTTCTGCTGTGCCTTAAAGAGCTAGTACACTAGTTATACACTCAGACATATAGGAGCCTTTACAGAAATTTCATTTTTTTCTATATTGGCCTCAAAACCAATGTTTTTATAATTTAAAAAGTAGATGGAACAATAAAACATATTTGCATGATGTTTATGCCTAATACACCTCAGATCATGCTCATGAAGAAATCATCCTTAATAGTAAAAAATAACCTTTCTGTTGATAACATAATTAGTGCTTTTTGCAGGAAATATTAATATTTGATAATTTTTTGCAGAGCAGAATTCTGTGCAAAACTCAAGGCAACTTCGGTCAGATTAATTTGCTAACTTGACTTTTAAAAAATCTTTTTGAATTCTTCATTCATGAATGTTCACACTTTCTTCTTCCGGTAGGCTTCACTTGATATTCTTTTCATTTTCTGACCTCTTTTTGAATTGCTTCAACTGCCATCTTTAACAGGTTCTAGCCACAGGTCCTAATGTTCTCTGAATAATCCATGTACATGTACAGTATGTTGTTTTTTTCCCCAATCATATAGGAGCTGTATCTTGTCATACTTTTTTCCTTTGTCTGAAATCAAAGTCCTAGCCTTTATAATATAGATGACGTAGTTTCATATTTAAGCAAAACTCCTGCTGAGTCAGGGGCATATAGCTTGTGTAAAAGCTGAAAATCAGCCCTAATAAAGGAACATCAGGTACTGTTAAGGTGCCAAAACTGTGACCAAATATGCTGCATTTAGTTTCAGAAAAAATCAATTTACTATGGTTTGGGGACTGAGGGGGGCAAACATAACCTTAGATTATTTTATTTTTATGATCTTAAAGAGAAACCAAACGTAAAGATACCAATTTTTATTATGCTGTTTAAATTATGTCTTTCTGTGCTTAAAACTCTGACATGTGACTATGGTAACATTTACAAGAGATATAAAAATGCTCATAAAATGGATAATCTGTTAAGAGGATTTTCTCTGCTCATACAGTAGGTGCTAGCAGGAAACTCTTATTTGTGTTTTACAAATGGGAAATGTTGATTCTTTATCAGCTTGCCCCATGCAGATACCAAAGGGATTTGCTAGGGCAGTGAGAATCATCTGGTTGATTTAAATGCTCAGGTACATTCCCCCCTTGTTTGGTGCATACAACTCTCTCAGAAGTCAATGGGAATTTTGTGTACAGGCTGATGCAGGATTGTGACCTTAACCTGGAAAGAAAACCAGGGCTTTGAATCATACTGCAAGGTATTTCTCAGAGAAAGAAAAATGAAATCATTGTATATCAATTATTTTGTGGGCTTCATTGAGATGATTCAGGATTTTAGGACACAGGAACTCCCATACTGGATCAGACCCAAGGCCCATCTAGTCCAGTATCTTTTCTCCCAGGTACTTCAGAGGAAGATGGATGACCCTCATAGCAGGCAGATGTGGGATAATCTGTCTCCCACAGGAGTCTCATCCTGATCTCTAGAGATTAGTTTAAACCATGAAGCATGAAGTTTAATATCTGTTCTAAAATCTTTGCTGCCATTAATTATGACAACTTGGGATATTCTTGAAATCCATATAAATGTGCAGTTCCTTTTAAAATCTTGTTGAACTTTGATGGCTTTAGCCAGTGGATTGAAATGGCAATAAGGACACATTTTTATCTCCTTGTTGAGTTAAAACATGACAACTCTAGCCTTCTGCTCAGCTCTCCCCTCATACAGAACTGTTTGAATGCCATATACATATGTCCAGTTTAATGGCAGTAGATAGCCTCCAGTTAGCCTACTTAGGGAGTCCTCTGATGTCATTACAAGGGGGAATGATTTTTCCCAGTGCTGTCTCTCAGCAAGACAGCTGCAGATTTCCTTAAAGTAATAGATGTCTGAAAATAGAAAAGTATTGACTGAGGCTATCTTGCCTATGACAGAAAACATAATGACCGAGCAGGTATTGTGCAAGGTTAGTTTGTAGCAAAACATGTCTTTGTTTCTGGGTACCAGAGGGCACAGGTATTCTTGACTTTCATCTGAGACTAATGTATGGGGATTGAAGTTTTGCAAGATACAAACTGTCATGACTCATGGGCCTTGAATCCAGGTCCATAGGAGCAGCCTATGGCACTTGGCAGCCTGCCGACAAATGCTGACCTAGACCTCATGAAGCCCAGTCCAATTTGAGGCTCCATCCCTGATGTCCTACTGGCAGAATCCCTGAGCAGCCCACTAGCCTGCAAGCCCTACTTAAGCCAACAACAGAAACAGGAAGCTTTCTGAACAACTGGGATCCCCCTTACTCTGCCTTGGATATCTTTTGCTTCCAGCACCTGCAGTCTGACTGCCCAACATCTTGACCTGGTTTGGCTTCTGACCTCTGAACCCCTGATATTCTGACCCTGCCTGACTCTTGATTCCTGACTGTGGACTCTGGCTCCCTACAACTTGGCCTTGACACAATGACAGTAAGAGCACATTCACTGGAGTTTTCCATCCCCATATGCATTTTGAGGGAGGCATCCATAAAACCAATATAAATTGCTTCCACAGCCAAACTTAGCATCTACTATGAATACAAGAGTAACTGGCACTAGACAAATACTGAGCTGTTTAGCTAAGGAGTTTTACTGAGTGCAGAGGCCCCATCTGGGACCTTTTGCAGGTTTAATTTAATTTAATTTTGTAGGTTTAAGGTGCCACAAGACTCTTTGTCACTTTTGCAGGTTTAATTAGGCCTGGTTGAGCAATCCTTACTTACTTACATTGGTGAGCATGTACATGTTGGTAAGCACTTTGGGCCTGACCCACAGCCTATAGAATTCAATGAAAATAGACCTGCTCAGGGATGCTGGAAAAATTTGTATAGTGGTGGTGTTGCTGAAAGCCACTGAAACAAAACGCTGTATGGAATGGAAATCACTTCAAGCCAGGGAGTATGGCAGCCCTAATTCCAGCACCTATGAACATTATTGCTTTGAAACTCTAGCGATACCAACTCTATGGCCTTCCATGCTAAAAGTCTAATTCTGCAATCCTTACTCACTTGGGGATCAGTTCTGCCACTCAAATTCACACAGAATAGTACCTTACTCTGCAAGTAGTCCAACTGAAATGAACAGAGCTACTTGTGGAACAAAGTAATACATGTTGAGCGTGGCCTAATAGGGCCCCAAGTGAATAAAGTTTGCACAGTTGGGTCCACAGTATGTAAGGAGACAGAGCTTGTGTGTCTGATGGAGCTTGAAGCAATTAAAAAAAAATTAAGACTCACAGAAAAAGAGTTCTTTAATAGCCCTATACAGTTCTTGCCATGAGTTGTGTTTACTGAGCAAGTGACCTTTACAAGATTATTGTTTATGATCTTTCAGTGTGTGCCAGAATAGGAGAAAAGAATATTCCAATTTATTTCAAAGGTTACATATCAAAACTGAATATGCAGTACAACTGTATTATCATATTGTCTAGCTTTAACATAGATCAGAGTCCTACCAATATATGCCTTGAAGGCATATTTTTTATTCCTATAGTATAGAGACTAGATGTGAGTGAATAATTTGTAACAAATAATGCATTCGATACATTTCACTGTTTTTCCTTGATTGTAAATTGTCCACAAAAAGATTGGGAAATTATCAAATCTATTCAATATTTTTAATGATTCACCAATTTCTTCAGTGAAATAATTTTTGGTTTGCAGATTGTTTGAAAACAGTTGGGAATATTCACCATTTGCATGCTCTGTTGGTTAGTTGCACTCATATCACTATGAGCTGAAAAGGCTCAGCACCACTGAAAACTGGACTACTTCAATTATATGTTAAAAGTGGATTTAGTTGCTTAATGTAAGGAAACTCAGTTTGAATATTTTGACCTTGTATTTTGAGATGGTTTAAAAACATAAATATTTTCCTAATATTTTCCACGTAAGCAATTGTTGTGCTTGCCAGAGGTGATTGCATGACCATGAATGGGAGGGGAAGTTGGTCCATTAAGATGTGTTCTACATGTAAAAACCTTTAGTAACCCCTGGTGTAGAAAGTTGAAATTCACAATCTGTTGCTTAGTTACAGGAGTCTTGGGGTATTGTTTCTTTTCTCTGATTGGAGGATAACTGTTCAGCATTAATGGACCCATTTTCAAGTTGATGGAGTTCCACACATGTGCAGCAATGTGCCCATATGGAATAGCTTGCACTATCAGGACTTTGAAGTTCACTAGCAACTGAAATGAACAGAGCTACAGACAGTATTTGTCTAGTGCCAGTTACTCTTGTATTCATAGTAGATGCTTAATGCTCAGACTTAACATTTGCTTCTCACCAATATTCATGCCAGTAATTCTCAAGTGTTTGGATGTTCAGAGAAAATGAACACAAAGGGTTATAAACATGACCAACTTGGAATTCATTTCTGAATTAATAGGAATAGTCACAGAAAAATTTTTGCACTATTCCTTCATCTCTGATATGGACACATTCTCCTCTGAATTACACTGTGAGGGGTAAATCTACCGAAGTCAATAATTACACTGGTCTAAAAATTATATGAGAGGAAGTTCCTCATTTCTTATCTTCAGAACGGAATAACTCTAAAACGTCCTGTTTATTATTAAAACTGAGGAATAATTCAATAGCTAAAAAGAAATTGAGGTTTTTTGTAAGTTCCTTGGACTTACTGCAAAAACATCTTTATGAACCGCAAGCGGAAAAGATCCATTGCAGAGGGAAGGAGGAGCTGGTTCAAGGAAGCTGATCATTAGCAAGTCGGTCATGTGACAAAAATTGAATGCTAACAAGAGAAAAAGTACAGATAGGCTATGCCTACACTACGCAGCTTTTAGTGACATTGCTGTGCCACTACGGCTATGCCACTAGAGCTGTGCCACTAAAAGGTGCGCAGTATAGCTGCTGTTTGATGGCAGGAGGGAGCTATCCTGTCAACAAAAAACTTCCATTCCAAGGAGTGGCATTAACTTTGTCATCAGGAAAGTGCTCCTGCTGACAAAACGCTGTTCACACCGGTGCTTGTCATTGGCAAAACTTTTGTCTTTTGTGGAGGAGAGGTGCTTTTTTAACATTTCTCACTGACAAAAGCTTTGTCTTTCACTTGGCAATATAGACAGAGACAAAGTTTGGAGACCACAGGTTCCTAAGGTTGTGATTTAGCAAAGTACTTATGCAGGTGTCAACTTTAAACACATGAGTAGTCCTGTTGACTTTAATGAGATTACTCATACGCTTAAAAATCTGAGGGGTAGCCATGTTAGTCTGGAACTGCAGCAGTGACAAAGAGTCCTGTGGCACCTTAAAGACTAACTAAAGTTTTAGAGCATAAGCTTTCGTGGGCTAGTACCCACTTTGTCGGATGCATGCAGTGGAAGTATCCAGGGGCAGGTATAAATAGGTAGGCAAGAACCAGGTGGGAGATAACAGGGTTAGTCCAATGAGGCTGAACCAGCTTGTTATCTCTAATCAGGGAGGGTGAGGTGTTCCTCTAGCAGCTGAATTGGAGATGTGAATAGCGAGAGAAGAGAAGCTGCTTTTGTAGTTAGCTAGCCACTCGTAATCTTTGTTCAATCCTTGATTGATTGTATCAAATTTGCAAATGAATTGCAGCTCTGCAGTCTCTCTTTGTAGTCTGGACTTGAAGTTTTTTTTGCTGTAAAATGCTGACCTTTAAATCTTCTATAGTGTGTCCAGCGAGGTTGAAGTGCTCTCCTACAGGTTTTTGTATATTGCCATTCCTGATATCTGATTTGCGTCCATTTATCCTTTTTCGTAAGGACTGTCCAGTTTGGCCGATGTACATAGCAGAGGGACATTGCTGGCACATAATGGCGTATATTACATTGGTTGATGTGCAGGTGAATGAACCAGTGATGGTGTGGCTGAGCTGGTTAGGTCCTGTGATGGTGTTGCTGGTGTAGATGTGTGGGCAGAGTTGGCATGGAGGTTTGTTGCATGGATTGGTTCCTGAGTTAGAGTTATTATGGCGCAGTGTGCTGTTGCTGGTGAGAATATGCTTGAGGTTGGCAGGTTGTCTGTAGGCCAGGACTGGTCTGCCTCCCAAGGCCTGTGAAAGTGAGGGATTGTTGTCCAGGATGGGTTGTAGATCCCTGATGATGCGTTGGAGAGGCTTTAACTGAGAACTGTAGGTGATGGCCAGTGGTGTTCTGTTGTTTTCTTTCTCGGGCTTGTCTTGCAGCAGCAGGCTTCTGGGTACACGTCTGGCTCTGTTGATCTGTGTCCTTATTTCCTTGTGCGGGTATTGTAGTTTTGAGAAAGCTTGGTGGAGATCTTGTAGGTGTTGGTCTCTGTCTGAGGGGTTGGAGCAAATACGATTGTACCTCAGTGGATGACCTCAGTGGATGACCTGGAACAATGCTTCCTCAGCTCTCGTTCACTCACGCCCCTCCTCTATCTACGCTACATTGATGACATCTTCATCATCTGAACCCATGGGAAAGAAACTCTGGAAGAATTCCACCATGATTTCAACAGCTTCCACCCCACCATCCACCTCAGCCTGGACCAGTCTACACAGGAGGTCCACTTCCTGGACACCACGGTGCAAATTAATGATGGCCACATCAACACCACCCTATACCGAAAACCTACCGACAGCTATGCCTACCTTCCTGCCACCAGCTTCCATCCCGGGCACACCACACGATCCATTGTCTACAGCCGAGCACTGAGGTACAATCGTATTTGCTCCAACCCCTCAGACAGAGACCAACACCTACAAGATCTCCACCAAGCTTTCTCAAAACTACAATACCCGCACAAGGAAATAAGGACACAGATCAACAGAGCCAGACGTGTACCCAGAAGCCTGCTGCTGCAAGACAAGCCCGAGAAAGAAAACAACAGAACACCACTGGCCATCACCTACAGTTCTCAGTTAAAGCCTCTCCAACGCATCATCAGGGATCTACAACCCATCCTGGACAACAATCCCTCACTTTCACAGGCCTTGGGAGGCAGACCAGTCCTGGCCTACAGACAACCTGCCAACCTCAAGCATATTCTCACCAGCAACAGCACACTGCGCCATAATAACTCTAACTCAGGAACCAATCCATGCAACAAACCTCCATGCCAAATCTGCCCACACATCTACACCAGCAACACCATCACAGGACCTAACCAGCTCAGCCACACCATCACTGGTTCATTCACCTGCACATCGACCAATGTAATATACGCCATTATGTGCCAGCAATGTCCCTCTGCTATGTACATCGGCCAAACTGGACAGTCCTTACGAAAAAGGATAAATGGACGCAAATCAGATATCAGGAATGGCAATATACAAAAACCTGTAGGAGAGCACTTCAACCTCGCTGGACACACTATAGAAGATTTAAAGGTCAGCATTTTACAGCAAAAAAAACTTCAAGTCCAGACTACGAAGAGAGACTGCAGAGCTGCAATTCATTTGCAAATTTGATACTATCAATCAAGGATTGAACAAAGATTACGCGTGGCTAGCTAACTACAAAAGCAGCTTCTCTTCTCTCGCTATTCACATCTCCAATTCAGCTGCTAGAGGAACATCTCACCCTCCCTGATTAGAGATAACAAGCTGGTTCAGCCTCATTGGACTAACCCTGTTATCTCCCACCTGGTTCTTGCCTACCTATTTATACCTGCCCCTGGATACTTCCACTGCATGCATCCGACGAAGTGGGTACTAGCCCACGAAAGCTTATGCTCTAAAACTTTAGTTAGTCTTTAAGGTGCCACAGGACTCTTTGTCACTCATACGCTTAAAGTTAGTCACCATCTTAAATACCTTGCTGGATTTCAGCCATAACACAGTAAACCCCATTTATCTGAATCCTTTAAACCTGAAAATCCCTTTCATCCAAATCTAAATGGTCTCCTTTTCCCAATTTGAATTAGTTGACCAATCATTTCCCATTTTATCTGAATGCTCTTGGATAATTCATGAATCATTTTTAATAAATGGGGTTGCACTGTATTTACTAGGAGTCGTTTACAAAAAAATGTCCCACTTTCAAAAGTGACATAGACACTTAGGAGCCTAAACGTCTCTGAAAGTCAATAAAACTAAGGATATGTGTACACTAGAAATGCTACAGTCTAGATGCTTACTAAGCAACGGAAGAATCCCTTTCATTGCTGTAGTAAATCCAGGAGGAAGTTAGTTGATGGAAGAATTATTCTGTCGATATAGCAGTGCCTATGTGGAGGCTTAAGTTGACCTAACTATGTCTCTCAGGGGAGTGAATTTTTCATTCCGCTGAGTGACATAGCTAGGTTACCCTAAATTTGTAGTGCAGGCCAGTCCATAGATCCTAAATCTCTTGAACAATTTACCCTAGGTCCCAATTTACTAGTTTGCCAGAGCAATGTACAAAGTCACACTGTGACTTACATCATCAGAGCCAACAAACTTGCTTACATTAAAGTCATTAATGGCTAGTTGACAGTTTTAGGAAAAGCCAATGGTTGCCAGCCTGGCTGCTTATCATTTTTTGAAGACTGACCCAAACTGTTTTTCATCTAGCTTCCTAGCTTATCCATGGAGTAGCAGGTAGTATCCACTCTTAATGGTATCTCTTTCTTGTCCCTTCGCTATACATTAGTGAAATCCAACAGTTATAGATGGATTTAATCTCAGCTACCCTACTTATTTATATAGTGTCAATCATTTTACCACATAAGTGTCCTGTTTTGATTGATATGGGTCACAGAGCCAAATGGCTATGTAAAACATATCATGAAGAAAAGAAAGGCTTTCGTATGCTTTTTAGAAAAGCATTTTCTCAGATTATCCTTATATCTAAAGTAAGTAACCTTTTCCAGCTTGTTTTCTTCAGTACCAAGCTTCTGATTATGTTTTATACAAGGCAAAATGAAGATTTGGCTTTGAAGTCCCAGAAAACTCATTGACCAGGTGCATCAGCAATTCACAGAAGTACACATGAATGAACACAGCAGAGAATTGGTACAGATCAGAGGAAACGACACAAGCTGCTACATCAATTCAGCTTCATTTATTAAAAAGAATTGCCAAGACACTCTGTACTGGACTCTCCGTTATCACTTACAGAACAGCAGGTCAAACTCTACAAGAAATGTCTGCTCTTGTCTTTTGTGGATGCAGAAGTCTCAATCAGAGGTTGAACACCAATCCCTTTTCAGATCAGAGAATCTGATCCCATCTGGCCTGACTGTCATGTATGTCCAATTTGTCCCTATTTCTCATATCATATTCACCATTGTTGCAATAATCTCTAATGACATAAAACTCAGAAAATACTATTGTAACTTGACATATGTATTCAGAAAATTTCCATTTAGGGTTGGAGCATTTTCTGACATGAAACACACCTCTCAACTAGCTGATTAGTTAAAGCATGTCTCAGCTAAAGAAAACAGTGTGACACATCTTTCAATTCATGCAGCAAAATTCCACAACGTTCTCTCACATTCTGTATGAGTTATTTCCATTATGATTCACTTTACTTCTTCATTCTACCCATATCTGCTCTCCCAAACACGGTGTTTTGAAAGTTATATCAGGTGATAGCATATATGAAGAGTCTATTACATTCACACAAATATTCCATGTAAATCATTTGTCTCTACGGGTTAATTTGTATTTTAATCACTTAGGTCATAGGGAATTCCTTATATCAAGGTATTAACACTCAATAGTAGATCTTTTTTGATTTTTTTTTGCCAAAATTTTGAATTCTCAAAACAATTTCACCCAGCTCATCTCAATAATGAAATATGTTTTGCAGAATATGCCTACTCTCCATAATTAAGATTGTCATTTTATCCTGCTATAATATCCTCAAGAAGGGTAATTTCCACATCATATTTTGCATGTAAACAGACAGAAACTGTTGCACAAATGTGAGATAATTTAGACAAATCGCATTTGAGATATTGGGTAGCTGTAAATCATGTTTTGAAAATTCTTCTGATACCGTTTTGCCATGTACTGTTGCAAAAATTGCTTGTTCTAGGAACTTTAATCTGTATTTGAGAGATCATGGCAAGATTTAGTACTCATGGCTAATTCTGAGGTAGGAAAATCATATCTGGGAAGTTTAATTATGAATGGTTCAAGTTTAAGATATCTGAAGCAATGGACCAATGGAAATACTCACAAAAGTAAAATTGGAAGTGTTTGCAGAATCAAGGCTTAAATGAGGAATATCTTCCATATTAATGTCACAAATGTGAAAACAATACAAATGGGTAAACATAATCCTTTGATTGGCTTATGGAGACAAAATTCTCTATGCTCTGTCACGAATTCCTATGATAAACTGAATTCAGGCATAAATGAAATGCCTGTGGAAGGCAATATGAGTTGTGTCCATTTAGACCAGTGCTGAATTATATCTGTACATTTTAGCTTTTTCATTAGAATCTGAGTTAGGGGAAATATGTGTAAAAAATAACATAAATCAGTTATTTCTCAATTGTGGCTTTCAGCACTGGTGCATTAATCAGGAATCACTGACTATTTGAAAGACTGCAGTGTCATGGCAGAGCTATAGTTCTGTGCAGAGGCTGTTGCTGGCCCTTTAAATAGATTACTTCAGTTTTTGATGCTAAGAATGTGCAGATCTAAGATCAGAATCACTAGGATAAGGGAGAGACAGGGAGAGATTAAGCAAGAGATATTACTGCCAAAGCAAGCACGGTAAAAACAATGGCCGTAAAACTACAGTGATAACACAATCATTTATGTGATTCCAATTTGAAAGAACATCAGTTTAAAATTTGTAATCATATCAATTTATTGTAAGAACTAAAAAATGAAAACTATGAGAGTAGACATAAATATAGCTTTTGCCATATTTTAAACTGGTAGCATCATTCTACCCAATTAAGTCCAGCTTATCAGATGTAACCAGTTGGATATATTAAACTTACTTTATTTTAAAAGAAAAGATATTGCCAATATCTAATTATATATATATACATATTCCCAAGGTAAATTTTTAAAGCCATTATCCTGAACATGCCCTTATACAACAGTGTCATCTAGTGGACATGGCTCAAACTAGTTGCTTAACTAGAAGATGGAGGCCGGGGAAAAATGTCCTTTCAAAATAAAAAAAAAAGAAAAAGAAAAAGAAATGTGCTTTACTGAATTTCATAAAACAATTTAAAGTAATAACTTATAATATTAAACATCATTATAACATCAGATCTTTTGTCATAGTAGCAGAAAAAATAAAATAGTTAATAGGGACACCAATATGACACTTAACGAGCTGTAGATTTTGGGAGAAATAAAGTAAAGCTGAAGTGGTGTATAACAGTTATTAAGCCCTCAATCTTTGAACCGATCTTCTCCCATGTATATGCACCAGGAACTGGCCAGAATTTGTGTATGTTAGTTTTGAAGTTTCTAGGATTGTAAAGAGGCAATCGATTAACAGTTAGTAGGTTTCCTTATCATAGTCATATAAAGTCCTGGTCTTTGCTAAGGGAGTTCATTAAACTACATTCACCTGTGTTCCAAAGAGCTGTAGCCACCTCCAGCATGAGAAACTTCATCACAGGCCAATATAAAATATATCTCAACCTTTGCTTACATTTCTCAACCACTTAGATGACTGCAGCTGGTAAGTATTTTCTTCTTATTACTTTATAGTGCCTGAAAGTGTTTGAGGTGCTCTACAGAACAAATAAAAATACATTGCCAGTGAGCATTTATTTTCTAAGTGATTCTGAAGCAGTCAGTTTCTCTACTTTAGAAAAACATTGAGCTCCTTGCTGATTTTTTCCGTAAATGGCCAATATGGTCTCAGTTTAGACTATAGGGGCTGCAAGTATATATATCTACTGGTCAAGATATATAGATATTTCTTTAAAATATAAGAACTTTGTTTTCTAGCACCAACTGAAACTTCTGGCTGGTGATATTAGTGGTACATGGCCTAAATAGATTTGAGATCCGGACTTAGCCTCAACATTTGTAAACGTCATCATATTGTGATGCCTGTCTAATGAAGGACGTGACTCTGGGACAAAGTAATAACAAAAGGAAAGGGTAAAATATCTATGAAAGCAGCCAACAGTGAACAGCTTTGAGGTGTTAATCACAAGACTTGGTCAGTCACAAGACTGGCAAGATTTGAACCCATGAGATTCCATTTCAGTTCAAATGTTATATTCCTGTGACATCAGTAGGTTTGTAAAATCTTTTGCCAAACTGATCACCTAGTCTTAGCCCTAAACCACTTTTTGTTAACCCTTAGCCCTTATCATCTTGGCGCATGGGTATCCTGATGATCAGTGCCTTAGAAGGACCAAAAATTGATTGGATTAATTTGATAGGTTTTTTCAAATACCTTCCAGAGGTTATTATTGTTTATCTAGTATCCAATAATTTGCTATGCACTTTACAGAGCAAAGATACAAGGTCTCTGCCCAGAAGAGTTGATAATCTAATTTTGGGTGTGATGTAACAGTGAGAGTAACAAGGAATAGCAGGAGTTTGTGTTAAAGAAGAGTAAAGGTTACAATTATTATAAGATTATATGGTCACTCTATTTTGGGATGTGCAATCTTGATAAGATTTGCTTTTTTGATGTTACACACTAAATCTTGTTGGTCACATGGAAATCATCAGATCCCTCATCCAATCAGGAAGCAGAAACAGCACTGAAGAGACCAGTTGAACAGCATAAAGAGGATTATGAAAACCAAATATTCTAAACATTAGTCACAGCAGGTAGTTCACTAGGAAATTACAGTGAATTATGCCAGCAAATTGAAGCCTGTCTCCCTTGGTTCTATATGGCCCATATTCATTGACCTTCAGAGCACATTGCAAAGCTTATCTCCCAAGCTATTGAGAAGGAAACACATAAATTGAGGGCTTAGATTTATGTATCAAGGACTAATCTCTGATTAGAGAGAGGCTTTTTTTCACCCCTTTCTTGAATTTGTGAAGGCTGCTGTATTTTACCAGGCTTTGGAGGATCCAGCATTTCCAGGGAGGGCCTCACTGAGTCAGCAACTTTCTGCAGTGGCCAATAAAGAAATAATGTGGATTTATTTATAAAGCAGCAATGTAGCACTGCAAGAGTTAGTCCTATGCTGGAAATGATCCACAATCCCTATGTAAAAGAATGCACATGAATAGTCTGGTGAGCAAAACAGCAGTACACTAGCTATCCGGCTTCGGTCTTCCCCAAAAAGGGAAGTACTTCTGTTCAGTGTGAACGCTCAGTGATTAATTGCTCATGTGAAAACAGGATCTTGCTTACTTCCCCAGATGTTTATCAGGTTGCCAACCCATCTTCGCTTCCAGATTCCTCCATGGTGTTGCTCTGTGACTTTGGTCTGGATTGATGCTATTTCCCTTCTTCTGGTTTTATGGAGGCTGCTACATGTATTCCTAATTTTTTTGTTTCTATTACTTTGGTTGTAGTTTTGCTACACCTAGATGTCGTATACGCTGTATATAAATCTGAGTACATAAATAAAGAATGAACTATTGAATAATTTCAAATAATGAATAAATCCATAGAAATTGTAGGCTGTTCCTGGACAGTTTGTGAACAGAATAAAGTCCTGAAGTACATTTTTCAATATTAATCTTTTACTCGGCTCTAATCATGTTGGCAAACTGAACCCCCCAGTTCCATTTGTGGCAGTGAACTGTTCCCTGCAGCCTTAAACCTCTGCAACACATTACACTCTCCTCTCTCCACCAGCAGGGACATCTACCTACACTTCATAACCACTCACCAGTAAACTACAGAGCCTCCACTGTTCTCTTTAAGGGAGTATAATAGGCCTTTTCCTTGCTAATAATGACTGAACCTAGTGGCAGCCTTCTGGTATCTTTGTTAACTGTCCTAGGGGCAGAGCCTCATAATGGAAAATTATGGCTTTGATGAATATCTACACTATGCAAATGTCCTTCCACAAAGTCTGCAGCTCAAATTCAGTGAGTTCAAGGTTTGTTGTGAATATTGCACACAGCTTTTTATGTGTACTACCACCCACTACTGCATGTCAGATGCACTCAAATGTTTATCAGCTTGTAATTATCTTATCTTTTTAATAACTGGCGTGGCTAACGAAGATTTTCTTTTAGATCAAATTTGACAGGTCTATAGTTTTCTGACCATAGGAGGCAACATTTTACTGGTTAAGTTGCCAGACTGGAAGTAAGAAAACCTGGTTTCCATTCCAGATTTTTCCACTGTGCTGCTCTTTGACTTTGAGCAAGTCACATAACTGATCTGTGCCTCAGTTTTCCCATCTTTAAAAGTGAATAATAATGATACCCTACCTCTGTCAAGCACCTAGAGGTCATTGGATGAAAAGTGCTACATAAAAGCAAGATTGTGGTGGTGGTTGTTAATAATTTTGAAAAGACTGTGATTTCTCTTCGCCGTGATGCATGTGTGTGATTTTTCAGCTGATCACCCATGTGCCTGTCCTTAAGTCCTAAACACTAAAATTCTTCATCATTCACCCCATCTGACTCACAATACTACACAAACCTTAGCTCTACCCTTTCAATTTTTTCTCTGTTGGATATATAAAGTCCACATTTTATATAGTGTTTATTGTGTATTAAAGATTTAGCAAGGAATATCTCAGCTCCCTTTTGATTTTCTGGTAGTGTGATATGTTGGTAGAATAGAAAGACAACTATAATTAAAAATGGAATGATTGTTCCACTTAGTGTTACGAACTATGTTGACTGAATTGTGGATTATATGGCATATGTAAATAAATATAATGCTGACAAATCTGTATTTTAACTATGATGTATTGCCCCTCATATATGTAGTTTTACTGAAGTAAGTTATATTGATGTCCATGTTAGCATTATAATACACTATACTGGAAATGAATCCCTTTAATAGGAAATGGGATTTTATCATCTGAGCTGTTTATTATTTTGACTATAGCTATTTTTTTTAAAAAATGGAGAAACACTCCAGAATATGACAACAAGTTCAAAAATAAAAAAGTGCATGAAGGCAACAAAGAACTGGAGAACACAAGAACCTGTTCTCATATGCAGCATTTCATAAAAATCAGATTTAATGTAAAGTGTGACTTGCTTCTTCCTCTTCTAGATTGTGTATTTCTTCATAACCATCACTTCACAATGTAATGTCAGAATGAAACACAAAAGGGAAATTTTTCCAACAATTGGAATTGCCATGGTAACACCCTAGATTTCAGATAAAATTTGGTTCTGTATAGATAGTCACATTAGCACTTGTTTTTCAGCTGGGTGCCATACTGCATGAGAAAAGCACTTCAGTCTATCCAGTTAAATATAGAAGGCATAAATCAGATTATTTCACAAACATCTAGGATTTCAACAACTCCACAAAAGGATTTAACCTTTAAAACCATGATATTTTCCAAACTGCCATGAATCATCAGGAGGAGCTAGATATAGGTATCAATAATAATGCAGCTGTTTGTGACACTAGTAGGGGCAAAGCGAATAACATTCTACAAGCCCTTTCCCAGTTGCTCATACATTTCTCAGGCAAATTCTTTTAGACTGAGTTGTCCATACTTTGTGTCAAGTACAAAGGGTTTTATTTTTGGGGAAGTTAGAATTAAATTAATTGATACATTTAAGTTACTGGAGAGTGAAAACAATATACTTTTCCTATGTGTTCTGGTCAGGATTTTTTCTTTTAAATAACTCAAAGAAATGCTTGAAGTGTATAGATTCAAACCTTGCCTGTTTCATTGAGAATTATTAATCCAGACAAGTTTTAGGAAAACTAATTAGGTTCGTTTGAAGTACGAATGTTCTACATATGTATATTAGCACTATTAGACTGCAAGAGTATTTAGAACCTGATCTTGTAGTTCTTACTCAGGCAAAACTCCCTGCAAACTGGTGGAATAACTTAGCAGAAACAAAATGCAAGTTAAGTCCACTTTCTGAATTTGTGATTATTCTTACCTGATACCTGACTCTCATCCAGTCAGGGAAAGGAAAGATGGCATATGATGTGTGTTTAAGCAAAGCAGTATACATTTCAAACTTCAAATACTCCAGTGAACTGCTGTCAAGCTAGCTATAGACCAAGACCTAGTTACAAAAAGTCACAAATAATTTTGAGCTAATCATGATTATTTCTGAATCAACTCAACAACAAATAAATAAGGAGTGTTCAATTATTCATTATGAATTATTTGTTCAGCTCTGTATTATTGATAAGGCTGAATTATTGTTCTAGGAAAAAACAAAACTGTGAATGTCTTGATTTCTGAGTATTTGAAAATTGCAATGAAATCTAGCAGTAAGGCAAATTTGAAGGCAGGTACTTGATCTGCATGAGGATGTATGACATTTTCAATTATAAGAAAAAGGAGAAACATAATGGGAATAGTTGGCAGATGGAGTGAGATGCATCAAGCATCAGCCAGCTGCAAAAGGCCCATTTTATAGCTGCAAATGTTTGTTTGCCAGAATGTAAGGGGCCAGCTACCACAAAAACATGGGGAAAAGAATGCCTGAAGAAGGTCTATTGTACATTAGGGAGTTTCACTGATGATGGGGCAGTGTTAGAGAAAGCTGCTTATTGGGAAGGGCCTGAATTCCCACCTTTTTGAGGGCACAGAATCTGCTTCAAAGATATTCCCAGGATTTTGGCATTTAAAATAGCAACACATTTTTGCTGATATTAGGGGCAAAACTCCCACTGATTACAATGGGGCCAGGATTTCAACCTAAGTTTCTAAACTGAAAACTAAAATGCAAGTTTGTCATCGAATGCTTCCTGTGTTTAAAGGTATCAGACAATATACACCCCCCTAAAAAGTATTCCTGCAATCCCACCCCCAACCCCCATCACGGGGCAGCACAGGTTTCCTTCCCCTAGTCCCTGTGCCCCATGCTTAGCCTGGTCAAAGAAGGGGTCTCAGACACTCCTCTCTGGTGTTTCACCTGTGCTCTTTTATTTACAGTGCTGCTATAGTCCCAATTTCCCCAAAACCAGGCCCCTCACAGACTCCTCTAACCCCTTGAGGCTTGTCTCAATCAGCAGGGCTAAATCCCACCCCCAAATCTTCCTGCCTGGCTAGCCTCCTCTTTCTGAGCTCTTCCCTGGGTTTATACTCTTCCCCAGTCATCAACCCAACTGGTTCCACCTGGCTCAGTAAGTTGCACTGAGCATGACCTAATTAGTGCCTTCAGTTGGGCTCCTTGCTCAGGTTTTTAGTCCTTTAACCCAGCCACGCTGCAGGGAAGCAGGGTCTTTAGCAAACATCAGAGGTTTTTAAAATCTCTGCCCTGTGACACCTCCCCATAAAGAAAAGATCAGATTCTGCTAATTATGTGTTCTCAACCCTTGTTGAAGTTAATTTGATTGAGGGCTCTGAGCACTTAGCAGAAGTTGTTTAGCACGCTACAGATCAGGCCCTGAGTAGCCAAGGTATGTTTGATTAGGATATGCTACCGACATTTGGTTAATTCTGTCAGTGTTTATGCAGTGGTGCATACTGGAATAAAAATGGGGAATTTCTGCCCAGATTTCTATACTGCAATTGCTTTAGCTGTTTTCTTTATCATATTGATTTGAATTATATAATGAAATTCTTTTGGCTTTATTATAAAATAGTCAATTTTTGTGAAAGACCATTCTTTTATTATTGAATTACTGTTTAATGGATACATTTTTCAAAAAAAGATGAAGTCTTGGAGCACGGTTTCTTGCCCCTCTCCACCTGCTGCCACTAAAATGTCCTTGAAGACCCAAAGTGGTTTTGGAACATACTTTCCACGCTGTCCAGACAGCAGATTTCATGACAACACATGACCATCCTATGTGTTATGAGACAACATATTGTCTTAAACTGTGGAAGCTTAGTGCCGAGAGATAGTGGCTCAAAATAGATAAATGGGAGGCATGGTAGGAAGGGTGGGAGAAGACACAGGGCCAGCTCCAGGCACCAGCTGAGGAAGCGCAAGCCTGAGGCGACGCATTGTGAGGGGCGGCATTCTGGTCAATGTGGAGGCGGCACAGTTTGGCCACCCTTTTTTCTTTTTTGTTTCGGCAGTTCGGGCGGCTTTTTTTTTTTTTTTTTTTGATTGGTGTGGCAAAAAAGATAGAGCTGGCCCTGGGAAGACAAAGGATAGGCCATACCATTATTTCTTTTTTTTGCCCCTTTTCTTTGCTGCAATGGGATTTTTTCTGTACTGTAGTAGCATCCCCTTGAAGGGAACAGGAATTTAGGATCCTGTGTCTTCAGGAGCTATTTCTGCATGGTGAAATTGTGATTTTATTATGCATTGTTGTGTTTTAATAGTCATTTGAAATTATTCTTAAAATATTTCCTTGCACATTACAATGATTCTTGTACCAGTAACTAAAGATGTGGTCTCCAGGAAGCGCCATTTACTTCAAGGGAGTACAGCTGCACCAGCAAAATGCCTGGGGCAGCAACAGCCATAGGGAAGCAGAGGGAACCAGCATCTCCTGTCTATTTGAAGAAGGAAAAAATCATTCTTTTAAAGTGTGTGCTTGCAAACACCTCACACAGCTACGGCCATAGTTAAAACTGGATCTGGGTCCCTCTTGTTTTATTTTTAAATTGTCTAGTGGTTTTTTTCCTATTCTGTGTTATTTTTATTTTTTATTTATTTATGCTCCCAAGTACTTTTTTCAACAGCAAAATAAGTCATGTGACAGGCTCCATTTTTAGAATTATTAGCTATTTGATGATGTCTCCCTAGGTAGCTCAATGAAAAAAGGACAAGAAAAGAGACAGAACATATCTGGGGGTAAAGAACCTCTGTGGGTGTTGATGAAAGAATGTGGAAAAACAGCAAGAACTGTGGATAATGGAAGATTGCTAGTGCAGGTAGTGGGCTTATCTATATGACAAATTGATGAAGAGTGACTAGGAAAACAATGTTGATTTAATGCTGGCAATTTGAAACATAGACTGCACAGCTGTTTCAGACAGAAATACTAAGATAAATTCAGAAGCAACCTCTGCTCTGACAGATTAATAAAATACCAGAAATTCTTTGAGCTTCTTAGAGGAAGAGGTCACTAAAGAACCTTAGAATACGAGATGCTATACTTAAGAATAAAGGAAAAGCTCACAGCTGCCTGTTATTGAGTAAATTCTCTAAAAAGATAGCTTGACTTTTTTAGTAGACAAGACAAAGTAAGTATTAGAAGAAACAGTAAAGAATCAAATATCTCCTGTTGACACAAACAAAAAGCATTAGAAAAACTGCCAGTGGTAGAAAATATGATACCTTCAAAATGGCAATATTAAAAAAGAATGAGCTAAAATGAGAAAAATACAAGTCGGTCTAAGGCTGAAATTTAGAATTCATAAACTCATTAGAGTTTACAGGGATGTCAGCCAGTTACATGGAAAATACAGATTTTTCACACTGGAAGACCTGTAGAAATTAGACAGGTAGGGAACACATGAAATCAGCCAGACTGATTGGGTGCCACCAAGTTGGTCATTGATTTAAATGTCCTCTCTTTAATGTATGATTGAGTAAGGAGATCCAAGTTCTCCAGAATAAGGAAGTCCATAGATTAGGGGTGGCCAAACCATGGCTCAGGAGCTACATGAGGCTCTTTTACAGTTAAAGTGCAGCTCGCGGAGACTCCTACATCCCCCACACATTCTCCACCTACCAGACTTTGGGGTATGGGGAGAGGGAAGAGCTCAGGACCTCTGCCTTGCAGCGGGATAGTGGAGTAGGAGCTGCTTCCCAGCGGGGCACCCCTGTGGGAGCTTGGGGTTTCAGCAGGAGCAGGGCTGAAGACCCGAGCCTTGGCAGGCACCTCCCATCGGGCTGAAGCCCCGAGCTGCAGCAGGTACAGCCCAGCTCTCAAACTTCTGAAGATTGTTATATGCGGCTTAGAAGGTCTGTAAGTTTGGCCCCCTTGCCATAATCTTATCAGTGTTTTATCTATATCTGCCAGCTGTGTATCATGCAGCCCCTGTGGTCACTGGTAATAAAACAATGAGTCTACCCCACCATTAACAGATATTTTTGCATATTTTACAAATGAGAAAAATTCTGCATCTTAGCTGGGTTTCTGAGAATGAGTCCATTTACCAGACGTTGCTCCAACTCCAGACAGTCCAGTATTCTCAGAAGGGCCTCAGTGAGTCAGCAACTTTCCCATGGGCTGCCCCAGTGAAAAATAATGAGGATTAATTTATAGATCAGCAATGCAGGAGTTAGCTCTTTGCTGGAAGTCCCTCCCTGTGCACTCTCTAAATGGAAGAATGCTCAAAGTGATAGACAAGACATTAGTAGAACTGACTGCAAGGATTTGATTCCTCCCCCACCAAAAAAGGGAAGTACTCTTAGTCCATGTAAAGTCCCAGTGATTAATTATTCATGCCAAGACAGGTCTTGTTTACTTTCCCAGGGGTTATAGCAATGTCAAGTGAAAACATGTCAGCCTGCCAAGAGATGCCAGTAATGTGGAATAATTCTTCTGGAGATGATACTTTCACCCCCTCAGTTGATAACACTGATGAAACTACTCCTTTGAGGAGCACATTTGAAACTCTTATTACATTTCTTTACAGACTGTCATAAAAACTGCATGTTTAATTTCACGAAAAATGAAAAATTAAACCAGCCTTTATGAACAAATTCTAAATCAGTGTTTTATTTAATGTATTAAAGTTATGTTATATATTATATAAATTTGTCACCAGTTGCAAAGATTGGGAGATTATTCTAGAGTCCATTTATAAGCACTGTTTCAAAAGTATAAGTATTTTGGATATAAAACTACTTACTGCATCAAAAAGGTAAGCTGTGTGCATGTGCTAAAGGGTTGTAACATACTGCTCCAAACATGTGTTCACTTCCTCATACAGCCTGGAGTTTATTTTGTTGATGTTGGCATAATTAAAAAGGAGTATCACCAATCTGCAGATGGCATGTAGCTGTATTTCTCTTGCACCATAGGCTTTGCAGTTTCAGTCTTTTCTCTGGCACAGTGCTTGCATTCTCAACCCTAGGGACACAGAAGGCTGGCTGATAGGTAAAGGTAGTCGGAAAGTCATTTTATGACCACAAAGCTTGTTTATTATAATTCTGTCTTTACAGAGCTCTCAGTTCCTTATTTTCAGCTTGTTCAGAATCAACCACACATTTTCTTACTCACTGATTTGATCAACGGTGAGTATAAAGTGCCCACATTCCATCCTTTACATTGGTTGCCTATAAAGTGACAGTTTGGTTGCCTATAAAGCTAGATTGTAAGCTGGCACAATTGGTTTTAAGAGTGCAGGCCCTGCCTATATTTCAGACCTATTCCTTCAGCATCTTCTTTGAAGTCACAAATATATTTTCTGCTTTTTGTACTATAAAAATAATAAAGAGAAAATCTTTTCTATTAGCTATAAAGTCTGTATTCTTTCCAATATGCTAAATAATAGTCATTTTTCTCCCAAAGAATTTTGGTTCATGGCTGACGTGTTTGCTTTTCCTGTCTGTTGTTTTGCATTCAACACCAGTAAGTAGAACAATGTATGATATCATCAGACTTGTGGGTTTAAGGGACAGCCACTGCAGTGGTACACTCCTGTGAAAACAATAGGCCCAGTTCATTGCTGCCCCATTCTCCAAAGTAGCTGACCACCTCACAATTTTGAATGTATTTATCCTCACTTGGTCCCTGTGAAGTAGGGTACAGTTTACAGGTGGGAAACTGAGGCACGGTGATTTGCCCACAATTACATCAGATGTTCATGCTAAGTGGGAGTTGTATTTCGGTCTCCCAGAGCTCAAACTAGCATTCTAACCACTGGACAATCCTTGTTGGCTGCTAGACAGGCTCCTTGAGGCACAGACAACTGGGCTGAAAGTAAGGCATTGCTGAGGCTTTTCTAACACATACCAAGTGAAATGACTCCCAGCTGACTGCAAGATAGGGGAGGATACAAAGGTGGTATTATAACTACCTTTGCTCCATCTTCTTGGGCCCTGCATCCAGCAGAGGTGGTCTACCACCAAAAATCAGGCCTCCTAAATCTAAAAAACTTTAGGAAATATAAATCAGACTGTCTTGTTAGGCAAACCAGAAGTTGTTCTCAAAGATGTTGCATTTGAAAATGAACACTTTACACCGGGGCTCTCTGCTCGCTGTTGGGTTTAATACTCTCAACTGCCTCCTAGGCCAGATAAAGCTATCCACTCAGAGAAGCATTTTTATGCACAGATACAAACAAGTTGCACATTACTCCTGACGTATTGAGGTACGCTCCTCTACGGATTAGGGTGCTGTCTCTCCCCTGGTACAGAATGGTGCGAACAAAACAAGTCTATCCACCATATTGTCCTTCTGATCCTGTCTTTAGGATAGGTCTGCCTGTTATCTCTGTGGGATGTGTTCGTACCAGTATGTTCTGGGGCCATCATGGTACATGTTCATCTTATTAGTGCTTTTGTGTAAAACATGGTTTTAGCAGCCTTCTTCTTGCCAACTTCCGTGAGCAGGGCCTGCCTCTGTCTCACAGCATAACTTTGCTTTATGTTAGCAAGGTCTTGACCATTACTTAAGTTCAGACCTCAGGCCCCATACTGGGCCTCTGATACAAGGGTTTATGTTTCAGGGACTCATCTAAATGGAAGGTCCAGTCTGTAAGAAGAGATAAGATAAGTGGATAAGATAATAAATGGCTGTTTTCCTCAGGTATCTTATACAGAACATTGATCTAACATTCTCGCCTATTTCTCCAGTTTAATATAAAACTTTAAAAAATGTGAATAATTCTTCAGTATAGACTGTTAAATCCAGTTAAAGAGGATCCTTGCCCAACTTAAAATCATCTACTATAGCAAAAATGGTCACAGGCTGAAGAAAATGCCACATGGTAGATAGTCATTTGCTATCTGAAGTGATATGACATGGAAGAAAGGTGCTGTTAGGTTTCAGGAGATCAGTAAAGCAGAAAAGTGTGTGGCTCTTCTTTACAGATAAGGAAGGCAGAATTATAAACTAAAAATGGAAGGAATTGACCTGTCTGTGTCTCAAACCATTTCAGTGTGAAACACTGTACATTGTAGGTTCTGCTTTTTTGGACCATTCAGGTTCCCTTGGATCCCTTTCAGTATTCACAATGGTGAAACATCTCTGTGGCCACCACAGCAATTGCTTACTAGAAAAAGTAACAAAGGGAAAGAAAGCATTTATGTATTTTTATCTGTCTGTAATACAGCAAGTGTTTTGTCCTTTTGGGAAAAATACTTTTTACAGTACCCATCTTTGCTTTTCATTTCATTCTCCCTCCCAGCTGCAAACAAAGAGAGACAGTACTATGGAACTGTACACCACATGGAAGTGCTTCAAAGACCAAGACTGGTCTATGGACTTCTCATTAGGAGTCAATTCTCCAGCAATCACACTGTGTGAAAGGCCTCTTGGGTGCTTCTCTACAATATCTTCCCTTAGACTTACAGATGGATGGCGTCCTCAGGGGGGTAGAGCCTACAAAAAAACACATATGGTTCAAGAAAAAACTGGGCCTATTTACATGGGCTCCCAGTCAGCTGGGTTTCTGTGGTCTTTCCAATTTCTGCTTACCCGGGGCAGAACTGCTGGTACTTGTTCTGGGGTTGGGTGCGAGTGCTTTCATTTTAAAATAAATTAGACCCACCTCTTGGAATACACCCTTTCCAGTCTGACCTAGAGCTCTTGCAGCTGCAGACTCATAGGCTTGTGCCAACCTGCACTATGGCCAGGGTTCTGTCTTAGTATAAAGCCCTTATATATAAAAAGTTTTGGCAACTTTTCTTTCCTGGGATTTGGTAATACTTGTTCCTGATGTTAGACTGAAAACATCCCAAATTTTTAAAAGCTGATGCATTGAAGTGTAATATTAAGAGTAAAAGCTAGTGAATACAAGACTTTTAGTGGGAATTTTGCCTACAGACTGCAGGATCAGACCCTTAGAGATACAATGTTGTTAGTTTCTCAACATATTGATTACTTACTGTACTTACTATACACTTTGAATCTTGTATATGTTGCACTGTGTCTTAGTGGTGGTATTGAGAATGGACTTAAAATCACCACCCTCATTTAACTTTAGTAAGTTCAATAACAAATGGTTCATTTTTAATCTACTCAGATAAAATATTTTGTATTTAAAAATACCTGCATCTCATGACTTGTGTCTGTTTAGACAATCTTGGAAAAATTCTTACCAAAATGTCATCTGATTTACTAACGTACTGATCTCTTGCATTTCAGAAATAAAATAGAGAGCATTGACATAAGATCACACTGTATCTTGCTATCATATGGCTACATAGCAAATAGAATCAAATAAGAATTATTTGTGTCCATACAATCCATATAACTATGGTCATTGAAATGTGATGAGTCAATATTAATAGTCAGAGTAGAACTGTAGTCCAAAGAAATTGCATTCAGCATGACCCACAAAAAACATAACAGTTTGGTTCTGCATTAAATGCATATACATTTCATTTGTTCAAAAAATCTGGAAAGCATTATTGGCTGGAATGCAGTCCATTGCCAGGAAGAGGAGAAAAATGCAGCTAAGAGGAGTTGCCATTTTTATAGTATGAAACTGTTTTGCTGGGTTAGAGCAGGATAACTAGCTGTCCACAAACACTTTCTGATTATTTATACATATATTGAACCACAAAGAGGAGAACTGGGAGCAGTTGGAAGCTTCATAATACTTTTGCACAAGTAAGAAAAATAAGATCAAGCCTAAAATATATAAGCTTCCCATTACCATATCAACATGGCAGCATTTCTTTAAATTATATTGGTAATGTTTTGTACAATTTTAGCAAACCTCATAATAAAACAGCAGAATTCAATCACATTTCAGAAATTTGATTTAAACATAGTTAATTTACTAAAAAAATGCCTTTTTGCAAAATGTGGACCATGTGATATCCAGAAATATTTTTAGACAAAACTATAATTTCAAAAATACCTTAAATGTTTTAGTTTAGTTTAGATCATAGCACATTCTGCTTTGCTGAAGTGGTATTTTTATAGTGTAGGAGTTCATAATTTTCTTATATAATTCACTACATGAGAAACATTTTGAATGCTTTATATATTAATTGAGGTACTACTTATTGAAACATTGCAGACACACCACTGACTTGTCTTTACAGTTAGGGTTACCTGTGGAATGTTGTGTATTTGGTAATATTTATAAGCAGCTCCTTTTGTTCACTTCTGAACCTCAGCACTTTTCACTTCATGTGAATATTATTCCATAACTTCCAATGTTTCCAAAATGCCCAACTTATTTGGAAGGACTGGATATTGTCTTAGCATAAACTCACATGATACATTGCCAGGAAGATGTGAAAATTTGTTGCAGATGGCCTTAGAGGAGTCCATGAAGTATATTCAAAATTTATATCTCAAGAAATTTTACTTCTGTCAGACTGTGTGGATCTTGTTCTAACTGTGGGAGACTGCAATTGTTTACTTAAACTGGGTATTGATTATAGCTCAACTGCTGGTTCACTTCCTTCAACTGCAATTTTCATTCTGGCAGTTTCATTTATACTACATTGAAATTCCATTCATCAGTTGAAGAGTTCACATTCTAGTCTCTAGTTCACAAAATATTATCTAAAACTGACTTTTAAAAAATCTGGTCTTACAGAACAAAAGGTTAAATTTTTAGCAAGTGTGACTTCTAATTATTCTCATTTATGATTGATACTGTTTATATTTGGGTGGGAAGAGGAAATTTTACTGAGGCTGGGGCTAAAAATGAGAGATTTTAGGGCAATGTAGTCTTATGAGATATGATCTTTAAACATTGTATAGGAGATAAAGCATCTATTATTTGATACCAATATTTCCACTCATATTTTTCCATTATTACAAGTGATGCTTAAAGCATTAATTAGGTCACTTGTAATACTCCAATTTTGTGGACCGTTAAAGTACAAAGCTGGAATTTGAGTGCAAAAAAGTTATTTCATGGTTTCTAAAGAGCTAATCTCCAGGAATCAAGAGCCTGAAAAGGGGCATATGGTGATTCTGTCTGAAAAACTGTTTGTTTGATTTTTAAATCATAACTTCTGAGGTTTTAATTGGACCATTATTGTGGCTCCCAGATTGGTTTACAAAGCTTATTGACCAACACCTACACCTCTTTGGTAAAATCTGTTCGGCCATTGAATATAGGTGTGGACATTAGTATAGCAAACTGTTAAATCTTTATAAGAGAATTTTGTAAAGGCAGCTTGCTCGTGACCCTTAAACAACCAGTGGTAACCCTTTCTTCTAATGATCACTCAGTGCAAATTATCACTCAGTCCCTAACCTACCATAGTAAGGTAGTGCTGGAATATCTGGTTATATCTTGATCTCATGGGTGTCCTTGAATCCTACCACTCTGTTTTCAGCCATAAATGTAGCATGTAGATGATGTAATATGTGTCTGCAAGTTGCTTTGCAGTGATAATATAAGATGAATGAGCTTACATATTATGTAAAATGTCCTGGATGGAGGCACCTGTCAGCAGGTTTGTTACTTTCTGACTGAGATACACCTAAAGATGATAATGGACGAGTAACTCAACAGGGTTTCTCTGAGTTCCATTTTATCCACCATTCTGTTCACTATGTATATATAGGTTGCAATGTCTAAATACACAAATGATGCTCAGATTTATATCTCCTTTTTGTTGAACCTAGATACCACACTTGCTGTGCTTTTTCAGTAGATGACAGTTGTACTGAGTGGAATAAAGTGGCCAAGATAAGAGAAAAGTTGTACAGGCAAGGAGGGGGAACTGCCTAGATAAGTAAGCCAGGGTTCTGAGTTTGCCTCTTATGGGAGTGGGAATGTATGTACACTTGCCATTTCAATGTTTAGTCTCATATTGGACCCATTTCTGGATTATCAGGTTGCAGCTGTAGCACATAATCCCTTTTAATGTATTTCTGGCAGAGGCTGTGACCATTTCCATCTACTATGGACCTTACCATAGTGATCCAGACCTTTGTAACTTCACAGCTACGTTACTGCAATACTGCACTCAGAGCTGGATGAATAATGTAGAATCCTGTCTGTCAATAGTTCATGAGAGAAACTAGATTTCAATTCAGCCTATCCTTCCTTCTTTATTTGCTGTTTGTGAGTGATCTTGTATGACTAACATTTTATTTGTACAAATATTCCTACAGCATATTTGGGGTCGGTAGGCAATATTATATTAACCAAGAGAAATCTGTTCTAAGTAAATGAAATTCAGTTTATGGGTAAAAGTAGGTTAGGTCATCTAGTCATGGAATAGAAACAATACAAGATGGCCAGTCCAAAAGTTTGCATAAGGATTTTTGAACACTGAATAAGCAACTGACATACAGGCCTAATCTTTAGTTCAAATATATTCATTAAAACTATATGTTGACCACCTTCAAACAAACAAAAAATTTGCACAAACCATAACATTGCAAAAACCTTACAAACAGAAGAACTAAATTCTAGTATAAAAGGGGGGGGGGTTGGTTCATCTTATGTTGATTGGGAAAGGGTTTAAGCTAAACTGGAAAAAAGCCATTCCTACTGGAATAAGAGTGACGACAGAGGAGTTATACTGGTATAATTACATCATTTAAACTGGTAAAACTTTCTTGAGTAGCAAAGCCCTAAGTGATTTGTGCAAGGTAATACAGGGAGTCTGTAGCAGAGATAGGAACTGAATGCAGCCCCACTCCAGTGCCTTACCCACAGGCCATCCTTTCTCTCTAGTGTTCCAAACCAACTATACCTGCAATACACGTCTCCTTTTGAAAAATTCCTGAAGGCTTCAGCTAGTAGAAAACAGCAGCCTCACTTTTGAGTGAGGGGTGAGACACTGTAAGCACATAACACCTGTTCTCCACTCTCATACTCTGCCTATATTTTCACTTCAGAGTGTAATTCAAGGTGGTGGTTATGCTCTGAAAAGCACTAAATGGCCTGGAAACCAGTTATCTCAGAAACTGCCTATTTTCTTATTGTAGGAACAGCAGGTTGCTCTCATTTTCAATATCTCTTGTCAAACTCTCCTTAGCTCATGGCAGAGCATTCTTGGTGAAGGACCTACACCTCCAGAACCTGTTTTCTCCAGTGTTTCCTGGAACTAAAGGCCGAGTATAAGACTTAATTTGTAATCTGTTCACACTTTTTATTTTGGCTGGAGAATTTTGTTATGGAATGAATGTAGCTGCAAGATGTGGGGTGCTTTACTGGAACTGAGGTACAAAGTCTTGCATTTTGCTGTTTCATAATTTCATTACAGATGCAAGGCGCTCATGTGCTTGGTGATTAATATCAATAAAGCATGTATAAATAAATAATATTAATATCTTTTGGAGTCTTCTTTTTCAGGCTGTAGCAAACTGGATTAACTAGAGCCACGTTAGATATGTTAAATTGAGCTACACTATTCAGAGCTCTTTTCATTTACTTAATGGTTGAGCTACATTGTGTTCAGACTAAAAATGTCCTGACACCTGCTACAGTTGTACTGTAAGAACATAGTGCTTAAACTCATGAATCAGGTGTCTGAAATTATTCAAATATTAGATTGTAGGAGGCTATCATGGGACATATCTACATCCCACTACAATAGTTTGTAACATAAACAGTGATGTCTCTAATATGTAAAAAGGCAAGAAGGAACTCGTTCATGTGTATCTGTATACATATTGTAATCTGAATCAAGTAAATTGTATAAACCATTTAAGACACATTAAGTATTAATATTGTTATCCGATATCTTTGTACCTTCTAGACTGGAAGACAACATTAAATTTTATGATCGAATGTATAGATTACGAAACATAGTATTCATCAAAAAATTGCAATTACATGGAAACAAGAAACTGTTCCTTCAGCAGCAGGGCAGATGTTGGATTTAAATAGAAGGACTCCATTTGACAAAAGTGTAAAACATTACAAAAATCAATGTTTTCCGTTCCAGTGAGCATGGAAACTGTTTTTAGATCTTGTTAAAATTATAGAACCCAATAACGTTTTACCTGGAATACTTTCATGTCTAAAATTTGGCAGCGTCAGATAACTTAAAAGGATGGTAAGCTTCGAGATATTGATTCAAACAAAGGCTTTAAACATCTACAATGTCATAAAAATGATCTGCAGCTATAAAACAGATAACATGATTATGCTACAATGCATTATAATTTCCCTCAGGCAGTAAGAAAAATGCAGGCTGTCTGTTAATGTTTTTTTCTTGTATAAATTGAAAAATGAAAAATAAAATAAGAAAAACAAATAAACCTTGAAGTTACCCATTGCCTGACAGGTTAGCTGTTTTATAGTGTCCCAGTTAAAGAACATTCTGATCGTAAACCAATTTTAATAATAAAATAATAATAATAATAATTAATAGATTTGAATGGTTATCCTCCTACTCAAATATAATTGGTAGATCAAAATCTGAGCATGCTGACAACTTGCTAGAAAGTTTCAACTATCTCATTCCAGTTTTAGTTTGAGGGATGAGCCAAAATAACTAACTTTGTTTTGAAACCTCAGATGGAATTGGCCATAATAAATGTCACGATATAAAAGTCAGGTCTTAATCCACTGCAATAGCTGTTGGTGAAAACATAATGACTTCTATTTGAACAGTATAGATCCCTGACAAGAATTCCACTTCTGAATGTATTTCAAATCTAGGGACATCTTCTCATCTGAAAGGTGCTGAATGTCAACAGATTTATTAATATGCTTATTATTTACACTTCCGCATTGGAAGAGAGTGAAACAATTTGATCTCTCTGTAGCCCCCTATTCCTGGTTAGAAAGCAGATAAAATAAAACAAGATTTAATCCTGCCCATATACCTGAACAGTCAGTGAAACGTGACAAGTCAACATTAAGTATTCAAAGTGGTATTGTGGCCTAAAGGGATCACATACAGCTTGCACATGAGAAAGAAGGAATAGTTTGGTTCTGCTTGGATGTTTGTAAATTTAATTTGTTCAAAAACTCTGGAAGGGATTACTAGCTGGCATGAACTCCATTTCAGCTGGGAGGAAAAATGCAAGGAGTGAGAGTGACAATATTGCTATACAAAATAGTTTTGCTGGTGAACCACAGCTGGTTCAGTAATCACATATACATTCTACTTTGTGTTCAGGGATAGGAGGACCTGAAGATATTGGACATTTCATAGTGTCATTACTGAAATGAAGATACCTGTATATATATTACAAAATATTAACATTGATTTTAAAAATACTGTCAAGTATCTTTTTTCAATGCATAAATATATATTTCTAAATACACAGAGAAATAATACTATTCATGACATGAAAATAAGCCTGACTTATTGTCCTTTTCTTGGATGAACATCTTTTAGGTCTTCTATTAATGATATTCGTTGGCCATTCCCCTGTTCATAGCCACCTCTTATTTCTTCCTAAGGCCTGGGCTACACTAGCGGGCGGGTGGGGTTTCGAACTAAGACACGCAACTTCAGCTACACTATTCGCATAGCTGAAGTTGAAGTATCTTAGTTCAACTTACCTGGCCATCCCAACTGCGGTGAATTGACCGCAGTAGCTCCCTCATCGACTCTGCTTACTCCTCTTGCGGAGCTGGAGTTCCGGAGTTGACGGGAGTGCGTTCGGGGATCGATTTATCACATCCTGACAAGACGAAATAAATCGATCCCTCATACACTGAACACTACCCGCCGGAGGTGCGGGTAGTATAGATGTTCCCTAAGACTCTCTTTTTAACTATCTGTAGACCTAGGAAAGGGAATGTGATTCCCTCCCTCACAAAGGGAGAACATTTTTAAATTTTCAAGCAATTGAGGGGGAATGTCTGAGGATGCGTACTTAATAAGAGAAAGACAAGACTCCAGGTTGGCAAAGAAAAATTATACAGAAAATACACAGATATAGATTTAGACAACAGACTATAGAATCAATGATGTTATTAATTATGATTTAAAATTTAGATAAGGTTGGCCCTTTCAGCAGAATATCTAAAATCACTTTGGTGATATAAGGGAAAATGCATTTAACTTGCAAAATGCTGCAGATACAAAATTTGCATTGAACAAAGTACATATTTAACACAAATTATTCAGAACTTTAATTTAAAATACAAGTGTGATGGGTTGGACCCCCATTCCGGGGCGACACCTAATGTACTGGGGTCCCGCTGAGCCTGCCTGTTCCACTAGCCTGGGCTCCCTCATCATGCCCTGCAGCACATACACACACCTGTAGAATCACACAGTCTGCACTCAGCTCTGCGTGTGAAGACTCAGCTCAGGGAATTGCCCAGCACTTTGGTGCATATACTGTCTGGAGTGTAAAGCCAAAATTATATTGTCTTTCACTACATAGATATCTATACAGAGTAAGTTCATGAAATTCACTCCCTTCCTCAGTGTGGAGGAAAATATGAACAGCTTCCTCTCCCAGTTATGATTTCCACAAACTGGGTTTTAGAATAAACAAAAAACAAGTTTATTAACTACAAAAAGTAAATTTTAAGTGACTACAAGGGATAGGAAACAGAACAAAGCATATCACCAAGCAAATAAAATAAAACTAAGCTTAAAGTACAGAATACTGACAACAAATAATAATATCTCATCCTAAATGTTGTTTTAAGCAGGTTGCAGAATTTCTTTGTGGACAGACAGTTCTTGCTTGCAGTTTAAAACTCAAGGTACATCCTTCATGGGCCAGACACCATTCCCAGGCTGAGTTCAGCCCTGCCCTAGCCTCCTCCCCACCCCCGACTTAGTTCCTTTGTTTCTTCTGGTGTTTTCAGCAGTCTTCCTTCTTGGGAGGGGAAGTAGTGGAAAAGAATCAAGATTAACTCATTCCCCAGCCTTTTTTTCCTAGTTTGACCCCCACCTCCTTCCAATGGAAAAATACCAGCATTTCAAGGTGGTATCTGGTACCATGTGACGTGATAACATGACCAAGCAGTGTCAAAGTAGCATCCCAGGAGACTTCTCAGGAAAGAGGGAGATTAATATCTTCAAAGTCCTATTGTCCTTCCTAATGGCCCGTCCAGGCTGTTTGCATAGTGTCTGGTGGGCATTCCCCAGGTGAAAACACAGTTGTAATTATTACAGAGTCAGCATTTCTAACTTCAGATACAGAAATGATGCATGCATACAAATTGGATAATCACATTCAGTAAATCATAACCTTTCCAATGACCTATCTTCCATTAACCATATCTTAGTTATGCCAATATTCATATCATAAGCGTATCTGGCATTCTGAATTCTTCCTGGCAACTATGATACAATCTTGTTGAAATTTTTTCCAAAAGCTGTTTCCATGATGTTCACAGTGTGAATTTGTGGCCTTAAGTTAAACATGAAGGTCCCAGGTACTTGAGGAACACAAAGAGCCTACTGAAAATGGGTCTGCGCAAACGCTCTGAATAGTTTGGATTGACGAAGAGTGAAGATCCACAGTTATGTGGTTTTTTTAATAACAATATATCAGAAGCTCAAAAATCCTTTCTGCTGAATGCAGTTCTCTGTTTATTCAATCTACAGTATATCTGAATAACACAATCACTCTGCAATACAAGGTTAGAAGTCTATCATCCTGGTACAGAAGGATGGCAAACGTGCAGCGTACTTCTCCCTCCTCTTGCGTCTGTAGAAGTTTCTTCCCACAAACCCTGGCTGGGCCTGCCTGGGTTGAGACAGAGCCAGGGAACTGTTGCTCTACATAACAGGCTCTCATCTGAATCCAGAGGAAATACTAGTAACATCTGTGAAGTTGATACTGCTCTAAATTCACTTTTACTCCTTATTCTGTGATCCTCTTTTTGAGGGATCACAGCAGGCATGGAGCCAGCAATGGTAGCATGGCTTCTGGATTTTTATAAGTGATTACAACGATGATTAAAATTCAAATAACTGTTTTAAGTACAAGGAGAGTACAATTAACTCAAATGAAGTACAATGAATACCTTTTCCTTATAGAATATACTTCAAATATAGATAAAATATAGAAAGATAAACACTACCAGTCAGGAATTTTAAAATATAATGTCTTGCTAAACTTGATTAATGAGATAATAAAAAGCTATAATACAAAAAAAAATCCAATTAAAATATCTCGTGAAACTTCTGTCAAACAGAAATAAAGAACCAAAGAGACCTGTAAAACTTTGAAAAATTGGATTGATACACATGATAGCTTTAGAATCTGAGACTACTTTATTTCGGTTTTATTTTCTCACTGATTGACGGTCCCCTAGTTTATTAGGCTTCTCAACTGCTGTTGTGTTGCACCTGCAATTCTTTACTTTTATTGTTTTTTATATTGTCTCAGCATAATCTCTGAATACAAACTAATTAGCAATTATAGTATTACACAGCATGTAGGTACTTTCTCTGTACAGAAGACATAGAAGCAAGTGGCACAGTATAATGTATTCTACACCAAAGAAAAGAAAACTGAAGAAGAAAGAAAACTCATCTACCACTTATATTAAAGAGAAATGAACAAATTACAGACTATCTATAATTTGTCTTATCATTGATGCAAGAAGGATAAGGTTGAAAAGAATAAGACAGAATCTTCCAACATCTTGCTCGCATTAGCCAGCTTTAATCAATAGCTGAGTTGGGAGATGTTGAATAATAACATAAGGGAAGGAGCTCTTGAAGTCTGGGTAGGAGCAGAGGAACAAGAGCCATAGGATGGGGAGCAGACTGGAAGGGGACCAGACCTCGGGCACCTACACTACTTCAGAACCTGAAACTGAACCCAGGAGTCCTGAGATTCTACATTTCTCTGCTGATAGCAAACAGTTGTGAAACCCCCTGAAAAAAATGTGTTTCAGCCCCTTCTAGTGGTTGTTCCACAGAGGACAACCACCTACTACTACTATTACCAGTCATTCCTCTGTATAGCTCAAGAGGTCTATGCTGTGGGTATAAAAGTTTGAACTTTGTTCATGACTCAAGTTGTGGGTCAATATGTTTCCACATGGTAGAATTTTTGTGGTTTATTTGTTCATTTATTTATTTTAAATAGGAAATTACATTAAAAACTACATTAAAACAATATGGTTAAGCTTGCAATGTCAAGAAATCAAAATCAGGAAATGGCAGAATTAAGGGTGAGTCTGCGTTATGATACAGTCTTCAATTATATATCATCATACTATTTTTCCCACAGACTTCTACCTCACTGAGTGAATGAGTATTATTCAATGTTTATTTTTATTCTTTTCAGACACTGTGTGGATCAAGATAATATTTAACATTGCTGAATACAGAATTATTAATTTCCTCATGGTCTTTTCTATGGTACTCTCCCCATAACACCTGAGTGCATCACATACGAATAATTACTTTCATAACACTCATCAGATCAGGTGGTATTATTCCCATTTTATAGCTGAGGCACAAAAGTGTTAAGGCAAAAACTGTGAAAACTATCTACTAATTTTGAGTGCACAACTTGAGATATCTAAGGCCTAATTTTTTAGAGTACTTCGCCTTTTTATACTTCATGTGCTAAAAACGCAGCTGCAATCCACTCCACTTTTCAGCTGAAGTTGTTAGTGCTCAGGACTTCTACAAATCTGGCCCAAGTGTCTGAGCATCCAGAAAATGAATCACATGCAATTAATGGCCTGCAGCCAGCAGTGAAGTTTGGTTTAAGATCTTTTCCTTATAGTATCATATAGGAACCCTGTGGCAAAGGGAGAGAGAATCCAATTCTACAGGGCAGCATTCAACTTCCTTAGCCCTGAGACCATTCTTTCTTTTCCCATGGTCCTCTGTCTTCATTTCAGACCTTCTAACACATGCAACACATGAGACAGATGTTCTACTGGCAATGGCCTCCTTCTCGATACAACCCTGATTCATCCATCCAACCTATGCACTGAATGAAGCGGGGACCTGTGGAAAAGCAGCATGTCATTAAAGACTATTTCATAATGCATGCACAAAAGGTTCCAGAATTAACATTGCATGAATATCCTTAAAACTGGCATTTTCTGATTTTTGAGTGCTGAGCTTTGTAACCTTCATGTTAATATCCTTCTTTGGGATATTGTTATATTGCAAGATGGTGATGGCTGGCTGCTATGAAGTGAGTCTTTGATCCAAAGAACTCCTGACCTCCTAAAGTCAGTGACTGTGCCAAGTACTCTCTTTCCAGACTCACTGGGAAGAGCAATTAAGCCTCTTCACATAGCGAAGATAACTTCTAACAGTAGAGTGAGTGCCCAAAGCACATGGCAGGTCAGAGCTAAACCATGTGAGACAAAGCTATTTTTAAAAATTGTAAACACAGGGACAAAAATATTGGCAATGGTTTTCCAACTTGTTTGTGTTAGTGGCAGAAAGCCAGAGAAACAGATGTGTGATGCTGAGATGAAAAAGAAACAGGCTTCCTAGACACAGAAACACACGTGGAGATTACTGAGCAAAGAAAATGCCCGCTGAAGTTTGTTTCTACTGGTGATTTGGTAAACATGCCTTTGTGTTTACATTTTGTAAATAAAATTACACCAACCTTCCTCCCCACCTCACTTGCAGCATCATTCTTCCTCCTAAGCGAAACAGCCCTAACAAGCCCTGAAATACTAGAGAACGGCTTGAATCAAAAATGCAACATTAGCTATATTTATTAATAAATGCAGAACGAAGGCGGTGTTTTCACCCGGTTTGCTCATTAAGGAAACATACGAGCACGTGAGAAATGGCTGGCGCTAGCGAAGATGACGCCTCTCCTGCCTGCAAGGCTTTATGAGCGAAACGAGGTGGGGGAAGGGAACATCTTTCATTCATTGGACCGATTTCCGGCGGAGAGAGACGAGCTTTCGAGTTACCCCGCGACGGCGCTTTACTTCACTTAGGCTTAACCTCAGGCTTTATAGCCGCCTTTGCCCCGCCCTCCGCTGGCTCGGCGCCTGGTGCATTCACCCCGCCAGCCCTGGGGAGATGCTTCAGGCTCCGGAGTGTCCAGACGCTGGGAGTGGCCTGGCCCCGCGGCGGGCTGCTCCCCACCCGCCCCTCGGGGAGCCCGGCCGCCCACAGGCTCCTGGACTACAGCCCAGCCCGGGCGGGGGAACGACGTCCCCCCGCCGCCGCCAGCTGGAGCGCGGAGAGCCGCCAGAGCGCAGAGCCCAAGCGGGGCAGCTTCGCCAGTCCCCGGGGCGGGTCCCCGTCTCGGCCCCCTCCCGCCCAGCTCCGGCCCTGTAGCTACCCCGGCGCCGCTTCCACTCCTGCGCACTGGGCGTGCGGCCGGCGGGCCGGGGCGGGGCGGGCTCCGGCAGCCAATCGCAGGAGCCGCCGGTCGGGCTGCCACGAAGGGATGGAGGCTGAGAGCAGGGTCCCGGGGCCGCCGCTCTCCGGCTCCCCCCCTGGCGGCGAGGCAGGAGCTGCCGCGGCTGCTGCGCCCCGGCCGGGCCCCCCCGGCGCAGCGCGGGCCCCGCCGCCCCCCGCCCCTCCGGCGGGTCTGACCTTTGACGACGACGAGGAAGACCTGGAGGTGTTCAGCAAGGTACGGCCCGGGGCCCCTCTCCCCGCCGGGCAGCCCCGCGCCCCCTGCCCGCCGCGGTCCGCGGAGGGAGAGGTGCCCCCGGCCGCCCGCCCGGCCGCCCCTCCGCCTCCTTCCCTCCGCTGCACTTTGCCCCGGGCGCTGCCCCGTCTGCGGTGCCGCCAGGGCTCGTCAGCAGAGCAGCGGGGACGGGATGGGCAAGCGGGGCTCCGCCGCCCCGTGCCCTGGCGCTGCCCCCGGCTCGTCTCATCGCCCCCGGCACTTCGCGGTGGGCAAGGCGGACGCCGCAGGCTGCACACGGCAGACATCCCACGGGGGAGGGCGGCGATCCTGCCCCAGCGCGATCCCCCCTCTCGCCCATCACTCCGCTGCGGGGCGGGGAGTCAGTGGCCCGGGACAGGGGGAGCGTTGCACTTATGTGCAGGTTCCTGGGGACGCGTAGTCGGAGCAACAATCCAGGTACAGGAATCAGAGGGGTAACCCTGTTGGTCTGGGTTTGCAGAAGCGAGAAAGAGTCCTGTGGCACCATAAAGACTAACAAAAATATTGAAGCATAAGCTATTGTGGGCTAGTACCCACTTTGTGGGGTGCATGCCTCCGACGAAATGGGTACTAGCCCACGAAAACTTATGCTTCAATATTTTTGTTAATCCAGGTACAGTGACCTCTACTACCTGGGCATGGCCCTGCGGGTTGTAAATGACTTTAGATAATGGCACTAAAAGCTTGGAAGAGAAGTAACACACTTCCTCCTCAAACTGCTGCACACACACTAACCGAAGTCATCACCATCTGCTTTATTTTAAAGAGCAGAAACTAGGGATCACAACTGAGTAGAAAAAGGAAAGAGAAGCTGTTGAAGTGCAGGTAGTGTTGTTTTCCACTCATGTTTCAAACAGCCACTTAAAAACAAGGAGAAAGGTGCCCCCTCCTTTGAAATTTGTATTTAATAGTTCTCTGGCATGCATAGAGGTGTTGTTGTTTTTTTCCCAGTCAGGATTTACCACCATCCATTAAGTACTGTAATAGTTTCAGGATGAGTTTTTAATGAAAAGTTGCTAACTTAAGTTTATATTCAGTTTCTGCCGGTAATTGGGGCTGGATGGCTCTAGGATCAAAGTATCCTCGGCCTTTACACCTTTTGTAATAAGAGAAATCTGTGTGTTCTGACTTTCTCAGCAGTTTTTCCTCAGTAAACAGTGATTGTTGTTATTATTAAGCAACTAGTTAAAATTGTTTGGTAAATTTGTTTGTGGGTGCAAACACCATTTTATTATGACCTAGAACTCAGTCTTACAGTGTGATGTGTACTGGTCAGTGCAAGTTCTCATGCACAGTCCTAAAGTGCAGGCAGAGCTCTGTCTGCATAGATCTTATTGCATTATCAAAGACCTAGTTATTATCTTTAAGTACAGCCTTTGGAATTTACAGTAATATGTCATGTGTATCATCTAAATATTTGTTATGTCTTTTATTATTACATCTATAGCCATGATTTATAAAGACTGTATATTGAAATATACTCACCAGTACACACATTTCAAACTTGAGTTTATTCAAAACAGTTTGTGTGGGTACCACTGTTGTGCATGAAAATCAAATGGAGAATAGATATCATTTAAATTTACATATACTTTGATAAAGGAGGGGATAAAATGATTAGTGTCTGAAACTTGGTGTAGATTGTACAAACACATGATTAACTCCATGCATGGAAGTCGTCTTTGAACTGCCGTGACTCTTGTGATTTGTTCTCTTAATACCACAGCTCCTGAAGTTGAACGCTTGTGAGAATCTCGCTGTTTATGTAAAACAAATTTTTAGCCCTCATGGTTGCAGGAAAAAAATGTGGAAACGTGACATGAGTCATGACTTGACAAAGCCCTGGCTGGGATGATTTAGTTGGGATTAGTCCTGCTTTGAGCAGAGGGTTAGGCTAGATCAGTGGTTTTCAACTGCGGGTCACGACCCAGTACTGCATTGTGGAATAGAAGGCACTGGGCCATGACAGCTCTGGTCAGCACTGCTGATCAGACCGTTAAAAGTCCCATCAGTAGTGCTAGCTATTCTGACGCTTCACTGCAGCCAGAAGCTGGATCTGCTGCTGGCCACTAAACTTCTGGGGCACAGCGCAGTCTGTGGTGCCAGGACAGGCAGGAAGCCTGCCTTACCACCCCTGCTGCACCACTGACCAGAAGCTGTCCGAGGTAAGCCTACACCCCAATCCCCTGCCCCAGTTCTGAGCCCCCCAAATCTGGAGTTTCTTCATGCACCCCAAGCCCCTCGCCCCACCCCAGAGCCTGCATCTCCAGCCCAGAGCCTTGACCCCCTCCCACACTCCAAACCCCTCATCCCCAGCTCTGTTGGTTCGCAGGCATCAACAGTTTTCTTCAACTGGGTCACCAGAAAAAAAGTTTGAAAACCACTGGACTAGATGATCTCTTGAGGTTTTATCTGGTCCAAATCTTCTATGATTCTGTGGTGGAAGGTTAGAAGCCAGAAAACAAAATGAACTCAATTAAAAACAAACAAACTTTTTAAAGCCATTCTGATAATTTTTGAGGTCATTCATAATTTTTGAACTCTTGATGTTGGCAACAGTGATAGAGTTAAGCACACATTTAAGTGTTTGTAGGCTCAGGGCCTAATTCCTTGGCTTTTGGATCCTGATCTTGGATTTAGATTTGGATTCATATGAGTTATACTCGTAGACTAAGACCAGAGGGGACTATAATGATCAGTCTCACCCACTCCTATAATAGACCCATAGCCTCTGGATGAGTTACTGACATCCTCAAATCATAATTTAAAAACTTCAAGTTACAGAGAATCCACCATTTACATTAGTTTAAACTTTCAAGTGACCTATGCTGCATGATGAAGAGGAAGGTAAGCACCTCCCACCCCTCCCCGATCTCTGCTAATATCTGAAGGGAAATTCCTTCTTGACACCAAATATGGTGATCAGTTACTTGACGTCTGTATCCTCTTGGTGTCCGCTCACATGGCTCCAGTTCTAAGACTGGGCCTTGTAAAATTCTTTGATGCCTTACACTGTGTAGATAACTTTTTCTTTTTAAAACAGGTGACTAAAATATCATCAATGTGGATAAAAAGCGATGATTTCTTTAAAAAAAATTGGATTGTTTTATTTAAATTAGACTTTTTCATTATTTTTTTTTAAAAATAAACCTATTTGAAATTAAATCTGAACTTAATGCAAAATATGTTAAGGCCTAAACTTCTCTTAAAGCATTTTCATAAAAAATAAATATGCTGAATCCATGAGCTTCTGTCAAAAACTTAGACTTTACCCCCAATTCTAACTTTTGAGGTCAAGTTTTATATGTATGGCACGATAAGTCAGCCTGAGTAATTTAGGAGATTGTGTCATTTTCAAGACTTGGGCAAGACCAGGAGTTTAAGCTCTTGTCACTTTCACTTAGACATATTTGAAAACTTTCCCAGTCTGACTTTACTTCACTGACTGCAGTTAATCTCTCTGTTTAATAAATCATTTAAGAGTAAGTAAAACACATTTTGATACATAACCTTAAACATTTTATTAAGAGAAGTTTATTTTGTTTAATACAAATACATTTTATATTCTGTTTTGTGTTTCCTTAAATTCCAGTTACCATCCTCAGGCAGCTTGATCTAAATATGAGCAAAAAAGTAAATTATCTAATAAATAAGCAATATATGATTGACTTTTTTCTAACATATTAAAATATACAATTAATAAGAATCTGAAGCTATTAAGCCATATAATACCTTAAATAAATGTATACCGTTACAGTGTATCCTCCTAGGTAGCAAAGAGATTTACCAAATCTAGTATAAAGGCTCTCTTTTTTATTGATCTAACCATTCAGATATGTTGATTTACAATCAATGATAATGCACCTTTCTTTAGAAAATAACTGAAATACAAAAGGAAAAGTTGATTTAAAATCAGTGGTTTTAAATTGAGGCTTTCCACTGGGTCATTTAAATCACCATAATTCATTCTGAATATCACAATGATAAAGAATGTATTAATTCATTTTTGCCTTGACTGGTAAATATTATAGTTTTTCAAAGCTAGCCAATGTTTCTTCTAAAGTACAGAATAATACATAAATCTAGAGGAAATAATCAAAGTGTGTGCGGACAAGAAAAAACATGGCTGGCCCTTGTCAGCTAACTCAGGCTCATGGTCTTCAGGCTCTTGGGGCTCTCCAGGATTCAGAGTCTGGGCTCCAGCCCAAGCCCAAATGTTGCATTTTTTAGTCCTGCGGCCTGAGTTCTCCGAGCTGTCGCTGGCCAGCAATGTCATAGGGCTTTTATCCCTGGGTAGATATGCCCTATATCTGCTGGTCCTTTGTAATTAGTTCAGTTATGCTGCTGCTTGCTTATCAAAGAAATAAAACTTGATATAAAACATGAATTGCAATCAATATTTAAGTATAGCTATAAAACCTTTATAATTAAGAATCCAAGTGGCAGAAATGTATTCCCTAATTGTATCAAAGAGAAAACATAACAGCTGTTAAAAGGTATTCAGAGTGGTAATTTATTTCTATAAACAAAACAAACATTTCACACTGATTGGAAGCATAGCATCCCTTTTCTGTCTTGAACATGTGTACTTACTGCTTTTGTTTATAGGCAAGGAAGACCGTTTACATAAGATGCAGATCTGGAATCCAATTTTCTATGGTAGTAAAAAGTTTTTAATACTCTCAACTTCTTCTATAGCCAGTGGGTGTTTTGCACACTCAGTTCTTTGCAGGATCAGGCCCTTTTACTTGATTCCCAAATCAACTTGCTTTCTTGTTTCCAGTGTCTCAGACTACTTACATGGTTAACTGGCTAGTCCTGAGTCATACCATGTAAAAGGGTAGGTATGAGTCAAATTTTTGTTTCAGATTTAACTTATGGAAACCTTACTGTTCCAAAAGCTATAAATTTTTCCCAGTAAAAATAACTAGATGCGGAGTGGTTGTGTGTTTTATTCCCCCCCCCCCCTTTACATATAGTTTTCTGTGGAGTTTGTAGCCTAAAGAATGCTGTATTGTGCTGGTACAATCTCTTAAAGTGAAATTGACGTCATTTTTCATTTAATTCCGTTTAGGAAATGAAAATAGACTAAATAGATAAATGGTGAAAAATAAGAGTCTTAGTTGTCAACTTTAATTTAAAGGTATTACTCAGAATATAAACACAAGTCATTTATTTTGTTAAAAAAACAACAACACATGGATGTTTAGCCTGATAGTGTCTGTCACAGGGAGTCTCTGTCTCCACCCAGTGTTTGACTGCTTGAGCAGTTCATGTGATCTCACAGTCACAAACACACAGCAGGTTGTTACCTTTTCACCACTTGTGTATTTATTCTTTCCTTGCAAAATATCACAGTATAATGTAGGCTTACAGTAAGACAAGGCTTCCCCACAGTCTTCACTCCTCAGCCCAGGCTCACACGCTGAGCTTTCCATCTGAGCTTCTCCTTGCTTCCACTTGCATCCTTTCAATTACATTGGTAGCCCAGCATTTACCACCCAAATGCTTATAGTTCCCAACAGAAAGTGTTTAATTGCTCATAGCTGAGCGTGTGGCCTTCTTCCTGCTGGAGAGCATCAGCGAACAAGGTGCTACTAATCATGCCATGTCTCAGTCCATTTAATGTAGAAACCTTGACCGGTACCTGAAGAGAGAATATCAAAGGCCAGTACCCAGTGTTGTCAGCCTGTTTGGGCATTATGTAATATTCAGGGTGGACCTGTTCTTTTTTATGTTAACCTTTGTTACAATGGTTAAGAGTGCTGAAATTTGTTAGAGGGCAGCTTGTAAGGTAAAGTCAAATTGAAGTGTTGTCTTCAGTTTCCCTTCATCCTCTACTTTCTTGAATTTCATGATGATATGTGTTATCACATGTTTCAGTTGGGTCCCATGTTATAATGGGATGACATAGTTTTGACCAGAGCAGCCAGGACTTTGGTTATTGGCCAACTCAAATTCTTGACCTTGTTGTCCTCTCAAAACTTCACGATGCCTGGCCAGGTATACCCCTTTGGAGAAGTCCTCTCTGTCAGTCACAGTATCTGTGAGAGCTTGGAAAATCTATTCAGTCTATCTGTTCTGGGGAGGTGGTTGGGTTTGTTTTTTTTTTTATCAAGTAGTCTGAAATTTACATTAAGACAGGAAATGCTGTTACATATTGAAACTTGAACTATACTTCACCAGTTGTTAGAACAGTCATCTATTAACCTGTTGGGCTCAGTTTATTTTCCACTTGAGTTCTTGGCAGATGCTCAGCTGGTGTAAACTGCCATAAATCTGCTGAAGTCAATCGAGCATCTGTGATGATTTAAACCTGCTGAAGATCTACCCCTAAGTATATGTCTGAAATTTTTCTGTAGGAGTTTAATACTCTTAATATAAATACACAATGTGGAACTGAGTAACCTTGTCTGTTTGAGGTGATTTTTTTGAAAGGTATATTTTGGAAATGCAAAGAAATTAAGGATTCTTACTTGGAATTCAGAAAAATGTTTACTTCTGAAATTTGTTGCAAAACTTATCTGTGACAACTATCAAGTTAAATGTCTCTAATAAGAAGCAGCTATGAGTCTTTAGAATTGGATGTCTTGGTAAAAAATATTTACAAAAAATATAGTTTTTCAAATGTCACGCTCAGTTTGTAATCTAAAAAAATAATAAATCAAGACATCTCTGAACAGTTAACTAGCAGAGACGTATTTGTCAATAGGGATACATTTGGCTAGTATGGTGATGTTAATCAGTTTTATGAATGCATAACATTTCTCCTTACGGACATTCATTTTTCTCTTAACATAAATTGTGTGTTGATTTGGTGGCTTTTTTTAAGGGACCGACTTGAAACAGTATTCTTTTAAGTGTCCCCTCCTGCAGAAAGCTGAGAACAAATAAAATCTCGATGGAATGCCACATAGAGATCACCATGTATATAACCTACAAACATTTATATTCATGAAAAAATACCAGTAGTCATTGTGCTACTTCAACAATCTGAATAGTGAGATAAGCCTTGAGAAATACAATAGACTCTCGATTATCCAGGATTAGGTTAACCAGAAAGTGGATTAACCAGGATGTCAAAAAAAAAAAAAAAAAAGTACGCATAACTTGCAGGGCCAGCTCTGGCTTTGTTGCTGCCCCAAGCACACAAAAAAAAAAAAAAACCCACCAGGGCACAGGGTAGATTCTGGGTGGCTGGTGAACCAACCCCCCCTTCCCATATTTCCTATGGATGGTGATTATCCAGGATTTTATTAACCAGGATTAATTTTTTCCCTATCATCCTGGATAATCGAGAGTCTACTGTATGGCAAAGAAATGTCAGGGCCTTTGGCTTTTGGAGAGAAAATGCATCTTTAAGTTAGATATAGGTTAACTTTACAAATAATAAGAATATCAAGCCTCAATCATCAGTTAACCTGAATAATTAGTGAAACTAACGAGTCATGATGTGACCAGTATTTTACATAGCATTTATGCCATTTAGGCCCCACTTGTACAAATGTATGCACTGGTGCAAACCCTATTTATTGGAACATATGGGTTTTCACTGGTACATCTATTTGTTGGATCAGGGCTTTAATCAGTATTCTTCTGTTTGTATAGCAACAAAGAAGAATACATTAAAGAGAGAAAGTATTGCAAAGTCATAAATGGCAATATTCAGCTCAGTTTCTGACGTTCAGTAAGCTTCAAACTGACTTACAAAGTAAATTCATTTTCTGTTTATGCAACTTGCTTCTCTGGTTTGTCCTTGATTACTTGGGGTGGATCAAATGCAAAATGTGATATGATCACTAATTCACGTGCAGCTTGAAAAACCTGTGTGCGCACTCTTACTGCTCTACAAAGAACAGTATTTCATTTATAGCTATATTTTTATTGATGTGGGTATTAAAATGCTCTTTTCTCTCACACTCACTTTTTATATACTTAGTGCACAGGAACTGATTTTGCCCTCCTTTTCATTATCTTGAACTGCTTCTTTTTTCACCCCTAAAGGCAAGAAGCGCCAATCCCTTACCCATACATTATGAAAAAACTTAGTGTTCTGTGCTTCTTCCCAAAAATTATGGCTTCAGTAATTGCCCTTTGTAACTGTGCCTCAGTGGGTCACAACTGAGGATACCAAATTCAGGACAAACTGCTAAGAAGTAGGGCAGATAGGTGGCTAATCCCCCATAGGATATACCAAACCAGCGACAAAAGTAAACGTCTGTTTCACCACACTGGCTAACAAGAAGTCATAAAGGCAGTTTCTTTTCATTCCAGTCCTTGTATTACCATCAAAAACACTAGACTTAGGGATGAGTGGTTCTTTAAAACCAGTCTCTTCAACTAAAAGATTCTTCTGGTCCCATAGGACTAGCCACACATCCAAGTCAATATTTAACTTAGATCTTACCCCAAAATCACAGAGGTGCCAATGCTTTAGTATCTTAAATCTTAAGATTTATTTATAAAAAGAAAGAAAGGTGAGAGTTAAAAATTGGTTAAAGGAATCAAATACATAGAATAATTGCAAAGTTTTCTGATTCAGGCTTGTAGAAGTGATGGAATAAACCGCTGGCTTAAGTCATGTCTCTGGCTGCTTCCAGCTCACGGAAGGTCCTCAGTTGCTTGGTTAGAATGCTCATAGTCCAGAGGCTGGGGCAGAAAAGAGGCAAAATGGAGGGGTTTCCAGGGCCTTTTATATCTTCTGCCAGGTGGAGGGAAACCCATTGTTTTGAACAAAGTTCTGCTAGCTGTGCTGACAAAATTACAGATGACAAGGCGGGAGTTTGGAGTCACATGGGCAAGTCACTTCTGCATGCCTAATCTTGCTTAGTCATTGCTGGAAGCCATTACCTGTATTTCAGATGCAACGTCCACTCAGTGTAGATGGGCATCTCCCGTGATCCATTTTGAGTGGTGCCCTTCTGATGGGCTGCTCAATTTGAATAGTCCCTCCAAGATGTCCTGGCTATCCGCCTTGTGGGCGTTACCCCAGGAGCAACCATTTGAAATGCAGGTATAGAGCCAATACTGATAACTTCAAATGCAAAAATATATATACAAATAGTATAATTATATTCAGCAAATCATCACCTTTCCGCAGATATCTTACGTGCCACATTTTGTACAAAATTTATTGCAAATATAGAACAATGATCTGTATGGTCATATTTTAATCAAATAACATCACACCCTTAAATCCATAAAGGCCCAGGCCAATGTTTACTTTTCCTTTTGAATCCAGCCCCCCAGTCTCCCCAGTACTGGTTTACCTACATTTTTCTCCTTATTGCCAACATCTTCCTGAACTTGTTTCCCATATGCTTTATACAAATCCTATATCTGGCTACTGAAAACTTCCAAATCTTCAGAACATCTGATATGGGCAAAGCCAGATATTTGAGTAACTTGTCACCAGCACTCCGTTTTAGTAGAATAGTTGGTCAGGCCACTGACGATGCTTTCTTTCTTGCTGCTCTAGTCCCAAGCACTTAATCTGCAGAGGTCTCTAATGGCAGCTTCTTTTTCCTCCACATCTGTAGACATGTAGCGTGAGGCAGACTGCAAGCTCCAGATGCTTGGCTCTGATTGCTCCTGTTGTAAGCACATCTGCTGTATGTCCATATGTTGTAATATTTGGGTGATTGCACTATGTGACTTTAAAGAGACTTTAGGGCAGGGGTGGCCAACCTGTGGCTCCGGTAAATACACATGCGGCTCTTCAGAAGTTAATATGTGACTCCTTATATAGGCACCGACTTCGGGGCTGGAGCTACAGGTGTCAGCTTTTCAATGGGTTAGGGGGTGCTGACTGCTCAATCCCTGGTTCTGCCACAGGCCCTGTCCCCGCTCCACCCCTTCTTGCCCCTTCCCTTGAGCCTTCCCATGCCCTTGCTGCTCCTCCTCCTTCGCCCTTTCCCCCCCACCCCCCAAGTCTCCTGTACTCCATAAAAAGCTGATCAGGAGGTGCAGGGAGGGAGGGAAAGGCGCTGATCGGAGGGGCAGCCGGTGGGTGGGAGGTGCTGGAGGTTGGAGGCAGAGGAACTTGTAAGGGGGCTGCTGACATATTGCAGTGACTCTTTAGCAATGTACATTGGTAAATTTGGGCTCCTTCTCAGGCTCAGGTTGGCCACCCTGCTTTAGGGAGTCAATTGAAATAAAAAGCATTGGGGGGGGGGGGGGATGAAATAAGAAAACTACAAATTTTGAAGGAGGATATGTTTGCCTACCAAAATTGACTATGCCTTTAACATTAATGTGATATATGCCATCATGTGCCTCTGCCATGTACTTTGGCCAAAGCGGACAGTCTCTACGCAAAAGAATAAATGGACACAAATCTGACATCAGGAACCATAACATTCAAAAATCAGTAGGAGAACACTTCAGTCTCCCTAGTCACTCAATAACAGATTTAAAAATGGCAATTCTTCAACAAAAAACTTCATAAACAGACTCCAACAAGGAACTGCAGAACTGGAATTAATTTTTGAAAATTGGACACTATCAAATTAGGCTTCAATAAAGACTGGGAGTAGATGGGTCATTACAAAAACTAATTTCCCCATACCAATTCCCCCTACTGTTTACCTTCTTGTCAACTGTTTAAAATGGGCCATCATCATTACCACTACTGTTAATTGAATTGAATTGTTAACACTGACCCCCACACACAGTTGGTAAGGCAACAGTGTATGTATACCTATTACATGCATCTGATGAAGTGAGTTTTATGCTCAAATACATTTGTTAGTCTCTAGGGTCCACAAGGACTCCTCATTGTTTTAACATTAAAACTGCCCAACAATAATAAATCTAAGATGCTGTTTGTTTCAGAATAGAATCATGGATAACTTTGTCTTCACCTTCCTATTTTCCTGTGTGTCAACAGTTTTCACACGTGTAATATTCCTTCTAGATTCCTATAGCAGAATTGTTGCATACTTGAGTAGTCTGCCTGTGTTCTTTATAAGTAGGATCCGTGAAGACAACATAACTTGCCAACCAAAACACAGCTGGCTAGTCTAATTTTAGGCTGACTGAACATCCCTCTCAACTACGTGGTTACTCAAATCCTTTCAGTGGTGCTGTGCTCTTCTCCCCACCCCAGAAGGCTTGAATTGTGTCAACACATGGCCGTTTTGTGCTACTGTCCTGATATAGCATATTTTGAAATGGTTTTTGTTTTGTATGTAAGTTACCATATGTAGTCTAATGGAGTTATGCAACTGTAAAAGCACAGCTGTTATTTCTTCTACCATACTTCCAACCAATGCTGATTCGGTGCCGGAGCAAATAGAATGCTTTTGAAGGCAGTATGCTCTTCAGTGGAGTAGAAATGTCTGGAGAGAGACTAGGTAAGGTCAGTAAAATCACTCTACTGGTTAAACTCAGTTAAACTCATACACAGGAATTACTAGCTACTGGAGATCTTAAGATAACTTTATTCTTCTGTAATCTTCTGTCTCACTATTGTTTACGTATTTAAAAAACTGCTTCTGAAAGGAAAGAGGAAACGTGGCACATTAGCCTTAGATGTAATTCTTGGAATAAGACAGGGAATGCTAATATAGTGCTGGCCAATAATGATTTTATGCTAGCTACTTCAGCAATTTCTTCTCAACAACCCCAACTATCTTTTTTTTAAATTCGTGGACCATGAGGAGGACAGTTCTCCTGACTTACTGTAGTTAAGCCAGAACTTCTCAAACTTGGGAGAACCGCGACCCTTTTTTAAGAAGTGGCTTCTTGGCGTGACCCATATGTGTCCGCCAAAAAGCCCCTGAATTGATTACTTTACTTCTGCTTGCTGCGGCTTTTCGGCAGACATGCCAAGTGCTCCTGACTGTCAGCTGAAGTGATTGCTTCCACTTTCTGCAGCAGTTTGGTAGACAGTTGGGAGAGCGTGGTATGTCTGTAGAAAAGCTGCCGAATGTGGAAGTAATCAATTCGACGGCTTCTCAGCGGACACAGGGGCTCGCAACCCCTCGGGAGGCGCCCGGCATCCCTCCCTAGGGGTCGCGACCCCCACTTTGAGAACCGCTGAGTTAAGCAGTATGCTTGAAAGGGAATAGTCACTATAGTCCTGGTTATTCCATAGCACTGTTGGCTGAACAGACAGCTGGGATTTCATATACTGTTTTGAGATTGGCCATGCCCACAGGAAAAAGACTGTTAAAACATTTACTATGTAAAGAAGAAATGGTTGTGCACTCTTGAGCAGTAGTTTGCTTTTTCTGTGTTGGTTTAAACAGCTAATTATAAGGAAAGGGCTGTGCTATTTGTTCATGTTGTAGTGATGTCGGATGGCCCAATCAGTAGAGCTCTGCGCGGATACAGAATTTGTATCTTCATCCAGCCCACGATCCGCAAACATGCTCTGAGATCAGCCACATCCACGGATGCAATCTGTGGTTATAAAGCAGATATCCACAGATCTGCAGGACTCTAACAATTAGTTTCAGGGCCATATTTTGCTAATGGAGTGTTGCAGACTTGGCTGAGTCCCTCTAGTGCACTATCACCAGTCTGTTGTAATTGGACCCAGTCTTTGGATTTCTTGTGCTTCCAAGCCAGCTGGGTGTGGGCAGATTCCAGGGACTATTTCTAACTCTGGGCCTCTAAGGCTGGTTGTACTGCCACTGTCTGTCATTCTTCCTTGGGACCTAGGACTCCATAGTCCAACTGCCTGGGATCCTGAAACTAGTGCCGGGACTTTCCATCCCACCCCAGTCACTTATGCATGCTCCCCTAGCATCTAGCTGTTGGCGCTCTGGCTTACAGTTTAACCATTCAGGAACCAGGTGGCAGTTAAAGCAAGGAGCACAGGTTTGCAATGGGAGTTTTTTAATCCTAGCAACATTTATTCCTAAAGCATACAAGAGCTACAGATCTTTAGAAAAAAACAAAATCCTGTTTTCTTCCCCACACGTGTGTTCACCCCGGTACACTTCTGGTGAGACCTAGACTACTCATTATGTCATGAGGTAGGTCTCTCTGCCTTCTGCAGGACTTTTACTGTCGGGATGGTCAGCTTGAGGAGAGAGGGAGCTGAAAGCAGATCCTGATCTTAAACGAGGTTTCTGCTGTCTTTGTCAGGTGATGAATTGATCAACAGCAGAGCTCCCGTAGGGTAGTTAGTAAGTCCCAGCCATTCTGGAGTTCAAATTGGGAAAACCTGGCTTGTCTATAGCAAACCATCGTTGTGTGGCTGGACCCTTTACTTGGAAGACTATCACGGTTGATGACTCTTGTGTTAGCTGCTCAGCGAGGTGTCCAGAGTTACAATAAGCTGCCATTGGTCTATCCTTGATGGTTCTAGGCACCTGTGGTTTATATACTCAAAATGAGAATTTGAAAGTCCCAGTTTGATACAGATATACACCAATCCATCAAACATGGTTCCTGTCCTGAAGAATGAGAGACTCCTAAGGAGGGAAAAATACTGACCCTCTGAGTTGGATTGAGCTGATGGCTATCAAGAACAAGTTTATGATTTGTGCTTGGCTGTCCCAAGAGAATGTGAATAAAGCTGCCAGGTGCCTAAAGCCGGGGGAGGAAAAATCTACCTTTTTAGTGAGACCCTTGTAGGACTATGATTGGCCAACTAATTTGATTTTGTTTATTTGGTTCTGATAGTATGCCTGTAAAATGAAAGCTTGGCAACTTTAAGATGTTGCAGCTTGTTAAATCTATCAACTGTGACTTAGCCATTGTGTGAAATGTATTCTTCAGACAGATGATGATAGAGCAAATGATTATCCTGCATATTAAGTGGTGAGAGCTGCTGTCTGGCTATTAGGAAAAGGTCTGTGGCCCTTTAAGGGCTGGATGGCCAGAATGGCTTGTTGCAGCAGGAGGACAGGGTCTACCTGTCAGACTTGGGAGCTGATACATTTTTGGCTGATACAAAAGAGGGTATTATTTGATAGATGTGGGAAGGCAGCCAAGCTAATTGCTGGTACCTCCTTGTGGTGGGTGTTCAGTGCAGGTTTTCCATAGGGAAGGGATAAAGTGATCAGATAGAATGAAATGGAAAGGGATTTAATGGAGGTATTCTTTAAAGGGAGTTCAGAGCTCCTATAACTAGTGCAACAGGGAACTAGTCCCTCTTTATAGCCCCTCTTAAACCTCTTGTGAGAGGTGGGAGTGGTGAGGTTCCAGTAGCAGGTGAGCTGTTGACTGGGATGAGTAAAGGAGGAGGGCTGGCAACACCTCCTCCCTCCCCCAATAGATATAAATGATTCTAGAATTACCTGCACTGTACGCTTTTATCTGCTAGTTACACCCTGGCATTTAGGAATAAAGTTATGGCCCAGTTAAACCACATCTTATTGTCTCCCTGCATAGCCGGACAATGGAAGTGGTAAATGTGATTTTTATACCCTTCTCACTTACTGAAGAAAACAGCTCAGTGTACATCTAACTTCAAAAATATGGACTAGATGCTTTCCTTTTGCTATAAGAACATCATAAACCTTGATGGTTTGCTTGAGCATTGAATGAGTGTGAGATTTGTTGTATCAATCTTGTCTGATCTCTTAATATAAGCGTGGTCTCATGCCTGGCTCGTATTTTGATTGAAGGGATATTTTGTAGATGTGCTCCTTTCTCTGAACCGTTCTTAAACTGATGCCCCAATATTGTGTTAGAGGTCATTTTGTGATTGCGGGTGCTGTCTTTCAGCTGACGACCTGTGACCTTGTAAACACCCATAGCACTTTTTTTTTCCTTTGGCAAGAGTAAGAAAAAGAGGTCCTGACTTTCTGTCTTAAATTTTCTGAATAATAAAACTTTCTAACTAAAATTGGAGAGAGAAAAATTTATTAGGGCATAGTGTCCTTCCATCTTTGTCCTAAATTGTTGTCTACCATAGCATAGCTACATGCTGGCTTTTAATAGCTACTATTGTCATTCCAGAGAGATCTGTTTTTCTGTCCTGATGGTATACATATAATTGTAATTCATAAACCTTAGTACCACTGGATTAAAAAAAACACACTTAGTTCTTGTACTGCTGATCCTTCGTCATCAAGGATTCTTCACTTAAAAACTGTACTGAAGGTCTTTGATAATAAACATCTTTAAATAAATTACAAGGGGATATAATCATTTCATAAAACATCTGAAAGGAACATCTTGGCAGGTTGCGAGAGAAATTTAGATTTCAAGTCCTGGGTAATTGGCCTCTAACGACTTTAATAATGTTTGTAAGTGTCCTGTATAGAGCTTGGTTTAACTAGTTTGGGCATTTGTAGGCAGCTTCTGTTTTCAGCTATCCATGATGTTGTCATCAAATGTAGTGCTCTGCTTCTCTCTCATTGGTCTTGTTCTTGGTGGTGGTTTTTTTTAACCACTCATTGAATTGCACACTGAAAAGGCGAAGATGACAACAAGCGTGTTCATGGCATATTTTCACAGTTTTATCGGCTCTCTCTTTTACCATCTTAACAGTTCCCTTCAGAGCAGTGGTGAGCAACCACACTGGCTGGGAACAGTGAACCAAGGCGCTGGGAGCTGCGGGTGGCTGTCTCTGTTAACGGACAATGTAAACAAATTGTCTCGCAGCCCGCCAGTGGATTACCCTGATGGGCCGTGTGCGGGCTGCTAGTTGCCCAACACTGCTTGAGAGCTATTGTTTTGACATCTGAAACCTGCGCCCTTATATGTTAATAAGAATTTTTTCAAATGTCTTACTTATCTATAGGATACATCACTGACTGAGGCAAATTCATTCAGTCCTTTGATACCAACATCCCCCTCTTCTATGATAAACCAGTACAGGTTTGAAGATGAGCCAGATTTAAGAGATCTCTTCGTTACTGTTGATGATCCTGAAAGTCACATTACTGCCATTGAGACTTTCATTACCTACAGAGTTGTTACAAAGGTAAGTGTTAATAGTCCTGATCATTTAAGTGTAAACTGAAACCTTACTGGTGGTGTTATTTGAAATCCTTTAAAACACTACCTTTTCTAACATTTCAAAATTATATTCTGATTTTGATAACAGCTTAGTCAAATTATTTCCAACTAATAGTTAAATTCTAAAAAACACTTTTAAGGTGAGTAAGGTTATTTGTGTATATTTGTGTGAGTGAGTGCTGTAGAGATCATTAAAGGAATAGCTGAAATTTATTTTAATGATTGCAAAAGCAGTGTTTTTGTGAAATTGGCATTTGCTATCATGTCCCTTGACAAGAACATGAAACAAGAGGAAGACTGACGCAGTTGGAAGGTATTATATTGGCATAAGTATTTGTCAAGCATTGGTAGGCCATAGAGAAGTGTCATTGTGCTTGGCTGTCAATATGTGATACCTCACTCACCACATCCTCTTCCAATTCTTCTTTCCTGTAATTGAATTGTTTGCTAGCACAAAGAAACAGTCTCATCCCATTCACAGTTAATGACATTTTTGTTACAACTACAGAAATTTCTTAAATAAAAAGATAATATTAGGGAAGTATTGAATGTGTTTTCATCTGCCTTTGAATTCAGTTTCCCAGCCGGAGAAGAGGAAAGGCAGTATTATGAGACCAGCCAGTTCTCTGGGGATTATCAGCAAGTATTTCTCATAGGGTTGCCGGCCTTCCGATTGCAGAAAGCCGAACACCCTTGCTCCAATCCCTGCCTTGCCCCGCCCCTTCTCAGAGGCTCTGCCCACACTCACTCAATCCCCTCCCTCCATCACTCGCTCTCTGCCACCCTCACTCATTGTCACTGGGCTGGGCAGAGGGTTGGGGTGCAGGATGGCTCTAGCTAGGGGTATGGGCTCTGAGGTGGGACCACAAATGTGGGTTTCAGAATGCGGGAGGGGGCTGTGGGCTGGGAGAGGGATACTGGCTCTGAGTGGGGTGGCTTCCGGCATGGGGCCAGAAATGAGTGTGCAGGGGGGCTCTGAGCTGGGCAGTGGGGTTGGAGGAAGGCTTCAGCTTGAGGTGTGGGCTCTGATGTGGGGCTGGAGATGAAAGGTTCTGAGTGCAGGAGGGGTGCGGGCTCTGGGAGGGAGTTTTGGTGTGAGAAGTGGCCCAGGGCTGGGGTAGAGTGTTGGAGGGGTTCAGGGTGTAGGCTCCAGACTGCACTTCCCTCAGGTGGCTCCCAGAAGTGGCTTTAGTCCTGCTGCGCCACTGACCAGACTTCAAACAGCCAGGTCAGCAGTGCTGACAGAACTGCCAGGATCCCTTTCTCACCAGGCGTTCCGGTCAAAAACCAGACACCTGGCAACCTTAACTTCACAGCCTAAGTTTTGAGACCTGCTGCATGAATTTATTTTACTCTGACTTCTTTTTTGCTAGAGGTTCACTTAAAACAAATTTTCAAATGAAAAATGTTCCCTTTGTTTATGCAGGAGGGATGGGATTTTTGTAGGAAGAGGGGAGAATGGTGGCAGGGGAGGGATGTTTTCAGTCTTTTATCCATGATTAATCTGAAGTATAAATTCATTATGATATAACAGCTCTGTTGTCAACCCTAAACATTCAAAAATCATGAATCAGGTCTCAGTTAATCAGAGGTTTGCTCAGAAATTACAAGATTAAGTAAAATTGGGTGGGGAGATTCTTTTTCTTTGCATTCTCGTTTCTGAGCCTTTAAAATTCACTTGAATCATGTTCTAAAGCTTTTTTTTTTTTTTTTTTTTTTTTTTTTTGCAACCACGTCTAGGAACTTTTTTTTAATGAAAACTGATACAGTGGAACCCCGCAATACTGTGCCCCGCATTTATCGTGATCAATATTTTTGGACCCTGATCGTCGTGGTATTGCAGGGTTCCACTGTATATCCTTGTAATTACTTGGCCCCAGGAGCAGGGACGTGTTTTAGTCTCCTCTCACTAAAAACCCAAACAAACACAAAGAACATCAATTTCCTGAAACTTAATAAAATCATTGGAGTTGGCAGCACTGTAATAAGTATGCAGTTTTGTTAAAGTTTAATGTGCTGCTGGTGGGTACAAAACTAAAGTTGGTGACTGGTAGTGCAAACCATTAAATCCAGGTGTGTATATATAGTTTCAGTGGTGCCCAAATTTATTATATAGGAGGACCACGTAAATCTAAGAACAACCTTGTGTGGATCAAACAGATTTTACATATTTAATAAGATTTAAAGTCAGCTGTATTTATTTATATTTGAAGTTCAGTTTGTTTCATATGTGTATAGATAGGTTGTTTCTATGTACAGTATTGTCAATTTACACACCTGTGTTAACTAAAATGGTGTAAACATGAGGATAAAACAGTAATGAATCAGCCGTTAGTATATTGTGGTGAAGCAGGCTGTGGCCTTATGAAATGCTCTGGTGGGCTGCGTACGGACTGCAGGCCGTACTCTATATGAAATGGCAGGGTCTTTATGGCTGAAACATGTGGCTAGGTGATTGATAACAGCTGATATCAGGGACATGCTTCAATTTTTTTCACATTATTCAAATGCTACAACATGGGCGTTCCTTGAGCTCAGATTTGTTATCACTTTAAAGAGACCAACCTAAATTCAGAACATATCCATCTTAACTTGAAGGAAAATATCACATTAAAATAATGATTGGAACCCTTTGGAACAAATTTTACTAGGTTAATTCTTATAAGACACTTCTTATGCACAGTTTGGCACTTGCTTTTTTCTCACAATAGAAGTTCACTTTGTTTAATCTCTTACTAGGTTAGATCACTTTACTAAAAAAAAATAATAATTGGTAAGTGCTGAATGACATTAACATTTTTCCCTCAGAGATCTAATTTTTATTCCAAAATGGTCAATCTACACTATTACATATTTTTCGTACTCCTCTTAGGGTATATGTCTACACTGCAGCAGGGAGGTAGACAGTAATGTACAGTGCTGCTCGAGCAAGTGTGCTAAAAATAGCCAGGTAGCTGGGGTAGCACAAGCAGTGGCTCAGGCTAGCTCCCAAAGTATGTACCCAGGGAGGCTGGGTAGGTTGGTACTCAGGCTAGCCCCAGCTCCTGTGCTGTCCCAGCTTCACGGCTGTTTTTGGCATGCTAGCGCAAGCAGAGCTATGCATATCTGTCTACCTGAGCTGGGAATCTCAACTTCCACCTGCAGTGCAGGCATACTTTTAGATTTTCCATCTTAATTTTGTGGTTATGATTTTCAGACATCTCGTGGTGAGTTTGACTCCAGTGAATATGAAGTTCGAAGACGATATCAAGATTTCCTTTGGTTGAAGAGCAGACTTGAAGAAGCCCATCCAACACTGATTATTCCTGTAGGTTTGCTAGATTTTGTGTTACATTTGTTTTAAGTTTCTCTGTAGTGAGCTTTGGAATAGTCCCTTTCAGGGTTCTGGGGTCTTCCAACTATTAAGAAGCTAAAGTAGTTTGATTAATCTTTTATGTGTATGTGCAAAATTCAGAGAAAAATAAGGGCAATTCTCTTTTCCTTAACCTACTCTCCCTTCATTTTGTTTCTCTTGATTTTGTGTATATTTTGATGCATTATCTGTTGCTAGAATCTGATTGAAACACAGGGTTTCAGTGTTAATTTTATTTTTGGCGTTTTGTGCAGTGAATTGTACAAGAATGTGTCTACCGTCTCCTGGGTAGTAGAACTATTGTATGTAATATGCAAAGTTGTATAATATTTTATTTATTTATTTTTCCTCTCAGCCATTGCCTGAAAAATTTATAATGAAAGGAATGGTGGAACGATTTAGTGATGAATTCATTGAGACTCGAAGGAAAGCATTGCATAAATTCTTGAACCGAATTGCTGAGCATCCAACTTTGACTTTTAATGAGGACTTCAAAATATTTCTTATGGCACAAGCCTGGGTAAAACAAAAATCTTCTAATTTATAGTTATAAGAAATTATGAACTGCTGTAGTAGGGGCCTGCATAGTTCAATATCTTCTTACCAACCATAGCTAGTTATAGAAGTGTCATAGGAAAGTGCAAGGAATCCTGTAGTAGGCACCTATTGAATAACTTGCTCATAAGAAAAATTTCTTTCTGATATCCATCAGAGTTTGTCTTATGCTCTGAAGCGTGAGAGTTAGTATTCGTTCTAATATTTTTATTCTCACTCTTCTAATCCTGGCTGTTCTTGCTGTCCATGTAAATGCCCAAGATTATATAGAATCAGAGGGGTAGCGGTGTTCGTCTGGATCTGCAAAAGCAACAAAAAGTCCTGTGGCACCTTAAAGACTGACAAATGTATAATCTTTAAGGTGCCACGGGACTCTTTGTTGCAAGATTATATAATGCGTGTGTTTTTTAAATTATTTTTTGTTTTGATATTTCTCGTTCTTTTTGCCCTTATTCTTTATTACTGTTATTTTTAATCTGTTCATTGACAATGCAGCCAATAAACTACCATTTAATGTCCCACTGTAGCTGTGCAGAATGTATCCACTGGAAAAGAAAGCAAATATTTTGTCCTCCAAAGAGCCTAGCTCTGAATTTAACCAAATTTTTCACTAATAGTTTATAGGAGTGGAGGAAAAGTAAAAAGGAAAGAGAGAGGGGCTGCTTTCCACAATAAGAACATAATTTTCCCCAATGGATGACTTGTCTCTGCACGTTTCCCCCTGTTTTCTTGCCCAAAAGTCTGCATACTGTCTGAATCTGCTTTAAGACTGAAAGGGGAGGAGGTTTGTACTGTCTTAATCCTTCCCTTTCTAATCTCCCTGAATGCTCCCTGCTTCAGAAGAGCATGACTAACCTATGACACACAATGATTATCCTTGACCATACAGCCTTCAATCACAATATAAAAAGGAAAATTAGTAAAGGGATGTGGGGAAAGAGACTCTCTCAATAAATGGTTCTAATTGCTACATATTTAATAACTTAACAATAAGATCTAGACAGCAAATGAAAACCTAAAGTAGTATGTTTTATAAATGCCTGTTTGGTTTTATTGTTTTAATTTGTTTTGGTTTAATTGTAAACCATAGTTAGAAAATGTTAAAATATTCACAAGGGTATGTTCTTCTTGTAGGAACTTTCATCTCACAAGAAGCAGGGCCCTGGCTTGTTTAGCAGAATGGGACAAACTGTAAGAGCTGTAGCATCCTCAGTAAGAGGAGGAGGCGTTAAAAATCGTCCTGATGTGTTTACAGATATAAATGACTATATGGAAACATTTAATCAGAAAATAAACTTGATAGATAAAATATCCCAAAGAATTTACAAGGAAGAAAGGGGTAAGTAGAAATAATGAACACTAGCTTCTTTTGATTGACTTCAGAAAGTAATATATTGAACAAGTGAATTACTGTGAAAAGTGTTTCTTTTACTGTTCTACACAAAATGCTGCTTTCTAGCAAGAGAAATGGAGAACAAGAAACTGTTTTACTTTTTTTTCCTTCAACGGCTAATCCTCAGCCTATTGGCAGATCAGTGTGCAGCTATGTGAAGATCCACAACTAGCAGCCTTCTTCATTGATTTGAAATTGTTAGGATGACTGCAGAGGTAGCACGCTCATCTCTCAAGAGAGGAGAAGGGAAATAACTTGCTGATAACCTCACCATTCTCTTGCTTGTTACCTGGAACGTCCTCTGGCAGAATCAGCATAAATAATGTATTAATAGGGAGGGTAGTTTAACTATGCTGACTAGAAACTGAAAACTAAAAAGAACAGTATCAATTCTTTTTGTTGTGTACAGAAGACTACTACTTAAAGTGATTATATAAACACTTTTCTATTGGCATAATGACAATCACATTCTGAATCCCAGCTATTTGCCAGAATCCTGTTCATATATAAAGTTTTTTGTATTTACTAATATAGTGTTCTGTACCTATAAAACTGAGAAATTCTTTGTACTTATTTTGAACCTTAGTATGTGTGTGTAGCCAAATATTGGCGTGTATAGAATCAACACAGAAATGTTGAGCTATTCAGGAAGGGATCCATGATGACTATCAAAGGATGTCTGTTACTAATGTGTTAGATATGTATTGTAATTAACAATATGATGTAATTGATTAATCTAAATATAAATAATCTTGCAATCTAAATATGGTCTGTTATGAATAGGGAATATTTGTTACTGCAGATTTTTATGTAATTTATGAAACAATGATCTGTTGAAGTATATTTGTAACTCATCAGGAATTGCTTGTTGCCACAGATGTTGTAAGTAATATGATTGGGTTAGAAATTCCTTTAGCTTATCTGTCATATAACCTGACATATCATAAAAAAAATCCATAAGTAGTTAGGCAAATAAAAATAACAAAAATTGAACACAGTGGAATAAGTTGTGGGAAAATTGCTTTTCCTCCCCCCCCCACAAAGGAATTTTGTTTATCCTAAACCAGTATGTAAGTGATGAATATTGGGACGTTAGTTGGAAGTGAACAAGCTCCTAACTCTTCACCAGGCAGAAGGTTTGATAAAGTATACTTCTCTTTCTGTATTCTGTAAAGTGCTGTAGTAAGTACTCATTGATTGTCTTACTTAGCCAGCCCAGTTGAAGTTTTATTTATTTGACATGCCTTGTTAAATCTGAACATGTAACGCTGTCATATCCGTTCTTCTGGTTGATTCTGCATCTTTATTCGGTACCACATAAGAGAATTTTAAAGAATATTACCTTTCTTCTTCGTCGTAACATCTGTCAGATGGGTGTGTTTGAACTTCATGTTCTTGTTAGAATTTTCCTTGATTTTTCAAGAAAAAAGTTTGTTCTGAATGGAGCAGCAGCTTGCATACTTACTTGAATCTTTAAATTATATACTTTTTGAGCTTGAATCTGATTTCACGCTGACCCTGTGTTTCAAAAATCCCACTGGTTAATATTTTAGGGTTTTCTCTTGCATGTAAAAATACTTGGAAATGCTGCACTGTGTTCCATAATAACCAAGGCTTTGTTTCTTTTAGCTTACTCTGTCATTCCACATCTCTGCATGTCCTGACTAGATTGGGTGTTCCTTGCATAAAAGAAATGCAAAAATCCCTTTGATCAATATGTTTTCATTTTAGCAGTTCATTCCACTAGGAGTAGTTGGTATATAGTGAGGAGAAGTTCCTGGGTATACATTTAAAGCATCAGCACCAAAATACTGGTGGTAAAGCCTCATGGAGTTTTATTCACTCTCAAGTGCTGCCAGATGTTGCTTACGTCTAGCCTTTCCCAGAAGTAATCTGCAGAACATTTGTCATGTGCAAAGTTGATTTTGTCTTAGCAGTGAATATTTGTCAAGTAGTGATGCTTCCTGCTAGTTGTTGCCCAACCTGGGATTTTCCATTAAGTTTCCAGAGGCATTTTAGACGAATTAAACTCAAAACAAGCATCCCTCTGTACATACACTGCTTCATGTGTCCTTTTGTAGAATGTTTCTTCAGTATAAAGTCACCTATGACCAAATTGTAGAGGGCAGAAAAAGTGGATGGACTGTGAAAACCTCAACGGTAAGACTCAAAATAGAAAGTGACATTAGATCAGTGTGGACTTGATCCAATGTCATAGCCACTTCAATTAACCTTGAACCATAACACATGAACATTGCTAATGTGAACACACAATATAGGGTCATATTCTGTCTTGCTCATCTTTAGTACCTCATTGAAATTAATGAGACTACTCCAGAGTAAAGGTCTATAAAAGTGACAGTATCTGGACCTTTCTTTTTCTGAGAGAATACCATGGCCACACTTAGAGTTTGATTGAGCTGTAGAGCTAATGATTGTTTTCTGATGATATTTCTCGTATTTAAAAAGAAATATTTCTAGAGTGGTGGTAATAAAGCGGTACTCCAGATCTGGAATGAACTTTAGCGCACCCACTGAATCTGTTGTGCATTTTACAGCTCTTTCAAAAAGATGGTTTTTCACTTACTGATTTTTAGCAATATGTTGGTAATAGCTTAATGAGTACAAGTTTGAGATGTTTCCATTTACCAAAAATATCAACAACAAAAAAGAAGAAAGCTTGTTACTGTAACATCTTCTTTTTGGGGATCATTTGGCCAGATTTTGAAACTAGCCTCAGTTTCTGTGCTTTGCATTTATCATTGACTTGAGTACTAACGTGCACTGATCTTCTTATTAAGGGTATTATTGTGAAATGAAGGAATATGGTCCAATCTATACCCTTTGGTGTGCATCAGAAGAAGATCTAGTAGATTCGCTAAAAGGTGTGGCCAGCTGCATTGACAAGTGCTGTAAAGCTACTGAGAATCGGATGGCAGGACTATCAGAAAATTTGCTGCCTGTTCTACATGAATATGTTCTCTACAGTGAAGTATTAACGGTAAGACCATAAGGATTGTTTATACCATTGTATTGAGTCTTTTGAAGAGAGAATCTGTTTTGCATGGAATTAATTTTGAAGAGAGAATCTGTTTTGCATAGAGTTAATTTTGCAGTCACTGCATTAACTCTTTAAGGGCTACAGTTTGTCTTTCTGCTGCTAATTGAGAACATAACAAATAAGTGAGAAAAAGCTTTATTTATTTATTTATTTATTTATTTATTTTATTTATTTTAAAAAAGGCGAGAATAATTTTCCTTTGGTTGGCGTCCCTCTTGCATTGTTTAACAACCCCCAACTCCCCAGCTCTCCTATTAATCAGGCAAGATGTGTCTAGTCTCCAAGATAAGATTTCTTTCACTGTTGCAACTCCTCTCCAGTTTCCTCCTATAGCTAGCTCCCCATAAGAGCAACATGAGGGATTGTGTGTCCTTTTCATGGAAATGGTCGCACCTTAGGAAAGGCTCACATGCTAGTGGAGAGAATAGTTGCCCTTACCGTAGAAGGGTTCAAAGAACTATTGTTCTGTATTCATCATGAGTTATCGTCTCTCTGTCAACATATTGACTGATCTAGGAATGGAGGCTGATACACAAAGTAAGGCAAGGTTTTTCCCTCCTTGGAGATGTTTCTAAACCTTAAGATCCTGACTGCCCATTTTCAGAATAGAAATGGACTTCTTTGATAGATACATGTCTGCCGTATGGACATGCAGATGTTATGCCAGGGCCTGGTACCATGCATTCTGTTCCATTGAAGGCCTTTCAAACAGTTTCTCTTAGAGATTCTCACATTGGTGGGAGACCACTAGGAAAACCTTTACTCTCTCTTGGTGAAGAAGAACACACAATACAGTTTGGGTCTATTAAGGGACATTGGTTGAGCAAAGATCAGAGTCCTGACATCTACATACTAGTATTAAGGTCTGTCTGCCTGGCAATACTGTTCCTGCAAAAGTCCTGACTAGATGGTTTTTGTCCTCATTGGAATGAACAACAGTGTGATAGAAGCGACAGAGTCCTGTGCACCTTAAAGACTAACAAAGTATTGAAGCATAAGCTTTTGTGGGCTGATGCCCACTTCATCGGATGTATGCAGTGGAAGTATGATAGAGGCATTTGAGAATAGTCAGGGTGCTGTAAATGCAGCTACCTTATGGGAGAATCCTCTCCTGAGAGTGCTTTACATCCCAGAGTGCACATATCTGTAAGCAGATCATCCTAGAATGACCAATCCATGATGGGGTGTTCCAGTTAATTGGACAGTTTGACCAACAATCTCTCACTCTGCGTCCATTGCAAATCACCAGCTAGGACAAGCATTATAGTCTATATAGAGATCCCAAAGCCTTAATATTAGGTGGAGTTCACAGTCATCTTGGTCAGGGCTGATTTCTTTGCATTTCTCACCTCTTTCCTGATAGCAGTAAAGACTGCAGAGGGAGACTGTGGCTTGCTGAAGTTAATTATCTCTGTGGCAGCCTCTGCACTGGGTTTCCACATCATAACAAATAGTAACCTTTGACTTGGGACAATGCTACATATCCTGTGCTCCTTCAAGGCTTTAAATTTTATTTCCATCCTTTGCTTGTCCTGGGAGGCAGCTCTTACTCTGCCTGAAGATTGGAGAGATTGCAGCCATAACAGATGACACACCCTTTCCTTAGTCTTATTTTTCATATGGAAAGACAGTTACCTATACCTGCCCCAGACATTCTCCTTAGTCATTATATTTGTTACTTCCATTGGACTCTATTCTTTGCAGTTTGGCCTGTCCCTTTGCCATTTTTCTCTGCCCATCTCATCAGAACAGTTGCTGCGTGTGTGCTGATGAGAGATTCAATGGACGAACTGCAGAGTAATCATGTGGCCTTTCATGCACATCTCTGAAATTTAATGTTGCCTGGGAGTCTCTACATTAGCTCTCGTAGCTTTTGGAGTATTGAGTTCTTGGTGCAACCCTTCCAGTGCAACATTAAGCAGGCTTGAGCAGTTCACCATTGGTTCCTTCCTCCTCTATCCATGCCAGTCTCTCTCCCTTCTTCCACTGTGGATATTTTGTTCCAGTGCTCATTTCAGCCCTGCACCATGGTTAGGGTACTCCTAGGTAGCCTAATAATGGACTGATGGTAGTCCCACTTTGGAAATACCTGTTTTCTGAGGCATGATGTTGCTAGCACCTCCAAAGTTGTCCGCATAAAAGTGTGTGTATGAGCAAAGGTTTTGTCAGTAAGGCAGGATAATCCTCTTATTTTTTTAGCTTTGGAAGTGCTGAATGGGAAAGCAGATGCATTTGGATCCTAAGGAGGAGGTTCCAGAGCAAAAAATCTTTCCATCTGGATTGGATCCCTCCTACGTGACAGACAGGGGAGGCAGGACAAACCTCGGGAAAGACATACTACCAATATGCCTCGGAAAACAGTTAACAGACAAGAAATTGGTTTAGGTCAGAGTACTGCTATTTGAAGGATTTGTGAATGTGCTACTTATTAGAGCAGCTGAGGAACTGTAGAAGCATAATATATCTGTTTGTTTAACTTGCCAAATTAATAAATGTGTGAAAATAATCAGAGAACTAATGAACATTCCCTGGGTTCATCATTTACAAAAATCAGCATTTGCCAATAGCTGGCACATATTAGTACTGAAATTATTAGTTTTACCTTGGAATTAGAATAGATATTTATTATAATGGCTGACAAAAGTAGAATTTCTAATAGTTTCTCCTGTAGTTTTATATAGGATAAAAGAGGAAGTAAAAGGAAAAAAATACACAGAAGAATATTAACCCTTTTCTACCTGTTTCGATTATACTCTTATAACCATATATTTTATATTTGTAATCAGACAGGAGATAGTTTAGGGTACTGAATGGTAAGTTTTATTATAAGTATGTACTATAGTTTTATTACTTATAATTGACCAAAAACTATTACTAAAAATTCTGCATAGTGTCTGAAAAGATACCTTATTGAAAATTATTTATCAATGTGTACTAGTCAAGGTGACAGTGTATTTCCCTTCAACATTAATATTTTGAGAACTAGCATAATGTAAAATAAACTTCTAACTAGGACTGGCTATGCCTTACACTATTCACATGTATTGTACTAATATATATATATATATATATTGTGACGGAGTCAGACCAGAAGGATATAGGAGAGTGCTGGAAGGCAGGTACATTAATCTCAGGGTGTGCAGGTCCCTGTTCCCTGGATAGCCAAACAAAGGCTACTCCAGGCCAATCAAGACACCTGGGGCCAATTAAGAACCTTCTAGAAAGGAGTAGAAACAGCTAGCCTAATTGGGACACCTGAAGCCAATCAGGGACTGGCTGAATCCAGATAAAAACCTCCCAGTCAGTCAGGTGGGTTGTGGGTGTCAGGAGCTGTGGAAGGAAGTTATGCTGTTGGTGAGACTGAGTGTTGGACAACATATCGTACAGAAGGAAGGAGGCCCTGAGGTAAGGGTGAAGTGGAGTTTGAAGAAGCGGAGACTGCTGTGGGGAAGTAGCCCAGGGAATTGTATTGTGTTTTGTGGATAAAAGGTCAGCCATCTTAGCCGATACTATTAGGGTCCCTGGGCTGGAGCCCAGAGTAGAGGGCGGGCCTGGGCTCCCCCCTTTCTGCCTCCCCTAATTAGTCTCTGAGATTGGGAGACAATAGAGACTGTGCCAGGAAGGATAGCTTCTCCTCACTGGTTTATGATGAAAATGGCTCAATAGGCTGTGACCTTGTCTCCAGAGAGAGAAGGGCTCCGTGGAGGGTCACAGTGAGCCGCTGAGGCTAGTAAAAATCCGCCAGGAAACGCAGGATCCACGAAGATAAGGACAGAGCTTTGTCACTTATATATATATACTGTAAATCTCTAAGCATGTCTAAATTAAAGAGTAGAAGTTGTTGGGACAAGGTAACATACGAGATTATCAAAGAGAGATCTTTTGAATTCATATTTACATACTATCTTTCTTCTGAGTCCTCTTAAAAAGACATAAGCATCACAATAGGTCTGTGAGGGAAGTTTAATTTCAGTTTTACATTTGGGGAAACTGAGGCACAGACTTTCACTGTCTTCCTTGATGTCACACAGCAACTCCGCAGCAGTTTGGAATATAACCTGTCATAATTACCAGTCCTGTAGTCTGACAACATTCCCTTCCTTTTTATGTTAATTTTTGCCATTCTATTAAATTAGTCTTCACTTTATTTAAAAGTAAGCTTGCTAACGTTGATAGATTTTAGATTATTTTCAGATAAAGCATTTTGATAATCTTCCTCTTCCTTTGCCACCAAACTGTGCTACATACGTATATAACATAGCAGACTTACATTGATATTTCTCATAGTATCTTGTGTATCATTTTAGCTGAGTCCTATCTCTAGTGCTATTGCTTTTATTCAAATAAAGTACTTCCAGTATTGAGACTTTTCTAAATCATGTTTCTTGTAAAGGATTAAAATAATATGATTATTTCTTAGGATAACTATATAATTCTTTATCATTTTGTAGCTACATAGTCTGACAGATTCTCATACCATTGGTTTAGTAGGATTCGTAACAATTTTTCAGTAAAAAAAAAAAATGGAGGTAATAAAAATAAATCTGCAATAGATTCTTTAAAGTTCTCCAAGTAAAACCTTTAAATCTGAGAATTCTGTTGAAGGCATACGCTATAAATTCTCCATAGGGTTACGTACTGTTGATTGCAAGATGTCTTTGTAAACAGATTGTATTTAAATTGTAATAATCTATTTCATCCTAATGTTTTAAAGGGTGTTTTGAAAAGAAGAGACCAAATTCAGGCAGAGCTTGATTCCAAAGTTGATGCTTTAGCCAATAAAAAGGCAGAAAAGGATCTGGTAAGTATGTAAATCTTTCTGAATGTTAAATTGTATCACTAAAGACCCTCTTCTCAGTGAAAATTAGGAGTCCCCCAGACAAAAATAAGCCCTGAAAAGCCATGGTTTGCACACTTCCTGGCCTATTCTAAAATAGTTTGTTCATGCGCTGCACAGGAAATGAGAATTGCTACAATGTATTGCTCGAGAAGAGGTAGGTAGGGTGGTCAAACCTGTTCCTTGTTAATGCATTTTTTTCAACAAAAATGTGCATTGTTTGTTTTTGTTTTGGAGGGATCCTGCCCTTCTGGTGAAGCTAATTGATCTCTTTTCAGCAGAACGGGTGGGGTATCTCCATCCTTGTTGCTTCTCCCTAACAAGGAGCCTTCTTGTTTACCTTCTGAGCCTGGCCAAGTGTCACCCAGCAACTTCTATCTACCTTTGTGTGTAGCAGCATCGGTTTTACAATAGTTTGTGTTTATCACTTTTAATGAATTACCTTAAAATGTACTTCTGGTCTTATTTCCTTGATAGGTTTTCATTTTGTTTTAGACAATATTTGTGGGCATTTCAAAGCACTTGACATCAACCTAACTTCTCCCACTGAAATAATTGGTGAGAGTCCCTTCTGACTTCAGTGGCAGCAGAATTAGGCCACTACTGAATGTTTTTGAAAAGCTCATCTTATGGCTTCAATGGGAAAATGTCTTAAATAGTTTTTAACAAAATGACTGTAATACCTCTTCCTTTGACACTGGATAAGATTTTGAAAGCTTGATTATCTTTCTTATGTTTGCAGTTGGTAATAAATTTGAGGGTGCAATTCATGTTGTTTGGAAATCTTAAGTACAGAAGAGTCTCGATTATCCAGGATCGGGTTAACCAGGTTGTAGATTAACCAGGGTATCAAAAATATTCACATAACTCACAGGGCCAGCTCTGGCTTTGTTGCTGCCCTAAGCGCGTGCACAAAAAAAAACCCACCAGGGCACAGGGCAGCCAGTGAACCTATACCCGCTCCCCCCGGTGCAGGGTGGCTGGTGAACCAACCTCCCCACCCCATATTTCCTATGGATGGTGATTATCCAGGATTTTATTAACCAGGATTAATTTTTTCCCTATCATCCCAGATAATCGAGAGTCTACTGTACCTTATTTGACTGTCAAATACCTAGGTGTGTAAATAACAGCTTGTGCAAAATTGTAGGTGCAAACCAGAGGCCTGTTTAAGGCCAGGCTGAAAATCAGGCCCACTGTGTCATATACTAAACTGATGCACTGCCATTTTGCATATTGCAAAGAAGAACAATCCTATTATGTAAAACTCAGCGATACAGTTTTATGCTTTTGGAAGTGAATTGTGATTGAGAGCTTAATTACTTTCAATTCAAGAATCATTTACCATCCCAGATAGCTATTTAATTGTGGTGCAAAAAGGAAAAGTTAATCTAAAAATCTTATTTTCAAGCCACTCTCGTATTCTGTATAAAAATGCATAAAATCCTAATACTTGATTTCAAAACAGTCAGTCAGATGACATGAGCAAAGCAGGCATTTCTTCTATGAGTATCAAGACTCAATGATTGGGTTGCTTTTCCTGATAATGGGTAGTGGATAGCTGTAAAACAAGGGGAAGAACAAAGTGTCCAAACTCCTGCTACTGTTTGCCACTTCTCAGGTTTGTTCTTTAATATAAATAACTTGAGGTTCATTGCTGAAACTAAAATTAAGTTTATATTTTTAATCTAATATCTGGCATACTTTGAGATCTTGCTCCTTTTGCTGCTCTGCCTCAGAATATGTGAGCAGCTGCACAGCAGGGCACACAAGATGGCTGACCCAAATTTAGCTAATTTCTTCACTGTGGACAGGTCTAGCAATCTGTCTCCAGGGGTTTTCTAGATGATTCTTGTTATGGTTCTGTTTATTTTGATAGTTGCTTTTCTAGTAGACTCCCTTTGCAGTTACAGAAACCTTCCTTAGTCTACATGCAGTCAAGAAGATGGGGGAGTAAGTGGTAAATTGCTTATTGACTGACAACTCGGCACCGCGTTCCTCTACATAACCCAGGTTTTTGGGATTGCCAGGAAATTAGCAGACAAGCCAAACTATTTTTAATGTCCAAAGGATCAACCAGTGATCCTGATAGCCTTTAAACAATAGTAATTTCTATGAGTGTTGCTAATTTATATGAACAAATAGTAGGTAAAAATGGTTGAAGGGATGCAATAAAAGGGTAGCATAGTTTTTTCTTTGCAAGGGAAGAGTGAGAAAAGAATCATATTCAAAAGAGGAAAAAATAAAGGAAAAGTGCACATTTTTTTCCCTCAACCCTGTTGTAGGAGCTAATATAAGTGCTCTGCAAATAAATTCCCTGATGTATTTTCTTTTAAAAAGTTTGTTTAAAATTGTATGTCTGAACAAATGCATTGTTTTTCAGCCAAATGGATACCATTTGTGATGTTGGCAATGTGCATGACCATTCAAAAGATCACAAGCCAGTTCCTCTAACGGTCAGGAGAAACAGATAATATTTAAAATTTGATGGACAACTGTGCAAAATCCTGAAATAGAATATTTAAAATGTAAATAACGTTTAAATGCCACTATTTTTTTAACAGTGATTACTAATTTAAAGCTGGTTAGAAACTGGTTTCTCACTTAGTTTCACGAATGTCATACTACTCAGCATTTTGCTCATCATCATACAAGTGCTTATTGTATTTTCTGTGTTTAAGAACAGCTCCCTCTATATCCATACATAAATTCATGCTGCTTTGGCTAACCACGCATGCAATTTTTTCTTTCAGGATTGTATTTTTCTTAAAGCCTGATGAAATATTCTAACATACTAAAATAGTACTTGTAGCCCAACAAAATCAATTTTGTTGTATTTATGAGCATTAGAGCTATTTATAAATAAAAAGGAAAGATTATTTTCATCACAATATTGATTATGCTGGGGTAATTTTTTTGTAGTTAAAATGTTGCATTATAGTGGTGATCTTTCTGTTCTTAAAATAAATCTTTCAAGATAATCCTGTGTACAGCCTGTTATTTTCCTCTATTTCTCTTTTTCCTAATTTTAAATTCAGATAAACACCTCGAGCAGTGTGATGAGGCCTATTCCTTCTTTAAATCCTCTTATTTCTCTCACGTTTTAGAAGATCATGTTGCTGAGATCTTATTTCTGCTTTGCAATTTCATTATAGCTATAGCACAGATGTCTGTCAGATCTAATCTGATATTGAAATTCCATGTTATCTAATTGTGGCAATTGTATTTTCAAGAAGTTTTCTTAATTAGAACTTAAACACCTTTTTCTTGTTTATGAAGGTAGTCTTGGCTACAAAAATTGATGCACTGTTGTTTTGTTGACCCCACAGTCAAAATATTCAATCTTGTGATTCTTGAAACAATCATAACTAGGTTCTTTTCCTCAGCTAAGATCATGTGTAAAAATTTACATTATGGCTTATGCTATTTAATTTAGGACATATACAGTAGAACCACAGAGTTATGAACTGACAAGTCAACCACACACCTCATTTGGAACAGGAAGTACACAATCAGGCAGCAGCAGAGGCCAACAAAAAATAAAAAGGAGCAAGTACAGTATTCTGTTAAATGTAAACTACTAAAAAAGTAAAGGGAAAGGAGCATTTGTCTTCTGCATAGTAAAGTTTCAAAGCTGTATTAAATCAAAAGTTTTATAGCTGAACATTGAATCAACAACCATAAAGTTTAGTTCAGAGTTATGAACAGTTCATCGTTACAAATAACCACCATTCATGAACTGTTCATAATTCTGAGGTTCTACTGTAATATACATGCAATTTCACCAAGTAATGACTACTGTGAGAACCACAACTTTATACTTCTTGATAAGGTGTATATATGTTATGTGCTCAATCATTCTGTAATAAATAAGCATAGTAGTAAAACGAGCAAGATGTGTGCTAACCTTCACTGTTCAGCCAGTTTTGCTTTTAGTTGCATCACTTTTTTCTCCCTTCCTTTTTCTCTTTAAGGTGAATCTTCTTGGGTCAGGGACCTAAACGTATTTATCTGTTGAGCACCTACCCCATTTTGGAGTCTATATAAATGTGTTTTCCATTGAATTTCCTTTCACAGAAAAATTAAACACACACAGTAAGGGTATGTCTACACTGCAATAAAACAACCACTCTTGCCTGTTGTAGCTGACTTGGGCTCACAGGGCTTGAGCTGTAAAATTGTGGGGCAGGCATTTGGGCTTGGGCTGGACCCTTATAAATAAGGCTGCGATTCTGTCAAGGTGGTCATGAAAATCACAGGATACCGTGACTTTCACATAGCAATGGCCGGTGCAACTGATACCAGGGCCAGCTGCTCGGTGCCGCGCAGCAGCCACACTGACCACTGTTTGGGTGGGGTGCACCCAAGTAGTAGGCCCAGGGAGTGCCCGAGCAGCGAGCCCAGGGTTAGCCGTGCCAGCCGCTGCTCAGGCAGCTAGCATGGGGGAAGCACCCAAGCAGTGGTCCCCAGGGCCTCGGAGCAGGAGTGGCTGGAGGCAGTCAGCTCCCGGCCCCCACAGTAGTGGTGTCCAGAGGCCCACCAAGAGCATCAGTGCTCTGGGCCCTAGGACTTGCTAAGTTTTAGTCAGGCGTATTCATATAGTAAAAATCATGGACAAGTCACAGGCTGTGAATTTTTGTTTATTGCTTGTGACCTGTCCATGACTTTTACTGAAAATACCCATGACTAAATCTTATCCTTACTTATAAACAAAAAGCATTCAGCCTGTCTTTAGGAAGTGTGTTCTCAGTGAAAACTAAGTCAATGACAAGTTTGAAGTTTTAAAGTTAAACTGATTTAGCATACTTGAGGCATAACACTTTTTTGAATAGTTTTATTTTTGTAAAATATATGAAACATTTTTCATATTTGGATGAATTTTAAATGGTTAAGACTTTTACTGTGTCTAGAAGATATGCTCAAGTTTTTAACAATGACTTCAGCATAAAAGGCTTTTTATTTTTATTTTTTATTTTTTATTTGGTTAAAAAAGTGCCTGAAAGCAGAAGCTTATGATTGAGAAGGCACCTTACTCTGGTCTTTCATTATAATTAATATTCATCACTCTATTTTGTATGGTTTTTAAAATTTATTTTTAATCAGTTCTTGTGTAACTTTTGATCTCAACTCAGATGTCAGACTGAACTTGTCAGTGCAATCTAGTGGTCAAAAATTCTGCTGACAATGAATGGCATGAACTCTAATCCAATTTGAAAACCATTTCTGCCTTAGCTGTTGAATCACAAACTGCCATTAGTGCTGATAAAAGGTTAGTGCAAAATCTTTAGATTAGTTGTTAAATTCTTTGTCACTGAATGGTTTAAGAAATAGGGGATTATAAAGGGTACAAAATATTTTGAGGTCAATACAGCTGTTACTGCTGAGACTTTCTGATTTCATTCAAATAGGTTTGAGCCACAAAGTGAGCTGAATGGCATTAAGGTTTTCTGTTTGAGTAGATCAAGAACACAAGCTCATTGTATTTAACCCTGTCTCTCTGCATAACAATATTGGATTTGATGTATAGAAGAAAGCCAATAGTATAGAATATTGCTGCTCTGGCTGTGTTTTCATACAAGAGAGACTGAATTCAGCTTAGGTGTGGGATTTAAAACAAGGTTTATTGTGAGATAACTATTTTAAAAAATCTGGAAAATAAATCTAAAATGCTGAAATTGCAGTTATAAATCTTGTTGGAACAATTGAATTAGCTCTTGCTGCCAGTATTCTGTGGTTTATATCCCACTGATGGACTGATGCCAAAAAGACATGGCCTGAAATCTAAAGAGGTTAGAAAGAGTCAAGTCAGATGACAGACCTCTCAGTGATGTTGTTACAGACAGCTGAGGAAGTGCATCAGATGTTTTTGACAGTTCCACTGATATAATCATAACTTCTTAATTTTATCACTTACATTATTGAGTCTTATACTATTTGATTTTATTGTTATGTAAATATGCTTATTAAAAGTACTGCAGGTAAAGTATTATAAATATAACTTTTTTTAATTAGCCAGTAAATATTCTAGATTCCTAAAGCCTAATTTTCAAGCATCTATATTTCGTTCAATACACAGAATAAAGATATCTTTATCTGTAATCTTTACTAAACATATTTAAACTTCCTTAAATGAATACATTTTAAAGCTAAGAACGCATGTAATCCTTAAGGTTTAAAAGACAATTGTTTTTAAAGCAGAAATATTTGGCTATTTCTGTTCACTTTCTGTATTCCTTAGTTTAGAATTCAGAGTAACAATAGAATATTTTGTTTCCCATTTACGGTAATATACTAATGGTAGCTGGGTCCGGGGTTTCTGGGCTCCACTTTTTATATCTTTCAACAATGGCTATTTGAATTTTGTTGCAAATTTCTTTTCCTCTGTGATATGTGAGATTCAGATTTTTGCACTCCAGCTCTGCACTTTTATTGGTTGATTGTTTCTGTAGTATCTTCATGATAATCTGCAATTGTTTTAGATCAGCTTTGTCTTGTCCTCATCCCTTTTTTGCTTTAGCAACTGATTCAGCACTTTCAAAATATCTTTTAAACCAGAAACATTGTATATATTTATTTACTTATTTTAGACTAGAGGGATAGTCCCATTTCTTGCAATACTTTTGTCAAGTGGAATATTCCTCCTTCACAAACTAGATTTTAGTGCCACACGTTACCAAACATGGTACAATATACTGAAATCAAAGTTTCATAAGTTAGAAAAAATGTATTGCTCTGTTATATGTCAGTTCATAATTAATAAGTTGTAGGTTGTAGAGAACATAGGAATTCACCACCTATCCCTAGTTTAAGTTATTTAGTAGTTAATTCTGCTTGCTTAGTTTTGAGGTGGAAAATATGGGGAAAATCAGAGATCCTTCAATATTAGGCCTCTTCTAACTTTTGCTGTATTTTACAACATTTTGCAGATTCTAAGCTTTCATTTTAAAAGTATTAATTTTCTGCCATTCTGCTACAGAGATTCAGGTATCAAAATGTGATCCTCTGCTGCGGTTTTCCAAACATAGTTTTACAAAAAATTTGTCTTCAAAACATAACATAAGAACGGCCATACGCGTTAGACCAAAGGTCCATCCAGCCCAGTATCCAGGCTGCTGACAGTGGCCAAGGCCAGGTGCCCTAGAGGGAGTGAACCTAAAGGTAATGATCAAATGATCTCTCTCCTGCCATCCTTCTCCACCCTCTGACAAATAGAGGCTAGGGACATCATTCCTTACCCATCCTGGCATTAATGGACTTAACCCCCATGAATTCATCTCGTTCTCTTTTAAACCCTGTTATAGTCTTAGCCTTCACAGCCTCCTCGGGCAAGGAGTTCAACAGGTTGACTGTGCGCTGTGTGAAGAACTTCCTTTTATTTGTTTTAAACCGGCTGCCCATTCATTTCATTTGGTGCCCCCTAGTTCTTGTGGGAACAATAAAAAAATTTTCCTTATTCACTTTCTCCACACCCCTCATGATTTTATGTACCTCTATCATATCCCCGCTTAGGGTATGGTTACACTTACAAGATTATAGCGCTATTGGTTATAGCGGTCCCCTTATACAGTAATATGTATAGCGCTATTGTATGTCCACACTCAGACGCGCCAGCGGTATAGCATGGCCACATTTGGGGCACTTAATGCGGCATTAAGAGCAGCGCATTAGGGCAGGTATCCCAGCATTCAGCTAGGTGCAATGTGCTTTTTAAACGAGGGGGGTGAGGGGGGATGCGTTGTGTGTATGCGGAGGGAGAGAGAGAGTGATTTTTCCGTTCTTCTGAAAGCCTGTCAGCGAGCCTCCATTCACAGAAGGCTTTGTTTTCACACAGGCTCCCTCCTTAAACATTTGCACTGCTTATCTGCCGAGTTAAGAGAGAAACTCTAAAGAGGTACTTCCGCATTCCTCCAGCCGAGTTCAAAACAAAGGGAAGAGACGTCAATTGCCTTAAATGGCTCTAGGCATCTCCAGAGATTACTTGTAGCGCAGTGGGTATCCACATTCTTGCTGTAGCGCTACAGCAGCTGCGCTACAGCCCTTATTCCCCATGCGGAGGTGGATTACGAGGAGCGCTATAACTCCGCGGTTATAGCGCTCTACGTGCCTTGCCAGTGTGGACGGGGAGGAGGTTATAGCGCTCGTGGGGGCTTTATAGCACTATAAAGTGCCAGTGTAACCAAGCCCTTAGTCTTCTCTTTTCCAAGCTGAAAAGTCCTAGTTTCCTTAATCTCTCCTCATATGGGACCCATTCCAAACCTCTAATCATTTTAGTTGCCCTTCTCTGAACCTTTTCTAATGCCAGCATATCTTTTTGAGATGAGGAGACCACATCTGTATGCAGTATTCAAGTATTGGCGTACCGTGGATTTGTATACGGGCAATAAGATATTCTCCATCTTATTCTCTATTCCCTTTTTAATGATTCCCACCATCCTTTTTGCTTTTTTGACTGCTGCTGCATGGACACTTTCAGAGAATTATTCATGACTCCAAGATCTTTCCTGATTAGTTGTAGCTAAAGTAGCCCCCATCTTATTGTAGGTATAGTTGGGGTTATTTTTTCCAATGTGCATTACTTTACATTTATCCACATTAAATTTCATATGCTATTTTGTTGCTCAATCACTTAGTTTCGTCAGATCTTTTTGAAGTTCTTCATAGTCTGCTTTGGTCTTAACTATCTTGCAGCCTGGTATCATCTGCAAACTTTGCCACCTTGCTGTTTACCCTTTCTCCAGATCATTTATGAATAAGCTGAATAGGATTGGTCGTAGGACTGACCCTTGGGGAACACCACTTGTTATGTCTCTCCATTCTGAAAATTTACCATTTATTCCTACTCTTTTTTTTTTTTTTTTTTTTTTTTTTTTTCTTTCCCCCTGCATTTTAACCAGGTCTCAATCCATGAAAAGATCTTCCCTCTGATCCCATGACAACTTAATTTACATAAGAGCCTTTGGTGAGGGACCTTTCTGGAAATCTAAGTACACTGCGTTCACTGGATCCCCCTTCTCCACATGTTTGCAGGTGGCTTCCTGCTTCTGATGTATTTAAAAAAATATTTTATTACCTTTTGAGGTCTTCAGCCAAATAGCAGTGGCAAAGGCATAAACATACCTCCACCCTATTCAGCTCCATTGAGATAATTAATTGGGACCATTTAAATGCTAATATTAACCATGGGCAATATTGTGGGGGTTTTCCTTTTTTTCTCTCTCTCCAAAAAAAAAAAAAAAAAAAAGTGGCAGGGGGAGGCAGAAGTTGAAAGAAAAACTATGAATACAACATTTTAGGATGCACAGTTCAAATTAAGTCGTGGGTCCAGGATTTCACCCATGACATGTGAAAGCTAAGGATCTGGTAGTGTTCCCTAAAGTACACGACACGGCTTATTTATTTTGTGACCATACAGTTAAATTATACAAATAATATAATAAATCATACGCTTATGAAAAGAGGGAGAAAATTGTTTCAAATGTGTAGTGTGCCTGTGAACTTTGCTGTAGGAATGCTAATTTTAGCACTGTTACCACTGAGTATTTGGGTTTGTTTAGTTTTTGTAAATCTAATTGTGTTGTCTTTATATTTGTATTAATGTAGGTTTTGTTTTTAATTTGATAAATTATGAGTAGAGTTTCAAGTTATACTCTCACACCTCTTTCTAATATTGCAGTATGACAAATGTTATAATACTCTCCTCTCTCACCCTCTGCCTCTCTCCAGAAATCTCTTGCAGTAGTCACTGAGAAAAAAGAGTGCCATAGCTATACATTATGTGTGTTATTTATAAGTCTGATTCTTATGCATTTGTTTAAGCAATCTCATTCTGAGTCTCATTGATTGCTCATATGAGTAAAGTCAATCATCTGTGTGTTTACAGGATCAGGCCTTTGAGTACATGAGTACCTCTGTTAAGTCTACTACTTCAGTGAATAAATATTGGTGGGCTTGGGTCTTATATGTATGTTTAAAGAGCTCTTGAAATGCCTGTTCTTTTCTTTTCTTTTTTTTCGTGGATATAATTTTTTACATTTTTTTTAATTCAGCTTTACAAAAAAAACATTTTTAGGAAGTACATTAGTTTTTATAATTAAATTTAATTGTGGTAAGTGAATTGTTTTAAGTGTCCCTTCATTCTCTCACTTCAGTATTTTATCTTGTTGTTGTATAATATCTATTTGCTTCAGTTTACTACTATGGTATTTCATTCAGCTATATATATGCTTTTGTGTAATTTAAAGGGCTTGACTAATTCAAACTGAACTCTAACAATTTTAATATTTCATTCCTTAATGTATGATTTTCTGGTAAAACTGATTTTTTTTCTAAAGTATTTCAGTTAGTTATGTAGAAATAGAAACAAGTCACTTTTTTTGTTTAACATTCATGAATATATTTTAAGGGAACTGTGTTTTTTTCAGTAGCTGTAAAGTGTAGCAACAACCACTAGAATTTATTTTAAGAAGGTAACTTAGTAATTGTCAAAAGGTGCCAATCACAGAGTGATCATAGCATTTGCAATTCAACCCCACCCCACCCCCATCCCCAAATACTTAACAGCATTTCTATTTGGACCAGAATAGTCCTAGATTTTTGACTTTTTTCCTAGATACTTCTAACTAGTAACTTCAAATGGGAAACATATTTTTTTAATGCTCTTCTCTCCATTGCCCATTAGTAGACACTATTTGAGTGCTTCTAAACATCTGGAAGCTTGCTTCCCTCCTAGCCTGCCGGTACCTCTGCAAGGTTCCACTGCAGACATGCATGCCATACCTGTGGGGAAAAAAACTTGCAGAAATGAGGCTTGTTTTTGGATTAATTGGCTTGTGAATTGGTTGTTGGCTAGTTTTTTGGTATCTTTTTTTTTTTTGATCAGCTCCCAGCGGCATGCAGGGGTGAGAGTCAGGGGTGCACGGCGGGCACACCACGGTCCCAGACTGAATGCTGGGGGGATCTAATTACATAGAGTGTTGGGGTTCTTAAGGATTGGCTTGTTTTGGCCTGGTTTTGAAATAGGATTAGTTTGATTTTTGGCTTATTGTGGAAGTAAGGGTGCTTATTTACTGTGTGAAAGTTGACAGCTGTGTTCCGCTGGCAAGTAGGCAGTAACCAGCCACAACAGGTTTCGTTGCATCTTTCAGTAAGAGGTGAAACTGAGGCACTAGATGAGGAAGTCACCTTGATCACCTGTGATCAATGAGTCACAAGCCTCATTTTCCGCAAGTTTTTTCCCCACAGGTATGGCATGCATGTCTGCAGTGGAACCTTGCAGAGGTACCGGCAGGCTAGGAGGGAAGCAAGCTTCCAGATGTTTAGAAGCATTCAGAACGAGCACCAATCATAACACGTCATTTGTGTCCTTCAGTCACCCGCTGGCCAGAATGTCACCCTCTGGCACCAGACACCTGATTGTCATAGCGCATATCAGCCCAGAACCCCCAAATGATCCACTACCTGAGCCTACCAAGTAGGCGCATGCTGCTGTGGTTGACTAGATGAGGAAATAGGGATAGAAAAATGTGAAACCTGTTGGGGCAAGATTTAGCAGAGGGAATGAGGAACCCTACAGCAATAGCATAATATGGCTGTGTCCCATCCTGTGCTCAGTTGCACTACATGTACCTATGTTGGTGTTTTGAATTTTTTTCACTGCGTGATGAAAAAACACATTGCTGCAACATTGCATTGCAACAAAATACAGGATTCAGGGAGGGTTCTGTTCTGGTAGGAGAACAGAGCTTTAGGAACAGTCTGAAAAATATGTTAAGATATTAGGCCCTGGAAACTAAAGACTTGCATCATTTAAAAAAAACCTCTCTAATTCACAAGAAAGGGCTTGTAACTCTGCTGCTGATTCGGAACTTGTGTCCTCCAAAATCCTAGTTCATTTTATAGAATTTACAGATGTTGGTAGTTGTCCCTATCGTGCCTTCTAACGTAATTCAGCCTTGTTCTGGAGAGTTGACCTGTCTTCATACCTATGCAATTCCTGGCCTCTTTCCTGGAATTGCCGACAAATGTGCTAATTAGTCTACCTTGTTACTTGATAGGAGTTAGTTTGACCTGAGCTGACATCAGAAATTTACCTAACCTAGATCATCAAATAACCATTGAATGATAGCTTTGTGGTTCTGCACTCCCTGTGCTGCCTCGGTAAAAGCAAGATGTCTCCAAACAATGTGTGATTAACAGCTTCTATCTTGCAGCAGTTAGTTGGTCCTTCCATCAACAAAATTCTAGCTGGTGTCTGTGGGACAATGCGTTTGGACCATCTGTGATGCCTAGTACTGGAGATGAAACCATGGCTCTGCATTCCCTGCTTTGTGGCTTTATATTCTGAGAGCAGTACAAACAGTTTCTGCTGTCATTTAACAGTTACTATCTGAGACATCTTCTTTCAACTGGGAAAATTCAGACTGATAAATTTAAAAATGCTTAAAACCCATAATTTCATACAACTGAGAAAATTAAAACAGATAAAAATTTAAAAATGCTTAAAAATAAAAATTAACTGAATTCTGCCCAACCTACTTATAAGATAGAAAATTCATTTTCAGGTATGTTGCCCAATTCATTCAACTGTCTTCCCATAATGCAAGCACCAATTTAAAATGCATGGTATTTTGAAGGAAAAAATTCATGGTTTTTTTTACCATTCTACTTTGATTTTAATTTCTAAGGCAGTCTGCTTCAGTGTTTTTGAAAAACACAATTAGCTCATACAGGATATGGCCAAAAGAGTAATTTTAGTTCCTTGAGCTTCACCACATATTGAAGTTTTGGAAGGTAGGCGATTAAACTGACACTGATCTTGTTTTGCTTCATGCTGCTGAATACAAGGCTGATGGTCTGTAGAATTATTGCTGTTCATTATTTGAACAGAGTGGATGTTCAGTCCTGTAAAAGTATTTTTATGTACTTGGTGTTGGCTGGGTATTTCGTGAGTCATTAACCAAGAGGAGCCTGGGGAGGAGGATCCAATCTCCAGCATCGGAGACTGGATCTAATTAAGTACGTTCATCCCAAGTATAAATCTTGGAAAGGGGAAAGGATAGGCTTAAAGGTGATGTACAAGGGGAAATGGCTGGTAAGGCTTAGGATATTAAGAGCACTCTCAAAAGATATTCCTTCCAGGAGTGGTGATATGGTTCTACTCCTATAGCTTGCCCACTGAGGATTTAGTCTTGAGTTAAGATTGGAGGTCAGAAAAGTGAGGAATTATACATATCAACCTTTATGTTCTATAGTTGGTCCTTGGGGGGCTTCTATCCATCAGGAAGAAAGACCTGTTTTCATGGTCTGGTTTTATTGATTATTTGAGATGGTTGAAGAAAGAGGTGAAATCATGAGACCATTGATGGTAGCAGTCTCATCATGTGCCCAACCATTTGACTCCTACAGGACTGGTGAAATGCATGCTGAAAATATATAGGAAGCAAAGAGGAATTTCCACATACTCTTGTATAATGGAAATGTTCCAGGTTAATGGGCTGCTTGACTAATTCAGGTTGTCTCTGCTTGGCTAGAATGGCAGTATTTTTCTTACAGCAAGGGATTTTCATGTGCTACTTGCACCCATGGTCACAGCTCACAGTCTCAAGATGGCAGATAGTCTCTGGGTCTGCGAGGGTTTCAGACAGGGCCACTTACTGAGGTTCTGAAGAAGTATGCTGTGCCGCAGGCACCACTTATGTCAGATCAGTGTCCTTCATGGCTCGTTTAGAGTAGTGGGTGCCCACCTCAGGCTGTCCTACTCTGTGGTGTGGTCTGAATTTTGATTCATACACTTTCTGTGCATGTTAAATTACAGTTAAACCCTAATTATGTAGAGGCCTCACTTGTTGTTGAAAACTTTTGGAGGTTCAGATTAACAAGAGCTTTTGCCCTTTGAGCTTCTTAGCTGCAGGGGAATTATTCAACTTTACGCCAGTGGAGCTCTTGACGTGAGAACAGAGCAGACTGAGACGCAGGATGCCTGATAAATGTGATCCGTTCCCTCATGAAGGGAACAGAAGGAGGTGGAGTTTCCTCCAGTACTGGCTGAAACTTCTGCATTACTGGCAATATTTCTGCCTGAATTTCCTAGGTCCATAAGGCACAGCTGAGTTTCAGTCTTGCAGAATTGCAGCTAAGCCACTATAGAGCTGCTCTTCATCTGTGCTCCTGCTAAATATAGAACATTGGTTCATTGGGGTCTAGTGGGGTAACTTTGTTTTCCTTCAGTAAGTTCTGTGTTCAGTTTTCTCATTTTTGGCACTTTGCTCATTGAAAAATCAGCAGAAAAAAATTCTATCAAGATAAAAACTTGCACCTAATCTCAAACAAAAACAAACCAACAACAAAAAATCTTTCCTTCAGAAGAGAGTGTATATTACCAATGGTCATTGTGCAATCACAGAACAGTAATTTGCTCCAAGACTGTAGAAGATTTATCTGTTTCCATATTTGCTGCCAGCTAGATTTATCATGCTTGATTCAAAAATTACAATAGGTACAAAGGTAAAAGCAGTTATTGGCAGGGCTAGATGGCTCATTAGGTAGAGGACCTTACCCCATTAAATGTCTCATACTTCACCAGGCTCAATACCCAGTTTTGGCATCTATAGTAATTAGGAGAAACGATCTGCTCACCACTCTGAAGGCTGCAGATCCAGGCTCCCTGAGAAGGCTTCTGCAGAAATGAAAAGTTAGCCTGTAGCAAAGACCCTTGTATTAATTTTTTTTTTCTCCCACACTGAGTAGTTCCTCAGTCAGATTGTAAGGTGCAATACAGGAAAGTGGAAAGTTCCTGCATAAAACTTCCATTGCCTTCCTTCTGAATTCTCTTTCAGAGAAAATACAGATCACAACTGTATGATATCATTAAAGACCCCAGCACAATTTTCTCAGATGGCCTGGCCAAAATCTGTTTTGGATAATTGCATTCGGCAACCTGCAAGAGGTGTGGTGGTGGGTGTGGTTTTGTATTTTTTTAGTTTTTGGCAGGGAGGAAATCCATTTCTATTTTTAAGTGAAAATAATGTGGTACCAAAGACTATCTTTATAATTGACAAGATTACTTTTGGTAACGCTTAATTCTTGTCTGGATTTTGTGTCATATTAGTTTAGAAATTGTATTGAGGTACTTGGTTTGTATAAATTCTAAGATTAACAATGAAGCACAGGACTTCTTCACCCCGAGTTTAATATTATGCTATGTTCTTGTATTCTGTTCAGCGTACTACACTATAACCACCAGGTTTCAAGCACATTTTAAATAATGACTGTCTCTAAATAACTTTAACCTTTTAATATTTTTTTATTTAGCTTACAGAAGAGATTGGAAATCTGGAAGATAAAGTGGAATGTGCCAATAATGCTCTGAAAGCTGACTGGGATAGATGGAAACAAAATATGCAACATGACTTGAAAACAGCATTTCTTAATGTGGCCGAAAATAATATCCATTATTATGAACAGGTAAAACACACCTTTTTGTTTTATTTTTATTACTTTTTATTTTTCAGTTCCTCTTTGAAGTCAGTGCATTGTTTTTAAAAAGAATTGTCTGTATCCTCATTTGAACATGTTAAGTTCAAATTCAATATTTTTGTCAAATTAGTCTTTAATTGGCCAGTATACACGGTATGTACTTTACTTCAGCCCAGGCATGCTGATCCTAAGTTCATAATCAACAGAGGGCAGTCTTGTTTTACTAGGCACAAAAATTTGAACTTTTTTTTTTTTTTTCTGTTCAGTGTGAGCTATAGTGTTCCAGTTGGGAAAACCTTTTACTCGGGCTGCATGAGGCTGCTTCCCTGAAAACTCTCACTCATGTAAATGATTTTATATTAAAAAAAACTTTTTCTTTAATCTGTGTTCCCAATACTTCATGAACTAGGAAAGATCTCTTGTATCCTTCAAGTTGCAAACAAGCAACAAAATCAACACAAAATAGTGATAAAGTTTTCGGAAAATTACAGGGAGAATGCATTATACACTTCAAAAAAATTTACGTCTACTAAAACTGTGTCCTTTATATAATAGTGTACAACAAATATATACATTGGATAACTGAAGTCTCCCTTAATCTAGAAAGAGAGCAAACGGTGTCATCCCAAGACTTTTATCAGCAAATGTATGGTTTCAAATAGTCTTTGTAATGACCCCCTTTAGCAAGTATCTGCACTTTCTGATTTAAGGGAGTATATAAACTTATTTATAAGGAGAGCTAGAAAATATTTGGCAAGGTTTGCAGAGTGCTCTGTGAAGCTTCTTCATATCAAAAATGGTATTGTTCTCAGAGTACATTTTGTAAGAATCCTGGTAGGCTAGAAATTTGTGTGCTTTTTTAATCTTTTGATGGTTTTTTGTTTTTTTTTTTTTTTAAAAAAAAGCTTCTCTTTACTTTGAAAAATGTACTTCAGCCCAATAAACTATTTGTAATTAGGAAAGAAATAATTTGTTTCCTTTATTAATACAATTTTGATACTTTGCAATCTCCTTTTTCTGAGGTTTTTGTGGCTTACTCTGAATGGATGACTCTGTCCTGATTTTTTCAAATCATTGCAATAGAATGTAATTGAAAAGACAGAACTCATGATAATCAGGTCCACTTAATTAACACATTTGTCAGTGAGAGGCATGGAGATTGATGATCTGCTGTTATATATTAAGATCAAAGTATATGCTGAAATCAGACATTAAAGTTTTTTGGTATCCTCCTCTTTTTCAGTCATCTTGTGACTTCTGACTACATCAAGAATAAATATAAATGTTAACCATAAAGGAATATCTTGTTAACTTGTAGATAAATTGAGACAGTCCCTGAATTCTCTTTCATGAAAAGAAATGGTCTTAGTTTAGTTAGGATTTTAATATTTAAATATCAGAGGCCTGTACAAAAACTGTCTGTATCAAGTACTATCAAACTGATACAGCTGAACAAATAGGGCGTTTTTTATGTAACTCAGCAGTGCTCTAATGAAGCCCCAAAAGCTCTTTTTATATAGAAATTTTCTGATTTGTCTGAGAAGTTTGGGTGGGATGCGTAGCATATGGCTATCTCAGGCATACAGGAATCTATAAGCCACTTTTCCTCTCCAGTGAAGATGTCCTAGGAATGCACCACTGTTCGTGACCTGCAAATTATTTTCTGAAATGGTTTGTATGCCCTTTTCTGCCTCATTATAATACCTGAAATAATTTATTTAGGGACATGGATGTGGGAGGTGGGGGTTATCTACAACATTTATAGCAAGTGCAAATCCAGTCAGCATGTAGGTCCTCAAAACATTGAATCTAGTTCTTTCATCAAAAATGGCAAAGTCAGAACCAGGTATTTCTAATGTCATAAACCAACAAAGAACTTTAAAAATAAAATTGCCCTTACAGCCATCTAGCATATCATTAAAGAGAAGTGAAGAGTACAAAACATGCTTTTCCTTTCATCTTTAAGCATGTTTATAGTTGCAAAGCAGAAGTGCCTGAGCTTAATCCTTTGACATTTTGCACTTTTTTTGATGTTGCTAGTTGTGGGAAAGTGTGGTGCAATGAAATACTCAGATTATATCTAATTACAAAATGTAAACTACTTACCAATTTTCATCCCTAAAATGGCAGGTCTAATGTAGAGAGATTTTTCTCCATTCGATGGAGATATTGAAATTATAACAGATATTTTAAAAATCTTGTATTATTCCTGAATTGTAACAAATCCCTCTTTTTCTTTTAAGGAATTATATGGGTGGGATCAGTGGTCAGAGCCCTGATCCTGCATTTGGAGCAATGCAGGCAGATTTCTTGGATCCATATGTATCTCCATTGATTTGGGCACAGGAGCCATCTAGGTATCATGTATTAGATTGCAGACCAGTTGCAAAATACTTGAAGCATAAAGTAGTTAACATGTCGAAAAGGTGGAGTTTACAGCTGGGCAAATCACATAGAGCTTAGAACTGATTATGGCAAATTGAAGTGTCAGTTAAATATTTCCTCATTCTGCCATGTACAAAAGTTCTTCACAGGCATACTGGAAAAAACTAATATTTAGTAAAATAAAACAAGATCCAAAAAAGGGCATTACACAACATTTTATTTTATGTTACTAGTGCATCTAAAATTCAGAGATCACATGATACTATTTAGTGAAAGCAAAGCAGACAACTGGAAGTACTGAACTCTGGCTGCAAAAAACTACTCTGACTATTCCTATTGGATTTCCTCATGTACTTTTTCTCATAATCTCTACTACTATCAACAAAATTTAAAACACATTAAGAGAACTTCCATTCTCTTCCACCACTGAAAGAAAAAGAGCCTGGGTAACCCATTCCTTCTAGAAAAGCCAAAGTAAAATGGCTGGGCTTTGCAACAAAATCTGAAGGCCAGAAAAAATTTAGGCTTTGTGGAACGAAATGACTGTATGTCTCAGGGCTTGCGTTTTCCAGTGTGTGTTCTCTATTGAGTGAAGGTAGAATTCCTTTCATATTGTACAATGACAGGTGATATTTAGTTAATTTTGGCATTAAGCGAAAAATATTTTTTCTTCTGCACGAATGAGCCTCTCTTTTAAAAGATAGCTTCTAATTTTACTTTTTTCAGGTGTCAAACTATTGCAGATTAGTCAGAAGCAGAGTTCATTTGTCTTTGATAGGATAGTGAGATCGTTACTACTGCAAACATTGCTTGCTGTTCTTGGAGAATTTAAGGAATTTTCTGTGCTAATCTCTTATTTATTCAAATTTATAAAAAAGTTCCTAGCCACAACCCAAGGTGCTGTGCAGTGAAACCCAAAAAATGGGCCCCAAAAGCCACATACCTAACAAAGTAACTTCTCTCCAACTCCAAAACTTTATTCAACCTGCTTTTCCCAGGAAAAACTTTGAAATATGGATTGATTTGTTTAGTGCTCCCTGAATGTCTTCATACTGACTCGTTTGGCTAGTCATATCCTTGCATAGCTGCGTTAGCGGCACATGCATGTGCTTCACATCCTACCGTATGAGCTCCACTTTATAAGCTTAACAAATGCTTTGCGTGTGGATGATTTTTTTTTTTTAATTCCCAAATTTTGTTAAATCAAAATCTGTTTTCCTCCGTAAGACATGGTACTCTCCTCAAGGAGGGTAATTTGGATGCCAGATTTCACCTTCCAACCTCCGGTCATTTCAGCAATAGGAATTAAAATTTTGTTTATAATGAAGTGACTTTTTCCTACCCCTCTGTCTCCCTCAGTCTTTTTTGTGCTCAAGAACTGCTGAACTGTACACGCTCAATCTTCTATAAAAAGAAATACAAACTCTGCTTAGAAAACATCACCCCCCAAAAATGATTTTTTAAGAATGTCATTACCCGCTGAAAATAGGGAGAATGGGAATGAAAACAATGATGCATCTTTAAATACTACATGCTGCTCCTGCCATTATTATTGTGCAATCTGTTTTTATGCTTTATTGTGAATTAGACATGCAATTGTGCAGTATGGAGACCTTTTCAGTGTTGTTGCTAAAAATAATTCAATATCAATATGTAACTCAGCAGTGCTCTAATGAAATACACATTCATTTTAGGTTTAGATAACGTAGCGTTACTTAAGGTCTTGTTGCTTCATTTTTGCATATTTAGTTTTTTGCTGTGATCTTTAGTAGTTTTATGAATAATTGCATTTGAAATGACAAGACTTTATGTACATATTCAATTTCCTATTAACATTTTTTTTCCTGTCTTCCTGGTTGAAGCATGTTGATTCTCCTTTTTTCTCTACCAGAAGAACTAAATAAAATAAGTCTAGAAGAATGGTTAAAGGACATATTTTTAAAGTAATGTGATTTAATGTAGTTCATGTTTCACAGTATAAAAAGCATGAGCCTAAGGCACAGAGACCTACTTTTGTGTTGGTTAATTATAAATCTTGTCAAGTGTAGCGCCACAGTGATGTCTGACAACAAAATGAGGCACAGTAATTCCTATATTCTGGGCAATGAATTTTTGTAATATAAATGAGAATAAATTAAAAATTGAACAGCATACATCACTAAGGGCTTGGTTACACTGGCACTTTATAGCGCTGTAAAGCCCCCACGAGCGCTATAACCTCCTCCCCGTCCACACTGGCAAGGCACGTAGAGCGCTATAACCGCGGAGTTATAGCGCTCCTCGTAATCCACCTCCGCATGGGGAATAAGGGCTGTAGCGCAGCTGCTGTGGTGCTATAGCAAGAATGTGGACACCCACTGCGCTACAAGTCATCTCTTGAGAAGCCTAGAGCCATTTAAGGCAATTAACGTCTCTTCCCTTTGTTTTGAACTTGGCTGGAGGAATGCGGAAGTACCTCCTTAGAGTTTCTCTCTTAACTCGGCAGATAAGCAATGCAAATGTTTAAGGAGGGAGCCTGTGTGAAAACAAAGCCTTCTGTGAACAGAGGCTCGCTGACAGGCTTTCAGAAGAATGGAAAAACCACTGTCTCTCTCCCTCCACATACACACAACGTGTCCCCTCCTTACCCCCCTCGTTTAAAAAGCACGTTGCACCCAGCTGAATGCTGGGATACCTGCCCTAATACGCTGCTCTTAATGCTGCATTAAGTGCCCCAAATGTGGCCATGCTATACCGCTGGCGCGTCTGAGTGTGGACATACAATAGCGCTATACATATTACTGTATAAGGGGACCGCTATAACCAGTAGCGCTATAATCTTGTAAGTGTAACCATACCCTAAAAGATCTTTACATCTTTGCCTGAAAAGACTTCAGTGGACTGGTTCTATGAGAAGATGAGCAAATGTAGTGTGAATTAGTTTAAAAATCTGTGTTGTCTCAGTTTGCAGTGGTAATAAGATGATGTCACTCTTATCTTCGAACCAGCTCTGCTATTTTTATTTGTGTGAAATGTGAGTATGAAATGCCAAGTCCTTAGTCACATGGACAAAATCTAAATCACAATTCAAAGAGCAGTGATCTAGTATCAAAAAAGACTCTTCAGCAAACAGCATTCAGCATACACCTGGACTGAGCACCCTTCTCAATCCCCAGAAAAAGTTTAGGGAAACAGATGTGCCTTGCAACATTCCATGAAGATAAGCTAGTGTTGGCACTGGTGAACCAACGTGGGGAAACAAATCCCAGAATCTAGGATCATCATTGGAAAGCACCCAGCAAGTAGGCACCTCCAGTCACTTTACACCAAGAGGAAGCCTCCAACTTAAGTTTTATCTCAGATATTCTCAGCTTCTGTGATACTATATATGGTAGAGAGAGAATCTATAACAACTCCATTTATTAGGGACTTTATACAGAATGTCAAAACCAACCTTAATTTCCATCCATAAGTCAACAGGCACCCACTGCTCCCTCTTAGCGCTGTTTTTGCTGCTTCTCTCCTCGTATTCAGCACTTTTGGTCATCTCAAAGTAACCTTTCCCCAATCTAATCATTCAACATAGAAATGCAGCTCTTCACAGAAATCCTATCTAATGGTTTAATTCCATTCCCTCCTTTGAAACTGAAGTGCCTATCTCCTGAATGGAGATACAGGGTTACCGTGTGCAGTAGAGAAAGTGGGAATCAGTAAGGGACTTCGTCAGCAGGGAATGATCAAGAGAGGGTCAGAGGGACTCTGCACACAGTGGTTCTCTAGCACAAGGGATGATTTGTATTTTATTTTATTCTGGTATAGTAAACTACTGTATCTTAAATAGCTTATTCCAAAAGTTTTTCACACAGGGAACAGTGCCATTTTCAGGGCAATTGGAATTAATACTAAGTTTGAATAAATGGAGCATGTTGTCCGGTATTTAATATGATAAATGCTATTCCCTATAGATGTTCAGAAGACTTAATGCCAGTTCTTCAGATTCTTCTTGAAAAAATTGTGTACAGGAAGTAGTATTTCCTGTAAGGTGTTACCCAAATATCTGTTAATACAGAGGAGTAAGAAAACTAAATTTCATGAAAGCATGCACAATGTCATGTTTTCCTGTAGCATCAAAAGTGAAAAAGCTGCCACAACATAGTGGCAGCGCTGAATATTTTGCACTTTTGTAATGGCTCACTCTAGGTGACAGAAACTTGGAAATTTTGAAAGCTTTGGGTGGTGACTCATGGTGCACACAAAAGTCATTAATCATAGGTTTTCTCTAAGAACTGACATCTTAACATTCTCCTGTAATTTAAAATGGTTTGCCAAGTGACTTTGTGTTCTGAGCTACAGACATTCATACAAATCAACTTGAGCCAAAAAAGATTTATCAAAGTAATTTGATACTAATATATATAACATTTGTTCCTAAAATGAAAAACTGGTTGCAAAATTAAAAATATGTTCTGCCATCAGGAGAGGTATATGTTTGTCCTAGAAAAGTGACATTTTTCCTCTTCCCTTTGATTGTGTTCCTTAGAAAAATCCCTGACTTTGTGTTTAGAAACAAATGGATTTGATTTAATTTAACTGAGAGAGAATTTTAGATCTCAAAGTATGAATCCTTATAAATTGCTAAGGAACTATTACTGACAGTTTGATGTTGCATTCCTTTTAATTTGATGCAGTCTATTTGGAAGAGAGCTTCGCCTGAATGTAAAGAGAGAGATTTAAAAAGAGCATAATTAATAGAAGACTCTTTACCGTGTCATCGCTTATGCTAATATGTACACTTGTGATGCTTGCAGAACGTACTTGTCATTATCTAAGAGTAACATTTAGCTCAGCATGTTGGCTAACAGTATATCCTTGATCTGTCTAGGAAACCATATTTATTACTCACTGTAACTCCTCACAGAAGCAGTTTGTGGTGGATATAATATATAGGTCTTTTCTTATTTTCTCCTTAGCTACCAGTTTTACCAAAAACCCATATTCCTTATTCATAAGAATCTGTTTTTTTTTAAGTGCCTTGCTACCTGGGAGACCTTCCTGACATCTCAAACAGTAGATCTTCACCTGGGAGAAGATTCTGAAGATAAGCCTTGAATATATTTCTGATCTTCCTCTTCAGTTCAGTTTATGCCAACCAAAGAAGTGCTCTTTATATGAGATCAGATACATTATGAAATAAAACTGTAAAAATCAGTGACATCTAGAAAACCAGCCTATTGAAAACTCAGGTATTCTAATGTCCTGACCTACATTTTTGGATCATGGTATATATTGCTCAGTAATGATTTTACACATTTTAGGCAAGTGCTTGCATATAATTGTTTTCTTAAATATTGTATAATTTGGATAAAAATATTTTAAATATGTAAAAAAGCTCAATTTTAATAAAAAGTTTAATACAAATTGGTTTTATCCTCTTTCCTAGTCTTAAAGAATTAAATTTCCATTTTAGCTTGCTTTGTTGCATTTTGTTTGTAAGATAAATTTCCCACATTTTGTAAAACTACATAACAATTTTCAGGTAGTTGATCATTAATTTTTTTAATTGATTATGCTGGTGTCAGTCCATGATGAAATGGTAGCTAACTTTTATCACAAGTCTGGTTTTGACCTTCCCTAATTCTCTACGAAGTATAGATCAGTCTGTCTGAAATTTTCCATTATGCTCTTACGCTAGGGTAGAATTTTAATGGAAGTTTTGAGCCAAATTCACAATACATCAAAAACTACTTGATTTAGAAATACTTTTATTTTTTTATGGTGGTGATTTTTGGTAGCCACAGAAAACTGGTAACTGACTTTTAAAGGTGAAAGTAGTGAATTTAGTTAAGAGCAGTTTATGCATACGTTGGGGATTTTGGTGTGTATATATAATTTAGTTCATACTAGCTGGGTGTGAGCTTGTTAAAGAGTTTGTTGGAGCTGTCTTGACACTAAAATCTGCGTAGACCTAGTAACTAGAGAGGTGTGAATGGCTCGCCAAAAGATATTTGATGCTCCAAATTAATTTGAGACACATTATCTGATGTTCACCAAATATAAGATCTCAGGGCAATGAAATAGTACTTGTCCCAGTGCAATTGCATTCCACGATGCTTTATGTGGGACAGAGGAGCAATTTACATCAACATGTAGTGTGAAAAGTTAAACAGATGCTCTATTAAATTAATACAACATACAAAGGATTCAAATCCATTTGAAATTTACTAAGGAGTAAATGTGATGAGTTTATAAACCTTCATAACAATTTTACTTACTGTCTGTTATTCTCAGTATTTGTGTTTATTAAGCACCTCTCTGTGGCCGTAGGTGCTTTTACAAGATTAAAAAGCATAATACAAAATGAAAAACTCACTGCATATGTAATGAACTATATCAGGAAGTAGTTTTCAGGGAACAGATATAACATGCTCCCTATATAAGGCACCACTAAGTATGTCAGTAGTAGCTGTAGTTTTTGATTGGTCTTTCACAATAGCCCAGGGCAGAATGTGTTGCAACAGTTCAATCTTAGAGGTGACAAAGACATGGATGCCTATGGTGAGATGCATGTCTAGAGGAAAAAAATGTTTATTGGGCTTTTGACCGCTGCTGCTATCTGAGAATCCATATGTAGCCCTGCATTAATAATCAGCACATTGATCTTGCCTTAGTTCAAAGTGGGTTCTGACTCAGCAGGATAATGGGCTAAAATGCAGTCTAGCCAGTTTAGAAATTGAGAAAGATAACATCAAAGTCAGGTCCCCCTCCCCATCCTTTTTTTTCCAAACTACCCATGACAATGTTGGAGAAGACAATTTATTACCTGATTTTAGTGGCAGAATTTCAGAAAGAATATCACTAAAATAAAGATAGTACAGTAAATCTAAGCATAAAAGTAACATTCATCATTGCATGTTCTGGCCAGTGGATTACTATTTTTTATTGTTAATACCCCTCACTTCTATTTAAAAAATAGATATTTCTGTGTCATATCAGCAAAATTGCTGGTTATTGAAGGACTGATGAGGGTAAAAGTCAGAGTAATAAGGATCCTCAAACATGACCTTAAGTTATCTTTAAACAAAACAGAAACTTTCCTGTAAAACAGCGGACTTCCTGACACTGGTGATTGTCGTGTTCTAATAGCTGTAACAGAGCATGTGCAGTATTGGTGGTGGGAAGTAATTAGTAAGCCAAGTGTGTATAAAGCACTGCTCAGCTTTCTAGTTTTGATTATGTGAACAAGTTATGAACTGTCCATTTGACCACATTTGCCTAGACTTTAACTGTAGCATTATATCCATGGAAGGGAGGCCTTATCTGTACGGGAGCCACAGAGGCAGTTCAGTGAGCGCAGGAGAAAGTGACAAATAGGTATTAATGATTTATTATAGTTTCAGTCACAGAAATCCTGGCCTATGGAGCTAAGTTTAAACACAGCCCTGGCAGCCCACTAGAATGCTTTTCAAACAGAACGTCACACTCCCTCGGCTGAGCCTTGGAGGGAACAAAGGTATGGTGACAGTGTTTTACATCACCAAAAAATATAGATGTACCACATATCACCTGAACCTGAAGGAGAGATGGCCACAAACTTTCAGTGAGTCAATTTAAGGAAGTATTTCTTCACAATGCACAATTAACCTGTGGACCTCATTGCCAGGGGATGTTGTGAAGGCCAAATATATATCTAGGTTTAAAAAAGAATTAGAGAAGTTCATGGAGGATAGGTCCATCAATGGCTATTAGCCAAAATGGTCAGGGAGAGAACCCCATGCTCCAGGTACCCCTAATTTCCAATTGTCAGATGCTGAGACTGGACACCAGGATGGATCACGCAAAATTGTTCTGTTCTATTTATTTTCTCTGAAGCATCTGGTGAGAGGACAGGATACTGGGCTAGATGGACTTGCCCCAGTATAGCCATTCTTATTTTATTTTTCCTTCAATTCACTAGTCAAAATCTTAGAGGACTGGAAAGCTGGAACTGTATTCTGTTTCAAATGTATGGTGATAGAATATGTACAGCTAAGGAAATGCACAATTTGAAAACTACCTTTATTTAAAAATGAATGGAAATAACTTACTCCAGAAACTGTTTTTTCTGTTAAAAATATTTTTATATTTTGTGTGCAAGCAAATGATTCTATTTTAAAAGTTTTGATCTCGTCCACAGTGTGTTAAATCTTTGACCTGAGTCATTTTCTTTAATAAGTCTATCACCTCTAGTAGATTGTTTAAGAATTAAGCTTTATGGTGTTTGCATTAATATTTAATCAAGATTGTCAAGTAAACTACCAAGTGTCAAATTCCAGGCTTAGAACCTTTAATCTATTGTTTGCATTCAACGAAAACAGTCTTGTAAGTCTGATTATGCAATATGATATCATATTTGCTATTCAACCAGCAAACCATTTTTAGGCAGATATATTTGTTTTGTAGGGAATATAAGTAAGCTTGTTGAATTAAAAGTTAGAAAACATGGCAGTTTCAGTATGTTTAAGTGTAATATATGTTTGAGTCCTTAGGTCAAAATTTTAATATCAGTAAAGCAGTACACATATTACTGTTGTAAGTGGAAAGAAATGACTTGATTAATTCCCAATTATTTTTTAGTCTCTGGAAGCATGTTTATTTCAATTGTAAATTAAGATTTTTTAATAGTGAGAAAAATAATCTATACCTGAGCAGGAGCTCCATATGCATTGAACTACCACAGAGCATGTTACTCTTGCAAGGAAAATCTTATATTCAACATTATTTGGAGGCTGGGTCAGAAAATTGAAATCCGGTCACATCCTGACAAGCGCTGAACAGCTGATCTTGCACAAAAGCTCACAGAAATTGCATGTGCCCAACACAGCTTTGGATATGACCCTTAAAAAGACATTTTTAAGGGTCTATTTAAGGACAAGAGATATTTGTTAGAGACATTCCCAAGATTTTCCATTTTGAAAGCAAATTACATTCTTAACATTCACAGGTACAATTTTTTCAGCTCCTTTTAATTCTTGATTTTTTTTTCCAGTAATATGCTGTGCTTCCAACTCAATCAACTAAAGGAGCTATTGAAGTAGAAATTATAAGTCTGCAAGCTTCAGAAAGTCTATTTTTCAAAGTGTTTAAAAAAAAAAGTGAAGGAGGAAATTATTAAATCAGGACCTAAACAGGAAATCCACTTTGTGTAGTGCTTTCTTTCTTAGTAAGAAAAATTATGCACCCAGACTCTGTAGGTTGGGTCTCAGTGTCTTTGGAAGCTGCCTTAACATACATTATTCTGTCAGAGAAACAAAGGAGAACAAATCTTAAAGCATTCAGTTATTTTTAATATTGATTTATCTGATGTAAACAGGGATCATATCTCTTTATTATGGTCTCTTTCTCTGGAAGTCCCTATCAAAATGACAAGGGCAAACAACTATAGGAATGCAAAATAAAAGTAAATTGGAACCAGCTTGTTTAGAAGGGTGCTCATTGCCTCTGAAAATCAGGCCCCTACTAAGTGTTTAAAGTTGGGTACCATAAACTGGAAACTACTTTTGATTAATTTGGACCTACATCTTCCAGTTCAGTTTCTCCATTTGCAAAATGGAACAATACAAATCTAAGGGGTGAGCTGAGGGCTAATTAGTTACAGTTTGAAGATGAAAAGTGTTTCACCACCTAGCTCTCTCCAAGTTTTGTCCACATGTCATAGAATCATAGGACTGGAAGGGACCTTGAGAGGTCTTCTAGTCCAGTCCTCTGCACTCATGACAGGACTAAGTATTATCTAGACCATTCCTGACAGGTGTTTGTCTAACCTGCTCTTAAAAATCTCTGATGAATGTCATAAATTTTGCATGGATGATAGAATTCTCATTTGCATAGAAGGAAAAACATCATCAGTGTATTTGAAATAGATATTTTATTTGAGAGCATAAGGAAATTGGTTTTTACCTTTATTTTATTTTTATTTTATTTGAGGGGAGCTAAAAGAAGATTAAAAGGGGGTAACGTGTTAAGTTATAGCACCCAGGGCCTGAAAGGAAATAGTTAATTGAGAATAGCTCCTAACAGACTATGGGTTAGGTTCAGGAACAGCTCACTGGGAGAAAACTGAACTTTATAAACCAAATTAATTGTGGCAGTTTGTCCTATTAAAGTGAGCTGTTCAATGTATATTGGTGACTCCCAGAATATTAGTTTATTGTCTTGAGCTGCAGATGTTTTGTTATCATCTCATGGAGTGGAAGAATAAAAAAATCAGACAAGAAATATAATGGGGTAGATACAGAAAGGCTTATGTTTACTATGTTAAACGTTGAAGCCTGAGGTATTTTTTGATTGATGTTCTCTTTACTATTTCATTGTACAATTTTCTTTGCTGCTGCTATCTGCTACCCTATCCTGATGTTTTAAATTCATAGTATCCACCTTTGTCCCCTGTTTCTGAAAAGAATGAGATCTCAACATTGCTTGTTAGGTGTGTGCTCTTCATGATTCATAGAGGATCAAAGGCTTAAACTGGCATCTTAGGGATTTTACTAGGCAATCACTTTACTACTTCCATGGCACAGGAATAAGGTGACCAGATAGCAGGTGTGAAAAATCGGGATGGGGTGAAAGATAATAGGAGCCTATGTAAGAAAAAGCCCCAAATATCGGGACTGTCCCTATAAAATTGGGACATCTGGTCACCCTACACAGGGACCTTTTTCAAACCCATATGTTGCAAATAGATATGTTTAATATCATAATACAGTACCTTTTAATAGACTACAGTGTCACTCACTAATGTTAAATTGTACAATATCCCAAGGGTTTTTATGTAAATTCCTATATATCTAGTCTACTGCCCTAGGCATACTGGAGCAGAGTCATTATCTGTTAGAAAGAGGTGTAGGCCTCATTTATACAGTCATATTTTGTGCTGCTGAGATTTGTCTTGTAAAGGTTACTTTTACTTTTTTTCCTCTTCCTTTCATCTTTCTCTTTCACCTTTTTTCTGTTCTCTTCCTCCTTGCCTCACTTTCTCTTCCTATTCTCCTCCAACAATATTTGTTAGTATATTTGCTTTTTCTAGGCACCTGGAAAACTCTTGTTTTTATTCCCAAAGGTCTCTGGAATTTGGGGCTTGATCCTGCACCATTGTAATCTGAGTGTTTTGCCACTGACTTCAATCAGAATAGGATAGAATCTGTAATGGGCATGTGGGCTGGTATGCTGCTTTGCCAGCCCCACAATAACCAGTCAGATAGCTGTCAGTCAGTTGTGGTCACTTTTTTCCAGAGATGCCTGTATGGAAACATATAAAGAGTCCATACAGAGCAAAAACATCAGTAGCAAAACAGATAGCAACCTCAGTCAATAACTATCATCATACAGACCTGTGGGCAGGGTCCCAGTTTACACGCGGCTGTTTCCCCTCTTCCTGTCTCCCAAGCAGCCCTTTATATTTCTGCTGCTCCCCCTGAGGGTAATTGGCACCTGCATTAAGCCTTTAGGGTCTGGGCTAGGGAATGCCCTTGTACCCTGTCAAAGGGCACTTTGTTGGTTCCAAAGGTGGGAGTGGAGCCTGGAAGGCATAAGTGTTTGAAGTATGTGCTAAATGTGTACTCCACAGGATTCGCCATTCTCATCTGGCCAGTCAGGGAAGAAAAAAGCTTTCCTAACAGTTGTTGGTATTTAGGTTCCTATCAGCAGAAAGGAGTCCAGCCTACTCATGAACCCCCCCCCTTTTTTCCCCCTCCCCTGTTGTTTGCAGTTCGAGGGCAAATGCCATCAGTAGATGCTATGGTGTTTACCACCACTTGTAGTGTGTATGTGGACTCTAGGCTGGACAGGTACATGACTGATTCCTTCTTGAATCTGGAGGCTGTTGTTGCAGAACGTGTATACATGATGCTGTTTACTTATTTTAATTGTCTATTTTCATAGCAGAAAGCATTCAACTTGAATTCTTAGTTAATAGTCAATATATTAACACTGAATGAGAAGAGAACAAAGAAACTTTTGAGGTACTTCTTGAGAAGGAAGGCTGAGAGCCCTGTGAAAGATGAAATGAATAAAAATTGATGGGAGTTTCTAAGATGTCCCTCATACAGGTATATAGGAAATTTTGTATTACTACAGTGTTTAACTTAAGGCTATTCATTGGCAGTCTGCTGGCTTGCATATGTGTCTCAGTTTTGCTAACATTTTTTCATGCCCTTCAGAAATAATATACTGTATCTCCCTTGTTTTGTTCCTTTATAGAAAATGAGGGTTCCCTCTCCCCTGTCAAAAAATTCACTGTATAATCCAACCGGGATATCAGTAGCAATCAGATAGTGGCACACACATTATTATAAATTTGGTGTGCTAAATGTGTTCCTGTTTAGCATCCTAAATCTTTATATGTTTGTTGCTTTACCTATTTTTATTAATCTAGTGTGGGTTGGTGTACTCTGACAAGGCAATTGCTAGAAGATTAAAAAAATACAATACAAAAACCTATAAGTTACAATGTATTTTGTTACATAAGAGCACAAGATACAGAATTACTCTTATATCAAAAGTCACCACAAAGGCCTCTTCACTAGCATTTCTCCACTGTTGAACTACCGTGGGTTCAGTAATGGTGTTTTAAACACCCATGTAGTCTATCCTTGCACAAACTAGGCTATGGATGACGCAATAATGTGTTGGGTGGGCCTTATATTACTAAAAAAGAGACCCAGCTTTAGTAATGACTTTAAACCAGGAGGTTCTGAAGAGGTAAATGCACAGAGCATGCACTGTATTAGCAGAAGCTCCTAGCAGCTTTAGGAGGGTGCTGCAGACAAGTGCAGCTACAGTGTGAGATGGGAGTTATGATGAAAAGTGCTATAACATTGTGAAAAGCGGTGGGTATAGTCCTGAGATTAAATTGGAATGTCCAGCCATCCTGAATCTCTGCATTGTGGGAGTGCATATATCTTTGTATGGACGGAGGGGGCAAGGGATGTCTGTAGCTTGACGCAGAGATGGAAATAATGTATTACCACAGGAAAATATATGCATATGTATGAAATATATCGGCATACATGACTGTAGGTATTAGTAGATATCTGGGGGTATATGCATGTCTCTGATCTACTTCTGAGAAGAGCAAGGAAGAATCTGTGAAATTGGCTGGGTGAGCGTCATTGTCTAAATACAAAACAACAAGGAGTCTTTGTGGCACCTAACAAATGAATTTGGGCATAAGCGTTCATGGGCTAAAACCCATTTCATCAGGTACATGGAGTGGAACATATAGTAGGGAGGTATAAATATACAGCATATGAAAAGGTGGGAGTTGCCTTACCAAGTGGGGGATCAGTGCTAATGAGCCAATTCAATTAAGGTGGAAGTGGGCTATTCTCAACAGTTGACAAGAAGGGGTGGAAATCACTTTTGTAATGTTAATGAGGCCAGTGTAAACAAGGTGGCCCATCTCAAACAGTTGACAAAATGTGAGTATCAGCAGGGAGAAATTAGTTTTTGTAGTGGCCCATCCACTCCCAGTTTTTATTCAGACCTAATTTGATGGTATCCAGTTTGCAAATTAATTCCAGTTCTGCAGTTTCTTGTTGGAGTCTGTTTATGAAGGTCTTTTCTGTTGCAGAATTGCCACTTTTAAGTCTGTTGTTGAGTGTCCAGGGAGATTGAAGTGTTCTCCTACTGGTTTTTGAATGTTCTAATTCCTGATGTCAGATTTGTGTCCATTTATTCTTTTGCATAGAGACTTCTGAGTTTGGCCAGTGTACATGACAGAGGGGCGCTGGCACATGATGCTATATATCACATTGGTAGATGTGCAGGTGAACGAGCCCATCATGGTGTGGCTGATGTGGGTAGATCCTATGATGGTGTCCCTTGAATAGTCTCCAAGGTGTCACAAGGACTTCTCATTGTTTTTGCAGTTACAAACTCACACGGCTACCACTCTTAAACCTGTCTAAATACAGCAGATCCTTAATGTTCTCTACAACTGCATTGTCCAAAATATGTCTACTCACAGATCATTACATATTCAGATGGTGACCTCTGGGGAATTTTTTTCTGGTATATAATTTAACATTTAATATTTGTATTCTTTGGATTTTTGAGACCATTTTCAAATTGGAAAAAAATAAACTTTTAAACTTTTAACTTTAATTGACTTTTTAAACTACTTTAAAGAAATAATTCCATTCTAGCTGATAAACAATAGAACACACAATGTTATGAAAATAATGGACTTGTTTTAGAAGCTATGCCACCCACCAAAAAGCATGCCATAATTTTTCAGCATTAGCTGCATATATAGCATATAATTCAAAATGGAGAAACTAAACATTAACACTGATTGGCAAATTTAATAATTTGACTAAATAGCATGAATAGAATCAATATTTGGGTAAAGAAATACTGCTGAATATCTGTTCTCCAATCCTCAGTTGCCAGATTTTTGACTAGCATTGATTGTATTTGGGGATTATACACACAGGTAAGGAATTGCAGGTTCAGATCTTATGTTAAGACACAATTTGGGAGGAGCAAATCACAATTTGGGCAGGAGCAAAGGAGGACTAGGGTTACTACAATAAGTTCACACAGTTTCTTTGGTTAGTAATGCTTGATCTCAAAGGCCACAGTTCAGCAAAGGATTCAGTATGTATTTGCTTAAATCATATTGAAGTCATGTACTTAATATTAAGCATGTACTTAAAATGACTCATGGACAAAGGTTCTGATTTTCAAGATACAGAAGGCTGAGGTTCAAAGTGTAACCTTATATTTATGTGTTCCCAATTAGTAATTTAAAAATAAGGAATAGAACCAAACTGAATTATTTAAGGTTCGAGCCTCCAGGGCAGTTCAGATAATTACATTTAGTGGTGGACTGTGAATGATACAGTAAGTGATAAAATTAAAGACTTTGCTGAACTATTTTATATTAAATAAACAGGCATTACAATTTCCATTTTGGCATTAACCAACACTGTATTGATACTCAAATTCTAAGATGAAATGATGCATCTTTAGTGATCAGTCCCTAAATGAGGAGAATGGGTATACCCCTTTCTAATGGTACCTTGATGGTGGCTGGGCACATGTACTCTAAAATTAGCATGTTACCCTTTTTAAAATCAACTATCATAATACCCCTTAACTAATTAACATTAAATCCACCTTTTATCATATCTAGATATATACTACCATCATTAAACATTTTCTACTTTCTCATTGGTTATCTAACATTAAACATCATCTTAGCATCTGTATATATACCATACTAATCACGTGAACATTTTATTTAAAACAACTGTAAAAACCAGTTTGGACCAAAACATTTACATTGTGAGTGAGGATTATTTCCAACTTGCTTCTGAGTTTTCTCACTTCACTTTACTCCTATTTTTCCAAACCCCTCCTGACTATTCTCAAGCCTATATTTAGGAAACAGATGTTGGACCTACTGACACTTCATCACATTTCTATGCAAACAAAAGCAGGCATGAGCTCTCTGGGGTATAAAAGGCCTTCTGGAAGGCATTATAGATTAAATAGGAACCTTGTAGGCTGATGGGCAAGCTCACCAGCTGGATGAAGTGCAATAAAGCTCCTAACAGTTTAATCCAAGGTGCTTTCCTCATGGCTGGTTTTATTTTCAAACAAGAGTAAATAAACCCAAATACCAGGTATTAGCCACTCAAAGCTCTTCTACTTCAACCGGGAGGGATGGATAAGGACACACTCTGCCTGGCTACCGTGGAGAGACTCACACTAGATCTTCCCTGACCCTGGATTTCTCCTGTCTGTTGCTCTTGTTTAAGAGGAAGGAAGCCTTATTTCTGGCCTCTTGTAGGTCACCTGTGGGCTCCTAATCATGTTCCTGTGACCACAGTTCTGAGTTTTAAAGGGTCATGAAAGGTACATGGGAACATACACATGTTCCCTGTATAACCAACCTGTAGGAGAAGATGCAGTCATGGTGAACGGGGAGAGGAGGATTCCAGGCATAGGTGAGGTTACCAGAGATGAGAGTGAGAAGGGAAAAGGAAACATCAATTAGCCAATAAGAAGTGCTGATCAAGTGCTATGAATGAGATAAGCTCTTCTATGGATCTATAGACTAACTCTTAACTGTAAGAATTCTTGTTCCTAATTTATATGAATTGCTTCAAGAATTTATATCTCAAAGGTTGCATTTGGGTCATATAATGTAAGGGTTGCTATGGGAATTCTTCTTTCCATTACTCAGAAAGCCATATTATGCAAGTTGGCAAGGATGATCAAAATGATTGCTGTATATACATTCATTCACTCTTAGTAGCATTTATGTACTGTGCTGACCTTTTTGGAAACCAAGGGCACAGAAATCAGAAGAGCTGTTTTCCTTGTTTTATATGTCAAGCCCTTGATATATGTATTTGCATTTTGATTTAGTGACAGAGTCCTGTGTCACCTTAAAGACTAACTAAAGTATTAGAGCATAAGCTTTCGTGGGCTAATACCCACTTCGTCGGATGCATGCAGTGGAAGTATCCAGGGGCAGGTATAAATAGGTAGGCAAGAACCAGGTGGGAGATAACAGGGTTAGTCCAGTGAGGCTGAACCAGCTTGTTATCTCTAATCAGGGCGGGTGAGGTGTTCCTCTAGCAGCTGAACTGGAGGTGTGAATAGCGAGAGAAGAGAAGCTGCTTTTGTAGTTAGCTAGCCACTCATAATCTTTGTTCAATCCTTGATTGATTATATCAAATTTGCAAATGAATTGCAGCTCTGCAGTCTCTCTTTGCCATCTGGACTATTTTTGAGAATGTGAATTGGCTGTATGTTCTGAGAATAAGCTTGTTTGTGAGGATATTGTATTTGGACTGCAAATTGAGACTGTATTGTCTGGACTGCAAAGAGAGACTGCAGACCTGCAATTCATTTGCAAATTTGATACAATCAATCAAGGATTGAACAAAGATTATGAGTGGCTAGCTAACTACAAAAGCAGCTTCTCTTCTCTCGCTATTCACACCTCCAGTTCAGCTGCTAGAGGAATACCTCACCCTCCCTGATTAGAGATAACAAGCTGGTTCAGCCTCATTGGACTAACCCTGTTATCTCCCACCTGGTTCTTGCCTACCTATTTATACCTGCCCCTGGATACTTCCACTGCATGCATCCGACGAAGTGGATATTAGCCCATGAAAGCTTATGCTCTAATACTTTAGTTAGTCTTTAAGGTGCCACAGGACTCTTTGTCACTTCTGCAATTCCAGACTAACACAACTACTCCTCTGATTCATTTTGGTTTAGTTACATTGTTTATTTAGAATGTGTGCATTGCAAGATTGTGCATATTATCCTTGGAAATCTCTCTGCAGCAAAATAGACCAATAATACATAAATAATTAGCACTGCACAGTTGTATTGTTTCAGGAAAAATTAGTGTTGGCTAGCAAGCAACTCCAGTAGGAGAAGTAAAACAAAGATTCCTTCTAGCTAAGCTATGAAGAGCTGTGCTAGCTTGTTTTAGTGGGAACTTTTATCCAGTGTTTCATTTACATTATCTCTATGTACAAACTCTACCTATATTTCAGGGAGCAGTGAGTATTTAATATTTAAATTAAGTTCTGGCTGCATCAGAGGTTGACACTCTCCCAGTGTGCTACTTTAGTGGTTGAGAGCAGGCAAAACGTTTGTTCTAACCATCCCCAGGTTTAATAGGGAAAGGAGATCTTATTTTATCCTGTAGGTTTTCCAGAGCCTGAATATAGGTCATATACAAAGATCATCTTTTCTCTCAAGCTATTTTTGAGAATGTGAATTGGCTGTATGTTCTAAGAGAGTTCTAAGAAAAGCTTGTTTGGGAGGATTTTGTATTTGGATGTTGGTGTCAATGTGTATATTGTATCATTTACTTTGTGCGCAGAGCTTCAGATGGGTGCAATTTTAAATAAATAATATAGTTTGAGTGTACAGATAAGTGTGAGAAAGTAAAAGAATGCACACTCTCCACTTGTGCTGTGTATAAATAAATATGATGTGGTATAGAACAAAGTATAGACACTTCTCTGAAATGGCTGCCTCAATCATGAGTGACAAAATCATGAATGTGTTTTGTAGGTCACCACAAATAAGTATCAATAAAGATTTGACAATCACACTATAACATATTTAGTGTATAGCACATATAGTACATAAACAATCTCCAAGTATTTTCAAAAATGTTGAAAATTGGATTTGGATCCATCCACATATAAACAAGTATCCCGTTTCTATCTTAACACCAACTTTGAGAACTCAAGAGGAGAGGGAAATTTATAACTAAACAAAGGAAAAAACACTAACATTTATAGAGGGCTATAAACTAATGTTGTGTAAACCACTGGAAAACCTGGATTTTTCCCTTTTCATTGGTTCCATTTCTACCTACATGTGTCTCGACAACAGCTAGTTCTGATGGAGTGCCGAGACTACTGCCTATCAATATTTTCTCCTTGTTTCTTTGTATTGCTTCTCCATCTGTCTGTATCCATCTGTTGTTTCTTGTCTTGTACCTGGATTGTAAACTCCTTGGAACAGGGGTCATCTTTTTGTTCATATTTGTACAGAACCTAGTGCAATGGGTCTTGCTTCATGACTAGATCTCGTAGGTCCTACAGCAATACAAATAATAATAAATAATCAAGATAGCCAAGCCAAAGCCAATCATTGGCCTAAGAGTCCATTTTGCTGCACTGCACATTTCTTTTTCTGGGGAAATTCCACATTTTTGGGGGGTGGGGAAAGAGAGGAAACATTTTATGGCTCACATTTATCTTAGAATTGTTAAATGGTTATTTGAAACTGCTGAGGGGTTTGAAATGTTAGAATAATCCTCAGGGGGTGGATTAGTGGTCAGAGTGAAGGTAAGACGGTCAAAAGTGTTTTATAAATCCAGTTCATTACATAACTCTATTTATCACATGGATTTCCAACTCAGCATGTATGGCACATATATTTGTGTCAGGTGTATGTTGAAAATTGGCACCTAAGTATTACATATTTGTGTTCCCGTTGATCTAACTCTTGACATTTGATACTCCTATCCATTCTGAGCTGCTCAAAGCATGAAACTTTTCAGATTTGAATTTTGACTTTTCAATCAAATCACCTAAAAGTCAGTGTTTCTTATGGGATATTAATTGTTGAAATTTCTTTTTAATTTAGAATCTTGATATTCATTTTCACACCCAGTCATTGTGCAATACATGGAAATCCCACCATTTCAACTTTCCATCAAAAGGTGGTTATGAAATTTCTTTGTATTGGATCTGGCTCTAAAAGTCCCCTGACTTCAGTTGGCTTTGTGTCATGTCTCTTAATAAGCAGTGTTTTAAATAGGTAGTGCATTCTAATTAATAAATGTATGTAGGGAAAATTGTTCGTTAAAGGAGTCAAGACAATTCAGTGTTGATCTGAATATTTCTGGGGATTAATTTCTGTATGGTGATTTCTGTGTAGCGTTTTCCATTTTATCTCAGCTGTTTTCCATCAGTAGCAACATGTGTTGAATGGGGAAGCAATGAAATTTCAATTATAGGGCAACTGGACAGCTACAAATGCATGTTCTGCTGCTAGATGTCCTCCAGAAGGATGTAATCAATTCACCCTCTATTTGAATGATGTTTCAGATTGTGATCTTGTAAACAGATCTTTAAATATCTATTTTATAAAGACAGCTAAATTCCTGTAATTAGGAGGATTTTTTCCCTCAAATTAACCCTAAAAAGAAAAGGGGGTGGGTGAATATACAGCATCTTTGATTATGAACCCATAGTGAAAGAAGAGTGTTAATAATTTGAAATTTTTTTTAGAAAAGAAGAATACAGTTATTAAACAACAGCACCAACTAAATGCAATGTGTCAGAGATTAAATGAAAATGGTGTTTCTTTAATACTGAATCCCCCTGTAATTAATTTGGATAGAGAGCACTGGCACTTATTATTTGGGAATTCAATGAGAAAACAGGAAAACAAAACCCATGAAGTTCATATTTAACATTTGCAGAATTCACTTCTTAAAAGTGTTGAATGGCTATTCCATGGCCACGGTCTTCCCACTCAGTCCGCACAATGTTGTTATGCTGGTAGATGGTGTGGACATGGCCATAAATGTTTGATGTTTGCCATGTCTTCAAACAAATTTCAGTCACTAGGTTTTGCTTTCCACTATCCTTGGCTGAACATTTGACTGCATAACAACAGAATTGCAGACCACATAGCAATCCTACCACTTGTGCCACAGCCACATGTGGAACAGGTTGCAAAATAACTGCCCATGCCAGGCCCCTTCCTGGTTCTGGCGTAGGACCAATAATCAGTGGCTGAAGAACAGCCCCTTGGAAGTTATCAATGTAATTTAGAGCAGATCTGGACGATGAGAAAGCACACACTTCCAGTGTTGTTTGGCTCCCACAAAATGTGCAAAAGGGGAAAGAGGCAAATTTATTGAGCCTAATAGTCCCTTCTGGTTCTTAAGATGTAGTGTGTGCTTCTGTAACATGAGGATGTAACTAATTGCTTTTCTGAGCAGACATACGAAAGAAGAATTTTCATGCCAACTCTGGGAACTGTCCAGTGAAGAGGAGATGGGTGAGCCTATGGCAGTTTTTGTAAATGAGACCTTTATTGAGCTAACAAACATCATAAACTTATTTAACTGCTTTTTATCTATCCTTCTACAGGTTAGAGGAACTATTTTGAAACATTATTAAGTAGTCCTTTTCATAAATATTCCATTGCACCAAATTCAGAGATCATACTTAGAGGAGCATATGTTACACTTTCTTCTGACTCAGAGGGGTAGCCGTGTTAGTCTGGAATTGCAGAAGTGACAAAGAGTCCTGTGACACCTTAAAGACTAACTAAAATTTTAGAGCATAAGCTTTCATGGGCTAATACCCACTTCGTCAGATGCATGTATTTCCCACATACTATAGGGCAGGGGTGGGTAAACGTTTTGGCCTTAGGGCCACATCAGGCCTCAATATCATACAGAGGGCCAGGTAGGGAAGGCTGCGCCTCCCCAAACAGCCTGGCCCTGCCCCCATCCAACCCACCCACTTCCCACCCCTGAATGCCCCCCTCAGAACTCCTGACCCATCCAACCACCCCACACTCCTTGTCCCCAGACTACACCCTCTTGAGACTTTCACGTGGCACTGTCCTTGCCAGCAGGTACCTCCCCGAAGCTCCCATTGGCCATGGTTCCCCATTCCTAGCCAATGTGAGCTGAGGGGGATGGTGCCTGCAGGTGAGGGCAGCGCTCAGAGCCCTCTGTCCTTTCTTCCAGGGGCACAGAAAATGCTGCTGGCCCCTTCTGGGAGTGGCAATCCCATGAGCTGGATCCAAAGTCCTGCTGAGCTGGATCTGGTTCAAGGGCTGTAGTTTACCCACCCTGCTCTAAAGTTTTAAATTGTTTTGGTTTTGAGTGCAGTTATATAACAAAAAAAATTCTGCATTTGTAAATTACACTTTCGTGATAAAGAGATTGCACTGCAGTACTTGTATGAGGTGAATTGAAAAATACTATTTATTTTGTTTATCATTTTTACGGTGAAAATATTTGTAATAATATAAAGTGAGTGCTGCACACTTTATATTCTGTATTGTAATAGAACTTAATGTATTTGAAAACAAAAATGTAGAAAAACATCCAAAAATATTAATCAAATGAATACCAGTTGTAATTTATTAAACAGTGGGATTAATCATGATTAATTTTTTAATCACAATTCATTTTTTTGAGTTAATTGCGTGAGTTAACTGTGATTAATCGACAACCCAAGTTTGTGGTTATTAGGATAATCAATAATACATGCTAACCTGCCATTTAGTGGTAAGGTGGGAAAGGAGGTAAGTGAATAAAGACATCCGACTTCTGGTCAGCCAGCCAACTATAACTGGATAAATGAGGCAACATATTTTTCTGTCTATTCTTCTAGTCATTTGGTGAGTTTGCTTTGACTGTTGCATTTCGTGTGGTAACTTTCCACATGATCTTACTAGCTGGAATGTTCTCCAAGACTACATTTAAAGTCATTCTTGCAGAATTTTAGCAGGAAGTGAATTTCTAAATGATAAATGCACAGGAAACTTGATTACAAGAGATACCTCTACCCAATAGGGAACAGAAACATATCAGCTGACATAAATGTCAAATCAACTACTTGAATTTTTAATTCTAGTTGCAAACAATGCATAGACCAAGAATTATTAAAAAAATCATTCAGAAATTAATTTGAAATAATAAATATTTCAGGAAAATCATTATGGACCATTCATGAGTAGAAAAAGAGGCAACAGATTACTCACTATGAATTACTTACCCAGCTCTAGTGCTGATGTCAGAAATACTACATAATGTCAAAAGGAAACTGATAGGAATTGGAGCAGGTGAATACAAATATTTTAAAATATGTTAATGCTAATGGAATAACTCCTAATAAAAAACCAAAATGGTTAACACTAACAAAAGAAGACAAGAACATGGGGCAGAGGACTGACTTTTAGATTTGTGTTTATACAGTCCCTGGCACAGTGGGGTCCTGATCCAAGCCTGGGGATCATAAGTGCTGCTGCAATAAAAACAACAATGAGGTTTGTCTCTGCAATGAACTGTACCTGCACAAAAGAAATGCAAGTTCATTCTATCAGGTGCAGCGTGGTTTCACAAAGACAAGGCTGGTCCACTGAAATTTTGATCTATATATTTTTTTAAACTGCTTGCTAAACACTGTCTAATGTAGACTTAGTTCTCAGAAACATTTCTCCCATACATCTGATGGCTGCTTTTAATTTAGTTGCTTATTTAGAGCTCAATCATATGGTGCTTAGTGTTCCCAATTTAGCTCTTACTGAATGTTAGGTGGCATGATTGCTATTGAAACCCACGACAGAGTGGAAAAGCAGTGGGGGAGCAAATTTTCTAAGTGAAAGTACTGGCTTGGCAGCAGCCTGCAGTGCTTGTGCTGGGACCAGCTTTTCACCTCTTCATGTTACAGATGGTAAACTGGAAAGTATTAGCCTTTAGATTTAGCTTTTCCTTAATAAAAATTAAAGTTAAATACAGTGCAGTTATATGTGAAGGCATCTGAATATTGGCGACCGCACCAATCCTGGCGAAAGCAATTCATAGTATCATAGAAGAGGAGGATTGGAAGAGATTTCAGGAGGTCATCCAGTCCAGCCCCACAAGAAGGACCAAATCCCAACTAAATCACCCCAGCCAAGGCTTTCTCAAGCTGGGTCTTAAAAACCTCTAAGGATGGAGATTTCACCACCTCCGTAGGTAACCCATTCCAGTGCTTCACCACCCTCCTAGGGAAACAGTGTTTCCTAATACCCAAGCTAGACCTCCCCACTGCAATGTGAGAACGTTGCTCCTTCTTCTGTCATCTGCCACCACTGAGAACAGCCAAGCTCCATCCTCTTTGAAACTGTGCTGAAGGCTGCTATCAAATCTCCCCTCACTCTTCTCTCCTGCAGACTAAATAACCCCAGTTCCCTCAGCTTCTCCTCATAAGTCATATGCTCCAGTCCCCTAACTATTTTCTTATTTTTGATGCCCTCTGCTGAACTCTCTACAATTTGTCCACATCCTTTCTGTAGTGGAGGCACCAGAACTGGACATAATTCTTCAGATGTGGCCTCATCAGTGCCGAATAGAGGGGAATATTTCCCTCCATCTGTTGACAATGCTCCTGCTAGTGCAGCCCAATAAGCCATTAGTCTTCTTGGGAACAAGGCACACTGTTGATTCATATCCAGCTTCTCATCCACTGTAATCCCCAGGTCCTTCTCTGCAGAACTGCCGCTTAGCTAGTGGTCCCTAGCCTGTAGTAGTGCATAGGATTCTTGTGTCCCAAGTGCAGGATGCTGCACTTGTCCTTGTTGAACCTCGTCAGATTTCTCTATCTAGGTCACTCTGGATGCTATCCCTACCCTCCAGCATATCTTCCTCTTTCCCCAGCTTAGTGTCATCTGTGAACTTGCTGAGGGTGCAATCCATCTCATCATCCAGATCGTTAATGAAGATGCTGAACAAAACCGACCCCAGGACTGACCCCCTCGGGCACTCCGCTTGATACCAGCTGCCAATTGGACATCGAGCCATTGATCACAACTACTTGAGCCCGATGAAGTGTGCTGAGTCTTCATTTATTCACTCTAATTTAAGGTTTCCCATGCCAGTAATACATTTTAACACTTTTAGAAGGTCTCTTTCTATAAGTCTATAATATATAACTAAACTATTGTATGTAAAATAAATAATGTTTTAAAAATGTTTAAGAAGCTTCATTTAAAATGCAGAGCCCCCAGATTGGTGGCCAGGACTCAAGCAGTGTGAGTATCACTGAAAATCAGCTTGTGTGCAACCTTTGGCATGCATGCCATGGGTTGCCTACCCTTGATCTAGCCAGCTTTAGATCCACCATTATAATCCATTCATCCAATCCATATTTTTTAACTTGCTGGCAAGAATAGTGTGGGAGACCATATCAAGGTCAAAGTTTGCTAAAGTCAAGATGTATCACATCCACCGCTTTCCCCATATCCACAGAACTAGTTATCTCATCATAGAAGGCAATGAGGTTGGTCAGGCATGACTTGTCCTTGGTGAATCCATGTTGACTGTTCCTGATCACCTTCCTCTCCTCTAAGTGCTTCAAAATGGATTCCTTGAGGACCTACTCCATGATTTTGCTGGGGACTGAAGTGAGGCTGGCTGGTCTGCAGTTCCCCAGATTCTCCTTCTTCCTTTTTTTAAAGATGAGTACTATAGTTGCCTTTTTTCAACCATCCAGGACCTCCCTCATTTTCAATGAGTTTTCAAAGATAATGGCCAATGACTCTGCAATCACATCAGCCACATCCCTCAGCACTCTCGGATGCAATACAGACGGGCCCATGGACTTGTGCATGTCTAGCTTTTCTAAATAGTCCTTAACCTGTTCTTTCACCATTGAGGGCTGCCCACCTCCTCCCCATACTTTGCTGCCTAGTGTAGCAGTCTGGGAACTGACCTTGTCTGTGAAGACTGAGGCAAAAAAAAGCATAGAGTACGTCAGCATTTTCCACATCATCTGTTACTAAGTTGCCTCCCCCATTCACCAAAGGTCCCACACTTTCCCTGGCCACCTTTTTGTTGCTAACATACCTCTAGAAACCCTTCTTGTTACCCTTCACATCTCTTGCTAGCCGCAACTCCCAGTTGTGCACTGCCTTGCTGATTACACCCCTGCATTCTTGAATAATATTTTTATATTCCTCCCTAGTCATCTGTCCAAGATTCCACTTGTAAGCTTCCCTTTTGTGTTTAAGTTTAATTCTTCAGCTGTTCTGGAGATCTTTCAGCCATTCTCTGATGGAGAGCATTGTAAAGGGGGGACAGCATATTAACAATAGCATTGTATTTTGAAGAGGAACAATGTCACTCTGATAAATACTGAAGGCAGGCAAGTTAGAGACAACAGAAAAATCTCCATTTTTCTTGTATTTTCATATGAATTTGTTATGTCAAATTAAATACAAGAAAAAAACTATGAGCCAGAAGATAAATACTGAGAGATCTTGATGGTAGCAAGCAAACAGTAACTAAGAGCTGTGATCTTTTGTTATATCATTTACTTTTTCTGTTAGTTATTGTGGTAGCCTCTGAGACCTTTTCCACTCAGAAGTATGTTGGGATGGCTTCTGAGACTTATCTTCTCAGTAGCTTTCAAGACCTTAACCACTCAGTTTCCAACAGTTCAGCTCAACTCCAAACTTGTTCCTGAAGTTTCTTTATTAGCATACAATCAAACGACACTTGAGTCAATGAGGGTCAAGAGTTAGGGGGTGGGGCAAGCACTTCACACATTGAAAGTTACCCAGAAACCCCCTTCCGTCATATACATTTATATATGATATTACATTTACTATATATTGCATCATGTTTTGGAATTGGCTTGATTACTTCGCAGGAACCAGTCCCTGTACAGCATACTCTGTCAACATGCTGTCCATGCTCGACTTTATTCTTTACCTCATCTTTAAGCTCCTGACTTCTCTAGTCTGTTATCTGTAAATGGTTCCTTGGGTGTTCTCCCTCTTATCTTAGCTAGCTCAGACATTCTTTCCTTTAGCTTACAGACCCATTTACTTATTTTAGGATAGACTGTTTTCAATCTGCTGGCTTAGTTCCCTCCCTAGTCCTGTTTTCCAAGAAATGAAATCTCCCCCCATGTTTAATGACATGTCAAGCCAGGCCTATATTTAATAAATGATGCTGTCACGAAGCCCATTGTTGAGATTAACATATATGTGAGTAATTAATAATTACCTATTTTTTCTGTTTGACCCAAGGAAACAATCAGATTGACAGTTGTATTTAATATAAAAGTCTAATTCTCCTTCAGTACTGATGACAATGGGAATGATCATAAGAATTCACTTAACAAACAGAGATGATAAAATGAAATGTCACATTTTATTACATACTTGTGTTCCATCTGTCTGAACAATTTTAAATGCCAGGTTTAAAAAAGAAAGTGCCAGCAGGCCATGTCTTTCAGTGGATGCTGCACACGGCTTCACTGGCTTTTAGCATTTGCTTTTCATTAAAAATATAATTCAGTAGCACTATAAACTCTTGAAAGGGGATGGGGGTAGTTGGGTTTGCAGTATGGCACTAATCTATTCTCCATCTGTATTCCTTTTCCTGATAAGGATCGTGTCAGTTGCTGCCTGTCATCCTCTGACTTGCTGGCTCAGATATGGTGCTTTCTATTGGTATATCCTCCTAAAAGTCCATTAAGGGAAGCTACATCCGTGTCTTGGAGTTGCTGAAGACCATCCTTGCTTTCCCTTGTCATGATTGTTAATGTGTCAGTGATAAGCACTTATACATGACTTTGGGTTTTTTACTGGCTGCAGTAGTTCTTTTGCTCATTATAAAACAATGGTGCTGCTGCATGGGAAATAACTCCAGAAAATCCTTACAGGATGTGTTTTAGTGTTCCCCACCTAATCAGACAGGTCTGGGGTCTATTATGTGGTCTTTTGGGAAAGACCACATAAGTTTTAAAAAGTTGCATTATCTTCCCAGTCTTCAGAGAAGGGCAACTAAAATAACTAGGGATTTGGAACAGGTCCCAGATGAAGATAAATTAAAGAGGCTAAGACTTTTCATCTCGGAAAAGAGGAGACTAAGGGGGATATGATAGAGGTATATAAAATCATGAGTGGTGTGGAGAAAGTGAATAAGGAAAAGTTATTTACTTGTTCCCATAGTATAAGAAGCACTAGGGGGAACCAAATGGAATTAATCGGCAGCAGGTTTAAAGCAAATAAAAGGAAGTTCTTCACACAGCACACAGTCAACCTGTGGAACCCCTTGACTGAGGAGGTTGTGAAGGCTAGGACCATAACAGAGTTTAAAAAAGAATGAAATAAATTCATGGGGGTTAAGTCCATTAATGGCTATTAGGCAGGATGGGTAAAGAATGGTGACCCTAGCCTCTGTATGTCAGAGGGTGGTGATGGAGAGAGATCACTTGATCATTACCTGTTAGGTTCACTCACTCCAGGACACCTGGCATTGACCACTGTCGATAAATAGGATAGTGGGAGGGATGGACCTTCAGTCTGGCCTTGTACGGCCATTCTTATGTTCTTAAGCTCTCAGATGAGCAGTCTGGAATATTTGTCCTTTCTACCAGCCTGTTGCTGTTACTAGCACTGGATGTTCTTGGTATTGTTATATAGCACCACCTTTGTCTGTTGCTTAACTTTTTTTCTCCAATCACCCTTATACATGTTCACCGTTCTGCTGACAGAAATCACCAGCATCTGTCTGTCTCTTTTTTTCAAACAGGAGGAAGGAGCAGTGCGTAGGGATGGTTAAACTTTTCTCATCTAGATGCTGAACACCCCTCAAACAGAGAATTATAGAAAGGTTATTGTGAGGCTGAAAGAGACCTCAAGAAGTCAAGCTCTCTGTACTGATCCAGGACCAGGAAAACCTAGATGATCCCTGACTGGTGTTTGTCCAGCCCATTTTTAAAAACTTCCAATGGGAGGGAATCCACAACCTCCCTTGGAAGCCTGTTCCAGAACTTATCTACCTTTATCGTTAGAAAATTTTCCTAACTCGTAACCTATATCTCCCTTGCTAACATACTCCTTGTCCTAACTTCAGTGAACAGGGAGAACAGTTGATCACTATCTTCTTTATAACAGCCCTTAACACATTTGAAGACTATTATCAGGTTTCCCCATGGTCTTCTTTTCTCAAGACTACACATGGTTGATTGTTGTAACCTTTCTTAATAGATCAGGTTTTATAAATCTTATCATTTTTGTTGTTCTCCTGTAAAAGCATAAGAACATACGAATGGCCATACTGGGTCAGACTATGGTCTATCTAGCCCAGTAACCCATCTCCAATAGTGGCCAGTACCAGAGCTTCCAAAGGAGTGAAAAGAACAGAGCAGTTTTGGAGAGAACAACCTCTGTCTTTCATTCCCAGCTTCTGGCAGTCAAAGGTTAAGGGTTGCACCTCATGTGGAGTTACCTCCCTGACCATCATGGCCAACAGGCATTGGTGGATTCATCCTTCATGAACTTATCTAGTTCTTTATTAATCCATTTATATTATAGCCATAACAACATCCCATGGCAATGAGTTTCACAGGTTAATTGTGCATTTTATGAAACAGTATTTCTTTTTGTATTTATCCTGCTGCCTATTAATTTCATTGGGTAATCCCTGCTCTTGCATTGTATGAAAGAATAAATAACACTTTTCTATTCATGTTTTCAGCACATTCATGATTTTATACACTCATTCATATCTTCCCTTAGTTGGCTCTTTTCTAAGCTGAACATCGTAATCTTTTTCTTGTTCACTCCCTTTTCCAAATCATTAATGAATATGGTCAACAGCACAGGTCCCAGTACCAATCTTAAGGGGATCCCACTGTTTACATCTCTCCATTGTGAAAGCTGACCATTTATTCCTAACCGTTGTTTCCTATCTTTTAACTAGCTACTGATCCATGAGAGGACTTTCCTTCATATCCCAGGACTATTTAGTGCCCCTAAGAGCCTTTGGTGAGGGCCGTTGGCAAGGCTGTCTGAAAAGCCAAGTATACTATGTTGATTGAATCACCTTTATCCACGTACTTCTTAACACCCTCAGTGAATTGTAATAGATTGGTGAGGCATGACTTCCCTTTAAAAAGGCTGTGTTGATTCTTCCCCAACAAATCATGTTCATCTATGCATCTGATAATTGTATTCTTTACTATAGTTTCAACCAATTTGCCCAGTATTGAAGTTAGGTTCACTGGCCTGTAGTTGCCAGGACTGCCTCTGTAGACTTTTTTAAAAAATCAGTGTTACATTATTAACTTCCAATCATCTTGTACAGAGTCTGATTTAAGTGATATAGGTTGCATACTATAGTTAGTAGTTCTGAAATTTCATAGTTGAATTCCTTCAGAACTCCTGGGTGAATACCGTCTGGTCCTGGTGAGTTATTACTGTTTAATTTATTAATTTATTCTAAAACCCCCTTCTATTGACTCTGGACTCTCCCCAGTTTGTCCACTTCTTTCCTAAAATGTGGCTCCCAGAACTGGGCAGAAGACTCCAGCTGAGGCCTCACCAGTGCCCAGTGGAGATGAACAATTACCTTCTGTGTCTTATGTATTACTCTTCTGTTAAAAAACCTTAGGATGATCTTAACCTTTTTTTGCAATTGTAACACACTGCTGACTCATTTTCAATTTGTGATCCACTATAACCTCCAGAACCTTTTCAACAATACTACCACTTAGGCAGTTATTCCCCTTATTCTAGTTGGGCATTTGTATTTTCCTTCCTAAGTGTAGTGCTTTGCACTTGTCTTTAGTGAATTTCATCTGGCTGATTTCAGACCAATTTTCCAATTAGTCATTTTGAATTCTAATTCTTTCCTCCAAAGTGCTTATAATCCCTCTTCCCCAGCTTGGTGTCATCTGCATACTCTCCACACGATTATCCAAGTCATTAATGAAAGTATTGAATAGTATCAGACCCAGCACTGACTCCTGTGGGCCCCGACTAGATACGCCTTCCCAGTTTCACAGTGGACCATTGATAACTGTTCTTTGTGTATGGTCTTTCTACCAATTGTACACCCAACTTCTAGTAATTTCATCTAGACCACAGTTCTCTAATTTGCTTATGAGAATGTCATATGGGACAGTGTCAAAAATCTTACTAAAATCAAGATATAACATGTCTCCTGCTCTCCTCCTATCCAGTAGGCCAGTAAGCCTGACAAAGAGGGAAGTGAGGTCGGCATGATTTGTTCTTGACCAATTCAGGCTGACCTTATAACCCTATTTGCCTCTAGGTGCTAACAAATTGATTGTTTATAGCATTGTCGGGTTGAAAGCTCAGCTCAGGCTTGTGGTTTCTTTGCTGAGTGTTCTGCCTAGAAATACTGTGGAAAAAGAAGCAGAGAAAGAACCAGGAGAAAACTATCCAGTGAGGAAAAATAAGGAGACAGGAGAATGAAGCAAAAAGGGCAGAATGAAAAATGTAGAGAGACTGTGATTATTACATGCTTTTTTTGTATTTCATGTCCTGGACACCCATCTGTGCGAGGTAGGAGGTGTTCTTCTAATGAAATACATCACACAAACTTCCCTCTAGCTAAGAAACATGTTTGTTTTCTTAAATAAAATTGAACTGGCTGTGGAGGGGAAAAATCGGTTTATAAATATCAAGAAAGAAGATCGAGACAAAGCAGGTAGGTAATATCTTTTATTGGACCAACTTCTGCAGTGAAAGAGACAAGCTTATACAGATCATCTTCTTACCTGAAGAGAAGCTCCGTGTAAAGTTCAAAAGCTTAAGAACATGAGAACATAGGAATGGCCATACTGCGTCAGACCAATTTTTGTCTAGCCCAGTATCCTGTCTTCTGATATTGGCTGGTGACAGATGCTTCAGAAGGGAATGGACAGAACAGGGCAATTATTAAGTGATTGATGCCCTGTCATCTGGTCCCAGCTTTGGCAGTCACTTGTTTAGGGACACCCAAGTCATGTGGTTCCATCCCTGACAATCTTGACTAATATACATTCATGGAAAATGGGTCCATCAATGGCTCTTACATTTTTCGAACCCAGTTATACTTTTGGCACAAAATTCACTCGCAATGTGTTCCACAGGTTGACTGTGCACTGCATGAAAAAATACTTGTTTGTTTTAAACCTGATGCCTAATAATTTCTTTGGGTGACCCTTGATTCTTAAGATATGTGAAGGGGTAAATAACACATCTTTATTCTCTTTCTCCACATCAGTCATGATTCCATAGTGGCTGTCACATTCCCCTTGTAGTTGTCTTTTTGTAAACTGAACACTCTCTCATTTTTTTAAATCTCTCCTCCTATGAAACCTGTTCCAGACCCTTAATCACTTTTGTTGCTCTTTTCTGTACCTTTTCCATTTCTAATAGATCTTTTTTTGAAATGGAGTGACCAGAATTGCACACAGTATTCAAGTATGGGTTTACCATGGATTTATACCGTGGCATTGTGAAATTTTCTGTTTTATGTTCTAGGCCTTTCCTAATGGTTCCTTACATTCTGTTAGCCTTTTTGAATGCCAGTGCATCTTGAGCAGCTATTTTCAGAGAACCAGCCACAGTGACACCAAGATTTTTCCTGAGTGATTTAGCTCAAGCTAATTTGGATCCCATCATTGTATAGTTTAGTTGGGATTATGTTTTCCAATGTGTATAACTTTGCATTTATTGATGGTGAATTTCATCTGCCATTTTGTTGCCCCATCACCCAGTTTAGTGAGATCCCTTTGTATCTCTTCACAGTCAAATTTTGACTTAGCTCTCTTGAGTAATTTTGTATCATCTGCAAATTTTCCCATCTCACTTTCCTCCTTTCTTCTACATCATTTATGAATGTGTTGAACAGCACATGTCCCAGTACAGATGCTTGGGCTCCCCTGCTGTTTACCTCTCTCCATTGTGAAAATGCATCTTATAATAAATGGTGAAAATAAGGTTGGTAAAGCTTGTCTCTTCCATCAACAGAAGTTGATCAATAAAAGCTATTATCTCACCCACTCGGTCTCTCTAATATCCTGGGGCCAACACACCTAAAACAACACTGCAAACAAGAAAGAAGATGTTATCTGACTCACCAGTAGTGTGTGAGATTTGTAAAGTGAGCTCCAAAAAGTTTGTTCACCCCTATTTCTCCCCAAGAAAATGTTCTCTTATCTAGGGCTGGATCCCTGTTTGAATTTTCCACTGGTGGCTGCCATCCCATTTCTTCACCCTCTAAAGAGTCAGAACTGGATCTTTAACCTTAAAAAATTGTCAACTTTCCTAATATTTAAAAATAAATACACTGTTAAAGGAGTGAGAGGCAGAGACAAGACAACATTTAGTTGAACAATAATTGGTATCTCTCCCTCTCTCACATAGATTCATACTATATTGACACGTCTTAATGGTGTCAGAGTGTTCAGAGTAGAGATGCTCAGGACTTTCTGAAAATCAGGCCCCTTTATGGTAGCTCATCTTGGGTGGCCAGAATCTATGCTATCTTTTTAAAACCTTGGCTTTATGTTTTTATATAGTTTTTCATGGAAATTCTGGTTGCATTAGATGGCTAAGCTTTTAAATGACTTTTGAATGCATATGGTATATTTTCTCAAAGCAAGAGAAACTTTTCTTCATTTCAGTTATTTTCATATGTGTGAGTGGATATAAAACACCTAAATGTCCAACCTAAAGAGGTTCCTCCTCTCATCTTCAAGACTACAAGTCATTTCTAAAGGTTGTTAATTTGGAAGAAAGAGCTGTGAGTGTAGGCACTGCTCACAATTATGGGAAAGGTATTGATCTCTGTTGACAAGGTATAAGAAGCACTGAAAAAGCTGAAGAATGGTCACACAGCTGGCAAAATGAGCCAACTGTTGATATGATCAAGGCTGTCGGAGATACTGTAGTAAAGTGGCTTTACAGATTACGGTATGTTTTCTTGGACAAACTAGGGTATGAGATGACTGGAGAACTGGAATTATTGGATCATTTGTATCACCCTTAATCTTCCAAAGAGACACAAACACCTATCAGGCATCATCCTCTTAAGTAAGCTTTCTCAAAGTGCTTAAGAGAGTTCTGAAGGCACGGCTGAAGTCCAAGGTAGAGAAAAATATAAGAAACTTTAAGAAGGGGATGAGTACTATAGATGTAATATTTGCAATGAGACAGAAATTTGAAAGAATGATAAATAGAAGGAATAACTGCTATGCATCATTTATTGATCTTCAGAAAGCATACACCTTGGTTCCACAGGAGCTGGTGTACAGGGTTATGAAATGTGTGGAAGGAGGACTTCAAAAAGTGGACATAATAGAGAAGCTGTACCCTTCTGAAAACTAAGGCGGTAACAGTACATGGAATTTTGAGTGCTGATTCCACCTATCTTCATCCTGATTATAAAGTTAATTAATAGAAGAACCAAGCCTCTGGAGCCACAGAGAAGCATTATGTAAGCTGATGGTCTGGCCCTTTTGACTGCTAGCAAAGAGGAATTGGTTAATATGGATCAGAGTGGACATCTGTGTTTGAAGATCATAGTTTCACGGTTAAATTTAAAGAAAATTAAAGTTATCCAAGTAGGGGAGGTGGAAGAGCAGTTACTGACTGAAGTTTCAGGAGAGAAGCTGAGTTAGAAGAAAGAATTTGTGTGCTTGGAAAATACACTTAGTTCCATCAGAGAGAAATCTGGAGAACTGAAAAGAAGAACCAAGCACGCATGATCAGCAGTGAACAAGGTGGCAGGAATACTGTGAGACCAGCAATTACATAACAAACTGAGAAGAAAATGTATGCTGCCTGCTCTATGGTTTGGAAATGGTGGGACTTATGGAGATGGAAGAAAAGAAGATCTAGATGGTAGAAAATTATATACTGAGGAGGCAGGTTTCAGTCTCTAAGGTTCCACAAGTACTCCTCATTCTTTATACAAGGAGAATGACAGGTAGGCAAATGGAGAGTGCATGGAAGAAAATAGGAGGAGGATATACTTGAGACTCAGTGAGAGATCGGCTAGGGAGCAGACATTTAAAGTGACAGCGTATGTGATAATGAGAAAAAAAAAACAGCAAAGAAAGCATGGGAGAAGGAGGGCAGCAAGAAAGGACATGAAAGACCAAGGATACAATGGAAAGAGACTGTCAAGAGAAGTTTGAAGAGAAAAGTACTGGAAATCCAAGATCTACAAACCCATACCATAGACCAGAAGGAGATACAGAGAACTGTGGACACTGCCCACCTCATATAAATGGGAAAAGGAGTCAATAAGTGAAATGGAATTGAGCAAAGACAAATATTCCAATGGTTAGGAAATGCCCCTATTTAAAATGTCATGCCTTTACCACCTCTGTGAACTAGAAAGCAAGCCGCTTAATTTCAGCAGCCCTTACGTGATTAGTCCCAACATGCAGCCATTACACACATAGTCCTATTGAGTCCAATGGAACTTGGCACATGAGCAAGAGCTGCACAATCAGGCCCAAAATGCTTATTTGAACTACTACTGTAAATGGTAATTGTAATAGGGCAAAACTCCAGGTTAGGTTAGTTTCTGGGAGAATTTCACCAGTTAAGATAATTCTAAAATCACAACAGGAAATATGTATGCAATAGTCGAGTACGAAACCAGTTCAGAGGGCTTGCAGATGTAGTTTAGTTGTGGTATAACAAGCTGAACATAATATATACGTTCGGGCCAATGTTTTATTGAGAGCACCACTGGGTATTAAATATAGACCTTTTTATTGTTCTTGATGGGATTTATGGATTTAATTCTCAGAATACCATACTGATAATATATTCTTTTCTCTCGTTCTAGAGTCATTGACTGACTGTAAGATTTATTGCCATGTAGAAAACCCAACAAAAGGACTTTTGTTATGCATTCCTGAATGTTGTCCACTATACACAGCCTGAATGTTGACCACATATTTTTGAACACATGTGATGTATATGATGAATCCATGAGCTGGATTATAATCTCACTTCCATTTAATTCAGTCAAATTACACTTGATTTACACTCGTGAAATTGAGACCAAACTCTGATGCTTTGTTCTGTAAATAAAACATAATACAGGAGGAGGCTAACTGCATTTTAGAACTGTATTAGTAGGCATTTAAAGATGAAAACTTCTACTTAGAGGCAGGGTGAAAAACTAATCGTAGCCTAGAGTTTCCAAAATACAGATTAGACTAACAGAAGTACCCCCAACTGTGCACTTGCCTCAGGGAGGATTTAGGTCAGACTGATTGTTCTGTGAAGCTCCCAATCTGGTGAGAAGTCACACTAGTAATTTGCATCCTTATAAAAGAATTAACTAAGTTTTTGCTTTGAAGTTCAATTATCCATGTGAATGTTTAAAACAGAATATCTTAAATGTATTGTTCTGTTTGCACAGCTGCTAAGGACTTTTGATGTTTGTACATTTGCTATGGTACATTGGACACTTAGCCAATAAGAATACAGTGTTACAGTGCAAGTCAAAGAAGGTCTTGTGGACACTCGTTGAGATACAAGGTTTGAAAATCTAAAGCAAGTTTATGGCTCCCACCTTCATTTGTAGCGTGTGAAGATAAATACAGTAAGTCACTTAAATATTTATATATTGTGGCAGTGCTAATATCAGTTCCATACTTAAGACTGAGTTGAGATTTGATCTTAAAGCAGGGATTCACCTTTATTATTTATGAAGAATACAACTTTACAGTATTTGCTCTTTGAGATGAGAATAGATTTTCTGATAATTTACAAGTAAATAGGTTTGTGTTAAAATTTAATTTTAAAATAAGTCCTTGAAAAAAATGCATCACTTAGATATTGTTGTCCTGAAAGACCTTAACAGAATAATACAAATTCTTCAAACTTTCCATTACAATTCAAATTCACTGGAATCTCATGAGTAGGCTGTGTTTCAGGAAATAGTTATAATTAAGCTAAACAATTAATGATTGTTATGATTAATAGCACATTCTCACTTGAGTAAGTAAGTGAGGCTATTATGTCAGAGATATGTCAACCAATCCTCCACCTTCCTTTATAGCTAATTTGCATGCAACAATTTAATTGGCTGTAATGAGCCAGTGGTATGAAGGAGACCGGACACAAGTCCGAGACAGGACCCAAGAAATGGTTCTGGGTCCAGTTCTGTTCAATATCTTCATCAATGATATAGATAATGGCATAGAGAGTACACTTACAAAGTTTGCTGATGATACTAAACTTGGAGGGATTGCAAGGGCTCTGGAGGAGAGGATTAAAATTCAAAATGATTTAGACAAATTGGAGAAATGGTCTGAAGTAAATAGGATGAAATTCAGTAAGGACACATGCAAAGGATTCCACTTAGGAAGTAACAATCAATTGCACACATATAAAATGGAAAATGCCTGCCTAAGAAGGAGTACTGTAGAAAGGGAGCGGGAGGTGGCGGGGGGTAATAGTGGATCACAAGCTAAATATGAATCAAAAGTATCACACTTGGAAAAAAAAAAGCAAACATCATTTTGGGATGTATTAACATGAGTGTTCTAAGCAAGATATTAGAAGTAATTCTTCCACAATACTCTGCACTGATAAAGCCTCGGCTGGAGTTTGTGTCCAGTTCTGGGTGCCACATTTCAGGAAAGATGTGGACAAATTGGAGAAAATCCAGAGGAGAGCAACAAACATTATCAAAGGTCTAGAAAACATGATCTGTGAGGAAAGATTGAAAAAACTGGGGTTAGTTTAGAGAAGAGAAGACTGAGAGTGAACATAACAGTTTTCAAGTACATAAAAAGTTGTTACAAGGAAGGAGGAGGAAACATGTTTTCTTTAACCTCTGAGGATAGAACAAGAAGCAACGGACTTAAATTTGCAGCAAGGGTAGTTTAGCTTGGACATCAGGAAAAACTTATTAATTGTGAGGGTGGTTAAGCACTGTAATAAATTGCCAAGGGAGATTGTGGAATCTCCATCATTGGTGATTTTTAAGAGCAGGTTGGACAAACACCTGTCAGGAATGGTTTAGATAATACTTAATCCTGCCTTGAGTGCAGGGGACTGGACCAGCTGAGCTCTTGAGGTCCCTTCCAGTCCTGCACTTCTATGAGTCTATGTGCCAAGAGTTGTCTTGGTAGCTTGCTTGTCCCCAGCTGTCACTGCTCCTTTAAGGTTCGGCGGTCACATGCTAGCATGGGCATTGAAAGACTCCATCACTGCCTTAATTTCACAGTGTGCCAGGCCTCTGAGGAAGGAGCACAGAAGTCCTGAAAGCACAGAAACCTCAGTGTTCAGGGACTGGTCTCCTTCACCCTCCCACTCATCCTTCTCTAGGCTCCAGTCTTCCTGACATAACCACTTTTATCTCACATAGCTCTCATGCACATCTCTGCTTTTCCCTCCTTCCCATAAGCCTCTGCATTGCTCACTTATTTCCTGTGACTGCTATAAAGCAGTATATCATAGAGCAAACGGAGTGAGGGTCGGAAGAGTGGTCATCTCTGAGGAAGGCATGGGATGAGTGGTGTGTGAGGAGGGCAGAGTGGGGCTAGGGTGGAGAGAAGAAGAAAGGATGGCTGTACAAGGGCCTGGGGGAGAAAATGGGCTGTGTTTGAGGTAGGGAGCTATGTTAGAGAGACCAGCACTAAGCTATGTGGTGCTGGTGCAATGAGGTGAGCCAAGAACCCTAGCCCAGTGTTTTTGTGTTTTGAGGGCTCCCTTGATGCCTTAAAGCTCAGTACAGCTCGAGCAGAATGCTATCAGGTGCCCGATACCTTGGCACAGAGGAACTGGGCTCCTCACCCACACACCTACTCAGACCAACCATGTGTGAAGGTGATGTCCATGTGAGCAGTTACATGTATCTCATAGACCTACATATTAACTGGAACAGATTAGCAGGGATCCTAGAAATCCATTTCCAATGGAAAAACATGGAGTTTGCATTTTTTCCAGAGAACCTTTAGTTTTTAAATTTTGTGAAAAAATTAAAACATCTATTAGCTAAATTTTATTGACAGTACCAGTGTCACGTATTCAATGCACACAACCTCCCCCCCCTTGTAGTTGATCTAAACTTATGCCAATAAACTTGCAGAGGGGAGAACAATAAATTTAGGCCAGTGAACTGCTTCCAGCATATAGAGATTACTCAATGGCGTATGGGGGTTCATGTTTTAATTCATTTCAGATTGCTCTCCAGCCTCCAGATCTGAATAAATAAAGTTATGAAAAGATGCTGAAAACTTTAAAAATCACCCCTAGAGACCGAATTATTGAATTTAGCAAGGACAGATTTCACACTGATGATAATATGCTGTTCTGTACTGTGTGCAGCAAAGCTATGGAATATATTCAAAAGCAGGCAATTGACAAACACATGAAAAGTGCTATATCTATATAAACTGAATGAAAACAAGAGGCTGAAACATCAGGGCCATCAATGACTGTATGGTGACTGGATGATTCCAGCATTTTTGTGCATTTAAACCCCATCCCCCCAATTTTATGAAAATATAGATTAGACATAGAAGTATTTAGTATATGTAAGAAATACAAATTGCAAGTCTATTAACTTTATTTTATTATAATGATTGATGGCACTGGTAGACTTTGAACTTGCTTAAAAATTGTAAACCTAGCAGTAAAACATGGTGTTCAATTGATACCTATATAAATTGTGGACAGAGAAACTAAAGTTCAGTGTTTCATTTTAATCATGGGAAAACATGGCTTTTTGTCAGAGTATTTTAGAGGTTTTTTTTAATCATGAAAAACTAGGATCCCTGCAGCTTAGCTAGTATGTCCCCCTGGGCCATATATTAAAAGATCTGAGTAGAGCTTTAAAAGTTTTAATATAGCATAAAATTATACATTAAAAATAGTGCAGACTGTTAGAAATGAAATATATTAAACAGATAGCCACAGGTGTGCCGTGGCTAATGTTATAGATTATGGGCGTTTGAATTAATTATTTTTCCATCCTTACATAATTTGCATAATGTTTCATGGAAAACTGTTTATTGCTTTCTGCCACTGGATCATATTTTGGTTGCTAGTCACTGTCACACAGAACAGCAAGGATCACAGCAAAAGAGCTAGGCATGAAATATATTTATCTGTGTGTTGGGGGAGTATATTTTGATGTGACATTTATAGTTATTGCTACTGATTAATCAGTTTCATCTCAGCATCTAAGGTTCAGCATTTCTAATTTGCTGCCTAACTCTTAATCATAGCAGTGCAGTGAGCAATGATATTTGTAGCCCATGGCATTTGTTACATGAATGCACTTGGTAAAACATAAGAAAAACTGACAGCTGAAACCTTAAGAAAACAAAAATACTGCAGCTCTAATTATATTAATGTGAACTAAGAGTCCTTGAAAACATGGTATTGTTCATGTAGCAAAGACAGTTGGAAAGTGGAAAGTAGGCAAGGAGGATTTGGGAGATACAGTGAGTAATTAAGGAGATGCGTTGCATGATAACCAAGTGAGCATTTTACAGTTTCAGGCAGCGAGGAATCTCGCCGAAGGGAAAACACTTTCCAATGCGTACCATTGTACATGTTGTAATTAACTAAATAGAAAATGTAACTTATGGGTACTCAGTAACTTGGCTGTAAAACATTATCCCCTGTTTTACAAACAATTCTGGGATGATTTATTTAAGAAATTAATGACCAATATGTCTAATTCATATTCAGTTTACTCAGTTGGTCTTGCTTTGAGCAGAGGGTTAGACTAGATGATCTCCTGAGGTCCCTTCCAACCCTGATATTCTATGAAACGTCCAGGATACCTCAAACAATCTCAAAAGACAAATGCTTGATGAAGGGATTTACAGTTTAATTGTTTTTAAAGAAGTAATTTTAATCCCAGTAAAACCAAGTTTTTGGTTAACCAGATTGAATACAGTTTATGACTCTTTTTGTTTTATTCAGTTGATTTATTAGAAAAGCATTATATCAATATCTGCTCATAACACCAAAATAGATTCTAGTTCCCTAAAATGATTGGTCCAATCCAGGAATCCTCTCATATAGAATACTTGCTTACTTCAGTGGAAGTCAGAGTATTATACAAGTGGAGACACACCATTGCAAACAAAATCAATGTTATCTGATTTCTAGTAATATCTAAAAACTTGCAACCTGAAATTATCTAGGTTTTGTTCATTGTACCAGTCTCAATCCATTTTTTTCAAACTATTAAAGCAATGCTTGTGAATACAATGTTAATTGCATAATGTATTGTTTTACTGTGGTACTGTTGCAATAAATAATATATTGTTATGTAAATGAAAAAAATCCAGGTGATGCAGTATATCTGTTATATTCAATATTGGTGACTAATCAGGTTTCATCTGAAAATATATGCATTCTGATCAGCTTCAGTGAGATCGATGAAAACTTATTTCCCTGCTGGAAGGCTAATAAAATGGCTTTTTCCTAACATAATCTCTCCTTTAGAATATTGGTTTTAAAGGAAAAATGGTTACACTTTTGACATTTATGGCCTGAAAGAGAGATTTTCAGGTGTTTCTATATAGGTAAGAATACAATTGTTGTGTACTAAAGTAATGCTGGTGGCCTGCGGAAACAACCAGAAGAAATAGCAGAGATAAAGATAAATTAAAAATTTGTCCCCTGCCCAGCAGGCTTCTCAATAAACCTCCAACCTACCCCCAACCCCAATTGCCCCAAATAACAGAGAGAAAAAGATCGGTTTTGCAGTATATCCAGAATCAACAGAACAAACTGACTATGAAATCTGGTATCCATTCAGAATGAGGACCTCTACTAGCTGCAATGGTGGCAGCAGAGCAAAGAGAGCTGGATGAATATTACATAAATATTTGCAAGCATTAGCTAGAATTTTAAAATAAATGTCCTTCAACTTTGCTCAGCCCCTTTTGTGTTGACTTTCTGTGACACTGACATTGTTGCAAACAGTTTTTATTGGCATGACTATTTGCAGAAAGTGAATTTCAAAGTCACATGCACAAGTACTCATGGACACAGAATTTGAAACATTCATGCACCTGCATGTACTCTGAAGTGTTTGTGCACATATCCAGTCATCCAGAAACAATGCCATGTCACTGATCTGACCAGTTGCAACTAATCAGCACAGCTATAGTCATGAATATGGAATACTTGCAGTTCACAATCAATTCCAAGAAGTAAAACATTTACATTGGAAAACAGAAATTGTCAGACTGGTCAGGCTAGTGGTCCATTTACTCCAGTATCCTCTCTCAAAGCACTCAGTACCATATTCTTCACAAGAAGGTGGATAGTAGACAATGATGGAATAATCTTCCTATAGGGGAAATCTCTTCCTCATCCTGTCAGATAGTGGATGGATTATGCCTTGAAGTATCTTTAAAAACCATATCTAGTATAATTTTGGATGTTTGCCTACATGTATCTAATCCTTTTTTGAAGCCTACTAATTTCTTAGCCCCAATGCTATCTTATGGCAATGGGTGCATAGGTTAATTAGAAAAGTACCGTAATCTCTTAAAAAATTATCTTCCAGAACAGTTCCTTTGTTCTTGTATCACAAATATATAGGAGTGAATTAACTACTTTTTCAAATACAATGTATTATTTTCTCTACCTGTATCAAATGCTCCCTTTATTTGTCTCCTCTGTAAACTATACTGGTTCACTCTTTTCAGTTTTTTCTCATAAGGAAATTTCCCCAGGCCTCTATTTGCAAAATAATTAATTAAATAATGAATACATTCAAATAAATCCATAAAAAAGGCTCAGTTCACTGGAGAAATTATTCATTTCAAATTTTATACTCAGCTTGATGATGATACAATGCATTTGTTATGCTAGTGAATATAAATTGCTGATACATAACTTTATTTAATCTTTTTGCTATGAAATGTTTATTGGTATTATTACAAGGCAGCATTGCTGTAGGGATTTCTTATTAGTACAGTGTCACTGTTTATTTTCCACAGTCATTTTTCCTTTTCTTTATAAAGGTGTGTTTGAGTGTCAGGAAGAAATATCCAGTTTCCTTTTATTCAAAGCAAAATTTTCATGTTGTCTCATTTGGTGACCAAGGCGTATTCACTGAAAAACAAGGCAATATCAGAGTCATGAAACAGACGACAGCTTTGTTAAATGTCTTCCTTTACCACTGAGTCTGACTCAGAACACTGAAAGACAAGGTGAGTGAAGTAATATCTTTTACAAGACCCACTTCTGTTGAGGAAGAAGAACTTTTCTGAAGAAGAGCTCTGTGTAAACTCAAAAGCTTGTCTCTCTCACCAACAGAAGTTGGTCCAATAAAAGCTACTATCTCATCTACTTGTCTCTCTAATATCCTGGGACCAACATGGCTAAAACACATTGCCTACAAAGAATTTTGTGGGTTTTGCCCACAAGCTCAGAATCTAATTGACTGCCACATTTGGAGTCAGGAAGGGTCCCCAGGTCTCTGCCCCTGGGTCAGATGGGCAGAGACCTGGGGAGGTTTTGCCTTCCTCTGCAGCATGGGGCATGGGTCACTTCCTTTTTTTAACTAGTATAATTGGTGGATTCTCTGTATCTTGAAGTCTTTAACCATGATCTGAGGACTTCAGTAACTCAGCCAGAAGTTATAGGTCTGTTACTGGAGTGGGTGAGGTTCTGTAGCGTTCAGTGTGCAGGAGGTCAGAGTAGATGATCATGATGGTCCCTTCTGACCTTAAAGGCAATGAGTCTATGAAAACTACAAACATTACTCTAGTAAAGTATTGTGCTTTCACATTTCCGTATAGGCAAAGTCCCATAGTCACTCTGCATAGTACTGAGTCAGAACTAAAACGTCTCATACATGACTGCTCATCTCTCAGAAATCAGGAACTTAGAAGATGTACTTCTCATGAGGGAAAAATCTGGTTACATTAGATCATACAACCTGTCCAAAGGAAATGTTGCTATTGTAAAATACACAGTAGTGCAAAGCCCTCTGTTGTGTGCTAAGCATCAAAATACAATTCTGGTGATAAAAGCCAGAGAAAGAAAAGGCACTTGCCCTGGCATGTGCAGTAAGGTAAAGGACCTAGTTCTGAATTCAGAGATAAAGAAAAACAGACTTTGCAGTTCCATCAAGAAACTGAAGCCTACTCTTCATGACAGAATTCAGCAATATACTTTAGATCTTCCTAACAGAAAGTCTAATGAGCCCCTGGAAGCCACAAAGCTGCCAAGAAAATATTTCATTGAAATGCACCAATGACAAGACTCCACCAAGTTCCGAGAAATTGCCTGTTGGCTGTCATTCTGGGCACTAACTACAACTCTTCCTTGAAGTTCCAGGAAAGCATGTAAAGTGTGAAAATTTGAGTTCATAGCTCAGAATTGTTTCCAAATATAGGACAGAAAATTAGCTATCAATTGTCAAAAATGGCCATCCTGGAACATGGGACAAAGGCTGCCGTAATACCTTTGAGCAAAGAAAATGCACCACAGCCACAACTATAAATAGTTTTGAATGACATACTGTATCTATGAATGAACATTAAAATAATTACTAAGAAATCTGTTGCAACGAATTGTGAATCTCATGTGAGATGCTGAAGTGAAGACAATTCCTCCCCTTTCCTCTGCCCGCACATAAAACCTTCCCTCCACCCTAGCGGGGAGGAGAGTGAATTGTGTTTTCTAACTCCTCTAAAATGATGAATTCTTTATTTGGCAATAGTTTGGTACAAGAGGGAATTTGACACTGAATCAATAAAAACAAAAAGTTCCTCATGGTCTAATTGGCTCATCATTCACCCTGCTATTTCAAGGAGATAGTGTGTGGAACAAAACTATACAGTTGAATTTGGTATTATCATCTATACACTACTGGGCTGGCCCAGCGACGATCCGAATACCTCTAAAGGGAAAAGCATCAGCAGTTAAGAGCATGATGAACATCATTCTTTGCTTATTTACTGCTTTGAAGTATTTGAAATCTGCTTTTTATTTCCAAGTGATATCTTAGCTTGTAAACACAATACACCATTAGAAAGGCTGCAGATAATAGATTATCCTATTAAGAGAACTGAACTACAAGTACACTTTGGAATACTGCCCCAAATTATTTATAGGGTTGGGCTATTGCATAGAAATACTGTTGGAACACCTCTTGCCAATACAGTAAGAATACACTACTGGTATCAGTATTAAACTTCTATACAGCAGGTATGGCTGATGGAAGCAGGAGTTGCATGCTGTGGAAAAAATGCTATAAACTTTTATCAAAGTTAATTTGTTACATGAGAATGATCTAGAGGCAACATAGATTCACGGCTAATTCCTTTTAATTATTTTAATGAGAGCTGGGGTTCTTAATTACATCAAAGAAGGATGTTCTGTACCTTCCGGAATCAGGGCCTTTATAGGCCACTTTAATTATGATATAAAAGCTGGTGTAGCTTAAAATAAGACTAAGTGTAAAACTCAGATGTACTGAACAGTGAGGCATAATTTAGGATAAGTATGTTAAGTAAGAAGACATTAATAAGACACATCAATAGGATTTACAAATGAATGGTTGTGGAATATAAAATAATGTAGTCTTAAAAATTAATTTAGGCCCTGATCCTGAACACAAAGGGAATATTCATGTTCTTAAAAGTAAGTACATGCCTCAATCTTTGCAGGAGTGAATACTTTTCTGGATGGTGATGGTATAATATGTCAAAATAGCATTGAGAAAATGTGTCCATGAGGCGAATGCTTGTAGGCACACAGATACAATTGTTATAGTAGAATCATTTGTACAACTTCAGTTAACTGGTAGAATTTCCAGTTAACTGTAGTTGTATAACTACATTTAAAATCCAATTTTTCATTGGTTTAAAACAGTCCTGCAAACTTGCTCTGGGCTGAATTATGGTATCCAAGAACTCAGAGCAAGGACAGAGTTTAACCAAATTTGTTTTAAATGTAATTGTTTTGAAATTATAGTAAAACAGATTATTAGTGACAGAACGCTACTATCTGACAGCTGTTCCGAATGCACATGATGCATTATAAAACTGGTCTAAGTCTAGTTCCTGAAGGACAGGTCGCTCTTTTTGCGCCATTTCAAAAATGAGGCCAAGGATTGATTGGGTTTGGAAATTGTCCTTTCACTTCTAGCAATGATTGTTCCTTTTCACGGCTGAAACAAATTGGTGAAAGCTTGAATAGCTGTTCTGTGCATATATAAATAACTGAAAACTACAGGGCTGTCAATTTTTCACATCCACCACGATTTTAGGTTGCCTCTCTCTGGCTACATTTACACTACAAGCTAGGGATGTGGTTCCCAGTTCGAACAGACACACACCACTAGCATGCTGATACTAGCAATAGAGCTGTGGTAGAGTGGACAGAGGTGAATGGTGGCACAGGCTAGCTACCCTAAGTGCAAACCTGTCCAGACACCTGAGTGCATATGCAGCACAGCTAGTCCATGCCATTGCTTGCTACTGCCCATGCTACCACAGCCACACTACTATTTTTAGCGAACTAGTGCGAGGATGTCTACGCAAGTTGGGAATCATACCCCCATCTCCAAGAGTAGACACAACCTCTCATGTTTTCATCCCAAAGCACCTTTGTAGACACAGGGAGCAGTACTTTGTTGCCATTCCTTCCTGTTCGTGGCTTGTTTCTCCATTAAGTGGAGCCTAGTCATATCCCGGTGTACTGTGTCCCTCCATGTAATCACTGGTTGGCCTGTAGGTAGGACTGACCGTGGTTGTATTTGCACTGTTTTCTTTGGCATCCTTTCATCTGTTTGGTTTCTGCAGTGGCTTTACAATCATAATTTTTTTGGTCATAGCCAGTCCCACACCGTGATTTCACATCCTCCTCTCCTAACTTAATTTGTCTTAAATCATTGCACTTTACCTCTGCTCCCTTTCAAATGGATGCATATACTAAGTAGGCAAAACGAGACTGCATATATTAGATAACAACTTACCCTCATGTACAAACACAAGATTACAGTCAGAAGTGGCCTTAGCCATTTTGCCAGCCAGGGAAGAAAGTATTTTGATGGCCTTCCCTCCTGATCCAAGTGACCAAGCTTGAAAAAAAAAAAAGCAGCTCAATGTTGTGGTGTGGTCCCCTCCAGAAATTGCCATCAATGGTAACTGCCCTACTCACCCATCTCTAGAACAGGCTCTGATTATAGTATTCAAAGATATTTTTATATTGACTGTATACAACTATCAATTATGCGCATTTAGAAGTATAAAAACTTAAAATAAGCACTCAGAGGAACTATTATCATTACAAAATAACAAAACAGCACTCCATAACAAAATAGCTTTTACAGTACATTTCTGCTATGAAGACTGACTCTTTAGAACTGTGGGTTCTATACTTTTCATCTCCCAATGGTTTCCAGATCAAATGTGCTGTTTATGTGTAAAAAGATACTTTTGTAACTGCCAGCCCATCAAAATCAACTTGGGTTCTGAGAATCAAACTGAGTTCTTTGATTCTTGCACATCATCACAAGTAAGAACGTTCTGATCAAATTGTCAGGTCATTAGCAGATCAGGTCAGGTACCTGTGCGATCCTCATTAACTTCAGTAGATTTTCACACATGGAACTCATTGGACCCTGGTAAGCAATTATGCTGAAGATGCACAAGCAAGCATAAAACTCAGTTTCACCTAGGATGACCAGATGTCCCAATTTTATAAGGACAGTCCTGATTTTTGGGTCTTTTTCTTATATAAGCTCCTATTGCCCCTCCACCCTCATCCCAATTTTTTGCTGTCTGGTGACCCTAGGCCCATAGTTGTGTTGGCTCTAATTTACTGTACAGGAGAAAAGTATAGTAAAAACTGAGCAGCTGCTGAATACACACAGGGACTTGTTCTGTTAAGTAAGAAAGTGCCATTTTTATTTAGTCACATTTCATCTCTCCTTTTATATGGATTCTTCCTTCCTGTCTTCATTCCATTTCCACAGATGGTGTTCTGTGCCAAGGGAATGCTTTGAAAAAACTTCACAACACTTGTCCACATGCTTCAAAAGAAGGCATGAATCACTTGCCTAACAATGAGGGCACCCAAGATGAATGATTCAAAGAGTGCTGCTGGCAGTGATTGGACAGAACAAGTACTGTGTAGACTGAAGAGGAAGCCCTTTAAGGGTATGTCTACAGCCAGCGGGGAGCAGGAGGAACCAACCCAACATCTGTGACAGTGAGTCTCGGAGCCTGGGTCAACTGAGTTGGGCTTGTGGGAATCACGCTCTGAGGCTAAAAATAGCAGTGTAGACATTCCTGCTATGGCTGGAGCCTGGGCTCTGAAACCTGGCCAGAGGGTGGGTCCCAGAGCCCAAGGGGGAACATCTATGCTGCTATTTTTAGCCCTGCAGTGTGAGCACGTGTCAATTGAACTGGGCTCCGAGACTTACCACCACATTTTGTGTTTTTGTGGCATCCTCAAGAGGCAGCTCTAGCTAGTTCTAGTTCACTGGTCTGTAATTTCTTACTCTGACATGTAGACATTAATATTGAGATTTTTTTGACTAACCTTCGACTAATCCTATCTTTCCCCTATTTAAATTGAAATCTGGGTCTGGAAAAATCTTAAGATAACAAGATACTTGCAAATCCTGCAGTCAATATAATTGTACTTATCAGAAGTCTATGAAAATCCTCAATAACATTTATTACTGATATTTGTAAAAATTGGCTTGATAAAATTTACTTGGGACTTCTTTATTGTGTTTTGTGAAGTTGTGGTTTATAGGCAATGTTTTCCCCTTTACACACCAGACAAACTTATTTTTTGAATAGATCAACGCATTGTGAGCACTCAGACAGGGTCTTCTCATATTTAAGAGTCCCAGAAGATTGCGCAATATGCATGCTCAATAAAGCCACAGAACTTCTCTTGAAGATTAATGTTAGTAAGCTGCAGTTACTGTCCTTCTAAAGCCCCTTTACCTTGCACCTGAAAATACTTCCCCCATGTTTTTCTAAAAGTGAGTCAATTAGGATACTTTCTAGTATGAACCCTAAAATACTATTAATAAAACTGGGATCTAATTATCCCATTTGTTTTATCCAGAAGATCCTCAACTGCTATAATTAGAAAAGTTAAATTCTATTAAAGGTGAACAAAAAAATATATTGAAGTCAGTAACATATTGCTTTAGACAAGTAAATCAACCTGCCTGGTTGTAATCTGTGTATCTACTGTAGAGTGTTTTTTTACTAAGGGTTTCCTTCGCTTGTTATTCTCCTCCCTGCATTTCCTACCCCAAAATTCTTTCTTTTAAATAAACCAGACTTCCTAATTTTGGTCCATATCAAATGAAAATTCCATTTGATTGTGCTTTGCATTTCTTAAGGGTTCAATCCAGGAAAGAGCCACTGAGAAAACAAATCCCTGTTATGTAAATATAGTCGGACAATTTATTTTTTGTTCATTTTACATAAATTGGAAATTTCTCAATAGAGAAAGTATGAGTCACAGAAAAATTAGAGAAATTCATTTGCCCTTCTGGAAAATAACATGGTGTATTTAATAAAAAGATTCAAAAAGTTACAAAGAAGAATTTGAATTTTGTTGGAATAAATATGAATTTGGGTATCCTTAGTTGGGACAGTTTCTGTTTAATAGGTAACTGTTCTTAAAAGAAATTCATATCGGTGGTTCAGTATTTCCCTAACATTTTTCTTGTTTTTTCTTATTTCTTCCTCCACTCAGACTAAGTTCCCTCCAAAGCCATAAACAATATTGTTGATTAGCTTTTAAAAGATGCTTATGCATCCAATCTTATTGTTTTCATATTTGTAGACTGTGTGCTATAGCTCGAGGAATGCTAGCATCAGCTCCTGAATTGTGGCCAAATATATTGCGCAGGGGTGGGATACCAAAATTGGTTTAGCTAGATAAAGGTTCATTATTATATTATTATGGTGGCCAAAGCTCTCAAGTAGGAGGAGAGCTCCAGTGTGCTAGACATTGTATAAACATAGCTATAGACCATCCCTTTCCCACAGATCTTACCATTTAAAAGATACAAACAGAAGAAGAGTTGCAGAGAGGCATATAGCATGCAAGCAAATAAATACGGTTATGAATTGGTGCTGTTTTGTTACTTACTTTTTTCATTAGGATGGAAGGAGGGTGAGAGAATAGCATAGCAGGCGTGGGGGAATTAGTAAGAATAAGAAAATAGGAACAAGTAAGGGAAAGAAAGAGAAGCAAGACTGTCACATGTCTAGCCATGATCATCAGGCTGGATATTACCCATTTTAAGGAAGCATTTGAAGGAAAATAAAGGCGAAGGTTAAATGGATTTTGCTGTGTAACAGAAAGTACAAGAGTGTTGGAATGTTCAGGCATTCAGGCATTTTCAGTATTACCTAACTTTCCCAAACAGGAATATATAGAAATGTGCTGAGAAAGTTAGGTAGTTGTTTATGATATAGACTCATAGACTATTAGGATTAGAAGAGACCTCAGGAGTTCATCTAGTCCAATTCCCTGCTCAAAGCAAGACCAACACCAACTAAATCATCCCAGCCAAGGCTTTGTCAAGCTGGGCCTTAGAAGCCTCTAAGGATGGAGATTCCACCACCTCCCTAGGTAACCCATTCCAGTGCTTCATCATCCTCCTAGTGAAATAGTGTTTCCTACTATCCAAGCTAGACCTCCCCCACTTTAACTTGAGACCATTCCTCCTTATTCTGTCAGCTTCCACCACTGAGAACAGCATAGTGCCATTCTCTTTGGAACCTCCTTTCAGATAACTGAAGGCTGCTATCAATTCCGCACCCCCCTTCTGCAGACTAAATAACCCCAGTTCCTTCAGCTTCTCCTCATAAGTCATATGCCCTAGCCCCCTAATCATTTCCGTTGCCCCCTCTTGGAGGAACTCCCCATTGGAGAGCAGAGGGCTGAGTGAGGTGGCAGCTGGAACCCCAGACTGGCCAGCTGGGATCCTGGCCGCCGGCCCCGCTCAGCCAGCTGCTGGCCTGGGGTTTCGTTCATCCAGGCAGGCAGTGGGCCGAGCGGGGCCAGTGCCCAGGACCCTGGATGGCAGCAGCGTGCCACTGAAAATCGGCTGATGTGCCACCTCTGGTACTTGTGTCACAGGTTGCCAACCCCTGGTTTAGAGAATGAACATTTTGAAAATGCTTTTTGTTGTTAGCAAAGATCTGACCCCCAAGTACATTTGCTGGTTGTTACATACTGTGACAAAGGAATATATAATATCTGATGAGAAAGGCATGCAGCTGTCAGAAGCAAAGGAGGCAGGAAGGGACCCATCAACCTAAAGCACATTTCAAAGGTGTTGCTGTATTAAAAGGGGAGTGAGGAAGATGAAAGTTCTGTTAGTGTTTCCTTTTTTATTGGTATGTATCTTCCTCTAAAATGCTGTTTATAGTGAAACTACAGCATTGGTAGGGTGAACATATTTAGTGAAATTCACCCCGCTTTATGATGGCCATCATAAAGCCTTATGGACCACTGAAACCTTGTCTTGTGTAACCTTATAAGAATGGCCATATGGGGTCAGTCCAATGTTCCATCTAGCCTAGTATCTCATCTTCCGACACTGGTTGGTGCTAGATGCTTCAAAGGGAATGAAGAGAAAAGGGCAATTTATCAAGTGATTCATCCCATGTTGTCCAGTGCCAGCATCTGGCAGTCACTGGTTAAGTGACAAACAGAGCATGAGGTTTCATCCCTGATCATCTTGTCCAATAGCCATCGATGGACCTAGCTTCTATGAAAAGCTCTAATTATTTTTTTGAACCAGTTACATTTTTGGCTTTCACAACATCCCCAGGCAATGAGTTCCACAGGTTGACTATGCATTGTGTGAAGAAGCATTTCCTTATGTTTGTTTTAAATCTGTGGTTATTAATTTCATTGGGTGACCCATGGATCTTGTGTTCAGTGAAGGGGTAAATAATACTTCCCATGCTTTGTTTCCTTGTAGTGGCTTGTTCAAAGAGGTTTATGAGTCTCCATGCTCATGGAGATGGGACTTTTAGCTTAAGGTGTTGAGGCTCATGATTTTTTATCCTGAGGTCCATGGTTCAGTCCTTGCAAACAATCTAGCCAGCTGCATTACTACCGAGTAGTTCACATCCCCACATAGAGCACTCTTTGTAATGAAGTCTGTGGTTGGAAATGAACTTTGGCTCTAAATGCATGAACATCTGCTGCTTGGTGATAGTAGGAGATTCTTCAGCTTCTGTCCATGCCCTGGTCACTAGAAGGAAACAAAAGGACCACACTGGGTTAGAGTGAATACATTTTACATTGAAGTTTAAGTGTAGCTTTTGGGTCCTGTGCACTGGACTCAATTTCACCTATTGACCATGACAAGTAAGTGAGTTCAACTTGAGCTCCTCTGGGATCGTACTGCTTTCCTTTCTAGTGGGTCATGCAGAGAGAGCATTGTAATAGGATTTCAGCTGTGCTTGACTATAGCAGCACATATGGAGTCGGCCTCTGGCCAAGGTCCAGACGTGAGACAGACCTAAAATGAGAGAAATACCAAAAAAATCCCCATTGAGGAGACTTAAAATGCTGTGGGATTCCTCCTGTTGTATAAATAACATCTTTATTTAAATAGTGTACAGTGAAAGAAAGAGGTCCCCAAATTTTGTGGGAATGTAGGTAACAGAGTAAAATGTGTGCCATCCTTCAAAATGAGCTTTACTTAAGAGAACGTTTTTCATTTCATCATATGAAGATCCCATCGTCTTCATGAGTAAACTGAAGTAATAAATAATAATAATTAAGAGTAAAATTATGAGGATTTTAGCTTTCAACTCTGCTTCAGAAGTTATAAGATTAAAATGTTGGGTGTTTACCTGTTATTTCAATGTGTATAGCTGCCAGCAATCTTATTAATGCCAGATTCCTGGATAGGAAAGTTACCGCCAGGTTTGGAGTACATAAATAAATAATGCTAGCAGACTACGGTGTCCAATCCCAATGGCATATATAGCTGACAAGCCGACAAGGAATTACAGATCAAACATATTGTTTGTCTTTTTTCCCCCCAAGTAAAATGTGAAATGCCTGAAATGCATTTATCGTAAGTAAAACAACCTGTCATCCCACGATTTGCTGTGGGAGTGTTGTCAGAAAGACAGTTACATAACCTTCTAATATGAAGTACTTGTACTGATTGCCAATACAAGTCCTACAATCCTTGCCCTTTTCCCTAAAACAGTGCAAAATGGGAAAGCTCTTATATAATTCTTGGCACTGGCGGAGTACGAGTAGCCTAGGGTTTTAAAATTCTCTCTCTCCTGCATGAGATCTCTGTGTGACTAAAACTGTGTATCTGTTTAAAAAGAAACCCAAAAGGACATACTCTCACTGCAGGAGGAGAATGGCATATTTCCAAGCCTGTATACTTCTGTTTTCGCTAATTGCCCAGAAAACAATTGGCTAGTCACCAACACGATCTGTAAAGATCAATCACATCCTACTTATAGCAGTACAGTGTACTGACAAATCACAAAATCTTGGTTTATACATAGTGTTTCCCTGCAGTATTATAGTCAAGCCTTCTGCCTCAAACGGGAGCAAAAGGCATTTGTGGTTTTGTTTTACTAAAATGAGCATGTTGCTCTCATGGCACCAGACCTATTTTTAGAATATTTGAGACTGAAATGTTTAAGTTGTCAGCTGGCACCCTGCAGAAAGACAATGCTAAGAAAGCAGCAGTCCCTGCTTCTTTAAGCAGCACCAGCACCATAGGATGTAGCAGCAGACAATTTAGCAGGAGAACAGCTGGCTAATAGAAGCAATTATCTTCTTCTGATGCAATTGCAAGACTAAAGAAATGTTTTCTGCCAAACTACTGCCTTTTTGCTGTATTAGATAAAGAGCAGCAAGTCTCTGTGAAGTTAGTGCATTTACTTCTCGCAGTTCCTATGGCCTTGTGAACTTTGTGAATTTCTCCTCATCTCTCACTCTCATTTTGATAATGTCTCCTCACGGCTTCAGTTTCTCTTTTATAATAAAATCACAGAAATGCTTGCTTTCATTTTCAGAATATCTGTTTACCTGCATCACTTCAAAGGTGCTTGGCATCTGGGTATCTCAGGCTTGGTCTACGCTACTGGCGAGGGGAACAGGGAGGTTCGACCTAAGATACACAACTACAGCTATGTCAATAACATAGCTGAAGTCGGCGCATTTTAGGTCAACTTATCTGGCATCCTCATGGCACTAGCGGGCTCCCCAGTCGACGCTGCTTGCACCTCTTGGTGAACTGGAGTTCCGGAGTTGACGGGGAGCACCTTTGGGGATCGATTTATTGCATCTAAACTAGATGCAATAAACTGATCTCCTGATAGATCGATTGCTACCGGCTGATCCAGCGGGTAGTGAAGACATACCCTTTTAGTGGAAATGCAGTTATATTAGAAGTAGCCAACAATACAGTAGGTGTTCCTCTTTCTTCTCCATCTCTGTCTCTCTCTCTCATAATTGTTATTTGGGGAGGCTTTATCAAGGAACAAGGTTATATATTTAGAGCTGAGCATTGTCAGGTCAGGGCTCAATTTGGATCTCCTCTTACAAAGAGTTCCAGCATCAGGATGATGGCATTGAGAGTTCTCTGACCCGTGACTCAAAAGTTTTAGCATGGATCTCCTCTACTACCTCATCTATCTCAGTGGATCATAGATGGTGAAGGCAGTTGGAGCTAACCCGTTTCCTGCCATTTGAGAGCGGTAATGTAGACTAAGACCAGTTCTTTAAATTCAGTTCAGTTGGAGTCATTAGAGTTTGCAGAGCTTGGGTGTGCCTGCCAAATTAAGTGTAAAAATGTAATAAGAAAATCCAGAAAAGGAGTTTGAAGAACAACTAGCCAAAAACTCAAAAGGAAATAACAAAATGTTTTTTAAGTACATCAGAAGCAGGAAGCCTGCTAAACCACCAGTGGAGCCCACGGATGATTGAGATACAAAAGGAGCACTTAGAGACAATAAAGTTATAGTGGAGAAACTAAATGAATTCTTTGCTTCAGTTTTCATGGCTGAGGAGGTTAGGGAGGTTCCGAAACCTGAGCCGTCTTTTGTAGGTAAAAAATCTGAGAAATTGTCACAGATTGGAGTGTCACTAGAGGAGGTGTTGGAAATAATTGATAAACTTAACAGTAACAAGTCACCGGGCCCAGATGCTTCACCCAAGAGTTCTGAAATAACACAAATGTGAAATTGTGGAACTATTAACTATAATTTGTAACCTGTCCTTTTATGTCAGCTTCTGTATCCAATGACTGGAAGATAGCAAATGTAACTCCAATATTTAAAAAGGGCTCTAGAGGTGATCCCAGCAATTACAGAGTGGTAAGTCTAACGTCAGTACCGGGCAAATTAGTTGAAACAACAGTAAAGAATAAAAGTAAAAGAGTAAAAGAATAAAATTCACTAGTAAAGCATAAAAGAATAAAATTGTCAGACACATAGAAGAACATAAATTGTTGAGCAAAAGTCAATCACGTCTTACTAATCTATTAGAGTTCTTTGAAGGAGTCAACAAACGTGGACAAAGGAGATCCAGTGGACATAGTGTACTTAGATTTCCAGAAAGCTTTTGACAAGGTCCCTCACCAAAGGCTCTTACGTAAATTAAGTTGTCATTGGATAAGAAGGAAGATCCTTTCACAGATTGAGAACTGGTTAAAAGACAGGGAACAAAGGGTAGTAATAAATGGTAATTTTTCAGAATGGTGTTCCACAAGGGTCAGTCCTCGGACCAATCCTATTCAACTTATTCATAAATGATCTAGAGAAAGGGGTAAATTGTGAGGTGGCAAAGTTTGCAGATGATACTAAACTGCTCAGGATAGTTAAGACCAAAGCAGACTGTGAAGAACTTCAAAAAGATCTCACAAAACTAAGTGATTGGGCAACAAAATGGCATTAGAAAAGGTTCAGAGAAGGGCAACTAAAATGATTAGGAGTTTGGAACAGATCCCAGATGAGTGATTAAAGAGTCTAGGACTTTTCAGCCTGGCAAAGAGGAAACTAAAGGTGGGATATGATAGAAGTATATAAAATCATGAGTGGTGTGGAGAAAGTGAATAAGGAAAAGTTATTTAGCTGTTCCCATAATATAAGAACCAAATAAAATTAATGGACAGCAGCTTTAAAATAAATAAAAGGATGTTCATCTTCACATAGCACACAGTCAACCTGTGGAACTCTTTGCCTGAGGAGGTTGTGAAGGCTAGAACTATAACAGAGTTTAAAAGAGAACCTGATAAATTCATGGAGGTTAAATCCATTAATGGCTATTAGCCAGTCTGGGTAAGGAATGGTGTCCCTAGCCTCTATCAGAGGATGGTGATGGATGGCAGGAGAGAGATTTCTTGATCATTACCTGTTAGGTTCACTCACTCTGGGGCACCTGGCATTAGCCACTGTTGTTAGACAGGATACTGGGCTGGATGGACCTATGGTCTGACCCAGTCGGCCATTCTTATGTGATTATTTTGTTGACTTAGTTGCTTAGGAGGCAGGCTGCTAGGTGCTGCCCTGGTGTAGCTAGTAAGAAGTGACTCTGTGTAACAAGTATTTTTCAGTTGTCCAGCTCCATTCAGGAGGTGATGAAAGCATGGATTGAATAATAGTTTCTTATTTGGGAATACCCATGGGCAACCCTAAACTGTATCTGCAGAAACCGTGACAGATGCATATACTTGCTGCACAAATGAAAAATTAAAGACTCTCTATTGTGCGACTGTGGTCACCCCAAACAGACTATGGAACTAAGGCTGTCGATTAATTGAACAAAAATTAATCACAATGTAAAAAATTACCAGCTAAGAGTAATTAAAAAAAACCAGCGAAGAGACTGGTTTCTAAAGTGGTATGCTGGACATACTGGAGTGCGTCTAGGGCTTCCATGTAGGTGCTTGGCCGAAGCTCTGATAAGGCAAGAGTGTGTAGGGACCTATGCATGGAACCCTGTGTACTGGAACCTGGGTGTTGCTATATATGAGAGCTTGATGATGAGAGGATCATGAGAAGTTTGGTGCCAAAGAAAAGGAATCACTGGCCCAAAAAATAAATTATGAAAAATCATGATACATTATTTCCTAAAAAATACAGTACACAGCACTGTGTCTCTTTTTGTTGTTGTTTTCCAACTGAAGAGAGTGAGGGAATGAAGCAGACAGCAGCTGTAATGGTGGGGCTCCTCCCACCAGTCTGGAGAGCTGGTGTGTTTATCATGTGTCTAGATAAATCCATCTGTATCTTTAAGAAGTAAGTCTGATTTCCCATTTCCTCCATCTTCTCTGCTGCCTCCCACGTCATATAGGTCAGCACTTTCTCATTCCTCTTTATTATGCTCAAGGAGGAGGGCACTATCTGTGTATGGCCCTTGCTTTTTGCTGACATGCCACAGGAATACCAAAATTAAATACTTGCTAGACTGCAGAAAGCTCCCTGCTAGCAGCATCTGACAATAGACTGACAAGTGCATTGCTGCACTTGCAAGGATCCTGGAAAGCAGCAGAATTAGGAACAAGCAACAAATAGCAAAGCAAATCGCAACTGAAAAATAGTAACATTATCCCCTTTTAATATATATCGTTAAAAATGAAAATTTTTACAAGCTGAATAGATGTGAGTCCAGATGCTGTCTCCGTATGTCTTATGCATTTCATGATTACAAACAAACTGCAGAATACATATTAAGCCATCTAAAATGGTATGGATATGAGCCCGGCTGGCGTCCCCATATGCCTTATGAATTTCATAATGTAGGGACACAGCAGAGCATATATAAGCTTGGCAGAATTTGATTTTTTAAATATAATTTTGATGGATTTTTATTTTTAAGCATTTTTTGCCTTTTAATTTATGTTAGTTTTCATATTTGGGGAAAATTACGGGAGGAGGAGTGAGGATGATGGTGGAAAGAACACCAGACAATAATTATTTAATGATGGATGTTGAGATTCAAAAAGTTAAGGTTTATAGCTGCTAAAGCACAACATTGTCAACATCACATATCAGAACATACAAATAATGATCCTTAAATCAAACACTAAGTTCTCAAGCAGTGTCTTTCTTCCTTTGCATAGCTGTAAATTTTGATTATGGAACAAGATATTTTTCCACTGGTTTGTATGTGTTTGGTGAAATCAATGTTTGCTGACATTTTCTGATAAAAATCTAATCTAAGTATAGCATCGGAGCTGATTTTTGCATCTTAGGCATCTCTTCTTTAAATCATACAAGTAGGGTTGCTGCACTGAAATGTTCTGCGTCATGATCAAAGCAGGCCCATCAAGAGTTCATGAAAATAGTTGCATTTGAAAGTAATTGATATTTTACAGTCATCCAATATATTTTACTGGGAACAACACTGGCCTATCTAATATATTTTCCAGGAGGGTCATGAGAGCTACTCAATATCGAATCCGCATAGTACCATGGACTTCTAACATTCTAAAAAAAAGCCCTCAGGGTAAAGAAATAGATACACGACATAGTAGAAAGTGATTAGTGGGCAAGTTTACCAACTGCTACCGAAAGTGCAATAAGACCAGCCCCTCAGCTGTACACTGTAGATGAAGACTAGTTAAATACTGTGGAGGCACATCATGGAATTCTAGTGCATCCTATAATAATGAAGACAGTCATTCAACCTCACCTTTTAGATTACTCTACTCATCTTATTTATTTGTAGACTATCAACTGACTACTGTCCCAGATCACTTGTCTAAAAAATACTGTACCTTCAAATGAAAAAAAATTAAAAATACAGTACACAGAAGAGTGCCACTTTTTGTTTATCCACCGTCAGTTCACAACAAAAACCCAAATACCTGACTGGCCTAGATCCGTGAGAGGGGGAGAGGGACCCAGTTATAAAGCTGAATATACACAGAATGCTGAAAAAAAATCTCAACATAAAATAGCTTCTTGGTAACATTATATAAAATCTGCAGGATCACTACCATGCCAAGAAAAAAAAAAAAGTGAAGATTTCACTTAAAGCTGCACATAGAGCAATTTGTAGTGGGTTGGCTCCTAAACAGCTAGAGTAAAAAGGATAAACGTATTTAGCAGGGTGGCACATATTTGAAATATACTACAATTTTTTAAACTATTGATATTTTAATGAACATTGTTGTCAATAGTGTAAATAGCATTGTGGTGATGAAGGGCTCTTGCTTTTTTCACTTACGTACATCTATATTCTGGATTTTCAGTTTAGCTGGATAAGTGTATGGTCTGTTCTCAGTTCTACTCAAACAATAGTGGTGTGTCCCCGTCCGTCCGCCCATCCGTCTCTCCACCACTGGTTAGTGCATAGGCACTAAAAGTGTGGAAAATGTGAGGCTTGGTATGCTCTGCTTCTCTTGACAGATCTACCAACACTGCTATTCTTGATGTGTGAATAGCTGTGGCGTTATATCTGCAGTTGCCAAAGCTACGTCTTCAGACATAGGTCAAGCATACACTCTATCAAACAATTGCAAATCCTTTTGGGCTCTTCACCTCTATAAAATTACTCAATATGGGCCAACTTCAGCATTATCGGAGAGCTGGACTGCCTTTCCAATGGGTAGGTTTGATATGATCATGAAATATAAGTGAAAAAGATTATATGAATGTATGAAGTTAAAGACAAGTCAGGTTCTAGATTACACGCTACAGAAATGGTTGGAGAATGCATGAATTTGAATTATGTCCCCTGTTATGCTCCCAAAGTCAGTCAGACCCCCTTTTGCTTGATTATATATATAAGCTCCGGTCATGCTAGCTAAAGGGACCAGATGTTTACAGGTATTTAGGTACTGCACTCAGCATTGTAACACCTAACTGATTTAGGAGACTAAATCTCATTTTCAAAAGGGATTTAGGCAGATAGGGGCCAAAAGGTCATTGAAAACCCTGAACACAGCAGTGCCTAAATCTCTTTAGCAATTTGGGCCAAGATGTCTATGATACCTCTTACATTTACACAGTCACTTTTCCCATAAATCCCCTGAAACAAAAACATAGTGTACAGAAATATGTAAATTGCTTGATAGGCTAGTTCCCCCATCTCCTCCTTTATCCCCCATTCACCTTGACACATATACTTCCAGCATGCCAGCTGGGTCCCCTGAGATGCATAACACATATTCAGAGGGAGAATATAGACTCCATGTACTTGCAGTGATCTGCAATAGCTGTACTTCTCATGTTAATTACAGAAAGAATTAATATATTCTGGGAATAAGAATGGAGTCCTTAACTCAGAATGAGAAATCATTACTAAAAAAGGATATATACCAATGGCCAGAATTTCTATATTTTGTCATGTTCTTTATCCTAGCTACAATGTACATCATCCAAGATGTTCAGGAACTACATATCGACCAGTGGACTACACTTAAGTCAGGAAAATATCCAAATAAACTTTTAATTATGATACAATACTTATTACAGTAAAAATTGGCATTTTTTCTCTTCAAAAGCAGAAGCACCAGTCTTACATGTAACATATGGTATGAATGATATCTTAAGTGAAATAACGGCAGAATAGAATGAGCAAACAGCATTTTAGTACAGAACATAATTTTTTTAAAAAAATTCATACACTGAAATCTGTTCAAATGGAAACAATGTCATGCTGAACTAAAAAACTCAGATTTTAAAAATCCAAATCAATCAGAAAATGATGTACTGCTGAATAGATATATGAATAATTAAAATAGCCAAAAACGGCTAGAGAGGGCATTGTCATACAAACATGACTAGTGTTCAGATTCCTTCTGTCCTTCCACCCCCATAAATAAATACATAAATAATGGTGCAATGCTTTTGTTGGAAAGTAAAGTGACCTTTAATATTTAAGAAGCATTTTTCAAATGTTGATGTAGTTTTAATGTTGTAAAAATCAAGTTATAAATCAGACAATTTTTACTCTCATTTTCAACACACTTCAGTTATTATGAGTGGACTGTGAAAAGAGATGATGTCCAGTGTAGTGAATACACATCAGCTTCATCATCATGTGACTTCTGCAAAGGCCGTGATGTGGTTCTATAAGTTAAAAAAAAAATCAAACAAAAGCACACAGTTAGCTATGTATAATCATCAGAAAGATTATTCCCATTTTCAGCTTTTGAAACATTCTTATGCTTGGCGAGTTTTGTAGCATAATGTAAATAATGTTTCTAATTGCAGTGCTGTCCATCACTTCCCATAGCAAATCTTTTTTTAAATACTGCAAAAATTGTATACATAATAAGTACAGTGAACAAACAATGGTATAGTAGTTCTACAACATTTCAGCTTTTAATAACAATTTGAATAATTAAATTAGTTGTAGTTTTATCACTGTCTTATTTATAATTAAAAGCTAAATTTCTGGGAATGCAAACTGCTGCCTGACAGCTGACAGTATTCTGTTTTAGTGTTAAAAAGAAACGCAACATTAAAATTGTATTAAGTTTAAATTGCTCCCTGTGCGCCAGATGGCATGGAGTGAAGTAGTGAAATGCTAGAATTCACTAGCTGATGGAACATATTAAAAATGACTTCTTCAGAACCATTGCAGCATCATTACGATGTTCTTCTATTGCTTCCTTCAATAAGTGTATTCTTTAAGCACGTGTGTAGGTATTGTAACAGGTTTTACTTCACTGTTTACTTAAAACACTACACAGTAAAAAAAAACTTTTAGTGTCCAGAATAATTATGCCGTCCATTGTCATGTCCCAGTCTGAGACTGCTCATGCAAACACTTATGCAGGTGGGTAACTTGACTCACATGAGTCTCATTCTCATACCTGCATTTGGTCCCTAGTGGTGGGATTCTGCAAGGCACTGACACCCTATGCTGTCGTACCAACTGTTCTCAACTCCTATTGTCTTCAACATACAATCTCTTTTCTAAGGAATTGTTTAAGCCACCATTGTGAAACACGTTTTAAAGAGATAAAATGAAACACAATCCTATTGATATAGGGCCCTCTGCATCTCCTCCCATGTGAAAATGCATGGAGGAAAATTTAATCCAGATTTTGGTGTATTGCTGTAGGATCACATCTTTCCTCTTGCCACCTTCTCACATCTCCCAGAAGCAGGACAACAAGTAATGTGCAGATAGTACAAGGCAAGAAAAATGGGTAAAGGATATTGACGAAATGCTGTACATGCCTTATCATACTGTCACTTAGTCTGACTCCTCAGTACTCCTTCCAGCATCATCTCCCTTTGCCAGTAACATGCCTAGCCATGTTCTCAATTGCTCTCAGGCCATGGACTGGTTTTGTGACTCATGTGACATGTTCAAAGCTCACATAAGGGTCATTCATATTGCACCATCCTTACTGTTTAGAAGGAATTTAATCTGTGCAAGAGAGGAAAGTGTGCTTAAAGTGCAGATTTCTTAGTTCTTTCTTTACACCCAGTCTCCTATGGGGATGAGTGCATTTTATGGAAGGGAATGTAGTAGTTACCCATCAGAGGCGGAGAGATGGAATATCCTACCATTACACTCTATGTCCCTCTATCTCTTACCCCAGTCATTCTGGTGATTTCTTCCTGGCCTCACAGCACAGCAAAGGGACATAACTACGTTTCATTTGGGGGTGGGGGCGAGAGAGGGGAAAATCTACCTTTTCTATTATGGAATTTTAAAAAATACTGGAATAAAAAAGAAAAGCTTTTGTATTAGTGGAACTTTGGATTTCTGTAAAGTCTCTGTTTTAATTTTACTCAAAAACAACAAAAATGCTTTAAACAAATGACAATTGATTAAATGGCAGCTAGAAAATTACTTTCTCTAATGATCATTTTGATTACTACAGCACTTGATTTGAAGAAGTTTTCAGAGCTTAACAGTGTTAATACTTGGCAGAGATTTCTGGACTGTCGTTAACAAAAGAGAAACAAAATAACATTTCTGAAATGGAAAACAACATATCCAGATGAGCTCAGGGAACTATTTACTCACTGGGCCATATTCGGCTCTCAGTTATGCTTGTGCCACCCCACTGAATCAAAAGCAGTTGCAGGAGATTATAAAATTTGTCCCAACGTATTTAGATCTGACACCTATTTAGACCTGAAAATGATACTGTCGACATAATCTGATTAACAATTTTTAGATAGCAATCTATTGTTATAAAAAACGCCTAATTAAAAGAGATCAGAGAAAGAAATATTTATTCCTTTTTCTTTAGGAAACATTTTCAAAAAATGGGACTTCGGTAATTTTGAACATTTTACCCTTTGCATACTTGATGATACTTTAAAGTAATACTCAGTTTCTCCTGTTGTTTATATGGCTTTTTTCACATAGCAACAGAGAAAAGGAAACATTTTAAAGAACATATGCTGGCAAGGGCACCCTGGTGCCCCTGCTGTAGAAGGTATAGAACCTGAAACTGCTTAGCTCGTTTTGAAATTGGCTAGATTTTCACTCTAGAGATACAGTCCTCTTCCACAGACGTATCCAATGAAGGGGTTAGTGGTACTTAGACGGGTGGTCAAAACTGAGTTTCATGGACATCTTTTTCTTTGGGGGCATGGAGGAAGCGCAGGCATTATGGCCTTCCAAAACCATAGATTCTTGGGATCCCCAAGAAAGAGAACACAAAGTCCTGCAGATTACTGATCCACCTGCGCTACTCCTCTGGTAGCAGAGTTATTGTGCATGAACCCCCTTTCCGAGATGGGTGGGGGTGTGATGTGGGAGAGAGAGCAAATGCTCAGAGTCCAACTTTAATGCTGTTTCAAGTGGCATTACTTTAGGAGTGGATACCTACTGCTTAAGGAGAAGAGAATGTCAATGACAGCAGCTTCATCCTCCTACCTCTAAAAACCAGCTGGTCACCAGACCCCTAGATATCACACACACACACAAAGGTGCATATGTGTAGTCTCCGGGCTAAGGGTATGGTTACACTTACAAGATTATAGCGCTATAGGTTATAGCGGTCCCCTTATACAGTAATATGTATAGCGCTATTGTATGTCCACACTCAGATGCTCCTGCGGTATAGCATGGCCACATTTGGGGCACTTAATGCGGCATTAAGAGCAGTGCATTAGGGCAGGTATCCCAGCATTCAGCTGGGTGCAACGTGCTTTTTAAATGAGGGGGGACGGGTTGTGTGTATGCGGAGGGAGAGAGACAGTGGTTTTTCCGTTTTTCTGAAAGCCTGTCAGTGAGCCTCCCTTCACAGAAGGCTTTGTTTTCACACAGGCTCCCTCCTTAAACCCTCCTTAAACATTTGCATTGCTTATCTGCCGAGTTAAGAAAGAAACTCTAAAGAGGTACTTCCGCATTCCTCCAGCCGAGTTCAAAACAAAGGGAAGAGACGTCAATTGCCTTAAATGGCTCTAGGCATCTCCAGAGATTACTTGTAGCGCAGTGGGTGTCCACATTCTTGCTGTAGCGCTACAGCAGCTGCGCTACAGCCCTTATTCCCCATGCGGAGGTGGATTAATAATAGCGCTATAACTCAGCAGTTATAGCGCTATTAGTGCCTTGCCAGCGTGGACGGGGAGTAGGTTATAGTGCTCGTGGGGGCTTTATAGCGCTATAAAGTGCCAGTGTAACCATGGCCAAAGTGACTCTTCAGTTGCTTTATCGTGCCCCTTTACTTCAGTTTAGCTTCATTATGACAGAGAATTCAGTTTATGAAATTTGCAACAATATCAGCAGATAAAGGCACACAAAGATGCAACAGACAAACAAAAAATACATGCAGGAGCGCTCAAATCCTCAAATTTCATGAGAAATAATTGTACCACTCAGTGCTTAAAAGAATTAGGATACAGTTGGGTTCTGTTAAACGTTAGCAGTTTAACACATTGGTGCACTGTTTTGTGTTATCTTAAATTGACAATGTGAAGTTTGTGGAAGCAGAAAGAGAAGATTTTAAACTTCATGCTCTGTAATTATTCCTTCAAACCAATAAAAATTAGAAAAGTAAAATGCTAAAATTTAAACCTTGAATGCAGGTTTCTGGGGGAAAATCCCACATTTTGTAACATGCTTTTATGTATTTAATTTTGATTTCTAATCTGCTACAGACCAATAAAGTGCATGTTGTACCTGAAAAATTCCACATCCTCTTACTTATGTGTTGTATTTTCCTTTACACAGATGTCACATTTTAGAGTAGGACATACTCTTTTCTGTTGCATAAAAACAGTCTTTACTATAGCTGTGAATACTTAAAAATAGCCATTTATGCAACAAAATTTCTCATTTGAAGATACTTTAAAAAAAGTTCCTATACTGCCTAGAATGGTGGAGTTTAATTTAAAGTGAATAGAAAAATTAAAAAGACCCAATTCAGAAAAATTCTGTAGTAGCAGAAAATTAGCTCTCCCATATTTAAGTCCCAACACAAAAGAATATCTCTTGGTTCTACAGGAAAGAGATGCATTTTTAGAGAACACAGCAAGTAATCCTTCAGTGAAATGCCACTTCTTGCAAAGTTCTAAACCTGCACAGAAGGCTAATATACATTATATCTGCCTTTGCTATAAAGCCACACTCCAACACACTAGTGCGCTTCTGCGCACATACGTTTATTGCCTTATGTGAAGACGTTCAAAACGGTTCATTCGTGTTATCCAGGAGAAGAACCTAATGAGGTGTGCTTTGAAGGAGTTCTCTTGTAAAGGGTCTTCTTGTTTGTTACCAATATCTGGATTCTGTGATACCTACAATATGTATTTTTACAGAAATCACATTAAACATATTTTCACATTTCTTTGTTCATCTACTATTTCACTGTACTACTTACTGAAACTCAGATGCTGTGAACATGTAATTTGCGTTTGAAATGAAACTATTTCACATAAGCATCTACTTCCAGGCAACTGTAGTGTAACGGTGGGAAAGGTCTGATGGGAACATATATTCAGATGCTTGATTTCAGTAAAATTTGGAGCTAAACTGCTTTCTATCCTTTTTTGAATGCGCTCTTTCCTGTGTTTACTATACATATAGTTGACATACTGAGTGATCAAGATATAGCCATATGGACACAAAAGGTCTGCAAAATTCCTCATAAGAAATTTAAACCCATGCATTCTGGTTAAATGGCATGCAAGTGAAAACAGATCTGTCTACAGGTTCAATTATGCATGTATGACTATCTCAGTACTTACCTGGACCTCATCTCCCCAGCATCTGAACACTTCCCAATTAAATAATAAAAACCCTTCATCTTAGCATTGTGAGGATAAATGCACTCAGCCCTAAGGTTAAAACAGCAGCTTTGGATTGCTGAGCCAGCACTGGCAATGATCCTTCGTGGGGAGACACAGCACCCACAGCTTCTGAGCATCACAAAGACTGGGTATCGTTCTTTCAGCACTTCCTAATCACCTCCATGAATCCCAGTTAAACAGATTTGCCAGATAATTAATAACCACTCCTTGCCATTAAGTGGCATTAGGCTCAATTCAGCTTGCTAAGAAAAATTCCAATTAAGTGTATAATGTCTCCAATAGGCACACACACAAGGAAGCTTGCTCATTATTAAGTCATATAAGGAAGCAATATAAGCTCCCCTGTGCAGTTGAACATCTCTGCTAGCTGGCATGGAGCTGTGGGGAGTGGCAGAAATATGGTTCTCCTTTCTCCCATTCCCCTTTTTGTGCCCATGATGATGCCAACAGGGAGCATTCACTGTAGTCACAAAAGTGCATGGGCTGGAACCATACTGGTCCTAACACAAGTGATTGCAGTGGAGAAGTTTCTGTGCGCTCACCTCCATTGGCCACCCAGGAAGATGCTGGGTGCCATCCAGTCTTACGTGAAGAGTATTGCATCACAATATAGGTAATGGGCCTGGTAGCAGAACATCGGGGAGTTTTCAGGAACAGGAAATGACACTATATTTTCTTTGTTTATGGGAAGAGATTAATATACAATTCTAGGATGGATGAGCAAACACCCCTTCCACTGGACAACAAATGAAGTCAGTTTTAAGAAAGAGAGTGGTCCCATTTTAGTTTTTTATTATTATTAATTATTATTATTAAAAAGAGAAACAGAATCATTGAAATGTTTCTCCCCAGCACTGCCTTGGTCCATGGCAACATGATCTTGTCAGAGTTCTAGTCATGCACAGTAGTGATTTCCTGTCATTAAGTTATCCTGATTATTGCTACAGCAGCATGTAAACTGATAATAAGGAAAAGAGATACTCCAATATTCCAATACACACAAAGTTAGGATTTAGATTTAGGATAGTCAAATTTGGTATATGCTTATCAACAGGTGAGGGAAAGAAAAAACATTGTGTATGCTAGCTTTCCCCCTTGCCCTTGTCTCCAGAGAAGACCATATAATAAGAGGTTAGCTAGAAAACAAAACATGAGTCAATAATAAAAGCATCTAGCAAGAGATTGGGTTTGAACTAATCTAGCCATAAATTAGATTTACTAGTTGACTGTTTCTCTGGATCATATCTAGATCTGTACGTTGCTCCAAAAATTTAAATCACACCACTAAAAATTTTAAAAATTTCAATATGAGACTTTAGTTCATGATTTTCCAAATAAAAATCTTCCAGTTAACTTATTTTCTGGAAAAAGAAAGATGCTTTTTCCAGTGCCTAAATCATCCTTCAGTCTCTCTAACTTGGGACCCCAACATGCCAAAGAGTCTGAAAGACAAGGGGGACCTTGCGGCAAACCCTGGGCTTGGGCTGAACCAGGAGGGAAATGAATTACAGTGCTGAAGACTCACTGAAAACACATGCTGCTATCCTCCAAACTGAGAATGAACCACTGATCTCAGCTGGGGGAATACGAGCTGGAGAGAGAGGCAGTCTCTCATGTTAAAGGGTCCCAAACCACTCACAAATGGTGGACACATTCTCTCAGGCAGGATGAAGATATGATGCTCGAAAACTCATTCAGTGGTTTCACCCAATCCACTGTCATCACATCAGTCTTGCCTGAATTAAGCCTCAGACAGATATTATTGGATGAGATGGAAGATGGACAGTGAGGAAGAAAACACTAGCTTCCATGAAATCTTCAACCCAGAACAGGCAGGAGAGAAAGGTTTCAGTGGCCTGACTGATTTCTGATGAATAGGTCAGCTCTGTGCAGAGTCCAAATGTGTGACCTGTGATGGCTCGTGCCCTGCCTCATGGCTTTTAGCTTAGGAGAACACAGGACAAAAATAAGGGATGTTTTCTTTTACTAACACAGTCTGTTCTAGGCCAACTAACTTCTTGGTTTGTTTTGACACCTTACAGAGAATTTACTGAATGGATTATTTTGAAGGTATATATTCATCAACTAAATGCAAATGAGACATAACAAAAACTCAGCACACCTGACTTAGACACCCGTGGTTATAAAAAGCATGTTAGATAATTCTGAAAAGATATCTGACTTCTTTTCCAAGGAAATGAACCAGAAATAGGGTCTCATGCAGCAATCCTTAGTCTGGGGAAAAATCTCATTCTCAAATGACGGGCATGTGACCCATGTGCATTAAAAATGTACTTTTTTCTTATGCTTAATACAAAAAACTACATTAATACTAATTTGTGCTAAAGTGAACTCCAGTGTCTGTAAATGTAAAACTTTGTTTTGGTGTCCTGCAGGATATGAAGTTGTTTATCGTCTTCAAATGAGAAGAGAAAAGATTTTAACAAGTAATGACAGAAAAGCTCATTATAAAAATTAGATTTACTTTAAAATTTGCATTAGTAATCCAAACTTTCCTTTAGGTACAAATGTCTGAAGTACTGTCATTCCTTAGTTATGTTATCTGTTTTAATGCCTGCTTGGTAACAAAATTGTTCTGGCATAGCCATACTTAACATTTATAGAACAGAACAGCATCTTTGCAAAAGCAAAATTTTTAGTACAGCAAGATAACATGAATTTTAAATACAATGCAAATAATTTTAAATACAATACAATAATTATTCATGCCAAGCTTTCTGATTTACCCAAGGATCCTGTCACTAGTACATGCTAATCTAAAATCTCATTTATTTTAGCAAAAGACCATAGCTTTTCTCCAGTTACTGTGCCACTGGTGTATGAATCATTTTATCCTATATAATTATCACTCTCATTCAGGAGTTAGACCTAATCCTGCAGTCCTTACTGAAGCAAACTTATTATAGAACCTGGTCTGCAAAGTTAACATATCCAGAACTTTCACTTACTTGAATGGTAGTTCTGTACATGGGGTGAAAGTTGTCTGAGTATACAAGACTAATGCTACACCCCCTGTACCTTTTCCGCCCTACACAGGGATCCACTGGCTGTGCACTGCTATATGTCACAGAAAAGATCACTGCACTCACTTCACTTAGCTCTGGTTTATTCTGGGGCGTGGGGAATACCAACCTCAAATACGCAACTTCGGCTACGAGCATAGCGTAGCTGAAGTTGTCATATTTAGATCGACTTACCACGGTGTCTTTGTGGCACTGAGTCGACTGCTGCCACTTCTCCATCAACTCTGCCTGTGCCTCTTGCGGGGTGGAGTACTGGAGTCGACGGGAGAGTGTTCAGGATCGATTTATCATGCCTAAACTAGACACGATAAATCGACCCCCGATAGATCGATCGCTACCGCTGATCCAGTGCATGGTAGTGTGGAGCAGCTGTTAGCAAACCTACTTGTAACCTGGGGCTTGGGTCACAGATTTCATGACTCCAACTGCTCCATGTTCTACCCACTCTCAATTTTATACTCAGTGCCAGTGTCAATTAAAGGATTCAATTAAACATTGTTAAGGAAGTCACTGAAATCTTCACTCACAAATCTCCTCACCTCAGAGTCCTTCACTGTCAGCATCCTAACAACAGCACTCAGCCCTAAATCTGTAGGATGTTAATTCAACACCCAGATGACCTGAACTGGTGAGATGGAACAGGAGAAGTAGATTGGTTTCCAATATAATGAAATCATAAATAGCATAAATGGAATTGCACGTAGTACGTGCTTCCTCCTTTGCCCATTTAGTCTGGGGTGTTTCATAGTCACATTTGACCTGATCTGTCTGCAGCATCACTAGGCATGGCTGCGAGAAGGGCACATTGCTGTAATTCAGTCTAGGGGTTGGCATCTTTGCATCATTACCGAAACACAATTGTTAGAAGGGTCTCACAGAGGAAGCCTCATGTGACTCACAATATGTTTTTTTCTCTTCTCCCAAAATATAAGCACTTCTTAATGGTAACATTTCCTGCCTACTATTCTACTGAGGCAGTTTGGGATACAGGACACAAGCATCAATGTTCAGTCAATCCAGAAAAGTTAGCAAAATCACCATCACATTTTGGTATTTAAAATGAAACCATCTGGACGGACATTACCTTTTCTAAAGGACTTTCTACTCGTGGGATGCTGATCATTGGCATCTGGGCCAGATTATCCATATGAGAATTTTCATGTTCTGGTTGTCTTCCTCTAAAATTATTTACCACACATACAACCTAAAAAGGTCAGAAGGTAGTTAGAATAATGAACAAGCATTTTACTTATTTGATCCTGATCCTGAACTCCTTACTCAGGGAAAATTCCTACTGACTTTAGTCAGAGATTACTGTAGGAGAACAGAAATACCAATGAAATAAAATAAAGATACTCAGTTTGTCCTACTGTACCTGACCCTCTAAATGCTAATTATTTTTAAACTATCCTAAGTTCAATGAACATTTTACCAAAGTAGAAAAGTCAGGAGTGGACCCACTATCACCTGAAGCAATGGCACAGTGATTCTAGTGAAGACAACGTTATAAATATGACTAAATTAACTAGATTGACTGAAAGAATCATGTGAGTGTGTTAGTCAAATTTTTGTTGACAAAAAGTCTTTAAAATAACATCTTGAAATATTAATCAATATATTATTACATGTATTATCATGCTACAAGCCACCTTCTTAAAAGAAAATCTGTTGATAGTGTGGAATAATAAATGGTCAATTATAGTAATTTAAATCTCAAACTAAATATATTTCAAATCAAGCTTTATCAAATAAATGCACAAAAAGTACAGCAATAACACTGAACTCCTATAATGATTAGCACATATTGAAGTCCATGGTAGTGTTTCTAACACAATATAATTTAAATGCTTATCATTTGGTAGTATCCTGACACCAACATGAGTATTCACAAACACTTCCTCTAGAAATGGTTATAAAAATCACTTGTTTTATTTTATTAATTGCTTGTATGGTACGTTTTCAACTTGTTCACTCACTACGCTTTTCAAAATGGATTGCTGGACTTGTGCAGAATGGAAATTGATTTTCATGACAATTGACTAGTTTGAAAGACATTCTTCAAAATGTTAAACAATTTTTCCTGTAGTTAGTGGAGTATAAATTAAATGTTGTGATAAAAATGTATTTATAGTCTCTTTCCTATAGCTACTTAATATATAATGCACTGTACTTTCTTCACGTTTACTGTAGAGTGCAATTTTTTTTATTTAAATAAATACTTAATCAAATGGAGGAATTTTTACAATTAATATCTAAATACAAGGATGACATTCACACAAGTTTGTATGGCTTGCTTTCCCTTCCCCTGAAGCACCTAATGAATAATTGTAATTTTTTATTGTTTCTACTAAGACATCATTGTAACACTGGGGATTTTATCACTGAACCTTATCCAAAATCTAATTAAATCTAATGTCCCTACCAGTTTTATAAGGATTCATGCTGTATGGTAATAGCACTGAAATATGTGAAACAAGTACATGTCCCTTGTGGTCCTCCAGTGGTGCAAGTAGGATAGAGAGCTGGCTTAAACACCAGGTGAGGAATTCTCTTAGCTCCCATGTGATAGCTCAAAGCCACCTGTTCCTGACTCTCTGGAGTAAGGAGCATATGTGATCAAGTGTCTTAAACTCCCTCCCTTGTTCCTGAGCCAACAGGAACACCCCTGAAAGGGTTGATGGGGGGGAGGAAGCATAATTTAGAGAAGCCCTAAGGGTGCTCTCAAATGTATCTCCAGGATCAAGAGGTTGAAGATGGCGTGATGGCTTTACACTCCTTGGGTTCTGAGTCCAGTGTATCTTGGTCATACCCAAGGATTACATTCAAAGTGTTTCTTAAGGCTATATATATTATATACATATTATAAAAACATATATATAAACAAACTTTTGGGAGGGTGAATTTTGTATTAGTGAAAGGTGTCAGAGACACAGACCTATAGGGAATTTGAGTGTAGATCAGCATCTGTGCCATTTCACAAACTTCAATTCTCTATGAAGATTGTCAATAAAAGTGTTAAAGACTGGTGACGGTTGTACAATATGGATATTTGTCCACATGAACTGAGACTGGAGATCTGCATAGCATAATGAAGTTGCATCCAATTCCAAAAATCTCTCCAAAAGATATATGCAATATACAAGCCAGATACCAACTGCAGCATCACTAATAGATACACTTGCAACGACAGAAAACCATAAATTAAATCATTCTTTGTCAGCCTCTATAGAATTTAAAGCTAAATTAAGTCTTTTATTCTGGAAAACAACAATTTTCAATTAAATATAAATGAATACAAAATAAATTTACCTTGTGGTTGTTTTGTTTAATTTTGCCATGAAGAGCACCTGATTGATAATGCTAATATGGCACTTTAATATTGTATAGTGAAAATCAAGATTGGATGTCATTCTAAAAGACATGCCCTAGCTCAACAAGTTATGGGCTTGATGTATGAACTATGGCATGAAATTCTATGCTCTCTGTTCTAAAATCTATGCATCTATGAAAACTGGCATTTTAGTTAGAAAACTGGAGTGTGCCTTGAAGTCTGGCATTTTAGTTTCCTGTAAAAGAATCTAAGGCATCAATACTCCAATTAACAGCATAAATCTACACATGGAATTCTTTAATGAGATGTAGACATTTGTTCACATGGACAAGGCCAAGGATCTGGGTGCCAGAACATAGGTGCATCCAGTCCCACAAGAAAAAGGGCATCTTTTTATATGCAATATAAAAACCGGACACCTGAACTGCAACATCACTAAGGTAAGAAATCCAGGACCCAATAAAGTTGAGGAGAGTTTTGCCATTGACTTCAGTGGGGCTAAAATTTTACCTTTTGTCTCTCTCTCACCCACATCCAAACACACAGACACACACATATAAATGCACTTACCAAAAACACTGCTATTGATATTCCAATTATAAATCCTGCTATCACATCTGACCAGTGATTTCGATACTCGGCTACTCTGTTGATACCAGTAAGAAATGCCAAACACATTAAGCCTAAGCATAGAACAGGTTTTGCAAGCCTTGTTCCTCTGGCTTTTATTGTGTTGGTAATATACATCTGAAAATTAGAAAAAATGAAGTATAAGACTATAACCTCTAAGGGAAATCTTTGCCATTTGGTTGGAAAAGACAACTATGCATACTTTGATTTTTGTATTAAAAAAAAAAAAGTAGGGCTCATTATGCAGTATATACCAGTTTCATTCTCTTTTTACCCAGAAATTGGATGGGTGCATTTTTTGCATAGGATTCAGCATTAGACATGAAAAATAAGAGTGGCACAGGATATGGCTACTAAAAATCTACACAGCTGTCAAATGTACATTTTCTTTATTGGTTTCCTTATGTATTTTGCTTTACATTCTCTCTTTTTTAGTTTGCTAAATACAGTTAAATGGAAACATACTAATCTCCAATTATTTAAAAACAAACTGGTCTTGCAGTGTTATAGCAAAGTCTTTAGATTTCATATTGTGAAATAGGGTGGCAGCATTTTAACAATATGCATGGTCCCCTCCCGTACCACATAGAATATTAGATTCACAATATGTAGCAAAACCTCAGGGATTATGATTCAAGGCCCAGTACAAGTGCAAAATCCTACCCACAAGACACCTGCTGTTCAGAGTTTGGTCTAGCACAGCAAAGAAATCCCCTTCCAATTACTGGCATGAACTAGCTTTAAACTCTGTGCATAGCAATAGTAAGAAGGAAGAGAGTCTGGCCTCGGTGTTGAGAAGACTGGGAATGAGGCTTTGGCTGCAAGGTTGTTAAAGTTAAAGCTGAGCAGGTGAGAGTTCAGGGACTTTGCAGGTCACTCACATCTCCAGAGCTTCAGTGCTATATGAGGAGGACCTGGCTGTCCTACCCCCCAGAGCCAGCCTTAGCTTTACTCTAGTGAAGCTTCAAAAGCATGCAGAAGGGAACCATTTTCTTGTGCATTTTAGGAGTCAGTACAGCCAAGTTGTGATTTTATTACAAGTCCTGTGATACTAGGTGTTCGTGAGATTATGCTAGAATCTCAACCTCCATTAAAAATAATGGCAAGTTTTTAGCTCTTGTGATTATGGAAACAATCTTGAAAACATGAATCTTTAAAGGCTCAAAAACCAGAAGGCAAATAAAAAAAACAAACCAAAAATGTATCATTGTTAAATCTCATGATTTTATCCCAATCTCATGCTTTTTCTTGGGCAGCTGACTCATGATTTTTGAATGCTTGGTGTTGCCAATGCTGGAGAAAATGCTTGTCCCACAAAGCTCTTGACCTCTGTAGGCAATTGCCTGTCCCTCACACCCCTGCATAGGAATATCTTTAAAGAGGGAGACTTGTCCATTTGCCTGTTGCATAATCTGATGGTGCACAGGGATTTACCAATAACATTGAGAATTATACCACCACCACCACCAGGACTAAATTTTGAAAAAAAGAAAATGTGGCAATTTCTGTAATCCTGAATGGATAGAATATCTGTACTCCTCAGAAGGCAATTAGTGACAATAAATCCCATTGGGTGAATAGACATAGAAGCTTAAGATATTGTCTTCAACAGCAACTTTGCATGGCAAATTCTCCTAAACTATTTCCACCTCTGATCACCTAGTTATCTCTATATAACATTAACAGTGTAAACCCCTAGTGCAGTTACCATTGCAGTGGTGAGAGTGGTGATGTTTGAGGGTGCAGCCTGTATACACAAGTGGTTTGTGATGATGCAGCTATGTCCGTGTAGCTACACTGTTTACAATCCTGATATATACAAGGTTTCAGGCTCCAATAGACCCACAGGAGTAAATTCCAGAGCTGTAAGCTCTTTACTGAGAAGGCCCTGTTTCCAGTCCTCCCCTCAGCTGTCTAATGTAGGTTCTATGATTAGCTGAAAATTTTCCATGCTATTAATTGGAAAAATGGGTTTTCAACAAAAAAAATTTCAATAAAAGGGTCTGCTTTCTGCAGAAAATTCTGACTTTTTGTCTAAAATCTGAAAAACTTCAAACCACATTTTTTTTTCATTTTTGACAACAAGGTTTTTTCCTGTGTAGAATTAACAATAAACAAACATTTCTAAAGATCAAAGCCATATAAAGATTCATGGATGAAAGCCGAAACCCTGAATTACACAAGGAAACAGGTAGGCAGAACTGGATAAAGGACGCTTTATATTTCCTATGAAAGACAAATGGCTAGCCCCATTCTGTACCACCTGACACTTCCAATTGATTTTCAGGTATAGCCTATCACACAGCACTGCAATAATCCAATCAGAAGAGAAGACAAGTATTTTATGTGTCTATCATTATGGGAGCAATGGTGAGCCATGAATTCTAAGCATAGGAGATAATAGTCAGACTGTGCCAGAGGAACAACCCCATTCCTATTATCTCGAATCCCAGCCCCAAACCAAAAGCTAGAATGTGCTCACTAAGGACAAAAATCACCAGTCAAAGGACATTGTGTGTGTTTTTGCCACTATAGATCCATAGACGGAACATGATAAATGCCAAGTACTTTGCTAGAATATGAAAGGGAGAAAAATAATATAGAGAGGAAAAAAAAATCAACAGCCAAGTTAGGAAACAAAATCATGGCAGTACATACACAACATACTTTACATGCTGCTTAAACTTGCTCATCACTGACATCCAGCATAAACTGTATGATGTACAGCAAGAAATTATCATATATACAGTTATTGCAGGCATAGAATAGACCATGGGAATAAGCATTTTAGGCTGTATTTCCAACCCCCATTCCTCCTCCCTTTCTCCCTAGCTCATTTTGGAAACTTGTTTTTCCCTTCACTTATTCTCCTTTTATCTTCACTTTTCCTATTTCTGTGTGTTACAGTACTGAAATCAAATACTGATGAGACAATAATGATTTAAACTTCCAGCAGTCTTTTGTCAGCTATTTTTTTAGGTACTGAACATCCAAACCCATTTCAAGTACATAGTGGTCTCGGTTACCCAGTGACCCTCTATATCAGTTCCCCAGACTTACTGGGTATTCTAGTACTGTGCAATCACTGCGATCCACACCACATAACACAGATCTCCACTCACCCTGGGATCAGGGAAAATATAATAACATCCTAAGTGCACAGCAGGATGACAAGAATTCAAACAGTTTAGATAGATTTGACAAGAGAGTTGGCAGCAGGTTACCCTGGTTCAACTCTGTAACATGAGGTATTAAGTCAAAATGACTACTTTTAAGCAAATATCAACTAAATAAATGACTTTTCCAAAGGCAAGTGACAGTAATGCATACCAATTGTCTATGATCTACAGCAAAGGTAGGCACCCAATAGCATGCGTGCCAAAGGCAGCACACGAGCTGATTTTCAGTGGCACTCACACTGCCCGGGTCCTGGCCACTGGTCCAGGGGACTCTGCATTGTAATTTAATTTTAAATGAAGCTTCTTAAACATTTTAAAACCCTTATTTACTTTACATACAACATCAGTTCCTTGTTGAATCCTGATCAGCAGTACTCTTGCTATTGCTAATCTTGTTTTTTCCTGAACATGAGTCTAGCTATGTCGGGGTAAGAACTTTGCATACGGGGACATGGGGTGAGTAAGAAAGTGACTTGTCATGTGGTGATTTTGTAGACATTTACTAGACATTCAGTAAAATAGACATTTACTAGACATTCAGAATGAAATGTAGACATTTACTAGACATTGTAGTATGTACAATGTAGACATTGTAGACATTTACTAGACATTCAGAATGAAAATATTCATTCTGCTTTCAATCTTCAAGGTATTGGAATTCAGGCTGCCAAAGTTGCTTCATAAACTGAAAAAAATATCTAGAGTCAAGTGTTTCCAAAAATAAATATTTGCTAGTTCATTTTCTTTTGAGTGCATCGAAACAAAATACTGGCATCAGAAGCTATATAGAAGATTGTACTTTTGATACCTATATTCTCAGAACTTGCGAATAGCGTATTATATTGATAACCTCTCTCCAGAAAAAAAACTAAAACACACTTACTTTCTATGACCCAGATTTTTAAAGGTATGTAGGTACCTAAAGATATGGGCTTTAGGTATCTAGGCACTTCTGAAAATCCTACTATGCTCCTTGTTTTTAATCAAGATTCTACCCAGAAAGCTATTTTGCCTTGCATGCTTATACGTTCCAATGGTTATGTCAAGTGTTTTCTGACATATATAGCATATTAGTTACTTTTCCCTTAGTCTCTTGGGACTGTAATGGTTTTGAGACACTCTGGTAAGTTATAGAAGGAATACCTGCCTCTTATAAATCCATAATACCTTTCTGTAGACAAATTGTGATTAATATGCATCTTTCTTTTAAAAATAACTTTAAAAAAGAAAGAATATTATACAAACACAATAGACTACACATTTGTTATTTTCAAAAATTAAGAATTGGTTGTAACCATCAATACAGCAATTCATTTCTACTGCCACTAGAGGTCAGAATGATCATCTTCATTGTTATGCCCAATACAAAAAAACCTGTTAAATGCAATCCTCTGTTAGGGCTGTGTCTTTAAAGATCTAACCAGGAGAAAAATAACCATATATATTGTGCATGTTAAAATTTTAACAGGAAGTTTCCAGCCAAGAGTGTGACAACCCTGCCCAATATGAAACAAAATACAGGTTTTATATATCATGTACACACACATTATAGGTTAATTGGAACAATCTAGAAACATACAAATGAAGAATAAAAAATAAACCATGTGTCACATACAGGACAGATGACCTTCAGGGTTATAGTAAGAGCTCTCTGTAGGCTTATTCCTCCAATGACACTACATCCTATTCTCCTTTACCCTTCACACATACACACTGGATCAAGACATCTCATGGTTTGGAGTCTCCAAACAGTTAAGACGGTCCTAGACTGTAAATCAAGCCCCGTGAGGGTGCACAGCCTAAGAGGGAGAAGTACAGCTACTCTTACATTCCTGAGTGACCTCCCCAGATCCTATGGCCAGGTGTGCTGGGGGAAGGATGTGCTGTCTGCCTGCTTGTTCGCCACCCTACCCCCTCTCTCTCCAAGGCTGAAGCAGATGATGCCAAGTAATGGTGTGCAGGGCAATGTAGTCATTGGTATGGGCTAGTGGGAAATTATTGCCCCCATGAAACAAAGGTGAAAAGGAAGGGAATCAGTGTGCTGTCACTTATTCTGGGCAAAGTTCAAAAGCACAGTATAGGCCATGACTGTTTAATATACTATGTAGAAACAGGCAACTCCTGGACTGTACAGATAAAAGTGGTCACATCTGCAATCGCCATATAGGTTGAATTTGAAAGAAGCTGGATACTCAGATTAAAGAAAAAAATAAAAAGGAAGGCAAAGATGTAGGTAAGTAAATGGATTAATCACCACCACACTGCAGGTACAGGGAATCCTATTCCTGTTCTGATATTCTTTTGAAAGCTGTCTCCAACTTCTTGGTCTACACAATAATCATTGGGCCAAATTAAATCCTGGAGTAACCCCACGGTCATGTCGTTAGAAGAAATAGAAAAATGTCTGTTTTCCAATCTTCTGAGCCTTGTTGCAAACAAGAGTTGCAAGACTTACAGAAAATTCCTCAGTTCTTCTGTTACCAGACTCAAACCTACACTTCATCCATAGCATTGAAAATATAAAGTGCTATTAGAAATCTTATTTGTCCACTTTAGAGAGGCTCAGAGTGCAAGTTCTGGGAATTTTTCTGAAGAAGGCATTAAGCAAAACAACATAAACTTTCCTAGAACTTGTGCTAATCAATGATTCAGAACCACAGGATTTAGGGTTCAGGATTTTCTGACACATATAGCACTTCTAAATTACTAATTCTCAGTTTAGTCTCCAATGTTTTAATTACTGAGTCATCAGATTTATAAAATATGCTTTTCAGACTTCTCTAAGACGACAAGCAACACTGAAACACATTAGTTAAATAAATATTAACATGGACTCTAACATCACAATTCCAAAAAACCTACCTCAGTTTCCTCCAGTCCTCCCTTCAGGCAAAAACTTTTGCAAGTAGGCGTGCCTTCCAATATGCCTTGAATACCCACAAAGTCACGCTCTTCCGTCAAAGGGGAGAGTGAATTCCAGAGTTGTGTGCCCCTCCAAGAAAATGCTCTGCTATGAACTTTCAGGCGTGTAAATCTGGGGGCTGGTGTATCTCATCTGATCTCAACAGGTGGGGAATAACACAAGGAGAGAGGTGGCCTGTTATGTAGCCAGGACCACAGTCTTTGTAGATCTAAACTAACATCTTGAAGTCCTCCCAAAACAAACTGAAAGCTAATTCAGACAATGGAGCACAGGCATCACCTGTTCAGTGTGAGACACACCAGTAATAAGTTGGCTGGGCATTAGAGGAAGACGCCAAGTGGTCTTCAGGTGTAGTCCCAACCCCAGACAGAGTATCACTGAAGTCGTTCAGCCTGAAAGTGATAGAGGAATCCTATATCTGAGGCAAGATCAGTATCAGAGAGGAAAGTTTTTAATCTTCATGCCCATTGTTGGAAATAAATTCCATGTGAGGATACTGCTACTTCTACTTGACTTCTAAGAGCAGCCAAAGATTCAAAAGGACCCTTGTGTTGCACACCTTATGAACAAAAGATGAACAGCCCCATCTTTATCTCTCAGTGCTGTGAATATTAATACCACCATCACATCTAGATATTTCCCATAGCCTATCACCATTGCTACATCTTGTCTGAACTGAGCTTCAGACAGCTAGCTATTATCCAGACCCCGTTCATCGGACACAAGAAAAGCTGAGAGACTGCACTATTTGGTCTGATAAGAGATGTACTGAGGTGAGTGTTACCATCATATTGATGGCAATGGAATCAAACTACCTCACTGTCTCCTCCCACAGCCTTATAAATGCATTAAACAGAAAGGATGATGAAAATCTCTCAGGACAGAACATCAAGTGCTTGACATTAGGATTTCAGATAAAAGAATGGAGCCACTTTACACCAGATTTGATCCTTGCCTAGAATACAGCCATGTCAACACTACAATCAATGGTATCAAATGTAATCAATGGATCAAAAAGTTTTGTCCAGCATCAGAAAGTCAAATAAAATGTCCTGAGATGATCCCTTACCATATCCAGTTTAGATCCTGTTAGAAAGGGATCTAGGCAATCTTAACACTCTAGATATTGCCAGAGTCACTGCACTGTAATCTCAAACTGCATTTGCCTAACATGTTCTACCAATGCAATACAAAAAACTCAAACCAGAACCAAACCAGAGATGGTCTGAATATTTTTCAGATGTGCAAATCCAAAACATTTTAATATCACAAGTGGAACTAAAAATCTCCCCCAAGTTGCAACTTGCAAAGATCAGCCCCTACATTTTCAAAGCAGAGTGACAGTTGTTAGCCACAAGACTCATTAAAGTCTAGGAGCAATTCCAATATACTGTTTTGAAATTTTACCTAAAATGCTCATGACTTCTTATTCATGTGTTCAGTTTTGCATATATTTATGTATTTTAATAACTGATGCACTTTAATATGCCCCCAACTTAATGAGACCAGACAAAGTTTCAGCTTATTCTACTAGGTTTTGCTATTTGTTTGCATGTTGAAATTCTGATGATATTATTTATTCTGTTTAATGGGCTGACAATTGTCACCTGACACATTCCACAATGTTAACAGGCTTGATCCTGTTGAGAAAAGATTTTGATGATTTACTGTAGCACCTGAGAGTAATGAACACCTTGGGAACGGAGATTGTTCATAACTCTGAAGTGTTTGTAACTCTTAACAAAACGTTATGGTTGTTCTTTCAAAACGTTTACAACTGAACATTGACTTACTACAGCTTTGAAACTTCACTATTCAGAAGAAAAATGCTGCTCTGTCTTCTTTTTAGTAGTTTATATTTAACACAGTACAGTGCTGTATTAGGGGTTTTTTTGGGGGGGGGAGGGGGGAGTGTTTGGTGGGGTCTCTGCTGTTGCCTGATAGTGTACTTCCAGTTCCAAATGAGGTGTGTGGTTGATCACTCTGGTGTTCATAACTGAGAGGTTCTACTGTACTGAGGCAGGTGACTCATTACCACAACTGGAAATTATGAATGAGGAGTGACTTTTCTGAAAAAAGAGGATCTAGTCTGTGGGCTGAGCAATCTTTAAAGAGGAGTCCCAGGAGTAGCCAAGCCTAGATAGAAGGTTTGGGTTGGATTTTGTGTTGTTTCATTTTTTATTTTGTTTTGGGGTTTTGTTGTGGGGGAAAAACCCTAGGAAAAGGGTAAGTTTTGAATCACTGCAATCATCTGTGTTTGAAGAAGGGAAGGGAAGTGATCAGACTACCTTGCTGTAGTCTAACATTTCTGGAAAAGTCCCTAGTAAAGGAGAGGTTCAAATATTAGAAATAAAATTGTTTGAGAAGGCTGCTTTCAGCAGGAGGGAAATTCAGAGTTGCCATAGCAGCCGCCCACATGCAAAAACAAAATGAAAAACAAAAAAACACACACTGCAAAGGAGTTAGCCAAAAAAAGAAGCTATTATTAACAAGCCAATCTGTTCAGATACTAGGTGACAGGGGCCATAGATGTTTGTCGATAGACCACGAGAGAAGACAGCACAAGTAGGGGTCCTGAGTTTAGATTTAAACACAGTGATTGGTAAAATCACACTGATCCTGTTTGTTTACTCCACTGCTCTTAAGGTAAAATCACTGAAATAGTTCCTTGCCTGTTTATATTCTAAAGTGCATTTAGTACACAGCTGGCTGGAATGCAAAAGTGACAACTGGGATTCTGCAACAATTCCCAAAAATACTCCTGGTAAACAGAAAGCAGAGGGAAGAGTTCAGTAACGCTCATGTCAGCCTGGCTGAGTAACATACATAGCTGATTCTGTGCATCCTCTGACTACCCCTGCTAGCAAGGCTCCCATGGAGTCCCAGACACAAATTAACACTTCTTCCCTGGTGAATAACTCTATAGGAGGTCAGCTGACAAGAAGTGGGTAGATATAAATATTAGAAACAGCCATCCCAAATCCCACCACAAAGCTTTTATAATATGAATGATGAAAGCAGGAATATGAATTAAAAATGTAAAAGGACAAGTTTCTCCCTCTGTTGTACCATGTACTTATGTGCGTGTCATGACTTGCATCATGATCATTCAATGGATACATGATTCACCACAAGATAATTTAGAATTCAATTCATGTCAATGTTTTATAGCACTGTAGTATAATTAACTATACTGATATACATACTATGCAAAAACATATGTAGTCATGATACCTATGGGCTCCATTCATTTCTGAAGCTAGAGAAAGAACTGGAAAACACGAAAAAAACATTTACTTAGTTTTCTGACCTTGTCACCTGCATATTTGCACTTCACCTGCAACAGAAATACTTCAAGCACTCCAATCTTGTTAATCAGTTTTCCCTCAGAGCCACCAGTTTTTCTTCTTAATAAACCCTACAATAAAAATATTTTCTTCTTTCTCAGATCAAATAAGAGTAGGAATTGAAAATGACACAGGTCTGAAGAGCAGGACTTGCACTATTCAGGTCTGGACCAGTGGGAGTTTGCAAACTCTCAGGGCTACAACAAAATTATCTATACAATTAGAAAGTTGGAAACATTAGTGATATGTGAAATAAACCCTTTATACTTTGCTCTGATGATTCACTAGATATTGGACCTTAAAATCCTGACTTTTTTTTTTAAAGAAAATGTAGTTTAGAATTGTTTGGCTTTTAAAAAATGTATTAGTACTATTTTTTTTCCATTTGCTCTGCAGTGACTGTAGCAGCTGGTTTTCTTTAGTTACTGTGACTCATGGTTACAGTGGGTATAGTTTTATAGATGGATAAGAGAAATAGGAGAGATTAAAATGTAAAATTACAACTGTTTTGTAAAATAGCTTGGAACAGATACAGAAGTAAGTTTAAATGAGTGAAATGATGCCTCAGGTATGTCCCCAAAGCAAGAGAGATTGCTGAACATGAGTGTTGCTCTTTCCTATAATTGCGATGGATGTTTTACTGTTTGCTTCCCACCTTATTTGCTAATAGCACTCTCCTTGTTGTGATGTTGATCAATGCTCCTAGAGTACTCAAGGAACTTTTTGTAAATGCTACATTTAGTGCTGGAAACACTAATTTGTTAGCCCTAACACAGTTTCTAGAAGCATCAGAAGGTACTTTAGGAATGATGTCTCAAAGTGCACTGGGGGGTCAGTGGACATAAAGGGATGCCTGCCAGCAGGCATTCAATTGAAAAATATCAATTGTTTGCTCACTAAAGCTTTTCTAAATATAAAGAAGCTTAAAAATAAACATATCCAAAGCAAAGACTACTCCATTTGAAGGCAACAGTTTATCTGATTAAATTATCTGTTCAGCCCTGTGAGAACCACAGAACTATACATTTGCCTTAGTGCTCAGAGGTCACGTTATGATCTTAGATTAGACCAAGAGGCTCTAAATTGAGGCCCTGTAGGTGACTATATTCAGAAGAAAAATGTGAATTTGGTTATGAATTGAAAATGTGCTCTGTGAGTTATGCCCTCTGATTTTTAAACTGTAATGTTTGAATTAGCCCCCATCGCTACTTCCTCCTCTATTGCCTCTGCAGTAGCTCTGGTGTGATCCAGATCTTCCTAGAGCAGCTCCTGTCCTTGCCCCTGCCCTGTGACACATGCTCAGCACTTCCCCTGCTGGCCATCAGCTCTGTCACAGGACAAAAGAACAATTCTGGCTGTTTCATTCCCCGCTTCCCTGGTCAAGAGAGCAGGGTAAGGGCCCACCTGGCTTCTCCAGAACCCCAGCAGGAGATTTACAGATGCCTTCCCTTCGCACCACCTCCTGAGTGGCACAAACAGAACAGAACTGGAAATCTGCTCCAAAGTATTGACTATGGCTGAAAGATGTCTGGTCCTCAGGCTGGACACCACTAGATTAGATGCACACACAAAAATCCATAGTTACTCCACTGAATTCAATTGTGTTACTCACGATTTACACTAACTTGAGTGCGGAATTTCACCCAGTGAAGTTCTCTTTGATCACTGTTCTATTCCATTACTTAAGGATGAACAGAACTGCCTTTTTAAAACAAACCTGAATATATTTTCCTAACCCTAACCCAATTCCTCCTCAGTTTTTTCCTGATAATCTCCCTACTTCTATAGCCTGTGAGAGTTGTATTCATGTAATTGACAGCAGAATTTGGCTTAATGATTCAAATTATCAAAGGAGCCTCATTCCTTTCACACATTATTTCACATCTAAGTTTTAGTGGATGGAAAATCTCAGATATGTGACCTATTATTGATAATTATCTTAAATTCAAAAAGTAATAATATCTCATATTTCTAATACAGTCTATGTTCAAAGCACAATGAAATTACACAGTATGATGTACTTACAGTGAGATACGTAGCTGCATATACACTGAGAGCTGCTTCTTTGGATGGAAATGTTTTTCTGGCTCTCGTAATAAGATCTGGGTTTCCAGTACAGGCATGTGCACCACTGATGAACTGTGTGAACTGTTGACATCCAAGTGCTGTGTAGTTGGGTTTACAAAGTGCAAGAAAATGTGGTGCAAGATTCCCTGTGACTACTTGTCCAGCATTTACAAAGATATCTGTAGCAAACAGTCCAAATGCATAGATTCCTAAAGAGGACAACAAAGTTAATTTCCTACTCCAGTACATTATATTGTAGCTCTATTATTAATTATATTAAAAATACATAAGAATGGCCATATTAGGTCAGACCAGTGGTCCATCTAGACCAGTATCCTGTCAGATGTTTCAAAGGGAATGAACAGAACAGGGCGATTATTGAGTGATCCATCCCATCATCCAGTCCCAGCATCTGGAAGTCATAGGCTTTGGGACACTCAGAGCATGGGGTTGCATCCCTGACCATCTAAGCTAATAGCCATGTATTATGTGAAAAGGAAAATAGCACTTTATTCACTTTTCTCACCCCTTTCATGATTTTTTTTTACATTCGTAACTGATGCAGCAAGCCCAGAGGTGCTGCGGCTATGAATTGCCAAGTCTGGAGGTGCCAGGGTTCAGCTCTGGCACAAATTAAGCACTACATGCACCCAATTCTTGCTATCTGTGCTGCTGCTAATAACACCTGTTCACCCAAATCTCCCATTGGCTGCCCAAAAGAGCAGTGCTAGGTCTACAGGAGTGAATACACAGAGAAGAGACCCATTAGATGTGGTACTAGGATTATATGTAAAGCATTTGATGTTACATAAAGTTTTTCCTCATATGAAATCTTATGATATTGACTATTTGCATTCATTAAACCATAAAAGCATTAACTTTGCCCATACCAAGGAATCGAATGGTTCTGCGCACCAGTGGATTTATATAACAACAGTCTCCAGTTAATATGGTTTTTTCTTGATTTTCAAAATCCCTTGTAGCTAACTGTAGACAAAATACTGCAGTTTCTCCAATGATTATCTAAGGAGGGAAACAAAAGGGGAAGACATGGTACATCAGAATTCAGCAAACATAAATACTAATGATTTGGAGATGATTGTTTGTCTTGTTCTATCTTACCCCTCCCCCAAACCAAACAAACAAACAGAAATCCACATAAGTGAGTCAAGTCCTGCACCGTTAATCTACTTGTGAAGGAAATATGCCCTATAGTGTGTTTTAATTTATTTACATTAAAAAATAACCTTTCATAACAGAGACTTGGCACTTATATCCACAACTCAGTTTTCAGGAAAAAAAATTGTTAAGTCAAGAGTCATGGACTACATAATATCTGAAATATGCGCAAAAGCATCAGGAGTGAAGGGCTGATGCTGTGAGGTGCTGAACACTCAAATCCTATTGACTTCAGTGGGCACTCAGCACCTCACAAAACTGGACCCTAAATCATTTGATCAGTGAGGAAACACTCACTCTAAAGCAGGCCTGCACCACATGCGGCCTGGGGGCCACATGCGGCCCTCATGGGCTCACTATGCGGCCCGCGGAGGGTAAGTAGGGGTGGAGCAAGCCAAGCAGTGGGGTGCAGAGAAGCAGATGGGGGTGGGGCTTTTCGGCCCGCAGCTGGGTTTTTTGCAGTAATATGGCCCTCGCTGCTTTCCGAGTTGTGCAGGCCTGCAATAAACCTTCTGTTCGCATCAGGGATTGTTTGGCCACAGCAGGTATTTAAGGGAATATGATTGCCTATTTTGCTAGGTGAGTTTGTCAAGTTCGATATTAGCTTTGTTCATCACACTTCAACAAAATGTCACTGCTGATATGTGAATGCTCACTGGGTCCTGTTTCACACTTTACATTCCTTACACCAAGGTGAATTTATATTTGACATGCTTTTAGACCACACACTTTTCAGCTCTGTCAGTAAGAACAGAAACATTCAGAAACACTAAACAAATGCCAAGTTGAAATTTAACATAACCTTCATAAAGTGTACATCATTTTACCATATGGCTATACACTGCTCTTGATTGGCATTTGTATACACAACTGAAGTTTTGTGTATAGAGTACTGAAGTTTTACACCATGTACAGTATTGTGAGGGTGAAGATAGTCTAGTAAATGAAGCGTAGGGTTGAGATACTGTATACCAGTCTGCCAGGGTTCAATTCACTATGTGATCTTAGGCAAACTGTTTCACCTGTTTGCCCTCAGTTAACCCATCTACAAAAAGGGGATATCAACACCTAAACCCATTTACACAGCACTTTGAAAACTCTGGATGAAAAGCAGTATACTGAATGCCTTGCTATTAAATTCTGGAAAGACAGCAACCCTTACTCAAATAAACAATGCTGCATTATGGCGCAATGTTTTAAAAATCTTCACATAGGAAATAATTACTCTTTTTTAAAACCACAAAATGGTTTTGAACAGCTTTATGAACTGCTGAACAAAAGAATCACACCAGGATATAAAGAAAACTGCAGGCAAATGCAATGACCAAGTTTCAGCTAACAGACTAAATGCCACATTGTCTGACTCAGTTATTATTTAGATTCCCTCAGAAAACGTTTGGCTAGATTGTAACATGGACCACTCACCCACACAGGGAAGGAAATGGCTGGTTTGTAATATTGTAGTTCAAACAAACAACAACAACTCAGGAAGGCTACATGATTGGAATGGAGGGCAAAATATGGTCAAATACACTGAACTTTTATTTTCTCTGATTGTAGAATCAGAAGCCAGTCTAACTGCATATTTTTTAGATTAAACACTGCAAATCCAGTACACAAGCTACCCAACTTCTTTCCTCTCCATTTTGATCTGACCCAAATTTTCTGCATCTTAGAAGTACAATTCCTCTTTCTATAGTCCTCTTATCAAAGTATGATTCAGAAACAGTTAAAGGACATGTGTAAAGTGTAACTCAACCTTGAAATCTGAGTTCATCAAAACAATAGCAATAATAACAAGAGTTCAGCTTAACAACTCCTACAGCTTTCATGAAAAAAGCTTTAATATGCGGATGTGATGGCTGAAACCTCTTAAGATCTGTTATGTGCTTCAGAGATTTCTCCCCACTCCCATGGGGAATAGAAAATCTAGGATTTAATATTAGACAGTTTGAACTTATTGAACCAGATTCTTCCCTCCATTGCACCGTGCCAATCCAAAGAGCCTCAGTGGAAATTTCCACATTGTAACTAAGAGCAGTATCTGACCCTTAGTATGAATTCCTTACATGTGCATGCCATGAGACAGAATGCAGAACCTTCTGCTAGTACTTGCAATGTCAAAGTTGCTTAGCATCTCTGAAACTGCTGATCCATAGGAGGCATAAATATGAGTTCCCCTTCTTGGTTTACAGGAAAGCTGGGGCATCTCAATAGGACAACCAGGCTTTCCAAGTATCCCAATTTTCTATGTGAGGCAGGCACCCTTGTCCATCATTTGCCAACTTGTCTCTATTGGTTGTATCTGAGCCCCTACAGGCAGCAGTGATGGTTCTTCTGTGGCACCTCTTATCTCTGGTGGTAGGCCAGGCAAAGACAAATGCTACCCATGGCATACTATGCAATAGTATTCTGCCTCTCAAGTGAAAACAGTAGCTGATGTGCAGTTTTGGGGATCAGAGTATTTAAGAACTCTGCTGTAAGCAGAGCTGTTGTTGTGTCAGGCATTGCTCTGTACCCTCAGGGCTTGGTTATACTGGCACTTTATAGCGCTATAAAGCCCCCACGAGCGCTATAACCTCCTCCCCATCCACACTGGCAAGGCACGTAGAGCGCTATAACTGCTGAGTTATAGCGCTATTGTTAATCCACCTCCGCACGGGGAATAAGGGCTGTGGCGCAGCTGCTGTAGCGCTACAGCAAGAATGTGGACACCCACTGCGCTACAAGTGATCTCTGGAGATGCCTAGAGCCATTTAAGGCAATTGACGTCTCTTCCCTTTCTTTTGAACTCGGCTGGAGGAATGCGGAAGTACCTCTTTACAGTTTCTCTCTTAACTCGGCAGATAAGCAATGCAAATGTTTAAGGAGGGAGCCTGTGTGAAAACAAAGCGTTCTGTGAATGGAGGCTCGCTGACAGGCTTTCAGAAGATTGGAAAAATCACTGTCTCTCTCCCTCTACATACACACAACGCGCGTTTAAAAAGCACGTTGCACCCAGCTGAATGCTGGGATACCTGCCCTAATGCGCTGCTCTTAATGCCGCATTAAGTGCCCCAAATGTGGCCATGCTATACCGCTGGCGCGTCTGAGTGTGGACATACAATAGCGCTATACATATTACTGTATAAGGGGACCGCTATAACCAATAGCGCTATAATCTCGTAAGTGTAACCATACCCTCAGATATAATGTACGAGTGGAATAAGTCATTGTGCACAACAGGCAACCATTTGTATTCCTCCAAGGCCTGCACGCTGATGGATTTCTCCCAGAGAGTTTGGTTATACAGCTGTGCTGGCAGCTCAGATAAGCTGTTCTTCCTTCCCCACGGCCTTCTACATGGGCACAACTCTGCCCGGAATTCAGACTCCAGTTGCTGCTCTCAGATTCTCACACAGATCTTGGGTCAGATTCTGTTCCCCACTCCATCTTAGTACTTCACACATCCCTCCCCCCTACCATCTCCATGTGGGTAGCATCTCTACAGAGAGGGGAGCAAAGGTCCCATGACCTCACCACCTTCATGCCCCTTTGCTGTGATTTGAACGCCCAGTATGGGCTAAGAAGGAGCAATCACTGCAATCCCCCTGGTACGGAGGCTGCTACAGTGCCCAACTTTGCATGGGGAAGATGTGTAATGGGAGGGTATGACAGAAGCTTATCCCAAGTATATTGAATTAAGTGTGATTATCTGTGTACTTTTTTCCCCCAATAACTCCCCAAACAAAATTAATTTCCCTGATATTGTCCAAAGCCCCAAATGAAAAATTCTGTTAAATAAATTAGTAAATAATTATTCTGCTGTCCATGGGCCATGGAGAATTGATGTGATACTCTTATAGGGATACAAACATACCAAGAGTTATGAAAATATGACAGAAAAGACAGTAGCAGTATTCATTAGGTTGTTTTGTCTGAGATATGCTCATTAGCTTGGACCACTAAAGGGGAGAGCACATTTAAGAATTAAGAGTTCAAGGATGGATTCTATAATTCTTATAGTTATTGAAGAATGAATCCCATATTTAGAAGAGACTATTGAGATGGAATTATAATGTATCAGGAAAATAAGATGTAAATTTTCCAAACAAAAGAAATTTCACACTAAATAAAATATTCACCGTATATACGTCTTTAAAAATCTTTAAGTCAAAATACGGTTTGCCTGGCTGTCCTAGTAGGATTAGCAGGAGAAGGATGATGCAAGTGATTAAGGGAACTAGCCTAGAATTTGGGAGACCTATGTTTAAATCTCTTCTCTGCCACAGCCTCTCTGTATGATCTTTGGCAAGTCACCCAAACTCTGTGCCTCAGTAAAACAACTTCTATCTGTAAAACAACTTCTTCAACGCTTAGCCAGACAGCTGGCTATGGTGATCGTTTGCCATTTGGTCCCTTTCTGAGCAACTGCAAAGGCTTGATGGCCTGAGAGTCCAATATTAGAACAGACTTCATGAACCCATGGAATAGGGGCTCTCTTCTGGGCTGCCACCACCTGTCAGTTGGTGGAATTTTATCCCAGATGTTACAAGCCACTTAGAGAAATGGCATTCGCTTGAATGGCTTGTGGGATCCTTGCGATAGGTCCAAAAAGGATAAGTTGCCATTTGTGTACAATGGCCACAGTAGTCTGTAGACCTGAACGACCATAAACATCTGCATTACAGACGAAGTCATTCCACATTATGCTCAGTATACGACATTGAAATTTTGTGTGGAAAGCCTCCAGCTTTGTCCAGTCTGCTTGGTGTCCATGTTTCGCAGCCATACAATGGTATGGGAAGGATACAGCTCAAATAAATCCTGAACTTGGTTGTCATACTAAGATGATGTTGATTCCATATCCATTGTAAATGGCCCATGGCAGATGCTGAGATACCAATCCGAGGGGGAAACTCCATGTGAGAATTGGAGGAGCTGGTAAGGAGAGAACCCAGATAGCAAAAGCTGGAAACTGATTCAAGGGTTTTGTTGTTCAAAGAGATTGGAGTCAGAGGTGGACATGGTCCTAGATTTTGCAGTATTGTCTTTGACCGTGAAACATGGAGACCAATCTTAGCTATGTCCTATGTCTCATGATGGAGTGCCTCACAAAACCTGATGGGGCTCTGTACTTAGAAACAATGTCATCAGCATAGACAAAGTCTGTGAGTGAGAGATCACCGATCTCAATGCCAATGGACCTGATGAAATACTGCATTATGAAATCCACTGCCTGACAAAAGAGTGCAGGGGCCAAGACACAGCCGTGCCTGACACCAGATACTGATTTAAAAGGTGCTGACATCCAGTTCCCCAAACTAACACAGGCAGTGGTTTCATTATGCAGCTCTCTAATCAAGTCCAGCAGAATGGTAGGGACAACTACACCCATTAAGGCTTTCCATAATGCGACACAGTCTACTGAATCAAATGCAGCCTTAAGATCAACACACACTACCTGCAGGGGCTTCCTGAAATCGCGATGCATCTCTGACAACAAGCGATGGGCCAAAATGGGGTCTAATGTGGACCTGTTCCTCATAAAGCCTGACTGATGGAGACGATGCTTCTGATGTAGCAAAGGCTCCAGGCATGCCAGCAGAACATGTGCAAGTACCTTCCCTGGAACGGAGAGCAAGGTGATCGGACTGTAGCTCTTCATTCACTCTGTGGTCCCTTGCCCTTATAGAATGAATCCTGCTAATTGTCCTTCCAGGCAATTGGCAGGATTCCAGTGATTCTGCTATCCGTAAAACTGGGATAGTGATAATTTCCTGTCTCACAGGATTGTTGTAAATAAAGAATTGTGAGGTACTCAGATACTATCATAATGAGAGCCATTCAAAGCATTAAGATAGATTGCAGAGGATATGTACATTATGTGTTATGTTGCAAACTTCATTATGAATACTAAGATCTCCACAAAGAGAGAGAGGCAGAGATGTACATACTCAGGAAAAGAAGAATCAGCCAGAGAAAGGGCAATATATGCTAACTCACAGGCAAAGTTGTCTGCCATACACTTAATCTCCATGGCAAATATCCTTCCCGTGGTATGACCCATACTACATCCAGTTCTTTAAATTCAGAGGAAGGAAGTCTAACAATATTACTTGCACTTACTATAACTTAATACTTCGTTTGTTTTCATGGCTATTATGCTCTGGTCCCACAGATGCAATAGTGTTCTACAATGCAACTCCCTTTTCTGTTATTTTTCAGGATGACTGTAGCATTTACAACGTATTTCCTAGACTGGCTTCCACAGTTGACATTTTTTTTTCCTGCAGTAGTCATCTTCTGATACTATCTCCCAAACAATCCAAATCATCTCAAGTCAGTTTGCAGTGGTGCTCATCTGCCTTTCAGTTTTAGCATCATGTATACATTTAGATATCTATTTTCTGTATCACCTTACCATTCATATGGTATATTCCGAACAACAGAGGTCCTAAATTCTGAACTCTTTTCTAACTTGAATATCACAATATACCTGGCTCGCTCCACTTATTAGATCTAGACTAGCTGTGGCCTCGCTGGTTCTTCAATGTATTGAATAAAGAAGTAACCTTCTGCTAACTCCATGAACACTCACCCTTCTTTAGCTTCCTCTGCTGTTTACAACAGACAATATCCTTGTAGATGAATTACTCTAGCACATGGCTCCTAACACCCTAACAGACAGAACCCCATTGTATGTGACAGGACACTAAACTACACACAGACCACTGTTCTGATCTAGTATGTCATTTCTTATGTTTACGTTCCACTTACAGCAATTGTTAACATGAAAAAATAATTCTGGGAAAATATTTATGTATATGGCACGTTCCTTAATGTGCTAAGTGTTTTGTCCTTCTTGAAAATGTTGATGATATTGTCTACTTCTGCTCTTCATTTCATTCCTCTCTCCTACCAGTTCTGTTTGTCTCAGCTGGAAATAACAGGTCTGATTCAAAACCCACTGAAATCACTAGGAGCCTTTCCATTGACTTCAACAGGACCACACCTAATGACAGACAGCATGACATGGTCTGCTAAGAGCTGCCTGCCCCCCTGAAAGAGTTCCCCATATCACCCTGGGGTCTAAAGACCCCAGGGTGAACAAAGAACCTCATGCCTGAGTTCACAAGTCCTGTTTTTCTTCCCAGAAAAATTAATTTGGGAGAGGAAAAAGCCCAGGCTAAAAATTTTTAGTGAAGATGGATGAGAGGAATTCTCTCTCTAGTATATTTTTTGTGGAAGAAATAACTTCAGCAAAATGTGTGTCTTAGCTTGCAGGCCATCACATTAGTTTCAATAAAAGTTTTTCCACAGAAAGAGCTACAGGACTGGGGGGTTTGTCTTATTGTTGCTGATCTGCCTTCAGATTTGTTTTCTTAAAATAAAACAAGATAGTGTTGCATTTCTGGCCAGCATTTGCCTCCAAGTGTCATCAATATTCACTTTTGAGTGGCATCAACATCCCATAGAGCACGCAAAATCTAGCAGCATAAATTGTGGTGCTTAGTGATTTTGTAGACTAGCTCTACAATCTCCTTTAAACTAAAATTGGCTTATGAGGTGACAGCCCTGGCAGGAAAAGCAGTGGAAGTATTACCAACAGTAGCAATTTCAAGTTCATTATGCAGAGCTTTCCCTCGAGGCCATTTTATTTGTGGTTTCCTCATTCTCATTGCTTCTTGCTTGTTTAAGCTGACTAAGAAAGCCATTGCTAGTTTCTTTCTAAACACATTTTCTATTGTAAATATGACCAAAAGTTTTCAGGGGGAAAAAATCCTTCTGAAGGAAATGTATCTGTTGTTAATTACATAGAAAATAATTCACCGGGAATTCAGCACACAGAAATACAATCACATTGAGTAACCACTCAGCATGAGTTGTGAGAAGATGCAAAAAAGAATTCAACAATTTATCAGTAAATGAGCAGCAAGGAAAACTTGGCAAATATCCTTAATTTTCAGTGTGGTTCCTTATCCAGAATTAGGAAGGGGATCAAGTCAATGCATTTAAAGTTACCACTGAAAAAATATTAGTATATAAAATTAGATTTGTGAATATAAAAATTGTGCAAAAGCTGCTAATATAGAAAAATGTAGGTTGCATGTCAATCAGTAAATTAGTTAACTATTTCTAACAGTATTAAGTGCTCTTTATCTCACTATGGTATATGGTATGGTTAGTTATGTAAAAACAGTGAAAGTTGTTCACTTTATACAAATTTTATTCCTGCTTGTAGGTTAAAAGTGCATATTAATTAGACATTTTATAATCAGAGGTCTTCAAGGGACTGCTATGAGAAAGCACTTTATAAATATAAAGCGACCAGCTTTGTCACTCATCCCTCAGCCTTTGAATTACAATAATTTTTTATACTCTTGTATTTCAGCAGCACAAAACAGAATCTTTTGAAGTACATTGTGGCTGAAAGTTTTCTTATTCTGATCTTTTGTACTTACCTGTGAGTACCCTCCTGTTCCCTATGGAATGTTTATATGGCCCCAGAGATGAGTTTTCTGTATAGCAGAGTATACTGCAGTATGGGAAATGCATCATGTGGGGCCCAAGTTCAGACATATAAAAGACCATTTTTAAAATATGGTCATAGGGATTTAGATTTAGGCTATTTCTAATGCAGTTATGAGAATCTCCTTTATGTGACCATTATATAAGGGAAGAGTGTAAGTTTCGATCTGCAATGTACATGTTATGGGCTAAATGTTGAGATGCTAATGCCTGATCATGCAGAGGTGGACAGGTGAACAATAAGCCCATGTGCAAGGAGCAGCCTTAGAGAGATTCTGCCTGTCTGAGGAATAATTTCTCTATTATGCCTCTTCCAACAGTGTAGCTCTGCACTACCTCCTCTATTCAAGGCTCTGAGTTAAAAGGCACTGTCTAGCCCTCGGTATTGTTGTGTCACAAAAAAAGACAGCATCCAGTGATCTGTTATGCATAGAAATCCCTTGGATAAATAGGAAATGGATAAAAAACACTGTGGAATCACTATGGAGATTTCCTAGCATTGCTATTTCGGGGGCTCAAGAGGCTGCTCTCTTAAAATTATGCCATTGGTACAACTGCACGTTGCTGGAGCAAGGACATATTCTGGAATGTCACATTACAAGAGGCAGAGTAGATAATCAACCCCAAGTCCCTCTATAAATAGAACTGGTGAGGAAGGTGAACAGTGGCATGATGATCAGTGGTCATAACCACTTACTCAATGCAAGTGGGACTCAGAGAAAGCATGAATGCTGCAATTCATTGCTACGCCAAGTTAAGGTTGGGGGACACTAGGAAATGTGGTGATTGAATGCAAAATTGATGGGAAGCAAAGCTTTGTTTGTGCCTAATAAAGTGCATTGGTGGCATTATTCTAAACGTGCTTAACTATGCAAACCTATTAGCCATGTAAATATTAACAAGCTGCAGGCTCAAACACTGTTCAGCAATTGGAAAACTGAAGGACTAATCTTCTCCTCCAGGCTCACAGATGTCTTATAAAGTTGTCCACATTCAGTCAAGGATGAACACACCTCATCCTAAAGGTAGAATATCAGAAACTACATTAAATTAATAGTGTTGGCTTTTAAAAAGGTTTCTGATATTTGTTAAGTAATGTCAGTCTGTTTAGGCCCCACACTGTATCTGTTTTATGAGAAGGTAAATGCCATGCAGTATTGCTGGAGCATGCCTTTGCGTTTGCTCCTCAGCCCAAAGAAGTCTATGGCAAAGCTCCCATTAAAGGGATTGATACGAGATCTCCCCCTTTACCTGTTGGGCCAGATTCTTGCCTCCAAGACAGCCCCTTTGAGCTAATTTGGCTGTGCAGAGAAGCCATAAGCTTTTATATTATATGTGGCAGTAGTTTGGCTCCTTATGTCACTTGAACATGTGTAAAAAGCATATTCATCATTAAGCATAATTCCTACATTCAGGATTTTACCCCTCAGTAGTGATTTCCAGCAGCTATGTTCCTTTATGTTTCCTTAAATCTCGCTTGATCTACACATCTGTAATCCCTTCTTTATGATTAAATTTAAATGGCAAAATTCAAGATATACTATTTTCCACAGTGCCTGAGCTGTTTTAATTGGTACTGGGCATACAAACAATGTCATTGAATATCCTGGTCACAAATTATCTGGGGAATTTGTAGTTTACATGCTTCTGCCCTATTCTGTATGCTCCCAAGGTCTGGTGGGAGATAGCAAATCTGAATCTCCTGCCTCTCATCCTGTCTTCAATTTGCACCAGCTTCTCCCCAGTCCAACTGAAATTGAACCAAAATTGTGGGGTGACAACTCTCTCTCTCCTCCCCAAAAGTACCTCCCCTCCCCAGGAGTCATGTCTCTTGTGTGATGCTTTGATAATGATAGTACTTTCTGCTTCATTGCTGGCATGCTGCCAGTAATTAATTTCAAGAAACTCTGCAGGATTTTGGACATTGCCTGTCTTCTACTTGTTCTAATGCTCCAATTTTCTCAAGAGAAAAAACAAAGCACTTCTGAGATTCCTGAATACCACTTCCCCTCCATACTTTAAAATACATTCTAGAAATTGAGACATGATCCTTTCCATTTAATTTTTCCTCCCTTTCTACCCCCTATTCCCAAACATCTTCCCAGTGTCTGGACATGTTGCTCCTATTCTGACTGCTTTTCTAGTGGGCATGTGTTTCTCTCACTAGTGCGTTTAAGTGGCTGGGGCTGGTATCACTAATGATTTACCTGTGGACTAGTAAGTATCTGGTATGACCTTTCCTGGATGGAACTGCCACCTGGACGCATATATATTTTGAAGATTTTGGGCTAGATGATATAGTTCTTACTCAAACCATTGAGATTGAAGGATCAGACTCTGTACCCTGTATCATTAACACCACATTATGTTCTAATATTGGAATTAAACAAATGATGCTGCCGACCTGACTGATGTTCGTCACTGTGTTGCTTTGGCTTTTCATGCCAGACAAAGGCATCTGCAAAGCCTATATTTATATTTCCTCTTGGCTCCTGTTTGGCACTGTAAATTATTAGTTGAACCATGATTGCAAAGAAGCTTAAATAAAACTAATAATAAAAAAACAGTCACCATTTTGCAGAACGTCTTCTTTATCTTCTGCACAATGTAACTGCTTCCTTTCAAGCCACACGTCTAGCACTGGTCTAATTATAAGAGCCTCTGTATAAAACTCTCTCCCTTCACACATATCTTAAGGCTACTGTCCAATTACCAACCCAATATATCTATCTTTCTCCTGCTGAAGTCAACGATAAACCTCCCAAAGAATTCAATGGGAAGGCAATTGGCCCCTAAATCCTTTTGCAATTAGGGATGAGTAAACAGTTCAAATAAAATGTGGGGTTGAACCATAAACTCTAGAAACGAATGCTGTTCCAAGAGCTAGCTGTAGTAATGCCAGCAAAGCATACTGATAAAGGACTAAGTATCAATTTATGGGGAAGGAGTCCAATGATTCACACAAATGAAACTGAAGAGATCCGACAAAAATGTGAGGTCTGCCCATGATCTTTTGTAATTATTTTAAAGTATTTCCTTACGGTCCTCAAAATTCTAAGCAATGATTGCATAAGGACAAAATGTAAGAGAGATGGATTAAAGACACACTAGCATCCTTAATGGAGAAATACTTGATAGTATGGAATTATTAGTCTAATCTCAACTGTACTGTATTGTGTCTTCTGTACTCTAAGCCTAAGCTCAAAGATACTATATCTTGAGCACAAAAGCAGCAGTAAAATTGTGAATAACCCAACACTGAAATACAGATTACATTATTATTTCTAATGTATGCAGAAGACAGAAGAAAGACCCCTGAAGAGGGAATGGGATTGCAATCTTTATTGGATGTTTGATACACATAGAAGGAATCTAGGTGAAATCCTGGCCTCACAGAAGTCAAGAGCAGATTTCTCATTGACTTAAAGTGGGCCAGGATTTTACCCCAGAAATCATCAAAAGCCAGATCTGAGGCCCAAAAGAGATGCTATAAGTATGTACCAATCAGGAGTGAGAGGACTAGAAAATAACAAACCAGAAGACCCTTATCTAGGCAGCCCAAAAATAACAGGTTCAGTGGTAGTGATTAATAAGTATAGATACAAGAGTGTAAGACCTGCATCCTCCTGCAGTCCTTTTTTCCCTCCACACTTGAAGAGCTATAATTTCACTGTGTCCAATTATTTCTCCTTGAGAATGTTATAATAAATATCGCTTCAGCATACTCATTTATTAGACGGAAAATTTTAATGAAGGCTCAGAAATGGAAGCAAAGAGTTATTTATAACATGAGCATTAGAGGTTTTAATGGTTACTTTAACTATGTAATGGTAGTTAGCTAATCCATACAATACATCTTTTCATAGTACAGTACATATCAATAGCATAAATATCTTTGGTATTTACTTTAATTTGTGAGTACATGAGAAAATAACATGGCTCAATGTCCCCCCCCACCCCAGAGGGCAAAGAAACCTAAAGTGTGTATCTAACGCTAGGCTTTTTCACCAAAAAAAAAATTCACACTATTCTACCACTGCTTCAGCTATACTGGGTGGTAGAAATAGTAAGAAAGCTAGATTAGACAATGCGCCAGATGGCTACTGGTGTTGTAAGCAACATGTTATCTGACCCAGTTTAGAGGTCTACATAATACAATGCTTAAAATGCCAGAGGTCTCCTTCATTACGGCAGCCCACTGCTGGAGTAGAACCAGTAGTAACAACAGTGACAAATTTTAGCAAATATTTCTAGCATAGAAAAGGCCTCGTAAAAAGAAAATCATGTACTTTACTGCCAAGACAATGGAGTGTAAAAGAGCTTTTTCTAGGTATGTGGACTTACAGTAAAAATCCTGTAGAGGCTATACATTAAGGTGAACTGAGTAAGTCTTGTTACTTTTCTTCGGTGTTTGTGTATTTCTCCGTCTACTTCATAAAGCAATGCAAGTGGTATTTACCTTTCAAACAACATCAATTCTCTATTTAGCTGTAAAATAATGGTAACTTGATGTCATTGAGTATATCAAATGTCTTGAGAAAAAATGAAGACCTGACTATACCTGTATTAGAATACTAGGGCCAGAAAAGTTGTGAAGTGGGTGAGCTTCAATGCAGACTTTATTGTGGCTTGAGTTATTCCTCTCTATGAAGATAACAAACAGATATTTAGTTAAAATATGTAATTGCTATGTGAGTGTACACAGCATTTGACCCAATCTCTCATACTTTGGACAGCCAGAGCTCTCATTGGAAAGAGGAGTTCCAAGTGTGCTGGGAATACAGTGTTTATACACATTCAGTGATATTATGATTTTTTCAGGTGTTTAGAAGTAGTGTTACAATATGCCTGCCACTTTGAATGGTATCAGCCACAGAACGTCTAATTCTTTGTTGGTATTCCAGCCTTGTCAGTCTTTTCCATCTGCGTGACTATATGGCTCTTTCATCGTCCTTGGCTTTCACTATTTCCAGAGGAGAGATTCCATCAGGTTCTATATTTCTCAAGCTTTTTGCTATGTTTCCTGATGTGCATTATGAATCTTCTCTTCCTCTTAAGTCATCTTGTGCATCACATCCTAATATTACAAACTCATGTCTTACATGCAAGAGATGAGACAACTTCCCTCACTCCCTTGAAGAATTACAAACACATTTAGTTAGAATTATAAACATATTTAGCAAATTGTGACCTAACTATGCTGCTGCACAGGGAACTGAGGAAGAGGGAGTGTGGAAGGGTAAGCTGCCACAGGCCCACTTCTTTTCTTTCTGCATATGTGAGTGAGATGTAGCAGGGAAGGAAAGTGGACAGAGCCTCGGCTCCCCGCTTCCTTCCCACACAATGCTCTAACCAACACAACTGAGCCAATGCATCAGAGGAAGTAAACTGTGCCAAATGGTGCCGAGTACTTCCCCCATCCCCTTTGAGACTCTCAATCTGGTTCCTGGTTAGCTCCTAGAAGAGCAAAGCTACTAGCTGCCCCTTATTTGGAGCTCAAGAGAAAGCCACAGTTACTCTTTTTTCCCTACATTAGGGCTCAAACTCTGATGGACAAACAAAATCACATTTAACCTTTTAAGGCTGTTTGTGAAAAATTATTTCAATTACGAAACTGTCCAGATTCCTCCCTGTTCCATCTCTTCTGACCTCAGTGAAGCTACAACAAGGATAAATGAGCCAAATGTTTCCATGATATAGTCATATAAAGGTACTGTTTTCTGTCAGGGAAAATGACACTTAACCTACATATTTATAATCAAAAATGTTGTTTTGAAAATTAGTTAGAATATATACTCATTTTTCCTACTAAGACCTATCCTATGAATTTTGCAAGCCATCAATTATTGGACCACCCTCTGTTGGTGAGAGACAAGTTTTGAATTTACATAAAGCTCTTCTTCAGGTCTTTGAGCTCTGTATAAGCTTGAAAGCTTGTCTCTCAGCAACAGAAGTTGGTCCAATAAAAGATATTGCCTCAGCCACGTTGTCTTACTAATATCCTGGGACCAACACAGCATACAATCAATAGCATTTTATTCCATTCTATTTAATTGTAATGGTTTCAGTTTCACATAAATACATTGTTATTTTTCTCTCAGCTCCCAGAAGAGATTTGAGGAGTTGGTTTCACCAGAGATAACACTGTCTTATTTAGAATGTGCAAGACTTCAATATGATCTAAACCAAGGAACAACCACCTTTGGCAGCTGCCCATGAGGGAAATCCACCAGCAGGCCGGGGTTTGATCTGATCGCAGCTCCCACCGGCTGTGGTTCGCCATTCCAGGCCAACGGAGGCTGCAGGAAGTGGCGTGGGCAGAGTGATGTGATGGCCACCCTTCCCACAGTCTCCATTGGCCTGGAATGGCAAACTGTAGCCCGTAGGGGCCGCGATCAGCGAAACCTGCAGATGCTGCAGGTAAACAAACCATCCTGGCCCACCAGTGGATTTCCCTGACAGGTCGCGTGTCAAATGTTGCCGATCCCTGATCTAAATGATTGCACTAAAGATGAAAAAAAATTATGGTTTTAATTTTTAATTATGCATACAAACAAACAGCTAATTCCACATAATTAAGTAATAAGGACAGAGTAATAAGCAAATACTCATGTGTTTTCCTGAACTGGGACCTTAGTTGCTATGGCTGTGTAATAGAAATGTTTATTACAATCCAAGACAACTATATATAGAAACAAAGTTCCACTTACTGATTCCAATATCATTCTTGAATAAAAAGAGAAAGGCTACTAGTTGATTAAAGAAAATGTTCAGAAAATTATTCAGAGTTTGAGTGACAATGAAATCATGAGTCAGGTTCCTTTAGTGACTGCATGCCACCCACATGCCTAACACCACCAAAATGGTGTTTGAGAATGTTATGGAGAAAAGGAGTAATAATCAGCAAACCATATTAATGGGCTGATGTCTATTCTTGAAAGACTGTGTATTATAATTTCTATCAAAGCCTTGTGAAAGAAGGTTTGCATTTATTCTCCCTAACCCGTAAACAAACAAAAAGAAAAAGTTTGCCTGAGTAAGGACCACAGGATTAGGCTCAATATGATCACACTATTGCAGGTTTATGATGCACATGACCCTGAAATCATACAAAACAGAATGTACATGTGGGATCAGGACCTTTATTTTTAAATGTACTCAATCGCTTATCAGACAAGTAGACTAAATGAAACTGAAATAATCAAATCTCAGCTATTTTATATAGTGATTTTCACTGTAGATCTCAAACTACTTTTCAAAGGAAAACAAGTATTATCCCTATGTTACAGATTTGAAAAACTGATCCACAGAAAGATTAAGTGACTTTCTTAAAGTTACACAGCAGGTTAGTGATAGCCAAGAATAGAACTCTGATCTCCTGAACTCCTACTCTGATGCCTTACCCACCAGACCATATCACATCTACATAACTGACTATTAAAGGCTGGGTTACAAAAAATGTTCAGATATTTTCATTTTTAAAATAGGACATCACACAGAACTGTTCGGTTTTGGAGAAGTGATCTATCGGCCTCAGCTAGGCTTTTATATGCATCCCCAAAACATAGTATTCATTATTTGTATTAGTATTATTTAGGACGGAAGCATACAGTAAGTGAAAACTGATGGTGTCCACTGAGAATGCACCCTGTAAGATCAGTGTTCAAACTCCAAAATTTCAAAACATATAGTTTTCAGTGCAGAACAAAAATAGTAAAACCTACTTATAATCCTATTTTGGCTGTCATTTATTACACATCACACAGCCATATAAATCCTCAATCCTGTATTATGTTCTATGAATAAGAGTTACTTAATGTGGGAAGTAGTTTTCACTTTCCATTTTAGATTAAAAACATGTGACATGTGATTTGGGAATTTATACACAGGATTAGTTGAATTCAACATTCTCCCTTAACCATAAGGGCATCTTTTAAGGACACACAGGCATTCGAGCTATTGAAAATAGACTCCTGACCCATCCCATGGAATGAAACACATGGCCCAAAGACGGCTGGTGTTCCTGAGCACAGTGGCATTATGAATTCCATTTTTTGTATGCATAAGTATCTTTTGTGGTGTTATGGTGGTTTGGATTTCCAGAAAATGGCAACAGGAGAAGAAAACAAGCACCACTGAATGACTCCCAACAAGAAAGATTAAGTTCCTGATTTGTATCCTGGATTTACAGTTTACAACTTCACTGGCCTCTTTGTTTTACCCTGGAGTAACTGAGAGCAGAATGAGATTCTAAAACAGTGTATTTGCCCTGACAACAATCCATAAGGTATAACCCTGTCTGGTCAATAAATAAGTACTGAATTACTTCAGATCTGGTGGGATGAACCTTAAGATATCATGAGAGTGGTAAACTAAAAAAAAAAAATAAAAGTTTGCAACTACTCTTTCACACAGAAACGGATACAGTATAGATTTCCTCTTTGCTTTACCATCAGGCACCAACAAGAAAAATGGAGACTTTCTAGAACTCCTTTTTCTCAAACATAAAAACTGATAGCATGTTATACATATAATCTGTGGAAATTAGTTTCTTGTGGAGCATGAGGATGAAAGAAAAAAATCTCACACAAAAGAAATTAAAGCTGAGATGGCTGGTTCAAATGGAATCCTGAAAACACTTTCGGGAAAACCTTTGTGTGAAAATGGAAACATGTTTTGCCCTTATAGAAGGCTATAAAGGTGGAAGTACTGTAGAGAAATAAGGGCTTGGAGCTGAATAACTAGTCTGGATGAGACAATTATTGATAGAAAAGATAATTTCAGCAAATGAAATGTAGCAGTATTTCACTGATTTGTTTAAATATTAAATTCAGCATATGGAAATTCAAATCATATCCCATGGTTGCATTTTGTACTTAAACAGGATATAAAGATGCAGGAGCCCTTTGGGAATGATTTGATTAGCTGGTGAGGAAAGAGAACTTTATTGGCTAGCTTTTCATGTCAAGTGTTAATAGCTGTCAAAAGTACCATCAAAGGAGTCACTTGTAAATCAGCTTTAGCTAATCAAAGATGTTTCAAAACTACTAGATTGGCCGCATATCAAGAAGGAAAATTTTGCTCATTGCACACATGAAAAAAACCACATTTCCATTTGATGTGAAAGTGGAGATGCAAGGTTTATTTAGGAGCTGGGTATCCAACTATAATGTGAGACTGTATGACTATTTATTTGTGGAATAGCATTCATTCAGAGTTGTTCAGATATTAGTGATGGGTGCCAATCATAAAATCCATCCCAAGAGAACATTCGGACTGATCCAAACGTTCTTGGATGGTACCTTTAAATGACTATCTGGAGGACTCTCAGTAATTAACATCTTGCCACCCAAAAAATGACATCAGTAATTGGTGACTTATTGCTCTGCTAGAAGGAGCTGTGGGTGCTAGAAGGGGCTGCCCCAATTATCCAATTTCCTTGATTTCTTGTCAGGAGGGATCAAATGAAAGGAGTCTCTTTAGCCTCCTTAGGACTGTCTAAGAATTAGTAAGTGTATGTATACTCAGCAGTTAAACACTTGTGCCAACTGACTTGGGCTTGCAGGGCTCGAGCTGTGGGGATATTTCATTGCTGTGTAGACTTCTGGGCTTGGGCTGGCACCCATGCTCTAAGACCCTGTGAGGTCGAAGGTCCCAGAGTTTAAACTCCAGTCAAAGCTCAGAAGTCTACACAGCAATGAATTAGCCTTCAGCCCAGCTCAGCGGGTACAGGCCAGCTGTGGGTGTCTAATTGCTGTGTAGACATACCCTTAGACACCTGCTTTGGAATCACCATAAAGCAGGTCTGAAGAATATTTCACCAGTGTTTATAAAAAGATGTACAGAGGAGGATATAGCTATAGTTATATACAGCACATGGGCCAAGTCTAATCCTAGAAAGGGTGCAAGGAAGCAGCTCTAACTGAAGCTTGTAGCACTTACACATCAGAAAGACTCAAAGGAGACAATAACATAGTGAATGGTGAACATGAATCCTAACAGAAGGCTGTTACCCAAAATTTGGGCCAGCTACTACTAAGCTTAGGGAGGATTAACGACCCATCAGAGTTTGGCAGAAAGCAGCACATTTATTACATTGATATCTAAGGTCCAAAGAATGGAGGGGCGGGGGGTCAGGTCACACTCACACTCTCATACTCACGCTCCCAGGACAGACACAGCACTGGAGATGTCAGGATCTTTCAGGGTAAGTGTCCCTTACAGCACAGCAATGGATGGTGTGATGAGGGTAAATCTTCCCAAGGCAGATGGAATGCAACTCAGCGAACCACTGGCCATGTGGTCGGGGCAAAGGGCCTTCTTGGGAGGTATAAGCGAGAGAGAGAGCACGCGCGCGCACATGGCACCTTCCCCTTTTAAGGACCAGCTCCAGGCCTGCGACTAGAGATGACTTCGCTGCATCTGGTTGGTCACACCCCAGCTCAGGCAGAGTCCATGCAGTGTCCATGTTTTGGGTATGTGATTGCTGCCCAATTAGAGTCCCTGACACCTTCTACCATTGGAGCTCTTCTGTCTTCTAGCTGTTAAAACAGCCCATTCATCTCACAAGCACTCCAGGAGGGAGGGGTGGGGAAAAGCCATTTCACAGGTATTCAAAGAGGGTCAGGAGACCAGGGGGGTGGGAGGGAAGTGTAACAGACTCTTGAGCATACAGGTATACATAGGATACAGATCACTGCTGCTCCTACAACAAAGGCCCTGCACCAAGAGAGAACATCAAATGTGCCCTCTGTGTTTTTCAAGGAATGAAAAAGATCAACCTGTCTCAGTTCTGACCAACTTACTGAATATCAGGATAAGTTTTGGGAAAAGCTATGAGTTCATTGTTCATGTCCCATGAAACCCAACACTGTGCCACGCTTAAAGGCATTAAAGTATCTTAAAAGATCTAAAATCAAGCATTCCTTTTCTTTTGCTTTGATTTTTCCTATGGTGCCAAAGCACCCAGAGAAACAAAAACAAATCCACTTGGTACCATGGATGAGCATGGAATGAATGACCACGACAAAGTGGATGGATGACTCAGTGTGAAGGTACTCTGCTTTCTGACTGGGTTGAGGAGTGAGTAATTAACAGAGAAAAATGTTCCTGTCCATGGCAAAGTGAACTCACTGAGGGACATCGATAGGAAATATTTTGTGGCAGAAATTAAATACTTTAAGAAACATCAAGAAGAAAAAAAACCAAAGAAAACAAAAATTCTGACACTCTTAAATGTAACACAATCCAGCAATTCTTCTTTTTAAAATGCACTACACTAAATTACACAGGACTAAACCTATAATGAAGCAATTAGTGAACTAAAAACTACACTTTAACAAGGACATTTTGAACACTCTTAAGTGGGTGACAAGAGCAGTCCCCAGAGCAATAGCACAAGGAATCCATCATAAGTGTAAGAAGGAGACTGTGTGAGACCTGCAGCAGTTTTGAAAGAGGTATCAACAAGATGAAAAAAATTTTATAGGATGCATATGACTCCAATATCTCCCTCTCTCCTCCCACCCCCACACAGTAGTTGTGGTTCTGCACATAAAATAGGAACTGAGGTGCACATATGCATAGGTCCACAACTTTCAACCAGTCTTATCTAAATGTAGTAGTCCCAGGTCTGATCAACTCAGACAGTGGCAACCTGTAGGGGCAAATGTGCTGAGGAAAGAGCATAGATCTCTGAAAGCTATGGTGATACTTAGGGGAGTCCCTCTTTCTCATTGGCCTCAATGTGATCTCAGTTCAGGTCTTGGTAAATCATAAGTGTGTATTAACTTACCCACATGAGCAAGCATACATATGTAATTTGACACAGAAAGAAAAGTGAAGTTTTACAGTGTTTTTTCCAGATCATAAGAATGGCCATACTGGGTCAGACCACTAGTCTGTATAAGATGGATATTCTGTCTTCTGACTGTGGCCAGTACCAGATGCTTCAGACAGAATGAACAGAACAGACAAATATCAACTGATCCAACCCTCATCATCTACTCCAGGCTTCTGGCAGTCAGAGGCTAGAGATGTCAAGAGCATGGAGTTGCATCCCTGACCATCTTGGCTAACAGATGGACCTATCCTCCATAGACTGATCTAGTTCTTTTTTGACCTCTGTTATAGTTTTTGACTACACAACATCCCCTGGCAAGGAATTCCACAGGCTGATGGTGCATTTTGTGTATTTGTTTTAAATCTGCTATTAATGTCATTGGGTGACCCTTCAGGTTCTTGTATTATTTGAAGGAGTAAACAACACTCTCTTATCCACACCAATCACGATTTTATAGACTTCTATCATATCCCCCCCTTTGTCATCTCTTTTTCAATCTGAACAGTCCCAGTCTTTTTAATCTCTTCATATGGAAGCTGTTCTCAATCACTTTTGTTGCCTGTCTCTAAACTGTTTCCAATATATCTTTTGTATATGGGGTGACCAGGACTGCATGCAGTACTCAAAATGCACAATATCATGGATTTATATAGGGCATTATATTTTCTGCTTTGTTATCTTATACTGTCTTGTATATGCCAAACATTTAGTTAACTTTTTTGACTGCTGCTGTATATTAAGCGGATATTTTCAGAGAGCTACCCACAATGACTCCCAGATCTCTTTCTTGAGTGGTAACAGCGAATTTAGAGTGCATAATTTTGTATGTATACTTAGAACTATGTTTTTCAATATGCATTACATATGATGCAGAACTCCTTGCTCCAAAAGAGCAGTGAGAAGGGAGTTTCTGCATCTAGGTTAGCCCATCAACTGACTTTGACATCAGTTACTTCATTAGGTTATACCAATGAAAAAGTTCATACAGGCTACTGAGAAAAACAATACAGTGTCTCTAAATAAAACTCATTTTTTTCAATGACATTCAGAGGATTATGCTAAAAATACAAATTACTAATTAATTGATTTACAGGGAAAATATGAATATGCTAGGAATCTGCCTAAACAGAACTGTGAATATTTTATGAATAAGTACTGTAATCATCTGCTTATTACTTGGATATAAAAACAAATAACATTAGCATGAGGTAACTCTTAGTGTTTACACAATGTATTAATGAAAATGTGTCATCTCCTCCTAGTTTATATAAAGCAGTCAGTATACATTATAGTTCCTATCATCCACTGTTTTACACTGATTATTTGCTTAAATAATGTTGTCAAGTTCAATCATATGCAATACTATGTGGATCCACTAAAATCATTCTTTTGTTCAGTTAATCATTTTGACCTTTACAAAATACTACTAAGGTCTACCAGAAAGAAATGGAGCAGAACAGATCATTTTGTAGCTTTTGAAAACACATGAACAACTAGCTGAGAATTCTACAAATCATTTCTACTAAAAGCTAAAGGATTAGACTGACGTATATTTCTCAAACTACATCTGTCATAACAAGTCTAAAAAAGCAACCAGCCTGCTGAGCAAAATTTGGCACTTTGGGAAAAGGTTTAAATAGCACTGAACACAAAACTTATTTCTATGCTTCTTTTTCATATTATAAATAGAATCAATCAAGATCATATTTCTTGTCACCTTGAAGTCAAACAAAGTTATAAAGGTTTTAATAATTTCTCAAGATACAAGTGTCATTCTGGACATTTTTTTCCTTCAACCAGCAAAAAGTAAGAGAGTCTCAGCTAAAGCTGCTACTTCATCCTCAACTCACATTAAAGGTCAGGAGGAAAAGCCAAGCCTACGGATTCTACTAATAATCTACTGGATTTTCAGATCCACTGATCTTGATATCACATCACTATAGCCTTTTAAATTCTTCTGTTGAGATCTCATAATTTCAATCTCTTCCACATTTTGCACTGAACTGTATTCCTAGTGTTTTCTAAAAAAATATGCCTTAATATCTCCCAGTGTAAGCAGTATGCCTGTTTGCAGCTAGGTCTTCTTGTATATGTCATGATTTTATATCTAAGGGATAACTAAAAGTGGGAAATGTTTACAAATAATATTGCAATTTACATTGAATAGCATGGAGCTGGATCTCAATATGACACCTCACACATTTTACTATCTTATAGTATGTCCTCATAAGATGATATTCATGTCTCCCAGCAAGATCACATAAAACAGGTATAATATGGGAGTCTGAATTGTCCCTAACCCCAAGGCGGCTGTTAGATTTTACCCCAGGCCTTCCACAGCTGCTGCTCCATTCAGTGGGAAGCAAAAGCAGCTGCAGTCCGTCCCTCTACATAGGAATTTCTAGTCACTAGATGTGTATAAGCATGAATGATGAGTTGCTTATTAAATTGAATAGGTCTTTTATGGAACTTCTCATTAGCAGCAACATGTTCTGTATAATATTAAAATATTACAAAAATCACAGTATACTATTATAGTTTGTGTTGCAACTCATTCACTTCAAAACAAACATACACGCTACATGCTCCTCCATGAACTAACTCTTCCCACTTATGCAATGTCTGCAAGAATTAGGGAAGAGAAAAGTCACTGGAAAAGCCCACTCATTCCCCCACTTAGCACAGTTGCCCCCAAGTTTGATACACAGAGACCTTCACTCATACCTGTTAAGAGAAGCTCCACCATTATGGCCTAAGACCCTTCCCTCAAAAAAGCAGCTGTCCTGCCCACCAAATCTGAGCCACAGTGGCTCCTCTCCAATATCTTTATTTGTGGAAATGTATCTTCCTGTTCAGCCTACATTTTCATCTATACATGCAGAGATTTAGCCATGTGACATGCTTTTTAGATCTTCCCTGCATTTCATTTTTAAAGACAGACTAGTTCTCTTGCACACCAGTATGTGGAAGAACTACAAAGGCAGAAAGGAGTGCTTAGTACAGTAGCAAAAACCCAAATTCATCTCTAGGAAAACTCGATCAGTGGAGTTCCACCATGGTTTACTCTGGTCAACAGCTTATAAATAAACAGCTTTATAAATTAAAAGAACGAACAAACACCTTTACTTTTTCCACAGAAAAGAAACAAAACAACAAAGAAAAATAAAAGAGCCTCATCCATACTATGCATGATGGTAGTGTGCACTAAAATACATCCCCTGAAAATCTGCTGAGTTCAACAGAATTACCCAGGGTGAATCATAGCAGAATTTAGCCTGTGACCTGCCCCATATATTTTCTTTATTAATTTCATTTTGTGTTCATTACAGATGCCATCTTGACATCCCCAAAGGTTGAAGTCTTCTGTTTATCCAAGGGAGAGGTACAGCATAAACAATTACAGTGCAAGCTTCCATACCCTGACCTGCCAATGTGTCTCAAACCCTTTTCTAGAGGGGCCTCTGCGAGAGGGAGAGAGCAGTGATGTATTGGTAAACAAAGAAATAGGAAAACTAACCTAAATTAAATTCCATATTCCCCAAACAAGAAGTGGATAAACTAAATGTATCTGTGTTTAGCCTCCACAACACCACCAATTCAATCAGTAGCTTATTGTGCTGAGACAGTCATTGACAAGGGTGCCAAATGAGATGGTGTTTGTGATGCAGATATATAACTATTAAAAAATGGATGGAAACCACCAATTTATTTTACCTAGAACACCAAATGGCTGACAATAATAATTTTTGGCTTCTTGGCTATAGCAAATCCTACTACAACTCTGGGAGACATCAAACTGCTGCAAAAGTTGGAGTTTAAAACAAAACAGACATTTGGGCATTGAAAACAGGAAAGGAATAGTCCAGGCATACAAAAAGTTTTTTCCTATAACCTAAAAAATGACAGGATTAGTTGTTTTAGTAACACTTGTTAAAATCAAAATGAATCCTGGACTAAAAACCGACACGTTACCAGAAGGTGCAATTACAGTCCCAGAAAACATGGACCAAATCCATCATAATTACACCCATCCAATCCCAAAGACTTCAATATGAGGGCAGAATTTGGCCCCAAGATTTTGTGTTGGAGGATCTGACACAATCAGAAACACCATGGTGTTACAGTGGCATGATGAAATTAGATTTTAGAGATTACTGACAGAACCGGATAGATGAGAAAGCAATTTGTTCTCAAATGTGTTTTAAATATAACTTGCTGAAGAGGAATACATGCGAAAAATAAATAATTGCAATCCCAAGAGCTCTTTTTCTTGCTGTCAAGCTCCTCCTGACCTTTAGTGTTGTGGAAACAACAGCAGTGTGTGTTTGTGTGCCCTGCCATCCCAAATGGTTAAATACTCCCCTGGCTGATCCTCTGACTCTTTCCTCCACAATATGATCAAGGATTATTAAATGATGCCAATGTCCCTGTCATCTGACATTATAACTTGTACATTTATCAACTTAAAGGCAGATGTTTTATTATGTTCCCATTTGCATGTTTCTAAACAAAGAAAACCACTGAAATTAATCTTACATAAACCTTATTTACAGAACCACACACAAGTAACAAGTGCACAGGTTTATTTTCTACCTTCCCAGTGCACGAAAGGGAGCACTGTCCAGTCCAGTTTATTAACTTACTTTCTGAAAATAAATGCACAAAAATATAGCTTTTAATGACTAGCAGCTGAAATATGGGCTTGTGGACGCTAGCAGCACAGGCTCTCGGAATACAGCCCGCTGAACGGTGACTAACTCACATGCCTTGAAAAAAATAAATAAGCACATACATTTTTTTTTAAAGGAATCGGTTTGTGCTTTCAACCTGAAAGGGGCAGGTTAAGACATCCGTGATAAAAATGAACTTCGGAGGACTCCCCTGCAGACATTAGGAAATGGCCCCAGGCGTTTGTGGGGGGGGGGGGGGGGAGAGATGCTGGCTTTGTTGCCCCTGGTTTCCATTGCCAGTGATGGGGTAACTTGCAGCCCAAACACACTGGTACCTGGGGAAGCAGCAGGCTCCTTCCTAGAAGGGCTGAAAGGGGGAGACACTCCCCCTCCGCGCCTTCCCCCCCCCCCCCCAAAAAAAAGATATCGGCTCTCTCCTGCTCCCAGCCACGGCAAATGGTGGCTGCAGATCCATACTACCCCAGGCAATACCCCGTTATTCTAACCCTCGGCCAAGCCCTCCCCCTGCACCAAAGCCCGCAGCCGCCTCTCAGCAGGGTCCCCGGGCTCGGGGGCGGGAGGGGTTGGCCAACAAGTTCGTTCCCTCGCGGGCGCCGATGCCCAGCATCCCCGGGGGCCGGAGCGCCGCCTGACCGGAGAGGGTGGGGAGGGAGGGAAGAAGCGGCTCCTGCTTACCACCAGCACCGGGACCCCCGCGGCCAGCGCGTAGAGGAGCGCCGGGGGCACGGCGCTGCGGTCCTCCGGGCCCGGGTAGGGCTTGCGGTAGGAGCCCTCGTAGCAGAAGAAGCCCTGCACGTTGACCGCGAAGGTGTCCGTGTACTCGAAGTAATAAGCCAGCATCACGGTCCCTGCCATGATCACCATCTGGAAGTAAAGCATGCTGGTGAGCGCACAGGGCACTGGCAGGCGCTCCGGCTCCGGCGGCCGCGGCAGCCCCCCTCCCCGGCTGCGCGCTCCGCCCGCTCCCCGGCGGCATCCACCGGGGGAGGAGGCGGCTAGTCCCAGCCAGCGGCGGCGGCGGCGCCCGGGCGCAGGCTGGAGCACATGGGCGGCGCGGGAGGCTGGTTAGTTCCGGGCGGCTCGGCCCATGGGCTAACGCCGGGCAGCTGCACCAGCACGGCCCGGGCGCAAGCCCGCGCCCATGGGCTGCTCCCCTCAGGCGGCTCCTCCCGGCCAGAGGCTCCTGCCCTGGGGGAGCAGGCGGTGGCTAGACCCGGGCGGCAGCGTCCGGGCACGTGCAGGGGAGGCGGGTCCCCTCCCAGGAGCAGTCCCTGGCCGCCGGAGCAGGGAGCCCGGCTGAGAAGCGTCTCCGAGGGTTCCCCTCCAGGGGCGCTGGGGCCGCAGCGTTCGAGCCAAGCCCGCCCCCAGGCAGGTGCCTGACGCCTCTGCCCGGGGCGGGAATCCCACTCAGTCACTCCGAGCCCGCCAGCTTAGTCCGCACGAGCCCGGCTCCGGGCCGGCAACGCAGCAGCCGGGTCCTAGGCTGCCGAATCCGCCACCCTCCCCGCTTCGGGTTTTGTCTTTGTCCAAACAGCTGGAGCAAGAATTGTCCGTGCAGAGCAGCCTTGTGCACAGCCCCTGCCGCCGCCTCCACTCTCGCCGCTTGCTAGACTCGGCGGTGCAGAGCTCTCCTCCGCGCCCGCGAGACACGCACACGCGCTGTCAGACTCCCCGTGCTGCTCATCTGCTTTCCAGCGTGCTGCGCGGGGATTCCAGGGAGTTTAGCAAAGGGCGCCCCCCTCCCGCCCGAAACCCGGCCCAGAACTTTGCCCTGTTAGCAAGACAAGCACATTGATGCCGTCTCTAGTGCCAACGCTGTGGGTGCAGCTCACAATCAGCAGGCAGCTCCCTAGACAACCCTCGAGGCAGTTCCACCTGGAGCACTTCAGTGGGCAATGAGAGGGAGGGAGAGCAGCAGAATGGACAAAGCTCCCCCGAGCCTATTTCACCACCAGGCTTATCAAATATTTATTTAGTTAACGAGGTTGGACTATAAGAGGCTGATCCCAAACCCACTGAAGTCGGCAGGGCTCTTTCCGTTGTCTTTAGGAAGCTTCTGATCAGACCCTAAGCACACACTTTCTATGTTCTGCTTCTTATGTGAAAACAACTTCATTCCTAGGACAAATATTTAGTGAGATGGGCATTGAGAGTGTTTACATGTCTAATAAATTCTCAGAAACTACAATATACTTCTTAGTAGTACTATAACAATGCTATCTTACAGCAGTACAATGGTTAATGTTTTTACTGTGGTCTTTAAAAGCTTTATATGTATATCTTTCATAAAAGCTGCTCCAGCACATGAATAGGATCTTACCTGAAAGAGGACAATATATATTTAACTTTGGTAAAACAAAACAAATAAATACTCCACCCTTTGGGGAAATCACACTTACAATATAAATGGAAAAAAGGAGTCTTCTCGTTTAAAAATGCAAGATTTTAAAGACTAAACAATTATTTTACAGATGTACCAATATATTCTTCAAAAAGTTATGCTCTGAGATCAGAACTCCAAAAACATACAGGTAACAAGTAACTTTAAGGTTGTGCCCCAAAAGGACAAACGCCAGAGACTACAGTTAAAAAGCTCAAACTTTTTTTTTTTTTTTTTTTTTTTTAAACAAAGTCACACTGTTAACCTTAAATTCATTTTAAACTTCACTTGGCTTTGTTAGTGCAGTCAACCAGCCTGATCTCAGGTGTGAACCAGATTTATTTTGTCTGTTCATGCAGTATATTAGTGTCTTCCTACTGGCTGTACTTGAGGCTTAAAAAATTGGTTTACTTCCGAGGTTCAGGAGCATTAACTTAGTGGTATCATGGGCTTGTTAAGATGGATGTTAGTCTACATGCACTCATTTCTAACCACTGTATGAAATAATATGTTCTTTATAGTTGTTGAGAAAACCAAGTCTATTTTGGTTCATTTTGAATTTGTTCTCCAAAAGAGGCCTTAAAATAGTTTATTTGTATTTATCAGATTTCATTAGATTGTTGAACTGTTAATATGTAGTGAGACATCTAGTGGTGAACTCTGATCTGCCCAAATAGTTTTATTTTCCTTAGTGCAGCTGCCAGCCGTCACAGAAAGGGAGCTACCTATTTGTAGCAAAATCAGTGTTTGATGTATTGTTAGTTAGCTAAAAATATACATAACTATCGTTATAGGGCCTGATCCAATGCCCTTTGAACTCAATGGAAAGACTCCCACTGACTGATAAGCATTGGTTCAGGCCTCTAGCTTGTACAGTATTTCCCTGAGAGTGCTATAGGAAAAGTGGCAACATTTGATGTTTAATGTATGAGCATATGGTGTAGTGATGTGTAACAAGGATTTTGGTCTTTTACTAATGTAAAATGTTCCTTGCTGGGGGTACTAATTTTAAAGCAACATTGAATATTTAGTTCAGGGAATGTGTATTAGGGCAGGACAAAATCACCAAGAGAATTTTATCTTTTTAATTTCTAGTTAATGCAACATCTGTGAGCATCCTACGTTCTGGAATACCTACTGTGTGGCAAATTTTCCTCCTAGATGTGCAAACAGAACTGCCATTGCACATACTCATTAAAGGGCAGGAAATAGTCTTTTTCTTCTGCTGATAAAATGAGCCTGTTTGAAGCTTGTACAGAGGGCCATCGGTAGCAAAAGAGTGAGGCGTGTTTGGGAAAAAACAAGCAAGCTACAGCTGCTGGGTCTTCATTGTTGAAATGAGTGATAAATATATTTTCTGCTGTTTTTAAGTTCAACACAGGGCCTTTAAAGAAATTATTAAAAGCTTACAATTAAGAGACTTGAGTCCTGTTTTTCTTTTGCTCTGTAATGCTGTCAGATCTTAGCTGGGCCCTCTAAAGTATGTGGCTTCCAGATATATTTAAATATATTGTACAGCAGACTGGAATAGATGTGATTCAACATATTAAATCCTATACAGCATATTAAATCCTATACATTTTTCATTTGAGTTCAGTTGTCTCAATCTAGTCTCATCAGAAAACCAAGGTCCGAATGGAAATGAAGAATAAGCTACCCACTCCAACCAAGCAAACATATATTTTAATGGAAATCTTATAAAGTGAATAAGTAATTTTCTAATAGGTTTAAAGAGCTAGAGTCTGATCCTGTACTCCTAAAGTCAAATTGGAGTTTACCATCATTGTCACTATGATAGTTCTTCCATGGGGGTGGTGATTCCAAAAAGTGGATAAATTATATAGAAAAATCTATGCATTTTGTTTTTCATAGAGAACAATTGTGCATGATCTGAACAAATTTTATTAATTTGTTGAAGGAATACCAGTGGAAAATTGTACATGTTTAAATGGTATATTCATGGCCACAATTGCTTGTGGTTCTTAGTATCAGTATCCTGATGCAGGATCTGACCCAATATAAAATAAATATTTTGCAAAAAGTGTAACAGGGCTTGTGCAACTATTGCCCCTGCCATAGCTATTCTGAGGATCCATAGAGGATTTGGTTCTGTAGAACTATCAATCCTGCATCTTTGACAAGCCAAAATCAGTTTAAATAGATACATATTTTAAATTACAAGAGAATAAGCAAGCTTACAGAACCAAGGAGTAATTCCCCCATCTCTTTTTATTCATAATTTTAAAATAGCCACCCTTTAAAACATTTTTATGCAAAAAAGTATAAAAACAAAAACTTTTAAGCTGAGATTTTGAAAGCGAATTTTCAGACTTGAATGAATATTTATAGCTGTTATAAAATTCTGAAAACATGATTTATAGTATAAATGGTGACCAACAACCTTAACTATGGCAGTACAAACAATCAAAAATCCCACAGCAGGACTACAGAATTATAGATATTCATGCCTGTTGGGGGTGTTCTCCTCTTAAATCAGAAGCATCCGAAAAATGAAAAATAAATTTCTGATTAAAATCACTCAGATTACTTATTTTAAGGTCAAAATGCTTGCTTCTTGCCAATCAACAACCTGGAAAAGTATAAAACTCCAGCAGCAGTAACAACCACCACTGAGTTCTGGAGGACTACTGGAGTCCACTATTAATATACAGGGACATTCTTGTGACTTAATAAGTATTCAACTCCCATTGAAATCATACCAGAGTTGAGGACCAGTGTTTGCCATTCTAGGAGCATAGGGTATTGCAGAATTGGCTCCCCACAATTCCATTGTTTCAAACAAAATCAACATGCCACTTAACAAAAGTAACTTGTAAAAAGTATTTGCATACTGTGAAATGGTTGCTTGAACAGTCCAAAATATTTGGTGTATTGTGAAACAAGGAGCAAAGTCCAAATATCTGTGACTAACAAAATCCAGTGTTGTTCTTAATAGACACAAATATATAGTAATTAATTTTTTAAAAATGTAATTGAAGAAAAAGTGTTCTAGCATCTTAGCACAATAAGATCTTCCATTAATCTGTCTTTTCCTCTCATTAGGCCCTCTACGAGTTGTTATAAACCAAGGTGCAGGGTCACCTTTAGTCCATATAGAAGAAGTTGTAGTGTTGTCAATGAAATTACCTGCATGAGCAAGGATTACTCACATGAGTAAAAGTGACAGATTATGGCCCAGTGATTTAATCTAATATCTGAAATTTAACTCAAAGTTTTAGAAGAGTGTTTGCTATGACTTACCTCTAGAACTACAAATGTTTCAGTGTAGTAGGAAACTGTTTGATATGGCAATAAAGTTTACCAAAAGGAGTCCCCAAGCATTTTTGAATATAAGATCAGACACTACAAGAATCCAATAATGCCAAATGTTTGGGTTTTCATATTCATAAACATGCTCCCCATTTGTACATACATACTGTACAAACACAAACATCTTGTATAGAATTAGCTTTATTCTGTGAATACACTGTTGGCTGATCAAGTAAAACATTATATTATGGATGTAATATTTATTGGCAAAGCAGTTAAATATGCAAATATTTATTAAATTAAACAAATGCAAGACCAAGAACACAATACCCAATGATTAATGCAATCTGCTAAGTATATTCTCTACTTACAGCATTCCTTTGATTTATACTAATAATATGGAGTGGCAGTTTGGCAGAGAAAGGCCAAGGACCTGCAGTTTCACAAGGTGCTGCAAATATCATAAAAAATGCATTGGTCAAATTGCCCATCTACTCAGAGATAAAAAGTAGGTGGCAAAACCTGTGTCAAATAGCATCTTATTCACGAATAGTATCATTAATTTCAATGAAATATTTCCAGTGAAGGGCCTTATGGATTTTTGTTTGTTTCGATAAATAGAGCTGAAGCTTCACTCTCTGTGAAGTGACCTTCAGACTGAGGACACTGTTCCACTCGAAAACTTAAATCCATTTACCTTCAGATGCCTCACATAGTTTCTGACCATATTTCCCAACTGCAAAACATTTTTATAAAAGGTGCTAAAGAAACAAAGCCAATAACTTATTGAAATGAAATCTGGTGAGTCAGAAAAGATGCACAAGCTACTGTAATTACATCCAATTTAGTATCCTTCACAGGACGTTGTTAGGGTCCTTACTCTCATATTTACTGCTACATTCTTAAATCTATTAGTCCAATGTCTTTCCTTCCGCTACACTGGTGTACATATGAACGCATTACATTGACATCGGTGCCACAAACATTCAGGGTGGGTGTAGGAACCTGAAAATAGTGTGGATTGATGTCAAAATATCTTTGTATATGAGATCTTCATTCTCCCAACCCATTCCTGATAAAATCAAAGAAATATCAGGGCCCAATTCTACCTATGGTTATACTCACACAAGGTGACTTTACTCTTTTACAGACTTATATAAAGTATATACCCCACTTAAGCCTTGAGTTGCATAGGCCTTGTGGGACCTATATAGAGGGGCTAATTTTGCTCAGAGTTCCCCTCACCTGCAATTAGAGTTATGTATGTGTGTTTGAAAGAATAAATTTCCCCCATTTTCTAAATATATTCTCCTGTTCAGCACTTTCTTTACCAGAGTGACAGAATCTGCCAACCCTCATGCAGTTCCAGGGCCACATTTCCATGCTATGCTAAGCCAATCCTTCTGTAGGGAGCATTTCTTGTTAGTATGGCACAGAAGGCAAAGCACACACACAAAATCTGCGAAGGTTCTTTTGCTCTGGCAGGAGAGGGGAAAAACCACTGCTGAGAGCCCCCAATATATCAGATGGGATCGAATCAGGAATTCCTGCAAATAGCAGGGTGAAGCTTTACTTTTAGACAAATCTTGATGAGGCTTGGATCACAAAGTGATTCTGATGGGGATTACATTAGAAATTCAAGAGGAATGGTACTGACAGTCCTCTGAGAATGAAGGCTGTGTCCTGTATGAACTGTGATATCTGTTTACTTTAGCTGTAGTGGAATATGAAGAAAATACAGATTGTGGGTTCTGTTTTCTTTTAAACATGTGGGTGAATTTGATGTAAATGAAGGTGAGGCAGTAATAGCATTGACAACAGTCAGGCATAGTGCAGGTAGACATTGTACATGCTTCTCTCTCACAGCTCTGTTCATGCACCAATACAAAACCAGCAGCCACCTTGTAATTCCAATCTTGTCTCTCTGCTCAACATAGTGTGAATTTCTTGGTAGGTGACCTCCTAATTATTTTTCACTTGTAATAAAAAAAGCCAGTCAAATGGCACTCCTTTGTTCACTGCTGCAGGGTTATTCAGCTGCGATTTACACTCTTCAGAAGTAAAATGTACAATTATCCCTCCAATGTTTGATAACTGCAACACCTTTAAGAATTAACCAACAGCAGATTTTGAATTGTTCAGTTGAGGAAGTTGGCAGATCTGATCCAGGTCTGATTTAAGGCTTGATCCACTAAATACTTATGCAGATGAATAATATACTTAAAAATAGTTCCACTGACCTACAGCCCAAACCAACTCTCACTTACGTCCAGGACTTAAATTCTCATAGAATATTTCCCGGATCCCACCATGCCCCCTTTCCCCACCCCATTCTCTATGGGCAGCATCAGGGCTCAGGGCTTCAGCCTCATGGAGGGATACACCAGGGCTCAGGGCTCTAGACTTTAGTTGTAAGGCCCTGCTGACTTCCTGCAGCTGGCTCATAGCTCCCCAGAGGGCCACAGACCTCCCCTGTTGAGAGCCACAACAGCATCAGGCTGTAGTCAAGGTCTGAAAATATTTACCAGAGTTCCTCTCCGGACAGCTCTGGCTGAAATTAATCCCTGCTTATGTCAATGAAAAAAATACTGCTCTTTTCACTGGGAATTGAATTAGTTACAAAACACCTGTACTTGAGCAATCATAGCCTCAATTAGGAAGAATATTTTCTAGGGAGTGGAACATATGACAGAGGATCAGCAGTTTGTCGTTCTGTTCCCAGCTCAATGTGTGATCTTAGACAATACACTAAATTTCCCACTCTCCATCAGTTCAGTGTTTAATGTCTAGTAGTTTAAACTATTTCCCAGAAATCAGAATACTCATGTAACCTGATTATTTGAGTGTCATAATGGTAATGTTATCCAATGTAAAAAATGTAAATTAGAAAAATTAATTAGAAAATTATTGCCACTGCTATAAAGTTATTGTCAGTGCTGGTAGATGGCATTTCATTACTGTCACATAATATAAATAAGTTTAAGATTGTAAATTACCCTGCATTTGGCAAACTTTAGCTCACTTTTTGGCACTCTTGGCTAGATAAAAATTGCACGTGCAACCTCAGTAATTAAGAACAAACTTCCAAGTCTCATGAGCCCAGAATATATAGTAATTGAATAGCATTTCCTTAGGGAAAGAAATAACAGCCAGGAAACATTAGTATTAACATGGAATGTTGGGGCTGAATCAATAGCTAATATAAGCAGAATTCTACCTTATGTGACGGAGTCAGACCAGAAGGATATGGGAGAGTGCTGGAAGGCAGGTACATTAGTCTCAGGGTGTGCAGGTCCCTGTTCCCTGGATAGCCAAACAAAGGCTACTCCAGGCCAATCAAGACACCTGGGGCCAATTAAGAACCTTCTAGAAAGGAGTAGAAACAGCTAGCCTAATTGGGACACCTGAAGCCAATCAGGGACTGGCTGAATCCAGATAAAAACCTCCCAGTTAGTCAGGTGGGCTGTGGGTGTCAGGAGCTGTGGAAGGAAGTCATGCTGTTGGTGAGACTGAGTGGTAGACAACATATTGTACAGAAGGAAGGAGGCCCTGAGGTAGGGGTGAAGTGGAGTTTGAAGAAGTGGGGACTGCTGTGGGGAAGTAGCCCAGGGAATTGTATTGTGTTTTGTGGATAAAAGGTCAGCCATCTTAGCTGATACTATTAGGGTCCCTGGGCTGGAGCCCAGAGTAGAGGGCGGGCCTGGGCTCCCCCCTTTCTGCCTCCCCTAATTAGTCTCTGAGATTGGGAGACAATAGAGACTGTGTCAGGAAGGATAGTTTCTCCTCACTGGTTTGTGATGAAAATGGCTCAATAGGCTGTGACCTTGTCTCCAGAGAGAGAAGGGCTCCATGGAGGGTCACAGTGAGCCGCTGAGGCTAGTAAAAATCCGCCAGGAAACGCAGGATCCATGAAGATAAGGAGAGAGCTGTGTTACAACTGGTGTTAGAGGTGGGATCATCATACACAGCGTGGTGGAAGAAAGAAGTTTAAAAACAAAAATAGTGCACTGGGGTTTTGGAATTTTTTTTTTTTGGTTGGTTGTCCATTTGTTTTGTGCCACAATGGAGGAGGTGATAAGAGCTCTGGTACAAGCCATGGCAGCCCAGCAGGAGGCCACCCGGGTTCAGGCCAAGGCACAACAGGATTCTATGCGGCTTCAGCAGGAAACTAATCAATTATTGATGAACCAGGCAATCCAAGATCGTGTCCTCTTGCGAGAAGTAGTGGATCAGCTAAAGATCCTCACCACCCAGCCCCAAGGGTCTAATGGGATGCGAACCCTGAGGGCCACTGTTTGTCTACCAAAGATGACATCAGAAGATGATGTTGAGGCATATCTCCTCTCGTTTGAGAGGACCGCTCAGCGTGAAGCATGGCCCCAGGAGCAGTGGGCTAGCATTCTTGCCCCTTTTTTGTGTGGAGAGGCCCAGAAGGCCTACTTTGACCTGCCTGCCTCAGATGCCATTGAGTATCTCCGGCTGAAGGCAGAGATCCTAGCACGAGCAGGGGTAACAGCAGCAGTACGGGCCCAGAGGTTCCATGAGTGGAAGTACCAGGAGAATAAACCCCCAAGGTCCCAACTATTTGACCTCATACACCTTGCACGGAAGTGGTTACAGCCTGAGGCGTGCAATCCGAATGAGATTTTGGAGACCCTGGTCATAGATCATTACATGCAGGGCCTGCCACCAGATCTCTGCAAATGGGTAGGCCAGAATGATCCGTCCACCTACGACGAGATGATCACACTGGTAGAAAGACGGATGACAGCCAGGGAGTTGACCCGACTACCTAAGGAAGGCTCCTTTCGGAGCAAGCACCCGAAACTAACCCCGGAAGGTTGGGTGACCAAAACCCCAGGAAATCCTAGGTGGAAGAAGGGGCGGGCTGAAAACCATGTAGGACCCCAGAAGGAAGAGATTGGTCTAGGTGGGGGGAACCTTGGGTCTAAATCTCCTAATTCCTGTGATAGGGAAATAATTAGAAGCAAGTATAGATGTTATGCATGTGGGGAGTGGGGACACATAGCAGCACAGTGTCCCAACACCACGGAGCCTATGCAATGTAACTCTGGGGATTGGGAAGTCCCGTGCTCCCTTATCCACCTTGCAGGGGTTGCATTAGCCCCACATAACTACACCAGACCAGTGAAGATAAATGGAGTAGAGACTACAGCGCTTGTGGACTCTGGGAGTGCTATCACCCTTATATCGGGTAAACTGATAAAAAGTAGGCAGCTGCTGCAAGCCATAAGCCATTACCCCACCATCCTGGTGGAGTTAGAGGTTCAGGGGAACCCCACTGAGGTGATCGTAGGCGTAGTTCCTAAACTCCCATATCCTGTAGTCATTGGGAGGGACTATCCAGGGTTTGATAATTTACTCCCCCCAGAGAGGCTGGAGGAAAGTGGGAACCCTGAGGACAGCAGCTTGCTGCCAGGGGAATGTCAACCCCCAATGTTTGCTGAAATTTCAGAGGATCTGTTCTCAGCCCCCCAAAGGACCCGGAAGACTAAAAAAGAAAGGAAGGCCGCAAAGGCCTTAGGAACCCGGATCCTGTCCCAGGATCAGAAAACTGCTTTAGTAGGCAGACAGACATGAGCAGCCAACAGAGAAACTTCTACCCCAGAAAATGAGCCAGAGGCCGCCCCCAGCCGTGATGGCGATGAACCATTGGAAGAAGCAGGAGCCAGCCCCTGGGAGCTCAGGCACGTTAGTTCTGGGAGACAGTCTTTCAGACGGGACCAGGCAAAGGACCCTAGATATGATAATGCCAGAAAAGAGGTAGCCGAGATAGATGGGATCCCCGTTGATGGGAAGGCCCGGGGTCCAAGACCTTACTTTATCGTGAAGAAAGATCTCCTGTACCGTGTGGTGCAAACACAGGAGCAAGAGATACATCAACTTCTGGTGCCAAAAAAACATCAAAAGGCCATATTGAGCCTCGCCCACAGTCACCTATTTGGAGGACACCTGGGGTAGAGAAAACCCAGGCACGGATCCTACGGAGGTTCTTCTGGCCAGGAGTACATGAAGATGTTCGAAGATACTGCATCTCTTGTCCAGAGTGTCAGTTACATAGTCCTCACCCGCACTTGCGGGCTCCTTTAATACCTCTTCCAATAATAGAGGTCCCTTTTGAACGCATAGCCATGGATCTGGTAGGACCCCTTGAGAAGACAGCTCGGGGCCACCAACATGTGCTTGTTGTTCTGGACTATGCAACCCGGTACCCAGAAGCTGTTCCCCTACACAATACAGCTTCTAAGACAATAGCTAAGGAGCTGCTACAGATCTTTGCCCGAGTTGGGCTACCCAAGGAGATACTGACTGACCAAGGTACACCTTTTGTGTCCAAACTGATGAAAGATCTCTGTTCATTACTCCATGTACAAGCCTTACAGACTTCTGTATACCACCCGCAAACAGATGGACTTGTGGAAAGGTTCAATAGAACCCTCAAGGCGATGATTAGAATAGTGGTGAGCGGCGATGGGAAAGACTGGGATACACTATTGCCTTACCTCATGTTCGCCATCCAGGAGGTTCCAAAGCCTCCACGGGTTTCTCTCCATTTGAACTACTATACGGGCGCCATCCCCGGGGCATACTGGATATAGCCAGAGAAGCCTGGGAAGAAGAGCCAAATCCTGGAAGGAACATAGTTGAGCATGTACTGCAGATGCGAGATCGGATAGCCCGAGTTACGCCCATTGTACGGGAACACTTAGAGAAAGCACAGGAGACCCAACAAACCCATTATAATCACCAAGCAAAGGTTCGGCGGTTCCAACCTGGAGATTGGGTGATGGTACTGGTGCCCATAGCAGAAAGTAAACTATTGGCCCAGTGGCAGGGACCCTATGAAGTGATTGAAGCTGTGGGAGAGGTGAACTATAAGATACGGCAGCCCGGCTGTCGGAAGCCGGAGCAAATTTACCACATCAGTCTTCTAAAACCTTGGCATGATCGAGAGGCATGCTTAGTCACCCAGGAGACCCTTCCCCAGGAAGATGATGTACACGAGCAAGTAAGGATATCTCCAGACTTGACGCCGATCCAAAAGAGTGAGGCAGCCGACATGATCAATCGCAATCGAGATGTGTTCTCTACAAAACTGGGGTGGACAACTGAGGCCTATCACCATATCCGCACGATCCCTGGAGCCAAGGTAACATTGAGACCCTACCGAATTCCAGCAGCCAAAAGAGAAGAAATCAAGGCTGAAGTAAAGAAAATGTTAGAATTAGGGGTTATTGAAGAATCTCATAGTCAGTGGTCCAGACCAATTGTTCTAGTGCCTAAACCTGACGGAACCATGAGATTCTGTAATGACTTTTGCTGACTGAATGAAATATCCCAATTCGATGCATATCCCATACCACGCATAGATGAACTGGTTGACCGACTGAGTAGTGTCCGATTTTTGACCACATTGGATCTGACAAAAGGGTATTGGCAGATTCTCCTGACCAAAGAAACTAAAGAAAAGACAGCCTTCTCCACCCCAAATGGGCTATTTCAGTATACTGTCCTCCCTTTTGGGCTACATGGGGCCCCGGCCACATTCCAGTGTCTCATGGATAAACTGTTGCGCCCTCATACTAGTTATGCAGCCGCATACCTAGATGATGTCATTATCCATACGCCAGACTGGGGAACACACTTGGAGAAAGTCGAAGAAGTACTGCACACCTTAAGACGGGCTGGCCTCACTGCTAATCCTGCTAAATGTGCCATAGGGCTAGCAGAGGCTAGATACCTGGGATATATTGTAGGAAGGGGCATAGTGAAGCCCCAAACTAATAAGCTAGAGGCAATTCAAAACTGGCCCCGGCCATCCCGAAAGAAGCAAGTCCGTGCATTCCTAGGCATAGTAGGCTATTACCGACATTTTATTCCCCACTTCGCCACTAGGGCAAGTCCCCTAACAGACCTGGTGAAGGCCCGAGGTCCAGACATGGTAAAATGGACTGATGCAGCAGAGAGGGCATTCACTGACCTTCGGACAGCCCTCTGTAATGATCCTATACTTATAGCCCCAGACTTCAGCAAGGAATTTATTCTACAGACAGATGCTTCTGAAGTGGGGTTGGGAGCAGTTCTGTCACAAATGGTTGGAGAAGAACATCCGATCCTTTACCTAAGCAGAAAGCTGCTCCCAAGAGAACAGAAGTATGCAGTAGTCAAGAGAGAATGCCTTGCTGTCAAATGGGCCATGGAGACACTGCGTTATTACCTCTTAGGCCGGCGATTTACTTTTGTGACGGACCATGCACCCCTCCAATGGATGCAGCAGAATAAGGGAAAAAATGCGAGAGTGACTAGATAGTTCTTATCCCTTCAACCCTTTCAGTTCCGCATACAACACAGAGCTGGAAGTCGCCACGGCAACGCAGATGGCTTATCACGGGTGCACTGTATGTAGACCCAAGTTGCCCAACCCCTTGGTGTTGAGCAGGGGGGAGGGATATGTGACGGAGTCAGACCAGAAGGATATAGGAGAGAGCTGGAAGGCAGGTACATTAGTCTCAGGGTGTGCAGGTCCCTGTTCCCTGGATAGCCAAACAAAGGCTACTCCAGGCCAATCAAGACACCTGGGGCCAATTAAGAACCTTCTAGAAAGGAGTAGAAACAGCTAGCCTAATTGGGACACCTGAAGCCAATCAGGGACTGGCTGAATCCAGATAAAAGCCTCCCAGTTAGTCAGGTGGGCTGTGGGTGTCAGGAGCTGTGGAAGGAAGTTATGCTGTTGGTGAGACTGAGTGGTGGACAACATATTGTACAGAAGGAAGGAGGCCCTGAGGTAGGGGTGAAGTGGAGTTTGAAGAAGTGGGGACTGCTGTGGGGAAGTAGCCCAGGGAATTGTATTGTGTTTTGTGGATAAAAGGTCAGCCATCTTAGCTGATACTATTAGGGTCCCTGGGCTGGAGCCCAGAGTAGAGGGCGGGCCTGGGCTCCCCCCTTTCTGCCTCCCCTAATTAGTCTCTGAGATTGGGAGACAATAGAGACTGTGCCAGGAAGGATAGCTTCTCCTCACTGGTTTGTGATGAAAATGGCTCAATCGGCTGTGACCTTGTCTCCAGAGAGAAGGGCTCCGTGGAGGGTCACAGTGAGCCGCTGAGGCTAGTAAAAATCTGCCAGGAAACGCAGGATCCACGAAGATAAGGACAGAGCTTTGTCACACTTATTAATAGCCCATGTAACTGAAAAATTACTCTGACCTGCACTATATATATTACATGATGCATATATAAATGCCTAGGTTTTATACAGATTCCAAAATTAGTTCAGACATTTACACAATGCATAAAGGTCTTATGTTCAAATTCATGAAACTCCCTTTATATATTACTTAATTCATTTCACCAGTTTGGATCTAGTAATGTTGCTATTTATCTAATTTCTCTCCTCTTAAAAAGAATTGTATTTGCAGATCATTCACAATAATGAGTCTAATTAATACAATGATTATTTAAACATCTTATATAGCTATTATAAAGATGATCATAAAAGTACTGTATCTGTCATCACATCAAGGTTACAAGCTTAGTCTTTTATCCACTTGAAAATCTTCGCTGATGTTAACTGAGAAAGTACTCAGCTCCTCTAGTCACTTCTGTGTGGTGATTATGTTCTTACTCAGTGGTTAGTCATCCCTAGAAACTCCTTGCCAGGGGATGTTGTGAAGTTCAAAATTATAAGTAGGTTCAAAAAAGAACCAGATAAGTTAATGCAAAATAGGTCCATCAATGGCTATTAGCTGGTATGAGCAGGGATGCAACAACATACTCTGAGTGTCCTTAGCCTCTGTTTGCTAGAAGCTAGGAATAGATGACAGGGGATGGATCAGTGGATGATTGCCTGTTCTGTGTATCCCTCTAAAGCATCTAGCATTGGCCACTAGCAGAAGTCAGGGTAGGAGGCTAGATGAACCATTGGTCTGTCGCAGTATGGCTATTCTTATGTTCTTTTCTTATGTTCTTATCTGACTAGGAAATGGTTATTGTTCCTTCTTAACCACCAATATATCATAGAGATATTGCAATTCGATGATAAAAGGAACTATGGTTATTTATTTTTGATGGTCACAGCTAAAACTTCTTCACACTCCAGTGTGTCCATAAGAAGCTGGTAGAGCTTACCTTTATGGTTTTCTATTGACTTTGGAAGGAATGGTAGCATAATGCAATTTTTGCCTACATAAACTCAATAATATCATTTTAACCCACTATCACAGAATGTTTATTTCAAAATGAATGCTGTGTGGGAGACTTGAACATATAAAATACAACCCTCTTACAGGTAGAAGCATTTTAAAATAAGTTATTTTTATTAATTGGTCTTTGTCTCATAAGAACTCTGTTCTTTTAACTACTTACACATAAAAATAAACGGGAGACCTGAATATCATACATAAAGATTGCAGAACTAGGTCCTCCTTATTAAGCTTTCCTGAAATAACCTTTGGAAAATGTAATGGACAGTTTTCTAAAAAGATGTGTCCAGGGAGGCCATATATTTTCATGTTGTTAACTTTGTTCTATAAAGTTATTGTTGGTTTCCAGCATGCTGAGGACTGCCTTTATAGTAAGTAGGAGAAGAACCAAATTGGATTTAACCATATTATTTAGCTTGTCAGACATCCTAATGTCCAGTTATTTAATTTCATTAGGAACACATTTGTTGGGTGTGAAGGCACATTCAGGCCTGACAGTGCATGCTCTGATCTAATGGTTAAACTGCTTAGCAAAAGCAGAATTGTGCATAAGTAAGAAAATGCAGAATAATCCTGTTTGCAAGAAAAACAAGATAACTAATCAGAAGGATAGTAAAGACTGGTCTGAATGAGCAGAAAACTTGTACTGACAGGAAAGGAAAGTTAATAAGGAAATAAAAGGCTAATACATAGGTATAAGAAAAGATAACAAAAGTTATATATAGCCAGTGTAACAAAAATTTGGGGAAGCCATGAACTGACTGGGATGACACCACAAGACTCTCCTATAACGTGCTTCCCACTTGCAAGTACCTGATTGCTGTTTAAGGGTGTTTTGCCTTACTAATCTGTTCTGCTGAGTGGTGAATTTTTATTCAGCAACATTTAAAATTCCAGTTAGCAAAGAGCGACAGTCAGGAGGAATAGGCATGATCTCAGATTTGTCCCAACTGACCTTGCATATAGCTATACAGTGATGCCAAACTCAGTAATAAGCTTAAGAAAATCAGTTATAATATATTAGCTGTGGATCTGTAATAGATGCATATATCTGTGCATAAGATCTCACTGTGTTCATGTACTCTGTACTTAATAATTTTGCTCTCTTGACTTTGCAGCTAGCAGCTCCTGAGACAACAATAATGATAATGTGACACTGGGGAACTTTTGCCAGATATTCTTCCTTTAAAGGTAGAGAAAGGCTTAGAGAAGCCTAAAGAATGAGAAATGTTCATCATTGTTTCTATACAGCAATTTAAATCCACTGTCAGTAGTTTCTACTTAATCCCAAATTTATATAACATCTTGAATAGGTGCTTTCAGCTAAACCTGTCATGCTGTTTGTGTGTGTCCAGGAGAAATATTGACAACATGGGTGTTTTAAAAAAATACAAAGTAATATTTATAAGCCATGAGTATTGTTATAAGGACAAAACCTTCCATCATTACTTTACTAGAAATATCAAGAAGTTACATCAGGAGTGCATGCCTCACAGAGAGAAGAAAGTTAGAGTTCTTTTCCATATAAGTATGGTAAGGGAATCAGGTTCCCCCTCCCTGGGAAAACTATCAAGTGAGGTACACCACTCCTCATGTACACCTCATCATGAAGTTTCATCACTAAGCTCCTCTCAATTCATAATGTTTGGAGAGTCAGAATGGGAGAAGGGGCTGGGAAGGGTCAAAACCTGGAAACACTAGAACTCAAGGCTGAAAGGAGGTGTGGACCCCTGGAATTCTGCTTAGTATAGCTCCTGAGGGAGTCATGGTGTCATTGGTACCTCCTTTTGTTGTGCCCAACTCCCTTGGGAAAAAAAGGCATTGCGAGGGGAGAGACTCAGTGCTGGTTCCATCAGTATTAACTACTTCAATTGTTTTCCTTTGGGAAATCCACCAGTAGTTCAGGAGAAACACTGAATGGCAGTTAGCTCACTGCTGACCATCTTTGAGAGATGACTACCACTTTTGTGAGTCTCATGTGCATCAGTTATTCAGAGCTGGTTCTCTACTGTTCAGCAAATCTTTAAATTTTTTAAACAATTATTGCTTACTAGGATTAGACTAGCTTACAAAAGTCAAACTGGAGACTTGCTTTGGCGAATTGCTCTAAAAATAAAGAGCATTCATTGAATGATTTTGCTTTGTTGGTCTTTCAAATTTTCAAACACATGGCAGTCTTCTAGTGCTTTTCTTGTCAAGGGAAGACATAAAAAATGTGATTAGCACAATTACCATTTTTCATCAGCATCAGTTCTTTTCCTATTATAGTTGCATTGCTTTCAGTGAATGATTAGTGCTGAAATCATCTGCTTTGATATTTATCTCCATATTAGATGTGCTTGGAAGCTTAATTTTTCAGTTCATTGCCAAAAATAATTTGTTGCTGCTTCTAAAATTGAAATCTCAAACATTATTAGGTATAACTTTGTTTACTAATAATGTATTGTTCTTATCTAGCAATGACTAGGCAAAGACAGATTGCCTTATATAACTTTTTAAATACAACTGTACCAAAATAAATTATTGAAATTAGTAGTGAATCTTTCCACTCTTTTTCTCCTTTAGTCTATCCAGCAATAAGTTTAAATAATGCAGTCTGCAAAGCAATCTAGTTGATTACTGCAGTATCAGCATATGCGCTGTTGTACAAAAGACTTCGGTTAAAATAAAAGGCTATGGCTATTGCTTTCATCTCAAGAAAAGAGGAAAGATTTCCATGAAGGAGCAATATTCAATTCCTACGGATGTATTGGTCTCTGAGCACTACTTATTAAATGTTCCACATACCAGAGATTTTGAAGGCCCAGTGATAAGTCCTTTGGTGCACTGTTTTGCAATTAGATCAGTCATGTGATCCACCTGAGCTGTTCAGCATTTTTTCATGTATCTCAAGATCCAGTCCTTTGCATCTTTCTTTTGCCTTCCTGTCAGAACTCGTAAACCAAATATGGTTGGGTCAAGTTAGTATTTGGATGCAAGATGTTTACTAAAAACTCATATGCTACAGGAGGCACTGCAGAAGATTCAATAGGTTTTATGCTTCCCCTGAGTCAGGACTGAACCAATGATCCAGCAAGGTGATATGGAGCACTGGAAATGTCACTGTTCATGTGAAATAAAGGCCCTATCCGGCTAAAAATCGAGAGTTAATAAGTAGGATTTCCCCTAAATTCTTATATTTCCTTGTATTTTCAATTGGATAAAAATCTTTTTTTTGTCTGATCCTGTTGTTTGGCAATGATTTAAGCTGTTTAAAGGCAACCAATGCATGGCAGTGATGCGTATTTATAACAGAGCTTCATACTAATAGGCTTTTCTGTTCACTTCCTTGTTTATTTTCCAGTGTTATGATAAATTAGTACAGCTGCTGCTCACTTGCTCTGTTAGGATTCATTACTGTATATTATGTAAAATTCCCCACTGGTCAGATTTACGAAACAATTAATAGGTAGTGGTAGCATTTATGTAGGTACTGGTAACAGGGTAAAAAGGGAAAAAACTGGTAGGATGTGACAATTTTTTGAGCAGTAAATTTTAAATACCTTCCCTAGACAGAAAATAAATACTGAAAAGCCCAAAGGGTAAAGTAAAGAATAAGATTGACTTCATACTGTTGAGTCAGCTGTAAATTATTCAAGTCATTTTGGTGCTCATCTATGAGAACTTAAGATTCAATGGAAAACGATTGCATAAAGAGCTCTGCAGTGTGCAGAACCAAAGCACAGATATATATCATGTCAGGCTGTCTTGAGGAACATTAAATAACCCCAGACCATTACTCTGACTACACAAAAAATATCCACAAGATCAAAACTGAAAAAAAAAAAAGTAATCCCGTCAGCATGATGAAAGAGTTTGGGCTCTATTCTGAGAAACTTACGTCCCAAGTGCATAGAAGTAAGATTTTCATGAAATTTAGCTAGGAAGTTGCAGAATGTAGATCTACCATCTGACTTACAAATAATAAGAATAATCATCAGTATTCTGACACATATCTTACAGTGTTTGGAAGCAGTGACTGTCAAAGTTAGGCCCAAATTCTAGCCTATGTTATATAAATTATAGAAAAATAAGTTTAGCAGCTTTTAAAGGTATATGAGTATGAGGGTGAAAAAATAGTTTTCCTATTGATTCCAGTCAGATATTTTGCACTGATATTTCTCAGAAACAGATGAAAGCTAGAAACTTTACATTTGGCCTGTTTAGCAGTACCGGTTCAGTATTTTTAATGGCATGACAATGTAAGCCCCAAGCCTGACAGTGAGTACTAGGGCTTTAAAATCAAGAAATTTTATGCAAGTGCTTTGGAATAGTTAGAAGAATGCTTCCAGAAGGCACTTTGGACAGATGTGCTACAAGCACCTATTTAAGGACATCTAAGTTAAGGAGGAATATTTAAGGATATCTTGGATGTGGACAGTTAATTTAAGGATGTGTGTTATAAGGATGTGTACTTCATTAAATGGCAACAGAGTTAAAGCAGATTCCATTGACAATGACACATAAGCAGACTTCAAGTTACAAGTGGCTCAATTAAAGATGCATTTGTTATCTCCCAAAAGTCAAATAGAGTAAGAGCTCCATAAACTCTTCAGGCCTGATTCTGCAGAGCATCTAAGCTATCAAAAATACTGCAATTACAGGGCCATTCAAGGAACTTTTGAGCTCTATTTGTAAAGCTGGTGGAGAGTATATATTCTACAAGCCCAACAGTTCCGATTCAAAGTATTTCTGAACTTTATCAGCAAAGCCAGAAGATCCTGTAAGCTCCAGAAGACATGCCATTTGGGATTTTTTGCATATTTCCCTAAGAAAAAAAACAACCGAAAAGGCTACAGGAAAATTATACTGCATAACCTTAACACTGAGAAATCAAACACCTTGAAGTCAGACACCTGATTCTCCTCTGACTCAAACTGTTAGCTGTGCACCTGCACTAGCTTCCTGATTTGTACCAGTTTGACTGGAGGATAATCAGGCAGAGAAAGGTCCTTCAGTTACATTTTGTCATCAACTTCAGCAGAGCCTTAATGCACATGTTCAGAATTTCTTTCATGTTTTTCTTGTGAAATGCAAACTTTGATATAGTACTGCCTAGATTATTAAGACATCAATATCCCTAGGATGCCTAAAATGATTGTCAGCACTGCAAGGGGAAATCTTCACTTCTGGAATTGCATGACTGAGTGTTTGAGTTCTCAACTTTGCACTTGCATTAACATCTTCTGTCCTAGAAGTAGAGAGTAGAGCCCAGCTTGTCTTCCAGATCAGAGGGAGTTTACAGGCTAGCATTTTTTAAAAAAAATCTAATTGCTTACAAAATAAAAAATTCAACAAAGTTTAGTCTAGACATGATTGGGGTTCTGAAAACAGCCCAGTTTATAAATAACCAAGAATATGAAAATACTAGCAAGACAGTGCAGAGTATTGCACTAGCAGAAAGTTTGGCCTGAGAGTCAAAAAGAGACCTCCTATTCCACTTTATAGCACCCCCAGCAACTCTCTTTAGTTTGCCCTATATAAAACTAGTATAAGAACCTGCCTTTCTTTTCCTCCTGATTCTAGATACTACCTACAAAACAGGCATAGGTTAGTGAAATGGCAACAAGAGTGCTATCTCCCTTCATTCTGAGCCATGCTACCTGGAGTAAACTTTAAAATAGAAACTAACTAGAATAGTGATTATTTATCTCCAGAGCTCCCTGATCAATCCCACATCTTTTCTTCTCTGCCATTAGGCAGTAGATCCTTATATAAGCTCAGCTGGACTTAAACAAGCTCAGCTGCATCTGCTTGAAAACCAACTGGGAGTGACTATCTGAGCTGCCTGTGTACTCTGGCTGGGAATTAACCCTACAAATCCCAGCCACTAACTGAGTCAGTAGGATTTGTTCCTAAGGAATTCCTGGGGTGGAGTGTAGCAGGGCATGAGTTTCCACTCCCCTCAGCCCCCAAAGGGAACTAAAAGACATGTGTAATCCATCACAAGGTGGTGTGTATTTATCTCCAGATGTATTCTAGCAGTTAAGAAATTACTGGTTCATCATCTCTCAGGGAAGGAGATTTTTTGATGGATTTACACACTGATTGGGGTCACTGCAGAATAAACTGTTGAAATAAAACTGGATGAGGCTGCAGGCAAGTCATTTAGTTATTAGACTGTGCTCTTGGGGACAAAATATCCCCCTAATACACAGCCCAGGCAAATGAGCTTTGCACAGGGGATAGGACTCCAGAGATTGGGGAAACAAGGGGCTATTTCGTGGCCACAACAGAAGCCTCAGTGCTGCAGTAGCCCCCAGGACGCCTGTGCCCTCCCCTTTCATATAGGGGGTTTGACTGGTTGATCTGCATCCACCAGCTCTTTCCTAAACCTCTCTGCAATCTAAGTAAATATATCATTTATGTCCTATCATGTCTTCCGTGGAAAAATGAGCAAAACCGGGTTTTCAGAACGAATGTTGAAGGCAAACCTTTTCATCAGCCCACTCCTCTCTATGCTAGGAGCTCAAAGATTACATATTTCTCCTATCTGTTGGTTAAAAAAAAGTTTCAGCTGTTCAGCACATGCATTGGCCTTTGATGATGAATAGTAATAATAATAACATAGTATTTATGAGTATAGCTATATATATAATAGTATATTACTCATGCATCTCAAAGCTTTTAGCAAAAATAGGTCATCTACATTAGCCACATGTTACATACGAGATGACAGGCATGGAAAGGTTAGGTGATTTCTCCCAAATTTCCAGACAGAAATTCTGGATTAAGACCTAGGAATCCTGACTCTTTATCTACAGCCCTAGCTGCTGGACTATGCTGACTCTAAGTAGAAGATTCTATGTTAAAATCTGTACAGATAGCATCAGAACATTAACAGAGTTTTTGAATCTCCAGATACTTTGAGATTTGACAATCTGGAAGCCATGCAGCTTGATGTTGTCTCAGTGCAACACAACACAACCAAAGAAAGCCAATGGATCTGCAGTGATCTATGTCACTGCAAAGGCTAACCATTACCTGAAAGGAGTCAATGTAAATTGCCAAGTTACAAACCTCAGTGAAATTATGTGACAGAAATAATACAAGACAATGAAGTCATTTTCTATCCAAACAGAAGTAACTTTAAAAATGTGCTGATAAAAGAGAAAAGTAAGAGAAGAAAAGAGGAGATTAGAAACTTGTACAGGAAAGGTTGTTTAAGTTACAACCTTCACATTAGAAAGATTTCTTTGTTTGGTATATTGCTACTGTCTCCCTCCAAGAGATGATTTTACCTTATGCCTATCTATGGGCCTATCACTACCATTTCAGAGCACCTTGCAATCGTCAGAGCTTTTTTCCTCACAACACGACTATGAGGTAGGGAGGTACTATTATCCCCATTTTGCAGATGGGAAACTGAGGCACAGAGAAACTAGGTGACTTGTCCAAGATCACATGGGAAGTCTGTGATGGAACAGGGAACTGAACTCAAGTTGGCCAAATCCCAAGCAAGCACTGGACCTCTCTTGGCTGTAATAATGTATATATGAGTATAACAATATATATAATTATAAATAACGATAGATATATAAATATAGATCTATAGATAGATATAACTATATGTAACAATGTATATATAACTATAGATAGATAACTATAACTATTATATATAATATATAAAAATTAGGGCACATTCTATCTTAATTTACATTTCATGAGTCCCAATGACTTGAGTGTGTATATTGTGATGGGGCAAGGCCAGATGGCTATAGGAAAGTGCTAAGGAACAGATATGTGAGTCTCATGCTAAACAAATCCCTAGTATCATTTAAACCTTCTAGAAAGGAATAGAAACAGCTAGCCTGATTGGAACACCTGAAGCCAATCAGGGGCTGGCTGAAACCAGTTAAAAACCTCCCAGCCACTGAGGTGGGAGTGTGGATGTCAGGAGCTGTGGGAGGAAGTTGTTCTGTTAGTGAGACTGAGTGGTAGACAACATATCATATGCAAGGAAGGAGGCCCTGAGGTAAAGAGGAAGTGGAGTTTGAAGAAGTGGGGACTGCTGTGAGGAAGTAGTCCAGGGAATTGTATTGTGTTTTGTGGCTAAAAGGTCAGCCATCTTAGCTGATACTATTAGGGTCCCTGGGCTGGAGCCTGGAGTAGAGGGTGGGTCTGGGCTCCCCACTTTCTGTCTCCCCTAATTAATCACTGAGACTGGGAGACAATAGAGACTGTGCCAGGAAGGATAGCTTCTCCTCACTGGCCTATGATGAAAATGGCTCAATAGGCTGTGATCTTGTCTCTAGAGAGAGAAGGGCTATGTGGAGGGTCACAGTGAGCCTCTGAGGCTAGTGAAATCCACCAGGAAATGCAGAATCCACAAAGATAAGGACAGAGTTTTGTCACAATATGTTAATCAGGGCAGAATTTTGTCCATATGTTTTTATGCCACTGTTTACTATTTTACCCAGTCATAGCTCTCACAGATATTATAACATCAGAGCAGTTGAAGATTTTTTCTCAGTGGAAATGCTTGGCTGATTGTGATGCATATGCCAACAAACTCTGAGAGACAACCAAACCAGAAGCCAACTTCAGCTAATAACACAGAGATGAAATTGCAGGATGCATGAGCAGAAGCAGTATGTGCTATTCAAAGTATTCCAGATCATTGTCTTACAGGCATGAAACTGCACCAGGCATGAGAAGCCCTGGTTGCTGCTGAGGATGGCATAGAAAGAAATCTGGAATTTAAATGGGACAACATGTTTTTTATATAGGAACACAGAAGAGGAAAAAGTAAACCACATTTTTTTGCCCTGTCCTTGCTAAGGAGAGTTACCTATGATATGGGCTTAGAAATTTCTCACCAGAAAATATGAGATCAAATTCTCTTCTAGTGTAAATGGGCATAGCTTAGGTGACCTCAATATGTTAACCCATTTACAGCTGCAGGTAATTTGGCCCGTATGGACTTTGGGTTCTTCTAAATAGCAGTATTTTAACTTGGATTATTCCACAGAGGTGAGACCAAGCCATGTTGCGAAATGGATGGGGCATTATTTTGTAGTAATCTGGTGCTCCAGCATTGTCTGTTTTGCTGTGAAGACAGTGTCTGAGCCTCAGAGTAAAACATATGAAGTGCCTTAAATGTTGACATGGTTACTGTAAATATATCATGCACCCTGAAAATAGGGGCAACCCCCCACAGCCAACTTTAGAGCTTGTCAAATGGCTCATTATGAATTTATGCTGTGATGGCCCTAATTCCCAGTTCTGCCACTGTATGACTTTGAACAAGTCACTTAAACTCTCATCACCTCAGTTTCCACATCTTTAAAATGGAGAGGGTAATATTCACCCATCATTTGTAAAGTGCTCTGAGATCAGTTGATGAAAAGAACTATAGAAGTATAGTACTGAGAATTATTACATTAGCAAGCCAATGAGGGAAAGCTTCCACCACCAGTGTCTGTGCTAGTCTTATTGAAAGTCTCCAGGATGTGATCCATTTAAAATGGAAAGTGCCAATATGCAAGACCCTGTTGTTTTCCTTTCATGTTAAAAATGAAACAAACAATTGCAGCAATGGGACCTAAATGTTATTCATAACAGGAAAAAGTGATTTCCAGCTACTAGATGACATTCAACACTGTGTACCAAAATGTCAGAGTACTTCATAAATACAAGTATGTTCCTCGGGTCAGAGCTCTTTCTTTGAAAAATATCTCTGGTAACTTTTCAGTGTATCTCAAGTGGTTTCTTACCTCAACTAATATGAAGCATGGTAAAACTGTGTAGCTTCTCCGAGTCTGATGCCTGCTGTTTGAAATCATGTTCCCCTGTGAAGGAAGTAAAGCACATTGTGTACATCCATAAAGAATGACAGAATCATACAATCATTGAAATATAGAGCTGGAAAGGACCTCGAGAAGTCATCAAGTCCAGCCCTCTGTGCTGTGACAGGACCAAGTAAACCTAGACCATCCTGATAGATGTTTGTCCAGCTTGTTTTTAAAACCTTCCAAAAGTGGGAATTCCGTGACCTCCCTTGGCAGTCTATTGCAGAGCTTAGCTATCCTTAGAGTTAGAAAGATTTTCCTAATATCTAACCAAAATCTCTCTGGGTGCAGATTAATCCCATTACTTCTGGTCCTACCTTCAGTAGACATGGAGAACAATGGATCATGGTCCCCTTTATAACATCTCTTAACATATTGGAAGACTGTTATGAGGTCCCTCGCCCACGAGTCTTCTTTTCTCAAGACTACACAAGCTCAGTTTTTTTAACCTTTCCTCAGAGGTCAGGTTTTCTAAAACTTTTATCATTTTTATTGCTGTCCCCTAGACTTCTTCCAATTTGTCCACATCTTTTCTAAATTGTGGTGCCCAGAACTGGACACAGTACTATAGTTGGGGGTCTCACCAGTGCTGAGTATGGAGGGACAATTACCTCCTGAGTATTATATACAATACTGTTAATACACCACAGAATCATATTAGTCTTTTTTTGCAGCTGCATCACATTGTTGACTCATATTCAATTTGTGGTCTACTATAACCTTCAGATCCTTTTCAGCAGTATGGCCACTTAGACAGTTATTCCCCATTTTGTAGTAGTGCATTTGATTTTTCCTTCCTATCTGAAGTACTTTGCACTTATTTCTATTGAATTTCATCTTGCTCAACTCAAGACCAAATCTCCTATTTGTCAAGGTCATTTTAAATTTTAAACCTGTCCTCCAAAGAGCTTGCAATTCTTCCCAGTTTGGAGTCACCTTCAAATTTTATCAGCACACTCTCTACTCCATTATCCAATTCATTCATGAAAATATTGAATAGTACTGGACCCAGGATGCCCCCTATGGAGCCCCAGTAGATACACCCTCCCACTGTGACAACAAACCATTGATTACTCTTTGAGAACATCCTTTCAGCCAGTTGTGCACCCATCTTATAGTAATTTCATCTAGACCACATTTCCCTAGTTTGCTTAGGAGAATGTCATGTCGAACTATGTCAAAAGCCTCAGTAAAATCAAGGTATATCACATCTGCTTGGTTCCCCTCTCTCCCCCACACCCTGCAACCATCCACTAGATCAATAATCTTATCAAAGAAGGAAATTAAGTTGGTTTACATGATTTGTTCTTGACAAATCCATGCTGGCTATTTCTTATAACCCTATTAGCTTCCAGGTGCTTACAAATTGATTGTTTAATAATTTGCTCCAGTACCTTTCCAGTATTGAGGTTACATTGACTGGTCTAGAATTCCCTAGGTTCTCCTTGTTCCTCTTTTTAAGATAGGTACTATATTTGTCCTTCTCAAGTCTTATGGGATGTATCCTGTCCTCAAGGTAATTCCTAACCTCTCTGAGATTGCTTCAGCTAGTTCCTTAAGTACATTAGGATGAACTTGAATATCTCTAGCAGCTTATCTAAATAGTTTTTAACCTATCCTTAACTTATTTTGGCTTGCTTTTCTTGTCACTTCCTTCATTTTTCTCTTGATACAAGTGTATTTAAACAGCCTCTTATTGCCTTTTATGCCCCATGAAAGTTGTAACACATTTTGGGCCTTAGCCTTTCTGATTTTGTCCTTACATACTTGTGGTATTCTTTTGTACTCCTCCTTTTCAATCTAACCATATTTCCACTTTTTGTAGGATCCTCTTTTGATTTTCAGGTCATTAAAGAGCTCCTGATTGAGCCATATTGGCCTCTTACTACTCTTCCTATTTTTCCTTTTCATAAGAATAGGCTGCAATTGTGTCTTTAATGTTATTTCCTTGAGGAACTGCAGGCTCTCCCGAACTTCTTTTTCCTTTAGATTTTCTTCCCATGGGAGCTTACCTAGCAGTTCTCTGAGTTTGTTGTGTTTTTTAAAAAAATCCATTATCTGTATTCTGCTGCTTTCAGACCTTCCTTTGCTGAGAGTCATGAAATCTAACATTCCATGATCACAGTCACCCAAATTTCATTTAATCTCTGTATTCACTAATAGTTCCTCCTAGTTGTTCCTGATACATTCCAAGAACTTACTGGAAATTTTGACATTGTCAAGAACCATTGGCTCACAGCAGACCAAATAAGAACTGCTTTACACACAAATTTGCACCAGAATAAGTGTGAATTACAATTGATTTATTTTTTTCAGTACCATTCTGTTTGTAGACATTCATTTTGGAATAAAAGTGGTTGAAATCCCTTTTTCATGAAGCAAATTCGCTGTGCGTTTACTTCCTAGGTGGAGGATGCTTGGGTGTCTCTTTGTACATTTAAATATACCAAAGCAGACCTTTGATGTTCACTTCAAGATAGGTTTCCCCTCTGTCCTGCTGTTTACCTCTTCTTACTAGTTTCCTTCTCAAATCTCTGCCAGCTCTTCATTAGCATTTGACTTCAAATGCAAATAGACTCCTATTGTAGGACATGCAAAACACAGCCCTGGTCTGTGTGTTGCATGTCCTACACTGGGGTGGTGATTTTGACCTAAGATATGCAACTTCAGCTACAAGAATAGCGTAGCTGAAGTCGACATATCTTAGGTCGACTTACCTCATGTACTCACGGCTTGGGGTTGACTGCCGCCACTCCCCCATCGACTCCACTTCTACCTCTCGTCTTGGTGGATTACAGGAATCGAAGGTAGAGTGATCAGGGATCGATTTATTGCATCTATACTAGATGTGATAAATCAATTCCTCGATAGATCGATCACTCCCCGCTGAGCTGGCGGGTAATGAAGACGTACCCACAATGATTCCACCTGGAGAAATGATTCCACCTGTCTCCAACCCACTGTCTGGAGGAGCTTGTCTTAACTACAGACCCAGAGAACATAATATTTAGTACATAAAGATAATTCCTGACATATGCACCATACATACATCTTGCAGTGATTGTGATGACCAGTATGACATGGGCCTTCAGTAGAGATCTTACATGACATTCTTCTGGTGAACGAGAATGTAAGTACCAGGCCGAGGGGATTCCTGAAACCCTTATGCACCCTTTATGGCCTCTTGTAGTTGGCATCAAGAGGTCCTTAGGGTCACACCCAGGTTTCCCATGCCCCTATAGCACTGCATGGTACATGGAGAATGGTATATAGGGGAACCCAGGATGCATCTGTTTTTAAAGGTGAAATAAATGCCACTTCTGAGGTGGTTATCAGCAGTCTCTGTAGAGCAACCTCCATGGAACTTGGAGGCAGAAGCAGAGGTGGCACAAGGAAAGAGGCACCAGGACCCAGTCTGTGTGCCCATGGTTTAAACGTTAGCTGCCTTTGCAGCATCTGTGTGAATAGCTTTCTTCATAGAGAGCCTGTTTAATTTTAGAAACAGAGTTCTCTCATGTTATTACCCAGCACACAGTACATGATAACGGAGGCATTCTGCCCATCTCTGCACTATCCAGACTGAATACCTCTAGCCACCATCCTCACACTGCTACCCACCCACACTCTGCTCAAATCTGCAGCACCACAGCAGCTAACAAGCCAGAGCTGAGGCCCAAACATCAATTTTCCTAGGGAATCTTTATTTTAAGAACAGGGTATACTTCCTATATTCAGTTCACAATGAAGTGCAGGGTATGGGATACAGTTTCTTACCATCTGAAGCTGCATGGTAAAGATGAGAATGAACATGAAAATCAAAGTTCTGTGCTGCTATGGGTAAGTGGTTCCCATATGTTGTGCTGAAATTTGTCACAAACCTATAAACATGTAAAATATTAATAGCCACTACCGTAACAGAAAAGAAATGCCTATCATCCAAGGTACTGCTATGGCTCCCATTGCTGAGGTATTTGAGCATCTTGCATTTTTAGAGAGATGAAGGCCCATGTTTTTAGGCACCTAACTCCCATTGATTTCATGCCTGTTCCATGCATCTGTTGTTTACATGCTCACCTACTTGCTGTCCCAGCATTTTCTTAAAAAATTAAAAAAATGGAAGCACTGGCAATGAAAGCCACTTCAGCTTGGTTCTCCATTATAGTCTAGGTCCTCCTTGTATAGTCCATTACCCCAATGCAAAGTGGGTGTAAAATCATACCAAATCATCAGAAACAAGGCTTGACTTCTGCCATCATTTTCCCTAAATCTGAGATTCAGTAAAGAGATACAATCAACATATCCCATTCTACACATTCCCTATAACAAGTCTCTTAATTTCTGTGTGAGTTTCACTCAGGCCAGAGGCAAATTAGATGCAAATAATTCACAGGATATAAAGATTAACATTCCGAACTAATCAAATGTACTTAAAAATAAACAAAATTCATTAGGGTTATGTGTTGCTTTTATATGCCGTAGAAGAATGATGAGCATGTAATTCTTTGCTTGAAGGGTAGATATAAAATGTAACTGGAGAATAGTAAATGTATCAGGAAAATAGGAGAACAAGGTCACTGTGCTATGAAGGGGAAAAAAAATCCTTATAACACAAAAATATTGTTAAGTGCCAAACCTGGCAAGTCTTATCAGAGGCACTGGGGGATAGGGAAGCACATGGGCTTTAATGAAGAGAAAAAGAAAAAGGATGAAGATATGTTTCTCCAAGATACAAAACCCACATATTCATAAAGGGGGAAATCCACAGCACAATCTTAATGCATGAGTGATCTGGCTGTATGGGCCTGGCCCAAAGACTCTATTAATGTCAGGTACAGTGCAAAGTGGCTGGGGAGCTGAAACACCCTACACCAGTCCAGGACAAGTGAGCCCACACCAATCATACAGGGTGTGCTGGGGCAAAGGGATCTGAAGAAACCTGACTCCTTGCCGATCTGCCCTGGCTTCCCCCATTTTGGCTTTCTGCACCAGCCTGGCTTTTTCTGCAAAGTGCAGGGGTTATATAGCCATCCCTGTGTGGCAGCTGTCTTTCTGCATAGTCCCTTTGCATATTTAAACGGTACAGAGAGCCTTGAGCTGGCCCTCTGTACCACAGATGAATTTCACCCCAAAAGGTCTTTGATGTCTTAGTTCACACCAGTGCTTCTGGCAGAAGTAAAAGTTCCCTCTGTACAGGGAGACAGATCTAAATTAAACAAAATTACACAGTGAAAAGCTGCGGATGAGTAGGAGAGCACAAGGACACCTCTAGAGACAGAGAGCTGAACTCTAAGCAGCTGTGAAGCCACATGTCATATCTGACAGACTGGATTATACAAAGACAAATCCACTCTCACTTTCATCCTCCTGAGCATTCAGTTCACAGAGCTTTAGGCTTTAGGTTTGTTTTAGTACTGGGCCAAACAAAACGTACTAAAGCTTTTTCCTATTTTTCTTCAATCTGCATAATCAGAGGGATCTCCTAGAATGATATAAATAAACCAGGGTTCAACCTCCATTGTCAATAACTTTTCCCTAAAACAGGGAGATTTTTCTATTTGCCTTTAATGTAGGGCCAGATCCTCAGTCAGTGTAAACCTGTGTAACAACACTAGCTGAGGCCTATTGTGTAATGTCCAACTCAAACAAAATGAAGTTAAGCTGATTATAGAAAAAATACTGAGTTTCACAAGTTAAAATTATTTGTTGTTATTGTGGATTTTTTTTATTTGTTATTGTTCAGCAATATTGCCAACTTTCTAACTGCAGAAAACTGAACATTGTTGCACCAGCCCCTGCCCAAGGCTCTGCCCATTCTTCAAGGCCCCACCCCAACTCACTCCATCCCCTCTCCCTCCATCGCTCTCCCGCACCTTGCTCACTTGCCCATTTTCATCAGGCTGGGGTAGAGAGTAGGGGGCAGGGGACTGGGGGTTGGGGTGTGGGAGGGGATATGGGGTGCAGGCTCTGGGAGGGAGTTTGGATGCAGGAGGGGGTTCTAGACTAGGGCAGGGGGTTGCGGTGTGGGAGGGGGTGTGGACTCCAGGAGGGAATTTGGGTGCAGGAGTGGGTTCCGAGTGGGGGAAAGGGGTTGCCTGGCATTTCTCGGGCCTCAGAGGCCGCTCTATCTGCCATGAATCCTGGATACATGGCTTGGCCGGTGCACTGAGAACAAAATTTTTCCCTGCTCTCTGGAATAGGGAGCTGGAAGGGGTGAGAATTCCTCACAAGTGACCCACACACCCCACTGCAGTCCCTAGCTCACTTAGGGTGACCAGACAGCAAATGTGAAAAATCGGAACAGGGGATGGGGGTAATACGAGCCTATATAAGAAAAAGACCTAAAAATTGGAACTGTCCCTATAAAATTGGGACATCTGGTCACCCTAAGCTCACTGTGCCCCCAGTGTAACCCAAACTACAGGGGAAAGAGCTGCTGCAGGGCTCCTCCTCATCCCCACACCATTCACAGTGACCTCCAGACCCTTTCCTTCACCCCCGCTACCAGCCGGGCCGCTGGCTGGAGCCTCCTTGCCCAGCTGCTGGCCAGCTCTGGTTGGCCCGTTCCTGGGGAGAGCAGCCAATCCTAGCCTATGCTTCCGTGCAACCCATTCATCTCCAGGAGGAGACTGACAAGCCCACAGCCTCCTGGCCGTATGGCCCGAGATGATGGGCAGGCAGCAGTGGCTCGCCCTGGCTCCCTCCCCTGCCGCCGGCTGCATGCAGCTCATGGAGAGCTGGGCCAGCTCCTCTTTCTGCTCCCACCAGAGAGGGGTCTGAAGGCACTTCTTAAAGGCCACAATATCCACTTTGCAAGGCTCCCCCAGCAACTGCGACAGCTGTTGCCCGGGGTTAATCCTGCAGGCCCGAGCCTGCATCCAAATGCCTTCTCCTGTTCTTCTGCTGGGATCCACCCCTTTCCCGCTAGGGCGCGCACTGCCAGAGCTCCACAAACAAAGCTGCTGCAGGCCTCTTCCTCATCCCCTCGCCGCCAACTGGACTTTTAACAGCCTGGTCAGCAGTCCTGCAAAATATCAGTTTTTCTTTGATTTTGTGTTATTTTATCCATTTGTCAGTTTAATAAATTGCTCTTGTCAGTATAAATCTGCTGTCTTCTGTTTCTTTTGATAAAAGACAATTTGTATACATCCTGTAAATGTTTTATAAGTCAAAATCTCATCACATTTTGGCATACAGTAAAATTAGGATATAAACATGCGAAAGGACACTTCATCGTGATGTTGCTGTAGTTTGCAGGGCTTTTATCCAAGTAACCAATATTCTGGTAGATTCTAAAACAATTCATCTAAATATATCATGTATTTAATTATTAAGCAAAGCTCCCTGTTATCTTCAAAGAGGAATTGTGTTTACAAATCAGCAGCAGACTTTGTACAATATAATTTTAACTAATTTCTGATTAGAAGTAATCTCTTATTCACATCAAGCAGTACCTTAATCCATGAAGCACTGCCTATTCACGCTGGGAGGCATGAGTAAAAATCCCAGAATCTGACAGTTAACCTTTGGAAAACATGCTCCTTCTTTACAATGGTGATTTTGGAAACTATTTCATTGTAATGTTTTAGCATGTATGTAGCTGAAAGTGTTCTCCCTAACTGGTGTATCTGATGTAATTCAACAGTGATATTCTTTTCTGTATATTCACACCAGCACTACATTACAGAAACTCAATGACTGTACTACCAAACACAATTCAGAGCTTTCCAAAACTATACCATGTCCTGAAAGACTTAAAACTCTTAATGGATATATCAACAGCCAGCCAAAGCAGGTTTCTTCACTTAAACTTTTCTGTTGAAGTTATCACTAGCTATTTGCCTCTCTTCCCATCCAGTAAAAGTTACATAGAGCACACATGGTTGGTAGCCTACAAAATCGTTTCAGAAAAATGCAAGCAGGCCTGCAATGTCTCCTGGGTTTGCTGCCTGACACAGTCATTGCAATGTTTACAATGTAAACTAGCTTTAAGGCAACATTGCCTGACAGTGAAATGTTTGCGATGCTGGCATTATTTTGTCAGTGAAAACGGTGGAAACTCTACGTGAATGACACAGGGACTGATCTCTAATAATGAATATATACTGGGCTAGGGGGAGGTTTACTATATGCACATGTTTGCTCAGTTGAATAGTAGGGCTGTTAGGAGACTAGCAGGAAGGTAATATGGCAGGGTTAATTGAGTTCCTGAGCTATTAGCTGGGAAGATGCTACCTACAGATACCAGCAAATGATAAGGCTTGCTTTGCTAAGGCTGAGAGCCAAAAGATCAAAAGGGCACTATACAGTTAAAAAGTCACTCTCCAGAGAGAGAGAGAGGAGAGGCAGTTGTCAGGGACTGTTCAGGAAAACAGGTGGATACAAAACAAACTCTGCCTGGCCTATTACTACATGATGGTATGGGGCAGAGTAAGAGACACACATATAGACTGTTTGTTGTTTTAAAAATCCTTTTCTCTTAGTGTTTGCCTTTGTCCTACTATTAATATTAAACAATATTTTGGTTTGAGAAAGCAGCCTGGTCACCTTTATTATCCACTGGTCACAGACTCCTGAAAGGTAGATTGTCCACTGCCATACCTGGCCCGTATCCAGTAAGGTCTGCTCAGTAAGTGACTCCTCCAGAAAGGCTTAGAAATACAGGATCCAAAATTACAAGATTTGTCCTGCTCTTTTATGTAATGTAAGACTGATCAAAGCCAAGATGGTATTGTGAGTTATAATAAAGATCTAGTCAGCTAAAGGAGTAAGACACCCTGTCTAAGAGTAGGAGAGTCACAGAATTCCACTTGAAAGTGGTGAAGGTATAGGTCAGGGGTAGGCAAGGCACACATGCCAAAGGTGGTAGGTGAGCTGATTTTCAGTGACACTCATACTGCCCAGGTCCTGGCCACCGGTCCAGGAGGCTCTGCATTTTAATTTAATTTTAAATGAAGCTTCTTAAACATTTTTAAAACATTATTTACTTCATACACAACACTAGTTTAGTTCTATTTTATAGACTTATAGAAAGAGACCTTCTAAAAATGTTAAAATGTATTACTGGTACGCTAAACCTTAAATTAGAGTGAATAAATGAAGACTCAGCACATCACTTCTGAAAGGTTGCTGACCCCTGGATAGGGCCTAGAACCTGAGGGTATGCACTCAGAGACCAGCAAGGGTTCAAAGTTTCACTAGCCTGGTAACCATGACACTCCATTACTTGATATATCTAAAATTAGACAGGACAAAAAATAAATTGGAAGGAACAATCTTGCACAGGCAAGTGGGTGTAGCAGATTACTTTATCAGTCGTTTTCATCTCTAATTTCTATGGTTACAGTTAGGCTGAATACATAGACTCACATGGCAAACGCTGATTTAGTTCTGATTTCCACAGGCAACTGATATGTTGCTGAAGGGGATAGTAAATTGGTCCACTCCAGTTTTTCTTAGCTGCTCCTCATAGGCAGTGATAGCACAGATGCTAGAAAAGGGATGCACATATACAATCATGATGCCTAACAAGAGCTAACAAATAGGATTTTTTTAAACTGATTTTTATTTAAATTGATACTCTCCTCCTGGAAAAAAGGCTGAAAATGAAGATTTCTCCTTTTCTTTCCATTCCCCTTCCTTTCAAGATAAGCTAGTTTCTTAAAGAGTTTATCTTCTCTCTGTCTGTCTCTCTCTCTCTCACACAAAACCCATAATTTGTTTTTTTTCAAACTGTAATCGACCCTTCACATATAAGGAAAAGAAAATATTCACTCTCTTAGCTGACTAGATTTTTACTCTGAATCACAATACCATCTTGGCTTTGATCAGCTTTACATTTTATAAAAGCTCAGGACAAATCTTGTAATCTAGGATATTGTATTTTTAAACCTTTCTTTCTGGAGGAGTCACTTATGCCGTGAATACTGAACAATGCATTTGACTGATTAGCAGCAGAACTCTAGATATCAAGAATGAATCTCCCTTTAGACTTCCCGCTAGTCTGAGCTGGGTTTTTTCCCTCTTTTTCCTAAAAAGATTCTATCACATCTTAAATTTTGCTGATACAGCCATTAAATCGTTCCTTTCTCTGATGTTGATGCCAGCACTGATCTGTGGAGGGAGAGATGCTAAAGCAAAGAGACAGCTAATACCATCCATCAGATGGCAGTATCACATCCACAGCCTACAGCGCACTTTAAAATAGCTAAGGGAATGGAGATGAAGTCTGTTCCCTAACACAGATCTTCCATATCATAACTGCATATGTTGCAAAGCTGATATCAGACGAAACTTTAAATTATCAAAGATCAGAAGTTCACATATATTTTTTCACACTAGATGAGGAAAAGGAGAAGTTTATAAGTTAAAATTTTTCACTGGCAAAATGGTTGGATTCTTTGCACTGGAATGTGTGTCATATTCCCAAATATCTATCTGTGCTATAAAATATTACAAAGCAAAAATGGTAAAGATTGTCTTTTCACTATGCCTGGAAGAACTCAGTAATACTAAGTTCAAGATTTGCCAGAACAACAAAATTGAATGTCTGCCAGTAAGAATGTTCTGTATGCAAACCTCTATAAACTCCCGGTATATATGGTGATGATTAGCAGAAGTGACTCATCTCATATAGTAGACAAGATTGTACAGAAGGAGAGAAGTGATCTCTTAGGATTGCCCAAAACCGTATCAGGCTTTATAAATGAAAGTCCATACTTTGAACTACATCCATAAGCAAACTGGAAAGCCCATGAAGTCTACATAGCATGTTAACAGGTGGGATACACCACCTATGACTTGCACCATCAAGTACAGTGAACAACTTTGTTCTACACCACATGGAACTTCTGTACTACCTTCAAGTGTAACTTCATGTGAAGTGCATGTGAAGTATTGATCTCAATAGAAATCACAAAGGCATGAATAAGGTCCACATTGGACCTTGGAAAGTTGCAAGCTTCTTTCCAAATGCAGACAGAAGAAAGCAATAGAGATCAAGAGTGTAACCTGAGAAACTATTAACTGTAAATCTCATTGACAAACTCCAGATACACCTCCTTCAATACTCAGGGTAGCTGGTCTTCTTGCATTTTCTCTGGATCAGGGGTAGGCAACCTATGACACGCGTACCAAAGGCAGCACGCGAGCTGATTTTCAGTGGCACTCACACTGCCCGGGTCCTGGCCACTGGCCCAGGGGGCTCTGCATTTTAATTTAATTTTAAATGAAACTTCTTAAACATTTTAAAAACCTTATTTACTTTACAATAACAATAGTTTAGTTATATATTATAGACATAGAAAGAGACCTTCTAAAAACATTAAAATGTATTACTGACACGTGGAACCTTAAATTAGAGTGAATAAATGAAGACTCAGCACACCACTTCCGAAAGGTTGCCGACCCCTGCTCTAGATACTTCTATCTTTCCACCAGACTCACCTCTGGTCAGAACTGAGCCTCAGCTAACTAAATCTTATTAGAGCCCTAGTCTCAGTCATGCAGTGAGAAAGTCAAGTGTCTGCATCATCTGGGTCAAAAGAAATTGGAAAGTAAAGCTGCATGTTACCTGCACATTGGTGACTCTGCAATCCAACTCATTGTACTATTTCTCTCCCCAGTGGCATGCCATACACTCTTAAAAAAGGGGGTCATAGAAGAAAAAATTGTCTTCCCATCCTGTGCTAGAATTCTGACAATTGTGCATTTTTAATGATGTGAAGTGGTGTTTTCCTTCCTTTGATTTAAATGAAATGAGTTTTTAAAAGACTGTAAAACAGACAGTGTGAATCAATATTGATTGAAAGACAATCCTATTATCATGAAAGAAGATAACTCCACTATCAACTAACAACTACAGCCCTTTCTTTCTTATATCTTTCATTATCTAGAGATAAGTATTGGAAGAATCTGAAAGCCTGTCAAACTCCAAATCAACATCTCTCACAAGAGTTCAATGTTAGAAAACAAAAAGTGTCGTCATCAAGAAGGGGATTCACTGGATTAAGTTTGTAGCACACAACATTAGGCCCTGCCCAATATGATGCATTACTGAGACTAACAAGGACATTTTTATGTTAAGAAAATGAGGGCAAATGCTCTTCATTTGCAAGCAGCCAAACTAATATGAGATTAATCTGTAAAAGAATTTCATAGGAGAACTTCATTTGTGAAATCAAGACAAATCTTAATCCTATAGTTTGTACCTAAAATCTGTTCCACTGGAGCTGGGGAATGAAACCCTGATATTACAGCAAAATCACATCAGACGCAGAAAGACGTGACAAAGACTTTCTACAATGAAAACAAGAAGCACTTGCCACTTAGGAAGTATTTTTAAAAAGAACATCAGAAAAGTCAGTAAGGTAACAGACTAAGCCTAGGGCTTGTCTACACTAGGAAATTGACTGGAATAGGTATTGCAGAATAAGAGTGTCCACATGGGAAGCTATTTCACAATAACTCTTCAGATCAATATCTCCATGTAGACAAAACCTAGGTTTTAACAAGAAGCTCAATACACCTAAACAAATAATTCATTCTGGGCATTGACCTTGTTTTTCTGATTGTAGAAGAATTGACACCAGAATATCCTCAAAAGTATTCACTGTTCACATTTTTCTTTCTAGTTATTAATAGTAAATATTCAAATTTTGAGCTGTGTTGCTTAGTTGTGACTGGAGAGAAAAATCATGTTTTATTGTTTCTGTTACATGATTTGATGAGCCTTGAGCATTTCCATCAAGAATGAATTTAAAAATTGGTTTCTGTATATCCTTCCATATGAGATTTGAAATTTGCTATATGTAGATATTTTGCCAGAAAAAGTCAATTGTTCTAACATTCACAGAAAGAGGAATGAAAGTAATAATTCAAATGAATACCCAAACCAACAGTTTAGTATTGTTAGCCCAACTCCATAGTTGTACAATCACAGTCAATAATACATGCATCAGTATACACCTGAGTTGATTAATATAAAGTTTTAAAAGAATTCTCAAGTTGTTTTGGACTCTTGGTCTGCAAAACACTTCATGGTGATTTATGAGGAACTGAGTGATAACATGATAGTGGTTCCTCAGCCTAGCTTTCAGCTGCTACATGTCTGTAATCTGTGGTGCAAATAAATTAAATACTTCCCCAATATGACCATGCAAGCAACTGTTTAGTTGCCAAAGGGATATGACACAATTACAGATAGGAGCAGAGATGATCCATACATTTGTGAATCAGAGAAAAGGGGATCTTCAGTTAAAGATGGGAGTGGTCTGTGTGCAATTTCAAATGGGAGATGGTGCTCACAAGGCAATTTTTCTATCAGTATGTATTCTATCCTATGAAACTGTTTCAGAATCCCTGCCATATCCCTTGACTCTATCCCCTTATGATCTGGTAATATGCTGTACTTTCTACAGGCCAGATATAGTACATACTCAATTGAATTCATATAATCCATTGTAATTATATAATCTAGTCATATTAAAAAGAGTGTATTTGATGAGAATCCCTAGCTTCTATGTAATAATGTGTGTAAATAACTACAATTAAATACTAAAGACAGCATAAGCATGTCAAATGACCCTTCAAATTAAATAGCAGAATTGCTCCAGGTTCCCTTTGTTCTGTTGGTGTATAGGGTTTCTTCTCCTTCCCTGACCAATCACACAGCTGGAATATCAGTCAAATATTTCTCAAACAATTTTTTAAAAAAGAGAAATAAGATCTTTCCTCATGCACCAAGTCTAAGGCTGAGCCAGGAAGAGAAAGTACCTCAGCAGACTCTCAGTCCTGTGACTCAACCATAAGAACCTTATTTGATTACCAAAGAGTATAGATTTTTGTGTGATCTCCTGGGCACCTGTGCTAACTCTCCATAGATTCCGTAAGCGCAAGTGAAAACAAAATATGAATTCCTTGTTGTGTTTTCATTTTCTAACAGCCTACGGATAAATTCTGCATTCCTTACTCAGGCAATACTCCCTGCAATCCCTCATTAAGGACTGAGTATGTAGTGCCAGTCTTGCTGGTAATAACAGTACCTGTACATAATTAAACAGCCACCTTACAAAGTGAGATCTAAATACGCAGGAAATATTACCATTATCATATAAGCTGCCCTGCAAATAGCATAGCATGTTCTGCAGCCTTCCATAGTTTGCTAATTAAATAACATGTGCTACCTATCTAACACCTGTGCTGTTTAACTAACATTCTAGTTAGTGCCCTTACAGTATTTTGCATACAATTATAGGCAGTAACTAGCTCCATAATAGTTGTGTGCCAGCAGATTTCATTTCTCTGTCAAGAAATAGGATGGAGTTTAGGGACTGATCGTAGGTTCTCAGCTGGGATGGAATTTAGAGACTACTGCTTACTCACTGAGTAGCTGGGGTAGGTAAGGGTTTGCAGGAACATCCCCTTCAGATTGTAAGCCTTTCAGGGCAATGATCTGTTACAGTAGCATGAGCAACAGGATTACTCTAATGCTCAGTATCAGAGGGGTAGCCGTGTTAGTCTGGATCTGCAAAAGCGACAAAGAGTCTTGTAGCACCTTATAGACTAACAGATTTTAGGGATCATGAGCTTTCGTGGGCTAAGACCCACTTCATCAGATGAATGTGATGAAATGGGTCTTAGCCCACATTCATCTGATAAAGTGGGTCTTAGCCCATGAAAGCTCATGATCCCTAAAATCTGTTAGTCTATAAGGTGCTACAAGACTCTTTGTCTAATGCCCAGGTTAGGGTTAGGATTATATGACCAGGGATGTAGTGTTGGCTGGGATTTGCACCATCATAGATCCTTCATAGGAAGGGAGGAAGTTGGGTCTGGGGTGAGCCAGGAGTGTGAGCCAGCTTTGTCCCTTTCACACATCATTACTTGAACACTATATGTATGTTGTTCCATGCGAGAATTACCCTTCAGAGAGTTACTTTAGTAGTTGTACTAGGCTTTTGCAATATTCTGGGTTCTTTCATTTTTGTTTTACAGTCAAACCCAGTGAATTACAGACAGAAAACCAGTGCCGGGCAAATGGCAAAAAAAATAAAAATAATAATAAATTACAAATTCACAAGCATTTCAAAAACCCTACAAGAGCATGCCCATTGGGGACTCACAGCTAAATTCAGACCCATCTTATTCCCTCAGATGAGTCAGCTAATGAACTTGGTCTCCTCACTGACTGACTACTCTGCAGGCACATTCTTAAAGCCAGCAGCAGTAGTGAGTCCTTTGCTTAATGATGTTTTATTCCCACGGCTGTGTTTCTAGTCCCACTTCCTGTTTCCTGCTCTCAGCTGACTTGTGGTCCTGGTTCCTGCTCCTAGATCTTGGTTTCTGCCACTGCTCTGGCTAATACTTTGGTCCTGACCCTTGGTTCCTTCTTCTTGGGGTTTAGTTCTAGCTCACTGCCTAGACTTGGTATTTGGTTTCTGCCCCTTGGCTCTGGTTCCTGATTCCAGCCTGCTCCCTGCACTTGACAACTTGGATCCTGATTTGAGCCCTGGACATAAGGCTAGATTCTTGTCCTGACCATTAAGCAAGACTGCTTTAGGCTCAGTCTTTAATAATACCCAAGCTTGGTTGAAACATGAATAGTGTTCAGTATGGGTGGAAGTCCTTTATAAAGAAGAGGTAAGCTGGACAAAGAACAAACTGGATGTCATGTGAGTTGGGTGACCAATCACACAGCTGGAATAGCAGTCATGAATATGGTATACTCACAGATTCATAGATCATGGAAAATCTACAGGCTTAAATCTGTTCACATAAAATCCTTACTGAACAATTTTTCACGAGTGAATTGGTAGAAACTGCAATCTGTTTGCAGTTAACTGACAAAGGGCTAAATTCACTAGTTCTAAGGAAAATAATAGAATATCAGTTCTAGTATGGTGCTCTGAGTCATCAGAATGAAAGCTTAAGCTTTCACGGTTCCATTTAACTTAGTAAATAGGACAAATAATGCAGAAGTCAGTGCTTGTTTTGGTCACAGTGTTTGAAGTGACTGTTGCCATGGTACATAGAAAGCTGTTAGAAGTGGAAATCTAGTCCAGCGCCTTTCAAGTAAGGTATAGTCTTGAGTATTTTGTCAAAAAATATTTGAATCATTGCAGACTTGAAAAGAAACCACAGTACTGCTAATGTATCACTGTTATATATTGAGTACCTTGCCGTTCAGTTCTGAAGCTTCAGACTACCCTCAGGCCTGCAGGTGACTTTGAGCTCAGTGGAGTGATTGTCACTGAATACCACTGAGCTCCTGTAGAAGAGAGATTCCCTACCTGCTGAGATTGTAGGGTTCTGGGACTGCAAGGGTAACTGACACCATTTTGTGCTGACCCGCTTGTCTCAGCATTTCCTTCTGCTCCACCCATTGTCTCTTGTTCTATACTTAAATTGTAAACTCTTTGGAGCAAAGAACCTATTTTTGTTCTGTCAGAATAGTATGTAGCATAATGGGCTTATGGTCCAAGACTGGAGCTTCTAGGTGGCACTGCAATACTATAATTCTAAAATGTGTGCTTGGCCCTATACAAATATAGAAGATGACATACAGTATCCCACCCTCACTAACACCGTTGTAAATCCAAAGTTCCATGATGGGCACAGGAACTGTTCCCTACTAGCATCACTTGAGGCACAAGCAATGCTAAAAGGGGCATGGAGACTAGACCAGGCAACTTCCCCAGCTATGCACTAGCTAAGCTGCCTGATAAAGAATGAGGTGCACACAGACAGCTCCTAAGAGATAGTTGTGCTGCTCAGGACCAGCAGGAGGCACTGTGTGCCTTTGCAACACTTCCAGTATAGGGGCCATCGGGATAGGCAGAGTCAGGTCCTTGCATTTTGATTCATATCTGATCCAATTTATTAGTAGGTTGAGACTTGAACTGTGAAACAGATTAAAGGGGAATAAGAACTTCCACTGCATCCCTGTACAAGCTAATTGATGATTTATTCCCCTACCTGACCCTGGAGCATATGGGTAGGTGTTTAGTGTGGAATGAGCTTTGGCTTTCCACCATTTACTGGCAAACACAGCTGGATGTGGCCTTAAGAGAAGCAAGAAATAAGAAAGGTATGTCTGAGCTATGGAGCCTCCTGTACCCAGTTCTAGGGCGACAGAGTTGTGCCTAAATTCAGTGTGTCCTAACGTGATTTCTAAGAACATCCAAGTAATTCATAAGTGGTTTTTTAAAAAAGTTCAAATACAGCTTGGAAAAGTGAAACACTTTAAACTACCATTGTGGTGTGCGTTCACTCTCAATGAATTCTTCCATAACAGGTATCCTGGCAAAGGCTGGTTTTTATATTCTGTACATCTAACTTCTCAAAAGCATGTGGCTCTGACAGCAATTTTTTATGAAATTACTGCCCATTTTGAAACTGGTGTACTATTTACCACCTATATGTTGTTTTCTTATAAAAACTAGGCAGTGTCTACATAATGTAGAGGTAAAATTGCATTTTCTTTTACTCCCAAAGACAGGCATTTTCACCCACCACTACTGTCAAAATGTAGGATCAAAAGCAAATAAGGACTGCTGTTAGAACATCTTAAGTTATTAAAAAACCACCTCTAAAGTTTTCTCTTCTTTCTCTTTCCCCCAATTACAGATTTGGGGCATTTGGGTCAAATGAACCTTTCATTTGACTGAACTCTGTTGGAAAGACATCTTGCAAACGCCTCTAATATTTTCTTATGGCATTTGTGCGTTTATCGGTGAAAAAGAATGCTGTGCCCTGAGGCTCAGCAGCATTTGGCAACAAGAATTATTTAACAGAGGTGTTCATTAATACTACAGTAATGCCCAAAATGTGCTAGGCACTCTGCAGAGCAAGCTCTATGTCTTCCTATTTGTCCACAGAAATTGCAGTCTACTTTAAATGAAAAAGAATAAGAATGCAAAGAACTAGAAGCTGAATGTTGTGCTGGCCATGTTAAGGAAAGCATACCTTTAGCAGTATGCCCCAAATGTGTTTTAGCTTAGCTATCAACAAACATTGAAATGATACTGGTGGTGCTTGAAAATGTGCAATGACCTACATCCATAATAAACCATAGAAAACTTTAGCACTCACGCTAAGGAAATGGTGGACTGGAGGGATGGGGGAGTGAGGCTTTTGAGAAAGAACTACCTCAACTCTGCTCATCTTGTTGCTAGTCTTGTGACAGTTTTGCTAGTCTAGAAATGGTCAGGGCATCTGTAAATTCATTAGAAATGCAACAAGATACAAAAAGGACACTTGAAACACTCTGATCCTCCTCTTGTGCTGGTGTAAGTCAGGTGTAAGTCAAATGAAATAAGCAATATCATATTGGCATAAAATTAGTGAAAAGGAAGAGAAGAATTAGGCCCTTTCCATGCTAACTTTATAATTAGCTGTGAAGTCTCTTAGGACCTAGTTCTCCCCTTACAGTGATACACGATCCTTAGCTGCTGTAACATCACTGAAATTACAGCAGCTATATCAATGTAGCAAATCTACAATAAGGTTTAGGCACATTTATCCAGGGGCTGATTTAGACCCTGTGTAACAATTGGTGCACAATGTTAAGTAAATGTTAGTGTTCTTTGGTATGAACCACATTTGTTTTGCCATTTATTACAGATTATATGTATATTTCAAAAATGTTCTGCTGGAGGAACCCCAGGCCCCATTTCTATTAATAATCCTTAGTCCTCTGTGCACATAGATATGATTAAAAAATCTTCAATTAATCCAGCTTTTGCTTCTATAGTATCTTTGCTTCTTCCCCCTCACCAATTAAGGCTAATAATGCTTACCACTGAGGGCCAGATTCTGTTACCCATGTTCACAATGAAGCAGACTCTGGCCTTCAATAAAGCCACTTTGCTTCACTCTGGCTTAATTGGCTACATGTGGATTCCCCTCTTGTAGTGGAGTCCTTGGATGGTATTAACATCTTCCTCATGAGGTAGGGTGAGGTAAAGGGTATGCACAGTGGGAATAGGATGTGGTTGGAGTTCTAATTACCCCCAGGAGCCTGTAGCTGCAAGGTGTAATTTGCAGCAGTCTAAGGGTGCTCAAGGTTGGGGGCTGAGTATAGTGCTGTCCTTTGTTTTCTCCCCCACGCCCCTTTTTTTTTGAAGACTTAAGATAACTGAAGGCTAGGGAGATTATGGGCCAAATTCTTCAAAGTGTCTCTGACAGGCTGCTGAGTCCCCTCTTTCTACTCTTGATGATGGCAACAGGAGTAAAAGGTATTTAGTCCATTGCAGGATTGGGCCCTATGTGATTTGTGACATTCACATAGTAAGTCAGTGTCAGAGCTGACATTAACACCCAGGCATTAAGAGGTGACTTTGCCTCGCTCAGTCCACCAGACAGATCCTGTTGCTTCAAACCACTTCAATCATTTGAAAAGGTTAACTATTCTCCTCATGGCTTTCCCTCTGGACACAAGAGTGGTGACCACTTCCCCTGCACTTAAAGCAAGTTATTGGTTGGTTATCCTTTCCCCAGCCAGTGTGTACACCTCTGTTCTGCTACTAAAAGAGGGACACAGGAATTTCATTGGACTCTCCACAGAACTATTTAGCTCAAGCTGCACTTGCAATTTGTATCAACTTCTATGGTAGGCATATGCATGGATGGAAAGTAGCATATATTTATGTAGAGCAAGCAGAAATGCATAGCTGATACTGAGGAAGTCAGTTTAATGTTTTATATAATGGACAAATTGTTCACCCAACCTTCAGCATTTTTATTCACTGCAGATTTATGCCTAGCTATGTTTTTTGCATAATTTGGTACACTGCTCAGAATTCACCACATAGAACATTATATTACTATTTTGAAGGCATTTAAAACACAGATCAGAGCCATGATCTGCCTTGAATTTAGTCACTGATTTATGTTTCTATCTAGCTTTCCATGAGAGAATTTCAGAGACTGGAAGCAAAATTCAGTACACAACAATGTAAATGAATATTCCTGTTTCAGATCATCAACTTTGCTTTCTAGATTTTTTAAACATTTTTATTAAAACAGTGGCTATTATGGAGGACCAGATACTACTGTGAATACATTAGAGAGATTGATGGAAAAAAGTTGATTTTTTTTTCTGTAATTATTAAAAAGGACTACCTTGTAATAGCTTTTTTCCCCAGGTGTGTGGCAATAATAAACTCAGGTTAGAATCTGACAATTGAAATTTGAGGAATGCTGCCAGGTATGATAGCTGAAGTACTTTAGGAGACATCTTTCTAGTTCTTGGCAAGGATTGATTTTGGCACTGGACTAATGACCCTGCTAGCCAAGGTAAACAAGAAAATTTAGTAGTAGTAGTAAATGTCCTGCTTCCATTGAAGGTAGCTGGAGTTTTACCATTAAGGCCTGTTCTGTCTTCTCTTGAGGTTAAGTCCCTACAAATCGTGTGTGTAAAATATGAAGACAATCATTCGAGTGCTATTTCCTGAACAGTTTTGTAGCATTTTGTTGAGTAAAATGATATTTTGGCACACTTAGTCCTAAATAATTCGGTAAATCCTTGTGTGCACTTTCCAGAAATTTGCAGCATAAATCCTTGGGATGTGATTTATATACTTTAATTACAGATGTCCTTAAGATTGCTAATATCAATGCCTTATAGAGTTTCTGGTCATGAAAGTACCAGATGAGTAAGTTACCTCACCTCTTTTTAAAAAATAGTGAATTTAAAAGTCAAGTTGCACAGTGACAAAGACAGGAATTGCAACAATTTCCCTCCTCATTGCTTCAGATTCTGATCCCAATTATATGATCTTCTGCTGTCAATGGATAATCAAAAGACATCCATTCTCACCCTCCTGGATCTCTTTGCATTATTGAATGCTGTTGACCATGTGCTACTGCAGTCCCACCTGAGAAAAGGAGTAGTAGTCCAGGGGAATGCATTAGAATGGTCTGTTAGAGAGACACATGCGAGAAGCAGTGATGGGAAACTACATCCCCCAATTAGATCTCTCACTTGTGGAGTCCCACAGGGATTACTTCTCTCTTATGTCTTTAACATCTATATGTAGCCAGGATATTGACTCAAGCGCCACCAATATACAGATGACACCGTAGCTTTACTTACTTTATCACCTATGACCCCAACACTACTACCCAGATGGTCCAATGCTTGGCTGAGATCAGTGTATGGATAAAGCACAGCTGGTTGAAGTTGAACCCAAGCAAGACAGAGTTGATGTTGGTGAGCAGAAGAAGCCACTTTGAAGAATTTTCAGCCATGGAGCAGTAAACTTTGACACATCAACAATTGGTCAATTGAGTGTGTACTTTTGGAGTGCTTCTGGATTTCTTGTTAAGTTCTCCCATAGCATCATCCACAAATAACACTTTCTAGCATCTCTTGGTGGTCAGGAAACTGTGTAACATCCTAAAGGACAATGACCTGGTTTTTGAAGTTATACACTCTTTGCCACCTCCAGGGTAGATTATAGAAATGCAATATATTGGGGTATTGAGCCATCAGCTCTTAGAAAACTCCAGATAGAATACTGCTTTGCATCTCTTCAGCAATATGGGCTACCATGAGCACATCAAAGTTGTTCTCTGCTCTCTGAAGTAGCTTCCCATAGAACAGTGTCAAGTTCAGACTCTTGGTTCTTATCCTCAAAATGCTCAATGATCTCAGTCCAGTATACCTAAATGATCACTTAAAACTCCTGGGTGAAGGCCAGGGTTGACAATCCTACTCGAGCATATGGAACTTTCTGCTATAAGGGTAAAAAGCTTATTTGTGTCAGAGACACAGCTTTCTCTGAGACCTGTCTCCCACAGGAACTAAGGACCATTACAAATTTCATCTTCTTTCACTTCAAGGCACCCTTCCTCAATCTTGTTTTTCCCAATATAAACTCATACAATAGTATAAAAAAATCTTACTAAAATAAACTATGCTGCACACACAATTGTTCCTTGGTTCATTCTCTCTTGTTCTTTCTTCCATGTGCACAGATGTTGGTCACATTACCTAACTACTGAACGGTACTGAGACAGTACAGGGAGGGTGATATACTCACCCATCTAAAACAGAACAGAATTATACTGATATAAATCAGGATTAACTCTACTGGACTTTAATAAAGATATTCTTCATTTACAAAGGCGGGACTGGGATGAGAATCTGCCCCATCATCTCTTTGAAAGGCCCTCAGAAAAACATCTAAAAAATTGATGCAATCACCCCATTTTCCCTGGGTAATTAAAAAAAAGTTAAGGATACCTGAAAGTAATTGGCTGTGTGTCTCAATCCATAACGTTATCCAATGACTCTGAATAAAAGAGAGACAAAATAGGAGAGACATCATCTTTTATTGGACCAGCACCTGAGACAAACTTTTGAGCTCCACAAAGCTCTTCTTCAGAGCTGGGAAAGAAAAGAGCTTGAAGCCTTGTCTCTTTCAGCAACAGAAGTTGGTCCAATAAAACATATTACCTTACCCTCTTCTATCTTGGGACCAATACGGCTATAATACTTCAAACAAATGTGAATTAATGTAAGTAAAAACTAATACATAGGTTGAATGGGTACTTTGGAATTCAATGAAATTGAAAGGAATTTTTTGTTCAGTTTAAATATAAGCTGAAGGAAAGCTGTAAAATCAAAATACATAGAGTGGAATGATAGAGTAGGTTAGTGCTTTTGCCTTTAGCTCTGGATGCAAATCCTGGTAGTACCTACAAGTGGGGAATGAATTTGGTGGTCTCATTAAACTACCCCCTAGAAAAAATTGGTCCATATCCCAAAACCACTGCATAGATTAGCAAGATTGGTAGCCTGTGCTGGGATTGACCCAGAACGAAGATGCTGAAGAAGTTCATTGGCAGAGCTGAGGTCGGAAGCTTGGATGGTAGCAGCATGCATTATGCTTGATTCCAGCACTCCAGTTTAAGAGCACCAAATTCACGTAAAATACTTTTTAAAATCCATACGTGGCCAGAGTCTTTAAATCCAAATCGGTTTTAAAATCCAATTTTGCTTGAGATGAAAAAAGAAACTTTAGATTGACAAGCTGAATCTATATTCTTGTTATACAACTGATTAGTGCTTGAATCTGATGAATTCTGTGCAAAGAGATGCAGAAAAACACCCAGATTAATTAGATTTGATTGCACATACTATAGCAAATACCACTACTAGAAAATAAATCACACGGGGAGATGTTTCTTTCCCAACATTGAGCTAGAACAGGATAGAAGTTTTCTATGGGCTAGATTAGTCTCTCTTGTAGCAATATCATTCCAAGAGAGTCCTGGAGGAAAAATTCTGAGATTTTATTCCCAGGTCTTATTTCAAGGGACAGTATTCATTTTAGTCCCCAACTTACTTACTTCCCTACAATTTGGTGTCACCTAACTCCTAATGTTGTAAATTCTTTTAATCAGAGAAAGAATCATGGAGGAGAGATTCTAGTAAGAGTTATTTACATTAAGTGATGAATCCCAACAGGTTTTAAGTTTCTTGTATGGACAGTTTCTTTATATACCTCATTTGGGTGGTCTTTGTTCCACATTCGAGTCTTGGAAGGCAGAGAAGTTTGCTGATACCCTGTACAACCCCTTTGAATTCATCTGACTTGCACAGGTTGTCAATTTGGTGCTTAATCTGGTGGATACAGTTAAAGAATCCTGTCATATGTCAACACTGTGGAATACACTACTAGATTTTTATACTTAGCATGGCCTGCATTATCAAAATTACTGATCTATCTACAGAGGTCTTTCATTCTGTGTAAAATATCACCCAAACTACTTCTTCCTTTGTCCATCTGCCATTCTCAGTATGCAGAAGCCAACATAATATTTGCTATTGGCAAATGCTAACTAGCTATCTTAGGTTTTATACTGATATCCATTACCGTAATATCTTCGGCCAAGATCCTCAAAGGATATTTAGATACTTAATTTCCATTGATTTCAATGGGAATTAAGTGCCTAAATACCTTTATGGATCTGGGTCTTATTGAGTTCCCTGTAATCAATTCCAATAGCCAAGTCCCTAGTGGACTACTTCTCCCTTTTCAAGGTAAAATCTTCTTGGGATTTTTTTATCTTTTTTTTAATCGGGGAGGAGGGTAGGGGAAGTAAAATACACCTACATCTTCATTTTATAAAGAATGTGAACTTTATATTTATTATTTCCATATAATTTTTTATTTACTAATTCTTGTTAACCTTACTCATGTAAGTGGTCAAACTGACTTCAGTGGAACTTCTTGCATAAGTAAGGCAGACAGGATGGGGACCAACATTTGTAGCTTTGTTTTGTTTCTTAATTTGGGGTTCTCTCCCCCACCCCCACTATAGCAATTTAGGAACGTAAGAATCACTATACTGGAACAGATCAAAGCTCCATCTACTCTGATATCCTGTCTGAACAATCACTGCTGCTTCAGAAAGCATTAGATCCTAATAATGCACTAATTGACAGAAGGAAGGATTTCTTCCCAACCCCAGCTGGTGATCAGCTTATGCCCTGAAGCTTACATATCCTTGACATCATTCTGTATACACAGCATATCAAGGCTTTTTCTGGAAATGTATATAACATTCTATATGGAAAAAAGTCATATTCCTCCCTCCTGAACTTAATGTAACATTTCTACTGCAGAAAATATCTTCTGTCAACATTCACAAATCATTTTCGAGCACAGTTTTGTTATATGTGAAGAGAAAAACCTAGAACTAAAAAATAAACTTGCAAGTTTACTGAGTATTTTAATTTTAAACACACACACACACAAATTGCCTTCCAGTGGTCTTTCTCCTACTCTTTTAAGCTGTTATCAGCACACACTCTATACTATTTGAATACTGCAAGCTTTGCACTGATTCAGCCCATTAAATGAACTGTTAGAAATCAGATTCCATTTTTCCAAAGGAGAGGCATCTTTTTTTGCTACAGCTGTGCAGTGCTTATCTCCTTATTTACATAACATGATTCATCACTCATTTAATTCAAAAAGTGTCTTCTGAATGCCAATGCAAATAGATTTGTGCTAGATTTTAAAAAGACAGAGCCTTGTCTGTGTCCTTTGCACTAGGATTTCTTAAGGCACAGCAAATGTTCATAGTAAACTGTGCTCAGTAAAGCAGTCTTTCCCCTTAATTAGTCTTCTCAAATACTAATCTAATTTAAACTGTCCTATCTAGCTCACTTTTTCTAATATGCACATCACCTCCATGCATTAAATAACGTATTGGAACATATTTATATGGCCTTGGGAATTAAACTCCTTTAAACAGGGAAAATGATCATATATGATAGTGGGTTGTATTTCATTACATTGAGGAGCTTACATTATTAGATCAGATACATCTATAAGCATTATTCTGTTAATTCAAAATTAACAGAATTGGATTCACAACAACAACTCTTAAGGAAGCAGGAGTGGGTGGGTGAGATTCTGTGGCCTGCATTGTGCAGGAGGTCAGACTGGATGATCATAATGGTCCCGTCTGACCTTAGAGTCTATAAGTTTGTATATATATGTGTATGTGTGTATTGTTTATCAAATTATGATGAAATGGGATTTGTATTTTTTAATGACTCTTATGTATGCCTCAGTTTCCCCTATGTGTTGCAGTGTTACTGAACAGTTAGAAAGGGTTGTTTGCTCTCTGCTGAGGCTCAGAGACTTAGGTGTGAATGGGCTTAGCTGGCTGAACCTTAGATCCCATATCAATGGAGCATCTGAGAAGACAATGACAAATCAGGTCAACACACTTCGAGACCTAGCAACCAATGACCATAGATGGCCCATCACTTAGCAGGAAGCCAACTAGTGTTTGCCCATTTGAGGCCAAAGGACTAGGAGATACCATGGGGGTTGTAAGGGTTGACTGCTGGAGAAATCAGGACACACACTTGAACTGGGAAAAAGGGAGGTTGGGGGACAAGGCTTGGTGCTAAACAGGATAGATCGTGCTGTAACTTTTTTCTTTTGCTAACCAAAGACTTCCTATTCTGTGTCCCAATCAACTAATAAACTTTTCTGTTTTACAGTGCTGGTTGGGTGTCACTGCAAATGCTGACAGAGGAGGTGTATTGCTACCTAAGATAGTACAAGTCTTCCTCCGGGTCTGTCTCATTTGGACTGGCTGAACAGAGCTCATGGTGTGAAGCAGGGGTGTTGAAGGACCAGAGGCCCAGCCTAAAGAAGCAGGGAAGCCACACAGAGGAGGAGTGAGATTTCTAGCGGCTCTGGCACCCTGAAGGGTTCCTCCCAGAGACTATTCCAAAGCTGGGGGCATAGCACTGGTCTTGTGGATCTTGAATTACTACAGTGAAAGAAAATGCATCCCCCTTAAGTTTTATTCACTGGTATTTTTACTAAAAGTCATGGACAGGTCACTGGCTGTGAATTTTTGTTAACTGTCCATGGCTTTTACTAAAAATACCCATGACTAAAACATAGCCTTATTCGTTGTCCATCTGCTTAAATCTGTTGGTAAGAATGGAGAAAGAAGTCATGAGATTAAAATGAACAACTCTAATCAGAGGTGCTAGAACAGTTTGTGTAGAGGGGATGCTGAGAACCATTGAAACAAACTGTAAACCCTATATATGATGAAAACCACTTCAAATTAGGGGGTGCCACAGCATCCCTATACCCTTAGTTCTAGCAACTATGCCCTTAATACATGTTAACCTTTCTGCAAGATGTAGATTTACTGTAGAAAACACCTTTTGACTCAATGGGTTTGGTATATACATTCTCCTGGTTTCTAAATGAATTTTGCTGTAGCCATGGAAAATTCAGACAACTATCATTCTTAACTGAAATATTTTATACACACACAAACACACTCCCCTCTGAAAAATCTTTAGTAATTAGATAAGGAAAATGTTAATAATTTAACAATCCAATAATTTATTAATAATTTCTATTTTATATTAGATTGTCTACATATATGAATGGGATGATTACACCACTGAAAACAGATTTGAGGCCTTAATATTCCTGTGTGGGTCCTATATATAGCCATGACCAAATCATCTAGCCTTAATCCCTGCAAAGCAGCTAAACATTGGGGGTCACCATGAGTTTAAACAAAGAGGAAGCAATGCATTAAAGCCATCTTGCCAGCATTTATCTCTAGCTACCACCAGGTGGCAAACATTTCTAAACTAACTCCCAAGGTTTTGTGCCTGCAGCTCTGTCTGTCATTGCTGTGCAGTGAAGCAAACACTGCATAGTAGATTGAGCCCTTTAGAAAAGCACTCAGCAGCATTGCTTCCGTCTCTCTCACACACATGCATGTGCATACGTTCTATAGAAGGGTTGACGAAGAAATAAATGGAAAGGAAAATTAATCACATTCATTCTATTGGCATGAGATGAAATCCTATAGCCTGAATACAATACAGTCCTCCACTTCGAGGCCCAGAACAAGGCCAGAAAAGTGGAGCAGCACTATCACAGTTCCTCATCTCCATGACAACATCTCCAGTTGCACAGAGGCAGAATTAAAGGAGCCATGTATTTTTGCAGAAATCAACTCTAATGGCATAGGTAGGGCCCATTTTTTATTTTAGAATCCAAAACATAACTGCATGACAATTTTTAATAGTTTGCCAGGAGTTGATTCAAAAATAAAAATCTGTTTTGCACAGTATGGGATGACCACCCTTCCTAAAATGTAGCTTATCTAAATATATTTTATACAGAATGATGCTTTTGTACCATCTAGTCACCTATGACAGACATTAATCCATTGCATCTTTCGACAGGCCACATACTAACACCCTCCTCTATTTTCCTAGTGAGGGATTTCTTACACGTTTCCTATGGAGACAGTATGGTCTAGGAATTAGGGCAGGAGACTGGGAGTAAGGACCTCTGAATTCTGTATCTGATTCTATACTCATTTGTTATATGGTATCAGGTAAGTCACATTTGGACTGATTTTCAGAGAGCCCAATCCCCAGCAACTCCCATCAATTTCAGTCATTAACCTTCTGTGCCTCAGTTTTACATAATGTGAGTAATAGATACAGCGGTGAGGCTGAAATAATGGGCATCAAGTTATTTGATCTTGTCACTGTGCAAATTACTGTGTATGTACTAGTTCTATATATTTTACTATTAGAGGAGAATGTTGGTAAAACGATTACCAGCACAGTTCTAATATCAGCAAACAGAACAACAGAAGTGAGGGAAAGCATTAAGGGCTGCAGAAATGTGCAGACATTGATATACACAGAAGAACAAAGTTCTCCATTAAACAGATGGCCAAGTATGCAGATGATACAAAATTACTCAACATAGTTAAGTCCAAAACAGCCTGCAAGAGTTACAAGGGACTCTCACAAAACTGGGTGATTGAGCAATAACTTGACTGATGAAATTCAGTGTTGATAAATGCAAAGTAATTCATATTGGAAAGCATAATCCCAACAATATGCACAAAATGATGATCCTATAAAGTTAGCTGTTGCCACTCAAGAAAGAGATCTTGCAGTCATCATGGATAGTTTTCTGAAAACACCCTGCTCAGTGTCAGCAGCAGTCCAAAAAAACAATGATTAATAGGAATCATTAGGAAAGAGAGAGATACTAAGACAAAAAATATCATAATACCATTATGTCAATCCATGGTACACCCACACCTTGAATACTTTGTGCAGTTCCAGTCACCTCATCCCAAAAAAAGGTATATTGGAATTGGAGAAGGTATAGCCAAGGGCAATACATATTATTAGGGGCACGGAACAGCTTTCATATGAGGAGAGATTAAAAAGACTGGAACTACACAGCATGCAAAAGTGATGACTAAGGGGGGGGGGGGGATAAAATAGAGGCCGATAAAATAATTATTGGTATGGAGAAAGCAAATAAGGAAGAGTTATTTACCCCTTCATATAACACAAGCATCAGAGGTCACCCAATGAAATTAATAGGCAGCAGGTTTTAAACAAACAAAAGGAAGTACTTCTTCACACAACAGTCAATCTGTGGAACTCCTTGGCAGTGGATGTTGTGCAAGGTCCAATCCCTCCCAGAGCTTGCTAATGCATAGGTTGAATGAGTCTACTTCTATCCCCCTTAAGAAAGCACAGCATGATGTGCTGTGTGCCAACCTGGCTCACAGGTCTGTGCAAAGAGTGGGAGAGCTATGGTCTCACCTACTCCTCTACTCCCAACAGAGCCATTAGGAAAGAGGGTGGTCCCTGCAATCAGAGGAGCAAAGGGTTTGCAATTGTGTCCAGCAATTGCATGGGAGCCTTAAGAGAAGCAAGGTTTCTTGTGCCATTCACCACCTTTATATGGGGATGGATGTGATATGGTGCACTGTTTGCATTTTCATCTGATCTAGACCTGTAGGCAAAAGTGCTGCATATTTTTCTTTGAATGAGAGAGAATAGGCATTGAAAGGAAAAAGGAGATTTTATGGGTAATCATTGCCTTTTACTTCCTTTTTCTGAAGTGACTAACAGAAATACCACAGTTTTTGCTTTCTATTAGTCCAGTAAAAACAAGGATTTTTCCCTGTTTCACCTGACAATGCCCATTTATTCAAACTGCTCTGATTAAATGATGAGAGAGTAAGTTTTGGCATAAACATGCATGCTACTCTCAAAGCTTACTTGCTTGCCACTCTATGACTGATTTTTATTAAGAAAAAAGTGAGACATAGAACTGGCTATAAAAAGTGTATAAATTAAGTTATGCATGCGCAAATGACTTTTTGAGTGAATGTAGTCATAATGTCTTTTTACAGGGTAGTACAGCCAGAACCTGAGATCGTCAAACCTTAAGTGCTATTGCACTATATAAATGAAGTGAATTTAATCCCATGTTAAAAAAAAATAATTATACCACAGGCAATTTGAAACACAAAATGTACTTTTGATAGTTCTCTACGCTGAGGACTAGATGTACCATGCACACCCAGTTTCATAGCATGATTTTTCTTTTACTATTCTCTTACCCTGCTATGACAGAATTCCTTTTTGTTTGTTTATTTTGCTTTAATAAAAGATGTTTCTTAGTAAACATCCTTTATTAGGACCGAAATGCTCATTTATTAAGGGTCTATCCCAGGGGTGGGCAAACTTTTTGGCCCAAAGGCCACATCAGGGTTCAAAATAGTACGGAGGGCCAGGTAGGGAAGGCTGTGCCTCCCCCAAACAGCCTGGCCCCACCCCTAGCTGATCCCCACCCACTTTCTACCACCTGACTGCCCCCCTCAGAACCCCTGACCCATCCAACCCCCTGCTTCTTGTCCTCTGACTGCCCCCTCCAGAGACCCCCCCCACCCTAACTATCCCCCCAGGAGCCCTATCCACTCCCCGACCCCCTGACAAACCCCCGGGACTTCCACACCCCATCCAACCCACCCTGCTCCCTGACCACCTCCTCCAGAGACACACACACACACCCCACCCCTAACCAGGACCCCACTCCCTATCCAACCCTCCCTGTCCCCTGACTGCCCCTGCCCCTTATCCATCCCCCACCCCCTTACCATGAGGCTCCTAGCGACGTGGCTCTGGCAGAGCAGGGAGTGTGTCTAGCTCTGTGTGGAACCAAACACACTGCCGCATGGGAGCACGCAGCCCCGTCCTCCAAAGCGCTGCATGCACAATGGTGTGGCTCCAGGGAAGGTGGGGGAGGGCCAGGGGAAGCCTCCTAGGCTGGGGGCCAGATGGGACGGTCTCGTGGGCCGGATGTGGCCCGCGGACCGTAGTTTGCCCACCCCTGGTCTATCCTATACTGGGAAAGGAGTGTGATAGTCCATTGGGTACCTCAGAAAGTATTTGTAATTGACAGATATTAGTGCCTTGAAATCCTAATCTTAGACACAAATGCAAATCACTAGTTCTGACTGAATAAGGACTGGAGGATTTACCCCTTAGTGTTTAACACAAGCTGCTAATTTCATTGAAGTTAATAGAGACCCAAATTCAGTCTAGATTCTCTGCACAAGATTCTCCCCTCTGTTATGCTATTCTGGCAGTGCTAAGTAGCCATGCCTCTGTCTAAAAGGCTACCTGGGGATTCCTTTTCTATAAGAGGATATTCAAGGCCCTGCTCCTCAGCCTCTTACAAGGCTCCTGTGTAGTTTTGGTGCCATGAGGGATGTGAATAGTTTTGGGGTTTGGTGTGTGGGTGCTGGATGGTGCTGCTGGCCTGTGGTATACAGAAGATAGCACTGCGTGATCTGGTGTCCCTTCTGGCCTTGCACTCGGACTCTGCTTGGGAATGAAATTCACCCCACTGCCTCTCAGTGCTCCCTCTTTGGTGGAGTGGCTTTGCACTGCTCCACCACTATGGGCCCCCAACTGTTAATTACACATTCTGTCCCTAAATGTCCTCTACTAACAATCTGCTGCAGTAAAGATCCCTAACCAAACAAAACTGAGATGCCTATTTATTTACTGCAAAGCACTTCCTAAAGTAAGTCTTTATCTTCCATACAATAATATCATAGGACCAGAAGGACCTGAAGAGGTCACCTAGTCCAGGTCCCTGCACTCATGGCAGGAATAAGTATTACGTAGACCATCCTTGATGATAAAATATAAATACATTAAACAGTATAATTATTATCCATGGCCTTTGGTGCATGGCCACAACAGGGTGGCAACAAATCTAAATGGCTTCAGCCTAGTCTTATCATGCTTGGTGTAGTGCCTTACTTTCCTAAAGCTGTTCCCTCTTTCCTTACCACAGCCTTTTCCTGAACTTCTATTCAAGGAGAGGCAGAGGTTTCAGAGCTTATGTGGAGGTATAGAGCTTCCCTGGAGGTAGCTTTGGCCGGCAGCAGATCTCTGCTAAGAACTTGAGTGATCTTTGGCTTCTGGAGGCCAAAACCCCGCTTGATCATTCTTGGAAAATAGCCCTGCTGGAAAAAGAACAAAAAAGTTCCGTGAGGTGAAGCTCTTGGTATTTCTGAATACCATTTCTTGATATTTGGTATTGTATCTCCACATCTCAGGTTTTGGGCAGACTGGTGGAACATTTTGGGGAGCTTATACTAATACCTGCATTGTACCTTATCTATGGATAAAAATAGATTAGTCTCTAGGGCTTTCATTCTGGAGCTCTTCATTAGCACTAAATCCACTTTAAAATGGTGTGTTGGGCAGGTGGCTGGTCTTTTGCTGTTTCTAATGCAATTTTTCAGACTCAGATGGTTTGGGCAGCTCAGATAATCAGTTACATCACACAGAACTGAACTTTTTGAGGTTATTCCATCACAAGAAATAATGCCAGGTTTTAAAAAAGTGTTAGGCTATACATAAGTGGCTAGATCTCAGTTTCACCGGGGGGAAAAAAGACTAAAAAATTAAATTATCTTCTCTACTATGATCAACTAACTGGCTCTGAAAAAAGTGAGGGTAGCTGACAAAGTCAGCATAAGAGGATTCAAAGAGTAATAATGTAGGATTTAAAAAACCAGCCAACCAACCAACCGAACTATGGAGAGAGTATGACCACAGATTTAAATGGCTTTCGATTTGCCATGAATTTTTAACCTAATATACCGCGCCTTGAACCAAATAAGCTTTATTGATACCTATCATAAAAGCATATATGTATTTAAACACATGGTATGGAGGAGGCACATCTGTATACATATAAAGAAAGATATAACTGTAGGATATAGACACACTTTGCCAGATGCTTAGAAGGTTTAAAATAGTATACTACTACCAAGGTCAATAGAACTATATCAATTGACACCAGATGAAGATCTGCTCTCTTCTTTCTTTGTTATATTAATGCTGAAAGATGCAATAACTATGAGTTAACACAGGGGTTGGCAACCTTTCAGAAGTGGTGTGCTGAGTCTTCATTTATTCACTCTAATTTAAGGTTCTGCATGCTATTAATACATTTTAACTTTTTTAGAAGGGCTCTTTCTATAAGTCTTTAATATATAACTAAACTAATGTTGTATGTAAAGTAAATAAGGTTTTTAAAATGTTTAAGAAGCTTCATTTAAAATTAAATTAAAATCAGAGTCCCCCAGACTGGTGGGTAGGACTGGGCAGTGTGAGTGCCACTGAAAATCAGCTTGTGTGCCATAAGTTGCCTACACCTGGGTTAACATTTTGTACTCAAAAGGGAAGGAAAATCAAAGGGAGCTTACCAGTAAACAACTGGAAACAGAATCTGGTGTAGAGGTTTGTGTTCTTGAGGATAAATGGACTCTGATTTTGATTAACTTTCATCATGAGCAAATTTTGAAATATTTACTGGCTCAGTTGACTTGATTCTTCTGTGACCCTCAACAGTTTTAACTAAGATAAGAGATCCAGGCTGTATACATTATTAATGCGAGTACATCACACAGCTTTTCTCACTTATAACATAAAACTCATGAATTTAATAACATTCAGAACTTTCTATATCTACATATTTTAGAAATTTTCAATTGTCCAATTTTCTCTTTTTCAGTTTCCCCACTATAATCAGTTTTGATTCAGAAAAAGACCAGGAGGGGGAAAAATGTACATTATGCATGTGTGACAACTTATCCTTTATGACAGTTCTCTTCACTTGAGCGGAGACACAGAATAATCACTCATGGCTACACTAGTCTTGAGTTCTTCCTTCCGCTTGCCCTTCATGAAGATACATTGTTACAGTTTGTATACTATCTGGTGCATAATTCACATTTTTTTAAAAAAACAGTCTCAGATGTCAAAATCTCAGGCTTTCAAAGATGAATTATTATATAAGAAAATTAACGTAAAAATATGTAAAAACATTCATCAGTAACTGGACAGATCTGGCTTGTATTTGTGTCTGAAGAATACGAGGCCTTATGGAATTTCCATTTGCCTTCAGACTCTTTTTTCCATGTCACTTTTTCTCAGAATTCTTTTAAATTCTTTTTTAAGGTAAATTGGCACCATAAAACACAAACTCCTGGCCCGATTGACATCAATGGGAGCTTTTTGATTAACTTCAATGGGACTGGGATTTCACCTTCGCAGCATACTGCTGCGCTATATAAAAATGGCAGTTTCTTACTCAACAGATCAGCCCTTGAGGTATTGAGGATAATTGTGGATGACAGCAACAAAAATATTTAACTTCTTTTTTAATTCCTATGACGACACCCAGTAGCCAAAACCAGCTGAGAGAGTGAGCTGTCTTCTCTTCCTGTTTATAATGCAACATCAATAAATGGTTCACTAAACAGCAGATTTTCCAGGTGGGTGTGGTTGCTGTGTGATCATCTCTGGGTAATTAGGTCCTAAAGACAGCATAATCAGCTCATGGAAGAACACTCTAGGCCAAGTAAGGGTCATCCTTAGAAGGTGCAGGGCCAAAGTAGAAGTTTGTGTGCCATTTCCCCCTCGGCTACCAGCTCAGCAAAGGAAAGAGAACATAGCTGGTGAAAGGAGACATGATCATGATGCCATATTAATTATCAGTTTTGTATCCAGCTCCTTTAAGCCGGTGCTCCCCTATGTAAATTAAAGTAGCTGCCAAGATGCTCTAACACAGCACAGGACAATTAGCCCTGCACAGAAAGGACCCAAGATCGGGGAGTGTAAAGCTGAGGTATAAGGAACCCTTCCACATATGTGTCTACTGTCACTCTATGCAGAGCAAGCAGGGGGCCCTAAATTCCAATCAACTATTCTTGTACAAACTGACAGAAGGAAAACAGGGCTCTACAAGTGTCAGCATAATTTAAAGATTCTGATTTTGCACAGGTGTAAATGAGGAATTAATTTCGTGTGCACAGGCTTAATTGCTGTTGATGGTTCAGCAGAGGGGAAAAAAAAAACCCTCTGCTTGACTCTCCCAACCATAGCTGAGTTTGCAGGGCTGGCAGTTGTAAAAATATTATTTTCCTATGTAAACGGAACATTTTTTACAAGGAAGTTATTGAGACACAATAAAGATAGTGTCCCTCGATACTATCTTTTACAGACTCAATTTTCAGACTACATCAACACTGAGTAATTTTGAACTAATCAATACAATTGTTGCACACAGGCAGTCAAGTGACAAAGAGTCCTGTGGCACCTTAAAGACTAACTAAAGTTTTAGAACATAAGCTTTCATGGGCTAGTACCCACTTCGTCGGATGCATGCAGTGGAAGTATCCAGGGGCAGGTATAAATAGGTAGGCAAGAACCAGGTGGGAGATAACAGGGTTAGTCCAGTGAGGCTGAACCAGCTTGTTATCTCTAATCAGGGAGGGTGAGATGTTCCTCTAGCAGCTGAATTGGAGGTGTGAATAGCGAGAGAAGAGAAGCTGCTTTTGTAGTTAGCTAGCCACTCATAATCTTTGTTCAATCCTTGATTGATAGTATCAAATTTGCAAATGAATTGCAGCTCTGCAGTCTCTCTTTGTAGTCTGGACTTGAAGTTTTTTTGCTGTAAAATGCTGACCTTTAAATCTTCTATAGTGTGTCCAGCAAGGTTGAAGTGCTCTTCTACAGGTTTTTGTATATTGCCATTCCTGATATCTGATTTGTGTCCATTTATCCTTTTTCGTAGGGACTGTCCAGTTTGGCCGATGTACATAGCAGAGGGACATTGCTGGCACATGATGGCATATATTACATTGGTAGATGTGCAGGTGAATGAACCAGTAATGGTGTGGCTGATCTGGTTTGGTCCTGTGATGGTGTTGCTGGTGTAGATGTGTGGGCAGAGTTGGCATCGAGGTTTGTTGCATGGATTGGTTCCTGAGTTAGAGTTATTATGGCTCAGTGTGCTGTTGCTGGTGAGAATATGCTTGAGGTTGGCAGGTTGTCTGTAGGCCAGGACTGGTCTGCCTCCCAAGGCCTGTGAAAGTGAGGGATTGTTGTCCACGATGGGTTGTAGATCCCTGATGATATGTTGGAGAGGCTTTAACTGAGAGCTGTAGGTGATGGCCAGTGGTGTGCTGTTGTTTTCTTTCTTGGGCTTGTCTTGCAGCAGCAGGCTTCTGGGTACACGTCTGGCTCTGTTGATCTGTGTCCTTATTTCCTTGTGCGGGTATTGTAGTTTTGAGAAAGCTTGGTGGAGATCTTGTAGGTGTTGGTCTCTGTCTGAGGGGTTGGAGCAAATACGATTGTACCTCAGTGCTTGGCTGTAGACAATGGATCGTGTGGTGTGCCCGGGGTGGAAGCTGGTGGCATGAAGGTAGGCATAGCTGTTGGTAGGTTTTCGGTATAGGGTAGTGTTGATGTGGCCGTCATTAATTTGCACCGTGGTGTCCAGGAAGTGGACCTCCCGTGTAGACTGGTCCAGGCTGAGGTGGTTGGTGGGGTGGAAGCTGTTGAAATCATGGTGGAATTCTTCCAGAGTTTCTTTCCCATCAGAGGGGTAGTCGTGTTAGTCTGGAATTGCAGAAGTGACAAAGAGTCCTGTGGCACCTTAAAGAATAACTAAAGTTTTAGAGCATAAGCTTTCGTACCCACTTCCTCAGCTCTCGTTCACTCACGCCCCTCCTCTATCTACGCTACATTGATGACATCTTCATCATCTAGACCCATGGGAAAGAAACTCTGGAAGAATACCACCATGATTTCAACAGCTTCCACCCCACCATCCACCTCAGCCTGGACCAGTCTACACAGGAGGTCCACTTCCTGGACACCACGGTGCAAATTAATGACGGCCACATCAACACTACCCTATACCGAAAACCTACCAACAGCTATGCCTACCTTCATGCCACCAGCTTCCACCCCGGGCACACCACATGATCCATTGTCTACAGCCAAGCACTGAGGTACAATCGTATTTGCTCCAACCCCTCAGACAGAGACCAACACCTACAAGATCTCTACCAAGCTTTCTTAAAACTACAATACCCGCACAAGGAAATAAGGACACAGATCAACAGAGCCAGACATGTACCCAGAAGCCTGCTGCTGCAAGACAAGCCCAAGAAAGAAAACAACAGAACACCACTGGCCATCACCTACAGCTCTCAGTTAAAGCCTCTCCAACATATCATCAGGGATCTACAACCCATCGTGGACAACAATCCCTCACTTTCACAGGCCTTGGGAGGCAGACCAGTCCTGGCTTACAGACAACCTGCCAACCTCAAGCATATTCTCACCAGCAACAGCACACTGAGCCATAATAACTCTAACTCAGGAACCAATCCATGCAACAAACCTCGATGCCAACTCTGCCCACACATCTACACCAGCAACACCATCACAGGACCAAACCAGATCAGCCACACCATTACTGGTTCATTCACCTGCACATCTACCAATGTAATATATGCCATCATGTGCCAGCAATGTCCCTCTGCTATGTACATCGGCCAAACTGGACAGTCCCTATGAAAAAGGATAAATGGACACAAATCAGATATCAGGAATGGCAATATACAAAAACCTGTAGGAGGGCACTTCAACCTCGCTGGACACACTATAGAAGATTTAAAGGTCAGCATTTTACAGCAAAAAAACTTCAAGTCCAGACTACAAAGAGAGACTGCAGAGCTGCAATTCATTTGCAAATTTGATACTATCAATCAAGGATTGAACAAAGATTACGAGTGGCTAGCTAACTACAAAAGCAGCTTCTCTTCTCTCGCTGTTCACACCTCCAATTCAGCTGCTAGAGGAACATCTCACCCTCCCTGATTAGAGATAACAAGCTGGTTCAGCCTCATTGGACTAACCCTGTTATCTCCCATCTGGTTCTTGCCTACCTATTTATACCTGCCCCTGGATACTTCCACTGCATGCATCCGACAAAGTGGGTACTAGCCCACGAAAGCTTATGCTCTAAAACTTTAGTTAGTCTTTAAGGTGCCACAGGACTCTTTGTCACTTCTGCAATTCCAGACTAACATGGCTACCCCTCTGATTCTTGACAACAGGCAGTCAAGTGCATTATGAGGTTTTCTTTTGTTTGTTTACTTGTTTGCCTTTTCCCTTATCCTGAAGGATCAGGACGAGGTACTGCTAAAGGCAGAATACTGGTTTTGATGCATTGCAAGTTCAATCAAGTATAGCAAAAATCTGTGTTTTGTATCTCCTTGTATTCTTACTTCTAGAGACAGGAGAATAATTGGCAACAAATAATTTACTCCAATTTCACTGCTTTTCAATTTACAAATTAATTCAAGAGCCCAGATACTGTGGTGATGTGAGATCCTTGATAATTGCTCCCAACACCTATAATGCCAGACACCACTTATAGTCCATATATATATATATATATAGTATATCTTTACTATATCTATTCCTTATTGGTTTGAGATATCGATCCAAGGGGTACTTTTTATATCGAGTGATCATCTCTGCCACCATAACCCATTGAAGCTCCTTTGACTAGAAGAGGCTTTGGAGAAAGCCCTACAAGAGGTACAAGGGCTCAGATAATATACAAAGTAGACAAACCAAGGCAGAAGGTTAGATGAAGATTTTAGACTTTAACAGTCCCATCGCCAACAGTTTCCAGCACAGAAAAGTGGAGGAGTGAGTCCTTTATCTACTCTATCAGTAGTTTTGTTTGCAGACCTGCAAGATGCAGAGGAAGTAATTTTCCCTTTGACCATGACATATGGATGAATTTGGACTGATGTTTACGGTAGCAGTATCACCAAAATCATAAGTTAGTGAGTCAAAAGTAAAGATGTCAGCACGAATGAACCAGAAGCAGTAGCAGCAGATGACTCAAGCCTCTGGGGCTCAGAGGGTGTTAGTACCACCTATCATTGTCAGTGCAAAATGAATACCAGGAGTATACAGCAAAGGTTGTCATTAGAATACTTGCTCTTTAAAGGCATTTCTTATAACTTCTACTGGAGCTTTGTTTAAAGTTCAGGTTCAGTTCAGTCAGGTTCATGTAAGCAGATAGCTTACTTAGATTTCATACCATCACTAACACCTTTCATTGTATTGGCAGCCAGGGAAAAAGAGAGAATTCATTTTTAGGGAAGATCTGTGTACCCAAATACCATGGAGACAGGTACAGTTGAGAAACCTACAGTAAGACATATCTGTGAGTACCAGAAAACTACTTGAGTTTGAATATGTTGCATTTTTCAAGGGGATGTGTCCTTTGAAATGGGAAAAAGGGTTCCGGGCGTAGTACAGAGGCACCAGACCTTGTAAATCCTCTGTGGCTGCCCTGACTCAGACTTTTTTCCAGGGTCTGGCACTTGCTTCTTGAGTGCAGTAGTAGTGAATAAATATGAGAAGTTATAACACATATCACATTATACAATAACTGATTCATTCCACTTATGCATTTATTTCCCATTATGTAATCTTAACTGCTCAATTCCACATTGTATTAGTCAGTCTGTTCTCTATACAAAATATTCCATGGTCCAGTTGCAACCTGCCTTCTTTGGGTGAAGACTTTTTAAATGTCTGACTGTGTACTAGTATCGCATAAAACTATACCTAATGTGAACAGGTGCAGTACATGCTTCCCTACACAGGTCTGCCAGTGGAACTCAGTTCTCATATACAACATATAGGCTGTTTTAAGTGTGTGCCTTGTTAGGCCTCTTTAAGCAGAGATTACTAACAATACCAATTTGTGTAGGGGTTTTGTGGGTTTTTCTGCAATAAACCTCTCACCTATGTCTGAGCTATTGAAGTCCACCAATCATGGTTTAAAGACTTCTGTAGCCTAAGAGGGGAATATACCCTCCTTCTGTACCACTTATTTACCTATTGGCACAGCCAATCTACTCAGGTCTGGATTTGAGCCTTAATGCAAGAAAGGTCACTCACTAAGTCCAATAAATGACACTACATGTAAATTCCTCCTTGTTCACTGGACCTTTGTGATGTACAGTGAAATTCCACAATGCACTGTCCCTGCATTCCAGGGAAGATATAAAATGATATTTAGTTGAGTAGCAAAAAAAATAAAACCCACACAAATCACCACACACGCTGCACTGTACATCCATGTCCAAGCCTATGGACTTCCGTTTTGTTGCATGCACAGATTTGTGTTCTAGTGTCCAATGGCACATGCATCATGAAAAAGGATTTCTTCCTAAAAAAGCAGATCTTATTCAAAATGAGCATTTCCATGACATCTGTTCATTACTTTGCTAAGGTCAGTTGTTTTGCCACATTCCCATGACAGTAACAAATTGAAGGCAAGAAAAAAAGAGTGGCCACATTTGAAAATACCAATGAGGCATTATAGACACTTATCTCCTCCATCACCTGTTTTATATTTAGAAAAAATTCTTAAGAAAACGGATGAAAGAGTAAGGGACAAAAACAACAAATACTCTTACTATATTCAAATTGTATTCTCATGTGCATTTCCTTATGAAAGACCCTACATTAAAACAACAGCCTGTGACACAGTTCATGGGATTGTTAGAAGTAAGAGCCCGTATTTGCAACTTTTCATGAAATATCTATATGACAAGCATTCCCCCTAGTGCAATTAAAATGACTCCAGTTTGTTTAAATAGCCACTGGCTGTAGAAAAATATCCATTTTAGGGCCCAATCCTGCAGTACCCATGCAAAACTGCACTGTTGACTCCTTCCTGAGGTCACACAGAGCTGACTATGTTGGTTATGTACCTGCTGGGGAACACTTCTATGCTTGCACCAGCATAATCACAAAGCAAATGCAGCACAAGAGTTAATTTGTCCTATCAGTCCTGTGCCAGCAAAGCTCCCATTGGTTTCAGTGGGAGTAGGATTGTGGCTGTAATCAAGTTCTTTAGAGGGAGGAGAAATTTAGACTATTCTATTTATGGTCCTACCTTTGGTGAGACCATCCTACAAGCATTGCAGAGTACCTTTCACTCCCATTGACTTCAAGAAGAGCTGCAGGTGTTCCGCAGGTCACTAATAACAGGCAGACATAAGCAAATCCCCTCTGAGGATCTCAAAGCGCATCACTAAGTATAATTAGCTAAGCCTCTCAACACCTTTGCGATAAAAATACTTTCCTATCCCCCATTTTACAAATGAGTAATCCACAGTACAGGAAGATTATATAATGCCCCAAAACAGACATTAAGGCAGGGGCAGAAAGAGGAAAAGTCAAGAATCTACCTCCCAGCTCCATGCTCTTCATTTTGAGAAGTCTTACAAGCCAAGCTTCTCATACTGATTATTTGAGCATCTAACATTGAAGCATTCAGATTGGCTTTGTGTGTCATGCCATATTCTCTTCTCCTTCCCCTCCGACTTGTGTCACCTCCATTTTGAGGGACAAGATGCCTATGTTTTTATTTTCAGTACAAAATTTGTATACTTTCTGGCAATGTTCCCTCTAATTTTTGACAGGCCGTGTGCACAAAAAAATTCTGTGCAAATTTTTGTGCGCGCGGTGTTTTGCCGTGTGTGTGGGGTTTAGGATCTGTGGAACTCATGCACACAGCTTAGAGGGAACAGTGCTTTCTAGACCTCAAGAATATACCCATTAGAAGCAGCAACATCCATTTATACCTTCTGTCCTAAGTTAATGTTTGGCTGGAGGCTAGAATCTGGGAATTTCATACTGGTACAGCCTTTATTTTGGAGACACCATTAATTTGAAGTCTAATTAACTTCCCTAATACTTTAAGGTATGACACTTGCCTCTGAGTATGGCTTTACCATCACATTTTCTTATTTTTAGAAATGTTCTCCCCACTGTTACCCACAGAAACAGCAGGAAAAACTGACTCACTGGAGAACGATTAAACTGACTACACAGAAAACATGAACTGATTTTTCTTCTCCTAATCTCTTCTAGGCATACTTGTAAGAATAGACTCTAAATATTCCAGACAGAAGTAGGATTACCAGGTTGATGAGGTCCCTTAAAAAAAAAAAAAAAAGAAAGAAAGTCAGTTGGGGAAAAAGAAAAAAAATAATTCTAATCTTTTATGCTTGACAATCTCTTTCATTTTGTACTCAGTGATATACAGCATAATGCTGTGCATATTTTTTTAAATGAATGGCTGGGTCAGCCAAATGGTAAATACTTATATCTCAGTTATTTAATAACACTAGTAATTCCCAAAAGCAGTGCCCTGAAATTGCTGTTACGGTATTTTTTCCAAACACCTGGAAATATGAAAATGGGATTAAATAGATTGTATGCAGATAAAAACCCACGTAAATTTGCATATCTAATAACTCTCTAGGTAGGCAAGATAGCTAAAGGAGCAGGATACTTGGCAATCCACCTGTAATTCTATCCCCTTTTAGAAATGGCATATTCCTCCTTGCAAATTCTAACATGGGGAACATAGATGCTGCAGTCCACAGAAAGCTCCCATGCCCTGTTCCTTATCTTGTTGCACTAAAAAGATGGCTGACCTACCTATCTAGTGCTGCCCTAGTGCCTCCAGGGCCTTTGGTTTGTAATCATTGATTCTATCAGCTGGTTACAACTCGGCTTCTGCCCCCCCTCCAGCTTGTAATGGGGTTACTAGGCCAGAAAAGCTAGCAGGGGACATGCTGTATGTAAAGCCGGTTTCCTAGAGAACTCAGACCGCAGATTCTCCAGAGAAAAAGAGAGAGAAAGAATGAGAAGACAGGATAGTGCAACAAAAAATCCCTACCGTGGACAGCTCCTCCAGCTGTACTTCTCTTTGCAAAGTGCAAAACAATATTACATTAGCAGGTGAAAACCATGACATGATTAATATTTAAAGGAGTAATACAAGCACAGTACTTGCTCTCACGTGGGGGTGGAGTTGTTATATTATTCCTCACCTTTCAGAACTGGGTCACCTGGTTTCTCTTTACTGTCTCAATTAACTAATTGTGCTAAGCAGGGTTGCCCATTTGTAGCCAGGAGTGACCAAGCCAGGATCCAGTTCCAGTACGGAGCAAAGAGGACAGGGGAGAACAGGAGTTTGGAGACCTGGGATAAGGGAATAACGGAGAAGTAGAGGATTGGGTGGGGGGAATGAGGAATAGAGTAGGGAGAAGAAACAAAATGGGTGGGGAAAATCAGGGAAAGGAGAAAGTTAAAGAGGAGCAAGAATGAGTGATGGGGAGGGAAAAAGGAAAGTGAGAAGGAGGAGAGAGTGTGGGAGGACAAATAAGAGGGTGGGGAAGAAAGCGCAGGAAGAAAGGCTGATAGAATGTATCCTTGAAATTCCAAAAGTCAGTCTTTTAAACCTGATCCCAATTAAAATGAACAGAGAAGACTTCAAAGGGCTTTGGATCAGGCCCTATTAGAGTTGCACTAATACGTATATAACTATATAACTTAATTTTTTTAAAAAGGGGTGTGGGAAGTTTGCCTTGCAACCAAAAAGATGCATTGGAAACAAAGTTATTAGATAAAACCCAACACTATCCAGAGAGTTAAATGAACACATTATACTTCAAAGTATTTGACTTCTATCTAAAGCAGTGACAAACATATCCTGTCTATTGAAATATGTTTTCTTTTTTCATTTTAGAAAATATAATTTGTCATGGTTCACAATTTCCTGTTCATTTATCATTAGGATTTGTTGCTCGAAAGCACTCAACATAGCAAGGCAAATAAAAAGGAAATTTCTTGAGAATTATATTATGCTAAGTAAATGCTGATACTGATGTTTTGTTATCAATGCCCTCTAAATCCCAACAAATAAATCCCTCAGTGAACAAGAATTAACTTCTGCAGGAAAAAATCACCTAGGAAAGCCAAATTGCTGAATATTTTGGATTGAATGGGTTTGAAATTAAGTTTGTTTGGTTTTTTACTTTTCAAAATTTGACATACTTTGTTCTCAAATTTGAATCCTGAGTGAAAATATCAGTGTGAGGAGAAAACACACACACACACACACACACACACACACAAGAAAATGTCTTTTCAGTTAAATGCAAGGATACCTCTGAAAATTAGGGAAGGCTGAAATCTATTTGCCCATAGAAAAGGAAATAGATTTTCGACTTTATCTAGGATCAAATAGCCTGCACATGGATTTGGGATTTAAAATACGTAAAGCACTGGGTTTTGCTAAAAATGATCTTTCATAAAAAGAACCAGTTGACTGCTCTGGATTTTAATAGCATTTAATTCTTTGTTTTTGGAAAAAAAAATCCTATTTGAAATCGGTTTAATATTTAGCTCAGTGCCAGTTTTCACAAAGGAATTCAATAAGGGCTCTATTCATCTGTAATGATCCATAGCCTTGAGCAATGCACAGGGTCATGGCTCCTCACTTTGTAGTAAGTCAACAGCTGACTTATTCATTAAAAAGAGCTGCCTGCTTTGGAAGTCATTTTCTTCTTTTACCTTTATCCAGGCCTAGCAAAAACCCTTCCTCCCTTTGTGGATCTTAGCACCTAATTCATGAATCCCCACCTGAGAGTGGAGGAACTGGTGTGGTTGCCAGATGTTATTGGGCTACACAGCTTGGCTTCCAAATGAACTCAGGTGTTTCTTTGTTAATGCCTGACTTCCTCCTTTGCTGGTGCTCTATGGGTGTGATAAAGTTGTAGAATGGGAGGGGATTATCTCTCACTTCCCTATGAACAAAGAACCCATAACTTCCCACCAGCTTTTATATGTTTTGTCTGATCTCTTACCCTTAAATTCCACTGAGATAAAAGAGCTCAGTATCTCACAGGATCGAGTCAGCTTCTTTGCAGCTGATCTTGGTGCTCATCAGGTTGCCAAGGTGAGCTGACTTCTGAACAGGTAAATAGTATTCAGTGGTACCCTCTATCAGTAAATGAAATAAGTGAGCATACCAGGCCTGACCCCAGTCCCACTGAAAACAATAGAACATTCCTATTAACTGAAAGGTACACTAATTTGAAAAAAAAAATAAAATCCACATTCCTTCTTGTGACTGTTGTACCTATAAAGATGACTAGTAAGATTCCCGTAACTGGGGAAAAAAGTATTTTGTAAAACAATATTTCTCTTTTATTTCCAGTTTGTGGCAATTCTTCAACAAAAAAACTTCAAAAACAAACTTCAATGAGAAACTGCAGAACTGTAATTAATTTGCAAACTGGACACCATCAAATCAGGCCTGAATAAAGGTTGATGGATCACTACAAAAAGTAATTTTCCCTCTGCTGATACTCACACCTTCTTGTCAACTGTTGAGAATAGGCTGCTTACATCTTAATTGAATTGGCCTCATTAGCACCGACCCCCCACTTGGTAAGGCAACTCCCATCTTTTCATGTGCTGCATAAATATGAAACACACACACATTGTATGTATGTATGTTTGTATATATAGCACAAAAATTGATTACTGTATTTTTCACTCCATGCATCTGATGCAGTGGGTTTTAGCCCACGAACGTTTATGCCCAAATAAATTTGTTAGGCTCTAAGATGCCACAAGGGCTCCTCACTGTTTTTGCTGATATAGACTAGCACAGCTACCATTCTGGAACTTTGTGCATTTGGCAGCTCTTTGTATCCAGTCAGTTGCATTGAGGGGGCATGGAATGCTACTGGGTACATTAGATGGTCCCTCTGCCCAGCGTACAATTGAGTATCTTTGATGTTCAGTCTAATTTCCACTGAAATCAGAGGAGTTTTTACTCTCTAGTGGAAACTGGATCAGGCCCTAGATTCTTATCATGCCTTGTCTGGATCTACCAGATATAGGGATGGCAGAAAGGGCTGCCATGACCCATCCTGCCTGCACACAAGTCAGAGATGAATTTTGCTCTGAGATGTCAAAATAATTTTGACCCTCCCTAACAGGTTGAGAAGTGGTGAGTCAGTTTAAATTAATGTGGCTCCCCATTTCCTTTAAATCATAAGACCACAGTGACTTTGGGAAAACTGATTTACTCGGAGTTCCTGGGGCATTAAAATACCTAAGCTGCTAAACTTTAGCTATGGAACAAATTATGCATAGATTTCAAGCTAGTCTGAACTAGTAAATCATTGAGGAATTTGTGGATAAAACACTAATCAAAAGGACTATAATCCATTCAGACAGCTATTTTGACCTTGGAAAAAAAGGGAATACATCAAGTCAGTTTATATTACTAAATTATTAAAACATTTATGAATTTATTTGCAGAATTATTAAAGCTGAATTACTTGAGTGCTGTTAAGAGGCTTGAATTTGCCTGGAAGAACTGTATAATTTTACATCTGTAGAGAATGTCTTCTGTCTCATCTGGGCTTTCAGAGAGATTTTCCTCAGCACAATATAGGTAAATCCTACATATTTATTTATATTATAGGCAGAAATAAAAATACAGCATGTTATCCTAAATAGCCTTCATCAACTGCAAATCAGCATCTATGCACCTGTGCATATATACTGTGATTTTCAATTATTTTATACATTAAATTGCATATATAATACACATACACACACTGTAGACATCGGATACTGCAATCATTTCAACAGCACCATATTTGGCAACTTTAATTTTAAGACATCTTATGTTTGTCATTAGAAGGAAGGGGGATAACTAGATATTTAGCCCTGTGGGGGGTATTTGCATTATGTTAACACATAATTTAATTATTCTCATGTCAATGTATGTAGAATTAAGTTTCTCAAATTAAATTGGTAATGATCTAATTTTTTCCAGAGAAAAATTAGACCAGGGTACAGGTCTTCAGTCCCTGCACTCAGTCAAAAAGGCCCGAAACAAAACAAAACATTACCACTCAGCTCAATGTGCAGTGCATTGTGGAATTTTGAATGTCAAAGCACAAGATGAAGTGGTGGTGAGCAGGTCAGTGAGTTTCTGGAAGTAAAGCTTAAGGCCCCTATTCTGATGTTGCTCGTAGCCCCTGTATACTAGCTCGGTGAAAAGGGGCCATAATGCTGGAAGGTCACCCCACCGGGGAAAGCTGCTAGTGTAGGGAGATTATATGGGCAGCAGAACAGTCTTCCTCCAGCCCCTCATATTCCCACTGTGTAAATGAATAAGGGGCGCTCCAACTATTCTGGATTGCTGGATGGCTCCACAGGGTATTGATGCAGACAACATAATTTGAGTGAGACCTGGCGATACTCCAGGGTATGCTGGGAAACACTGATCTCTCCAGCTGCTCCCAGAATCCAGGAGGCACAGAAGTGGCATTTACCACCTTTTGCCTTGTCCCTACTTGGACGTTACCAAGTTCAAAAACGCTGCAGCCCAAAGGGAGGCTAAAAGGAAAACATAGAATCATAGAATTGTAGGACTGGAAGGGACCCCTGAGAAATCTGTAGTCCAGCCCCCTGCACTTAAGGCAGGACTAAGTAGTATCTAGAGTCTAGACCAGCACTGACCAGTGACTGGAGGTTTTTTAGGACTAAGTTAGACAATAGCAGATTTCACAACCTCCCTGGGCAATTTGATCCAGTGCTAAATCTTCCCAATGTTCAGCCTTAACCCCCCTTGCTACAATTTAAGCCCACTGCTTCTTGTCCTATCCTCTGAGGTTAAGAGCAATAATTCTTCTCCCTCCTTCTTGTGACAACTTCTTATGTCCCCACTCAGTCTTCTCTTCTCCAGACTACACAAACCCACTTTCCCCCACTGTCCTCATAGGTCATGTTTTCTAGACCTGTAATCATTTTTGTTGCTCTCTTCTGGACTTTCTCCAATTTTTCCACATCTTTCCTTGAAATGTGGTACCCAGAACTGAACACAATACTCCAGTTAAGGCTATATCAGTGCTGAGTAGAGTGGAAGAATTATTTATTGTGTCTTGCTTCCAACACTCCTGCGAATGCATCCCAGAAAGATGTTCATTTTTTGCAAGTGTTGCACAGTGGATCAAAAGCTCAATATGAGTCAACAGTGACCTCCAGATCTCTTTCCACAGTCCTCTTTCCTAGTCATTTACTCTTGTGTATATGTGCAATTGTTCCTTCCTCAGAAGAGCACTTTGCATATGTCCTTATTGAATTTAATCCCATTTACTTCAGACCATTTCTCCAGTTTGTCAAGATCATTTTGAATTTTAATTCTAATCTCCAAAGCACATGCAACCGGGGAGTGACTGAAAACTATTTCCCTGCACTCCTCCCCCTCTGCTCTTGGGCTCTATACAGGCCCCTCCTGTTTCTACCCAGATGAGCCTCATCTAATCAATCCCTGCTCACTGGCTCCTTCTCCAGGTGCAGCCTGGGGAGTTAATTGGCCTGTCTAGCCACTTACCCCTTTCAGATTTTGTGTGGGGTGCCCATTCCATCACATATGCCTTACACAGAGCTAGGTTCACAGGCACAATATAGCAGGAACAGGCATTTTAATTGCATTACAAAATAAGAACTTGTGCTATACTATGTATTTTCTGCAGTCCTTACTCAGGGAAGGCTCTCATTAATATCAATGGGAGTTAGCCTGAGAAAGGCTGCAAGGTTTGACCAATAAACATTATCCTAAAATAACACACTTCACCATGGAAACAATTGCTCATGGTAACTCAGCTCCTTTCAATATATTGGCAGAAATTGCACAAGATCTTTCAGTGAGTCATTGTTGCATATAGAGTTTAAGGGCTCAATTATGCACCCAGTTACAGTGGTGTAACATCACTTGGTTGCAAGTCAACGCAGGATTGAGCCCTTAATGGCAAGTTGAACTGAAAAAGAGAGGGTTTTCAGGAATATATTATATCAATAACATATCCCGTGCAAGGAACTGTTGTGCTTTATAGAAAGAATCTCCGGAACCCGAAGAATTTGTGTCTATTCCCTCCATTGTCGCTCACCAGGTCTTCACGCAGAGCTTTCAGATTTCTCTATGCATGTGTGCACATTTGCTGTCTACAGTCCAAAGTTTTGCTGCTAAATATTGATGTTGATTTCTGTCTTTTTATTTCACAAACTTTCATTCTAGCTCTGTCTATTAAGAACTTCTGCTCTCACTAGCTAGGGTGACCTCATATGCAGCACATTGCCACTGTTGAAATATTTCGCTGTGTGTAACCATTCCAGATTGGTCAAAATAAACATGGCTATGCCAGAGGTCATCTTCTCTTCTATGTGAAGAGGTATCCTGGTCTCACTAAGCACGCTTTGTGAGCTAGCTTCTTTTGATGTTTAAAAATGATTCCTCCTATCACATCCATCTGGGAACCATTGCCTAGACACTTCTAGTGCTCCCCAAGTCCTACAAAGTGTATCCACCAAGATAGCCAGTTGTCTTCTCTAAAAGTCTCTGACACATGGGATGCGCTAAGATATTTGGCCCACTACTGCTACCATTTCCACCTGCAAAAATAGCCTAAAATACTAGTCTCTTGTCCTCGTGTACTACATTGTGAACAAGTCAGAATAGGAATGAGAGGCTGCTAGGCAGCACTCTAACACCACAATCTACAGGCCATTACCCAGTGATCCCACTGAGGGTTACCAAAAGAAACTATACCATCTGCTCAAGAAACTCCCTGAAAAAGCACAGGAACAAATCTGCACAGACATACCTGTAGAACAATGGCCAGGGGTATTCTATCTGCCACATAAGATCCATAAACCTGGAAATCCTGGACACCCCATCATCTCAGGTATTGGCACCTTGACAGCAGGATTGTCTGACTATGTAGGCTCTGTCTCAGGCCCTATGCTACCAGCACTCCCAGCTATCTTCGAGACACCACTGACTTCCTAAGGAAACTACAGACCATTGGTGATCTTCCAGAAAACACCATCCTGGCCACTATGGATGTAGAAGCCCTCTACACCAACATTCCACCCAAAGATGGACTACAAGCCATCAGGAAAAGTATCTCCGATAATGTCACAGCAAACCTGGTGGCTGAACTTCGTGACTTTGTCCTCATCCACAACTATTTCACATTTGGGGACAATGTATAGCTTTCAATCAGCAGCACTACTATGGGTACCCACATGGCCCCACAGTATGCCAACATTTTTATGGCTGACTTAGAATAACTCTTCCTCAGCTCTCATTCCCAATGGCCATACTCTATTTGCATACTATATTGATGACATCTTCATCATCTGGACCCATGGAAAAGAAGCCTTTAAGGAAGTCTACCAGGATTTCAACAATTTCCATCCCACCATCAGCCTCAGTCTGAACCAGTCCACACAAGAGATCCACTTCTTGGACACTAAAGTGCTAATAAGCCATGGTCACATACACACCACCCTATACTGGAAACCTGCTGATGACTATACTTACCTACATGCCTCCAGCTTTCATCCAGACTACATCACACAATCTATTCTCTACAGCCAACCTCTAAAATACAACCACATTTGCTCCAATCCCTCAGGCAGAGACAAACACCTACAAAATTTCTAGCAAGCGTTCTTACAACTACAGTACCAATCTGATGTAGTGAAGAAACAGATTGGCAGAGCCATAAAAGTACCCAAAAGTCACCTACTACAGGACAGGCCCGACAAAGAAAGTAACAGAATGCCACTAGCCATCACCTTCAGCCCCCAACTGAAACCTCTCCAGCAAATCATCAGAGCTCTACAGCCTGTCCTGAAGGATGATCCCTCACTCTCACAGACCTTGCGATAAAGCCTAGTCCTCACTTACAGACAGCCCCCAAACCTGAAGCAAATTCTCACCAGCAACCACACACTACACAACAAAAACACTAACCCAGGAACCTAGCATTGCAACAAAGCATGTAAATACCTTGTAATGCTGGCTGTAGAAGTGCCATGTAACTGCCTGTTCTCACTTTCTGGTGATATTGTAAATAAGAGGCAGGCAGAATTATCTCCTGTAAATGTAAACACATTTGTTTGTCTTAGCGATTGGCTGAACAAGAAGCAGGACTGCATGGACTTGTAGGCTCTAAAGTTTTACATTGTTTTGTTTTTGAGTGCAGTAATAAAAAAAATCTACATTTGTAAGTTCAACGTTCATGATAAAGAGATTGCACTACAGTACTTGTATTAGGTAAATTGAAAAATACTATTTCTTTTGTTTTTAAAGTGTAAACATTTGTAATAAAAATAAATATAAAATGAGCACTGTACACTTTATCTTCCATGTTGTAACTGAAATCAATACATTTGAAAATGTAGAAAACATCCCAAAATATTTAAATAAATGGTATTCTATTATTGTTTAACGATGCGATTAATCGTGTGGTTAATTTTTTTAATTGTGCGATTAGTCTTGATTAAGTTTTTAATTGTCTGACAGCCCTACAGAGTACCCATTGTGCTAGGGACAAGGTCATCTTCAACCCTTAAAGATTTTTGGAGAGCAAGTCTGGTGCCAGCAGCCACAGGAATTCACATGTTCCAACAATACATATAAAAGCTGCTGCAGCTGAAAAACTCTTTAAAAAGCAGTTTTAAAAAGTGGGATTTGGCGATTGAATTGACAAACTACTGCAAACCACCAAACTGGTGCCATGAAACCATTAATCTGGTATCAGGCCCTACCTCTCAGAACCGATTACTTTAATCAGTGGTCCTGGTGGCTTTTACTTTGAAATATTCTTTTCCTGATTCTTCTCCCTCTTACTGCAGTAATCATGAGTAACTCCAAAGAGGTCAATGGCCCCAATTCCCTTGTATGTAGAGTCTGCTTTGTGCTAATACACCTGGCACAAAGTGAACTGAGAACCATAGGGTTAGAATGGACCACAAGGATCATCTGGTCTAACCCCTGCCAAAGTGCAGTATTTGTTGTATCTAAGGCCGGGGTGGGCAAACTATGCAGACCATATGACTCAGCTCCAGCCAGGATGCTGGGTTGTGGGCTGCACCAGCAGCTCGGGCCAGTTCCAGCCAAGGTGCAGGGTTGGGGACACACCACATGGCTTCCAGAAGCTGCATGGTCCCGCTCCAGCTCCTATGTGTTCCAATGGGAGCTGCAGGGGTGGTGCCTGTGAAGTGGGCAGCATGCAGAGCCGCCTGGTTGTGCCTCCACATAGGAGCTGGAGAAAGGACATGTTACTGCTTCCAGGAGCCACTTGAGGTAAGCACCTCTGAGCCTCTCCCCACACCCCAACTCAGCCCCAGCCCTGATCCCCCTCCCGCTCTCCAAACTCCTCAATTCCAGCCTGGAGCACTCTTCTGCACCCCAAACTTCTCATCCCCAGCCCTACCCCAGAGCCTGCACCCCCAGCTGGAATCTGCACCCCTTCTCACCAGTGCTGATCCTCCTCCCACCTTCCGAACTCCTTGGTCCCAGCCCAGAGCACCTTTCTAACCCCAAACTCCTTATTCCCAGCCCCACCTCAGAGCCCACACCCCCTCTCACATCCTAATCCCAATTTTGTGAGCATTCATGGCCTGCCATATACTTTCTATTCCCCGATGTGGCCCTCAGGCCAAACACTTTGCCCATCCCTGGTCTAAGCCATCCAACACAGATGGAACTCCAGCCTCTTTTTGAAAACCTCCAGTGAAGGTGTTAGGATTTTCCTGGTGTTCCCTAGAAAGAGTTTTCTTGTATAAAAGTCCATTTTTGACCACAAACCGGGATCGACTGGTAGAGCTGAGAGGTGGTGGGTTGCTCCGTGCCGCCGTCCAAGCTTCCTGGAGGCTTTCGTTTGCTTCCTGTTCGGCCTGGAACTGTTCTCTTGTTGCCGAAGATATTAGTTCCTCACTGGGTTGTGGACTTGGGTTGGGTTTCTCGGGAAGTGATGGAGGTGATGGGGTTGTTTCCATTGGCGGTGGACCGCTTTCCGCTGGTGCACCTGGTTGTATTTTAGGCTCTGGCTGAGCCTCTTGGGTTAGTGTAGCTGCTGCTGTCAGTGCTGGCTTGAGGTTGCCCTCTGGTGTTGGATTGGTAGATGGGGTTGCAAGCACTGGACTCAGTGCTGGCAATGTTTTAGGTGTTGGTTGATTCACCAGTTCCGGTTCGGGGAATGGCTTGGGCTGTGTCTTTGGGACTGGATCCTCTATGGCTTTTTCAGTCGTTGGTAGGGAATCCAGCACCACCATTGTCGTTGGGGTCTCTGGTAACCCAGTTGGGCCCCTGGTGGAAGGCTCATGAACAGGGATAGGGGTGCAAGCTTGCTTAGCCTGGCTGCGGGTGACCATTCCCACCCTCTTGGCTAGCTTTACATGATTGGCAAAATCATCCCCCAGAAGCATGGGAATGGGATAATCATCGTAGACTGCAAAAGTCCACCTTCCTGACCAGCCCTTGTACTGGACAGGTAGATTGGCTGTAGGTAAGTCGAAAGAGTTTGACTTGAAGGGTTGAATTGTCACTTTAACCTCTGGGTTGATTAACTTGGGGTTCACTAAGGAGCTTCAGTGTCCCTCCACGCTGTAACCTTCTTTCCGCCCACTCTCACAGTTTCCCTTCTCTCTGAGGGTATTTGGGAGGTATCTGGGCCTGCGGACCTTGGGTGTGACTTCGGGGTAATGCACAGCATTCGGTTGGTGTTTTGGGGGCAGTTGACCTTAATATGCCCCAGCTCATTACATTTAAAACATTGCCCAGCTGACTGGTCATTGGGCCGAGGTTGGTTGCTGGCGATTGGTGGAGTGGAACGATGAGGTGTCTGGGGTTTTCCTTGGGATGTAGATGGAGTTTGGGGTTGCCCCCTCTGATAGGATGTGGTCCCAGGTTGTCCCTTCTGGGATCCACTCCCACTGCTAAGCGGTTTTTTCTTCTCTGCCACCTCCACCCATCTGGTTCCAATCTCCCCTGCCTCGATTATAGTTTTGGGTTTCCCATCTCGGATGTACCTTTTTATTTCCTCAGGAACACCCTCTAAGAACTGCTCCATTTGCATTAGGAAAGACAGCTCTTCATGAGAGTTAGCCTTTACTCCTGATATCCAGGCATCCCAATTTTTTACAGTGTGGTAGGCGTGTTGGGAAAAAGCCATGTCCGGGTTCCACTTTAGGGCTCTGAACCGCCAACAGGCATGCTCGGGCATTATCCCCATTCGGTTTTGGGCCTGTTTTTTAAAAAGTTCATAACTGTTTATGTTTGCCTGAGGCATTTCTGCCGCCACTTCTGCTAAGGGTTCACTGAGCTGTGGCCTCAGCTCCACCATATACTGGTCTTCAGGGAGGCTGTACCCAAAACAGGTCCTCTCAAAATTGGCTAAGAAGGCCTCTGTATCATCGCCTGCCTTGTAGGTGGGGAATTTCCTGTGATGGAAAGTGGTACCTGGAGAAGGGTTGTTAGGCGGGGCTGGTATATTCTGCACAGCCTGTGCCTTTTGTAACTCTAGTTCATGCTGTCTCTCTTTTTCCTTCATTTCCATATCCCTTCGGTGTGCAGCATCTGTGCACTTTTCCTCTAGTTCTTGCTCCAAGCGTTTTTCCCTCATCCTCTCCATCTCTTGGATATGTTCCCTTTGTCTCTCCTCAGCTTGGAATTTGGCTTATTCCAAATCCTTTTGGCCCTTACCACCTGTCATTTTAATCTTTCTGTGTTCTAACTTACTCACTGAAAATTAAACACAAATTTCATATATCACTTGGAAATTTTTAGCAGGGTTTTAATCCTACCAGCAGAGGGAGAAAGACCCCCTACACTGATTCTCAGAAAACTGAACTGACCAGTTCCTCCCCCCGCCCAGGGACCCTTGGGATGGTTGCCTAGCACTTAATGAGCCTATTAACTCTTAACTGCAAACCTGGGCTACTCTCTGCTATCCAGCAGGAGAAAACCCTCTCAAAAAAAAAACCAACCAAAAAACCTTCAGTTCCCTGCCCTCAGGCAACTGAAAAAGACAAAGCGTGGAGCTATCACAGCTTCAAGACCTGCGGAACAAGTTTTACCAGAGTGATTCCCTGTGGTGTTTAACTTAACACCGTTACCTGCTTTGTACTTGCTGAGGTCTCACCTTAGAGAAAACTGCTTCTGCAAAATTCTGTTTTTTAGATTCACAAAATTTCATCCCACCACTGCCAACCATGTCAGGATTGCCTCCCCACTCTGAACTCTAGGGTACAGATGTGGGGACCCGCATGAAAAAAGAAATAACCCCCCCACAAGCTTATTTTACCAGCTTGGGTTAAAATGTTTTTTCCCAGAACACAAATTTTTCTGTATTTGGACCTGGTACGCTGCCACCACCAAACCAGGTTTAGGGTAGTTTGGGACCCTTCTTTCCCTTTCCACTAACCCTCCAAACTTCTTTCTTTCCTGGGAAGCTTGAGAGAAAAAAACCCCAAACCTCGCCTGATCCTGCAAGACGTGCCCAATTCAAAACCAGGATCTTACACAATGAAAAACAAGCAGTCAGCTTTTTAAAAGAAAGATTTTAATAAAAGAAAAAAAGAAAGGAATAAATCCCTTATAACCATCAATAGAACAGCATCTACCATAATTAACAAAAGGATTCAGAAACCAAACCTCTCCCCCAAGGCAACTTTCTCCCACTGTTGAGATCTTTGCTGAAGCTTACAATATCAAGAAGCACCGAGCCAACACTCACCACTGAGAACCCTTCAAGTGATAAAAAGAAAGTAAACTTACTGACTACAGTACTTGACAGAATTTATAGTTACAGTGAAGACATAGCTGTGTTCATCCCATAGCCGAGGTGAACAGAGAGAGACCCAGAGAGAAACTGAAACTTAAAATCCTTTGTTTCCTGAGGAATTTTTTATTGGTTAGTTGTCCACCTCTAAGGTTACCTTTAGCTTAACCCCTTACAGGTAAACACTAATTTTAGGCTACTTTACACTTATAACAGAAGGAGATTCCACAACCTTCTGAGGCGGCTTATTCCATTGTCCTACTGTTCTTACAGTTAGGAAGTATTTCCTGAGACTTAATCTAAAACTGCTATGCTGTAGTTTGAACCCATTGCTTCTTGTCTTGCCCTGTGTGGCAAGAGAGAACAATTTTTCTCCACCTTTTTATGGCAGACTTTCAAGTATTTGAAGACTGCTATCATGACCCCTCCCCCTTAAATCTCATCTTTTCCAAACTAAGCAGCCAATTCCTCCAGCCTTTGCACATGTGGCTTGCATTCCATCTTTTTGATCATCTCCATTGCCCACTTTTGTATTCTTTCCAGGTTCTATACATCCTTTCTATACACTGGTGACCAAAACTGGTCATGGAACTACAGCTGATGCCTAGTCAGTGCCGAGTAGAGCGGTACTATCACCTCCTGTGACTTGCGTGCTATGCCTCCGTTAATGCAACCTAAAATTGCATTTGCTTTTTTTGTAACAGCCTCACACCGTTGACTCATGTTGAGGTTGTGATCTACCACAACTCCCAGATCCTTCTCAGCAGTGCTGCTGCCAAGCCAGTTTTCCCCCATTCTGCATTTGTACATTTGGTTTTTCTTCCCTAAGTGTAGCACCTTGGCTTTGTTTAATTTAATTTTGTTGTTTATAGTCCAATTCTCCAGTGTATCAAGATACATTTTAATTTTAGTTCTATTCTCCAAAGTGTTTGCAACCCTCTCCCTCAAGCTTTGTGTCGTCTGCAAATCTGATCAGTGGGCCCTCTATTCCTACAACCAGGTCATTAACAAAGATGTTAAACAACTGCAAACAAAGAATAACGATTAGTGAATGAAGTCAGACTGGAAGGAGATCTCCAGTAGGGTTCCACAGGGGTTCTGGGTCCAGTGTTATTTAATCAAGTATGCATCCACTTAATGGTAGTTCTACTGAGCCTGCATTTTTCCAGCTAACTTACAAAATGTCATGTGTGACTGTGTCAAAAGCCTTGCTAAAGTCCAGGTATATTAGGGACATTGCATTCCCCCTACCCACCAAACCAGTTACCTTTTCAAAGTGGCCCAAGCCACTTGAAAATTGTCCCACTGTAATGCTTCTGGAGAACTGCAACTTTGGAGCTTACTCTTGAAAAGCCAACTAGCTCTGCAGGTCCTTCTCAGCTCTCTCCTTCACCCTTGGGCAGACCTATTCAACTAGCACACAGACCCCAGCGCCAATGATGGGCATATCTGCCACCTGCTGGTTACCCACCATTGCAGCCTCCTATTTCCCCTACGCTGAGGGGTCAGGGGAACTACTGGACTCACCTTCACATCACTCTGGCCTTCCACACCAGGCTACCACACCTGGAATGTGAGAAGGGGGCTGCTGAAGCTATTTTTGTCCCTGCAATGGAGGAGGTGGGGAATCATTGCTACCCCCTAATGTCCCACTTGTGGGAGGGGTGGAGCCACAGTCACCTACTGCACCTGGCCATTCCCTTTCCAGAGCTTCCTACACACCTTCCCCTTCCCCTTGTGCTCCCCAGGACTCTCAGAGCCCACTTGCGCCTTAGCTGCTGCGCCTAACTCCTTCCACTGTACACCCTTCCTGCCCATCTTCCCCGTGCTCCCATCTCTGCTGCCCACCTGATTTCCCCCCTTCCTGAATACTCGAAACCAATCCGTCCAGGCGGGAAAGGGTTACGGTGGCTGGAGCACGCTCCCCTCCTCCCGTAGGATAACGGGGCCCCTGCAGTAGGGTTTTGACGTCAAGCCCACGAATATTGTACGACGCTTCAGGACTGTGAGTGCAGCGAGTCCTCCCCGGGCAGAGAACGCCAGGGCTCCGTGCTGGGGGTGGGAGCCATTGCCGCGGCTTTGGGGAGGGAAGGAAGGAGATCTCGGGCCGAGGGGAGGCGTTGGGCGTCCTGCGTGTGGCACACGGGATTGCTGCAACGCGGGAAGCTTCCCGCTGTGCTCTCCAGAGGCGCCTCTGGGGCATGTGACAGCCCCACACGGCACGGGAGCGGGAGGAGAGGACGCCTGCTTCGAAGCCCTCATCCCCGAAGAGCTGAGCCCAGCCCCTGAGCCAGCATGTCCGCAAAGGAGAGGCAGAAAGGCAAAGTGACCAAGGACAGCGTCACGCTCTTGCCCTGCTTTTATTTTGTGGAGGTGAGTGAAGACCCTGAGCGTGTCCCCCTTCGGCTTTAGCACAATGCGGGTCGTTAGAGGCGTTTTGGGGACAACTTTGTTCCCTGACAGCGTGTTTCTTTCACTGGGGTTAGTGCCCTCCTCGCTGCCTAGAGACAGCCCTGCAGAGACTGAGAGGATGGCAGTGGGTCTCATGCCTCTGGGAGTGTGTGGTGTCATGTCAGCAGGTGTCTGGGTTCTGCCTGGGTCTCATTCGTACGTGGCTGGGGATTTCAGCAGGGGTAAAATTAAGCTTTGCCTGTAATATATCTGCATGGAGTTCACGTCTGGTTCTGAAACGGGGTCTTCATCATGTGAGCTGTAATCCACGGTGGGGTGGGGGGAGGGATATTATTTACAGCTTGAAAGAGAGAGAGAGAGAGAGAGTTCATTTTGATCATGTTTCAGACCCATTTCATGTAAAATATGTCGGTGATGCTTTGCATAATAAAATCAGTACCAGAAATCCATCAGTATTCTGAAGAGCTGCTTTGAGATTAAAGTCTTCCTTGCAGAATCTAGGCTGCTCTTATGGGAATTATTTAGGAGAGAATCATTTTGCAAATGAACTGGCAGCTCAATGAAACTGTGTCACAGACATAGGATCATCTCAACAGGAAGACATGTTTCAGAGAGGGGTTTATAGGCAAACACGCATTGCATGTATTATCTCCATGAAAGAAAAGTCAGGTTATAGAAGGAATGTTAAAAATAAATATGGTTTAAAGTTGTTAAATAATCAGCATTGTGTTTTTATCAGTCCCGGGTAAGATGCCTGGATTGTCAGAGATAGCTAGGTAATGACCCACGCTTTGTATCTTGAACAAGTGAAAGAGTTTCTCAGTAGATTTCGTACTGAAAGATTGAAACATGTCATGGCTGCTCGGTTGGTGCCAGGTGAAGTTATATTTCCACAGACACTCACTGCTTCAGAACTGGTGCATTGCTTAGAGGATGTTAGCCTCTTTTGAAGTAAGTCCAAGAGCACACATGGTTTCAGCTTCAGGAAAGGAGTGTGTGATTTCTGTGTGGATTGTTACCCGAGCAATAAGTAAACACAGCTTGCTTCTGATGATTCCACTTACAGTAGGGCAGTTACTGAGTCACTTGGCCTCTGTGCCTTAGTTTCCCCATCCATAACACAAGGGTGGTACTTCTCTCATGGAGGTGTGCTGAAGATAATGCATGAAAAGAAAGCTGAAGGTTAAAAACAGGAGGTCTATGTAAGAGCTAAATATAATTTTAGCCTGAACAGCAATATTAAAAATCGTGCTTAAATATACTGGGAGATAGGAGGGGACAGTATGAAAGGGGCTTGTAAGTGATGGCAAACTGTCTCTCTTGCCCCTAAATTCCCTATTAGTTGCCTGGGACAAGGGAGATGAACCATATTAAAAATAATATTGGATGTGATACTTTTCAGAGAATGTTAGATATTAAAGTAATAGACATGCCTTATTATTGTGGAATAGGTCCACTTGGTGAAATGTATTCATTGATGGAAGGCTCCTTCTGGGCCACGTAATTCCTGTAGTATTCTTGTCAGAGGAAAGAGGTCATGGGTAGAGAAGCCATCCTATCCTCCTCACACTGGAGCAGAGGGCTCTTTGTTGTCTGAGGCCATCCCATCACTGGGAAGGGCTTAGGGAGCAGATAAGGGAAGGAGCCAGTTCTATACTGATGCAGATCTAGTAACCAGGGCCCCCTTTACACATGCACACAGGGAGAGTAGCAGCCACTCAGGGATTTGGAGAGGTTGCCCTGCAACTCTATGGTCTGCCCCCCCCATTGTGGTGGGATGATTTTTTCGAACAGTAGCACATAGCCCAAAAACAGTGGTCACATTTAAAATCAGTTTTGCCTGGGATAACATTACCTCAGGATTTAGTATAGACTCAAGGAGCTCAGTCGATTTAGCTTAACAAAGAGAAGGCTAAGAGATGACATGATCACAGTCTATAAATACTAACATGGGGAGTACAAATTTGACTATAGACTCTTCAAACTAGTAGATGAAGGTATAACACACTCCAATGGCTGGAACTGGAAGCTAGACACAAATTCAGAGTGGAAATAAGGTGTACATTTTTAATGGTGAGAGTAATTAACCATTTGAACAATTTATCAATTATTCGTCACTGGCAATTTTTAAAGCAGGATTGGATGTTTCTTCTAAAAGATCTGCTCTAGGAATTATTTTGTGAAAGTTCTTTGGTCTGTGTTATATAAAAGGTCAGAGAAGAAGATATTCACAATGGTCTCTTATGGCCTTGGAATCTGTTTGCAGTACTCCCTGTACTTTTTATAGTGAATACTGCAAATGACACTAAAGAGGCTGCAACTCTTATAACTAAGTCATTGGACTGGAACTCAGGAGATAAGGAGCCAGTTCCCAGCTCTACTGCACACTCTTTGTAAGACCTTGGGTAAATCACTTAATCTCTTTGAATTTCAGATCCTCGGCTGTGAAGCGGGGATACCTATTCCAGCCATTTTCTGTCTTTTCTATTTAGGCTGCAGTTCTCTGGGGCAAGGCATGTTTTTCATTATGGCTATGTACAACACCTTGCACAATGGGGCTCTGATCTCAGCTGGGGCTGCTAGGCACTACTACAATACAAATAATAATCTATCCACTGACCTAGAGAAAACTGTTACTGCTGATGGTTATCCAAGACAACAGACAAGTTTTTAAGTATGACTATTGTGCTTGGGCTTTGTGTAGGATTAGAAAATTTCACCCACTGTGCACAGACACTTTGCAAAATGCTGTCAGGTGACAAACTGCATTACTGCAAAATGTCACATGTCCTTAATAGTTAGGATTTCTTTGTTGTGGTTGTTTTAAAACTCTTCATTATTAAATTCCATTTTCTATTGATTCACCTCCAGTGGGCCAAAGCAGGACTCTGTCCCCTTCTTATGCACATTCGATTAGTGTCAGTGGAAGTTACATAAGCTTATAGAGAAGAGAGGAGATCCCATACTACTTTGCTTGTTTGTAGCAAAGGACAAGGCAAATAGATTCTATATGTATTTATGTGCACCAGCCTCATCAGTGGTGGGCTGCAGGAATATGCCCAGCTTGGGGAATGAGTTTAATAGTCACTGTAGAAAAGCAAGAGAATCTTGCATTCTGTATTATTGCAGTTGCAGAGGCAAAGTGGAGAGGTTTTTAGCATATCTGTGGTGTTATGCAGAAATAGTTTTTTTCTGTGTACCAGATGAAGTGGGCTTCAGTCCTCCGTTGTAAGGATAGTTGTCAGGATCCAGATCCTTACCAAGTAGAGAGGGGAACTAAAAATGAAAACCTTAGGATTCCAGGACAAGCTGTGAGGACCCTTCCACCTTGCCCACGTCTAGCATATGGGAGCACTGAGGACGTTCACATCTAGATTTGAATTTTATGGTTGGCCCCAATCCATATATTGTTCAAAACCAAAGCACATCTAGATTTGAATTTTATGGTTGGCCCCAATCTACATATTGTTCAAAACAGATATAATATTTAGGGAAATTTAGATCCAAATCTTTGCAACTGGGGCCCAACTCCAGTTCCCATAAAGGATTAGGGATGAGGCTATTGTCCTCCTCTTCTATTTCTCTCCTTTTCTCCTGCAGCCACGACAGGTATATTTGATGATACAAAAGGCCAAATTCTGCATTCAGTTACACTTGTGTTAAACAAGAATAAATCCAGTAGACTTAATTTACACCTGTAAAAAAGTGGACTGAGTCCAGAGTATCCAGTATTCAAATTAGAAAATTGTTATGGTTACCTCCCCACCTTTCCAACGCTTCCATTCAGTTTCTAGTGGTAAGACATACAGTTATGATTTACCCACATATACCTAACTCTAGTCTGACCCCTGAGAAAGTGTTCTTGGAACTTTACAGTACAGAATAATACCGAGATTAATGAAACAACCATCTGACAGCCCCTGAGGTGGCATTAGCAGGAGGAGGAAAATGGCTTAAACATTTTTGCACTGTGATTGGTTAAAGAAGAACATGAAACTGGCTCTCCTCCCATATAGATGTGTTTAAAGCAGGAACAGCTCTCTTGAAGTCAGTAGAGTTATTAATGTAAGGGATAAGAGAGGCAGGCTCTGTGAGGTTAACTGGCATTAGTAAACAATGGGGATGTTTTTTGCATGCCATAGGCAACATCATCATCCAAATAAGTGTAAACATGAATATAGGAGACCAGATTTAAGTAAACTAGCCACCTCAGAAATGTGCACAATTTGGGATCTTCCAAATTTATTTAATAGCAAAAATGTTTTAAAGGTTTTAATTCAGTAGGTGAATGATGAAAAATGGGCTTTTTCAATCTCTCCCCTCTGTACATCTGGCCTTTCGGTATATTTCCTTCCTATTCCATTCTGCCCTACTCTCCCTTCTCCCAGCCCATTCTTAGTTGCAAGTTCCAATCCACTGCTCCTTGTGGCTAAGCTAAGCAACAATTACTGTAGTTTCATTTTGTATTTTGAGAAAAAGACATGAGGCGCTTCTTTCTCACCTGTGCAATTAAATAATGAAATGTCAGTCAAAAATGCTGGAGGAGCAGGGCCATGGGAGAAGGCAGATCTATCACTAATAATATCAGCAAAATAATGGGAAACTGTAGACAGGCATTATTTCCCTGAACACTAGAGGAAAGGGAGGGGCCCAAAAAAGTATCCAGGGAACAGAAGAAAATGGAAAATCAAAATCACACAATATAGAAGGCTAGGATAATATATAAGCACTTTGTAATATATAAGCAGGGAAGGAAAAGATGACGTATGGTCACTGATGTAACCTAAACATGCATGGCACTTTATAGAGCAAATTAAAACAAACAGATTTTCTGCCTTCAAAGGGCTGGATCCTACAAACTCTCATTATGGGGAGCAGTACTTACTATCCTGAAGTCAAGTATTACTCAGAGGAATAGACACTATTATGTCCAGTAGTATCTGTTTGCAGAATTGGGCGCTAAAATGAGACGAAAAACAGGAAGAAGATGAGGAAGTGGTAGACAGAAGAAGAGGACAATGAATCCAATCCTCCAGATGCTTACTACTAGGCATAGTCAAGAATCAGAGGGGTAGCCGTGTTAGTCTGGAATTGCAGAAGTGACAAAGAGTCCTGTGGCACCTTAAAGACTAACTAAAATTTTAGAGCATAAGCTTTCGTGGGTAATACCCACTTCATCGGATGCATGCAGTGGACCTAGTATGCATACTAGGCATAGTGTTTATTACCGTGATGCCAACAAGACTACTCATGTTAGTAACCATAACTCATGATTATAAGGATTTGTAACATTGGACCAAATATGATTATATAGTAACTTGGCAAGCGAGGCTGCATTTCTATTGATAGTTTCAATAAAAAAAAAAATGGTGGGCCTGATTCTGATCTCATATACAGCAGTGTCAATCAGTAATAACTCAACAAAGTCACATTCAACATTACTATGGATTACTACATTCATACTACAGTACTTCAATTATTCAAGTACTACATTCAATACTACACTAATTCAACATTACTATGGATAGTAATTCCATGCTCTAATAAGAATATAACTTAGGGATCTATTATCGATCACCTGCCCAGGACAGTGATAGTGACTATGAAATGCTAAGGGAGATTAGAGAAGCTTTCAAAATAAAGATCACAATAATAGCGGGGAATTTCAATTATCCCCATATTCACTGGGTACATGTCACCTCAGGATGAAATGAAGACAAAATTTCTTGATTCTTTAAATGACTGCTTCTTGGAGTAGTGGAAACAGGAACCCACAAGAGTAGAGGCAATTCTCGATTTAGTCAGGAGAGGCAATTCTCGATCTAGTCCTGAGTGGAGCGCGGGATCAGGTCCAAGAGGTAACTATAACAGGACTGCTTGGAAATGGTGACCATAATATAATAACATTTAACATTCCTGTGGTGGGAAGAACACCTCAGCACCTCAGCAGCCCAACACTGTTGCATTTAATTTCAGAAACAGGAACTATGCAAAAATGAGGAGGTTAGTTAAGCACAAATTAAAAGGTACAGTGACTGGAGTGAAATCCTGACAAGCTGAATGAACGCTTTTCAAAGACACCATAATAGAGGCACAGCTTAAATGTATACCCCTAATTAAAAAACGCAGTAAAATAATTAAAAAAGAGCCTCCGTGGCTTAACAACCATGTCAAAGAAGCAGTGAGAAATAAAAAGGCATCTTTTAAAAAATGGAAGTCAAATCCTAGTGAAGTAAATAGAAAGGAGCATAAACACTTCCAAATTAAGTGTAAAAATGTAAAAAGAAAAGCCAAAAAGGAGTTTGAAGAACAGCTAGCCAAAAACTTAAAAGGTAATAACAACATGTTTTTTACGTACATCAGAAGCAGGAAGCCTGATAAACAAGCAGTGGGGCCCCTGGTCGATTGAGATACAAAAGGAGCACTTAAAGACGATAAAGTCATTGTGGAGAAACTAAATTAATTCTTTGCTTCAGTCTTCATGGCTGAAGACGAGATTAGGGAGATTCTGAAACCTGAGCTGTCCTTTGCATGAGACAAATCTGAAGAATTGTCACAAAGTGAAGTGTCATTAGAGGAGGTTTTGGAATTAATTGATAAACATTATAGTAACAAGTCACCGGGACCAGATGACATTAACCCAAGAGTTCTGAAAGAACTCAAATGTTAAATTGTGGAACTATTAACTATGGTTTTTAACATGTCCTTTATATCAGCTTCTGTACCCAGTATCTGGAAGATAGCTAATGTAATGCCAATATTTAAAAAAGGATCAAGGTGATCCCAGCAATTACAGATGGAGTAAGTCTAACATCAGTACTGGGCACATTAGTTGAAACTATAGTAAAGAATAAAATTGTCAGACACACAAGAACATAAAGGGCAAAAGTCAACATGGTTTCTGTAAAGGGAAATCATGTTTTACTAATCTATTAGAATTCTTTGGAGGGGTCGACAAACATGTGGGCAAGAGGGATCCAGTGGACATAGTATACTTAGATTTCCAGAAAGCTTTTGACAAGGTCCTTCACCAAAGGCTCTTGTGTAAATTAAGTTGTCATGGGATTGAGAACTGGTTAAAAGACAGGGAACAAAGGGTAGGAATAAATGGTAAGTTTTCAGAATGGAGAGGGGTAACTAGTGGTGTTCCCAAAGGGTCAGTCCTAGAACCAATCCTATTCAACTTATTCATAAATGATTTGGAGAAAAGGGTAAACAATGTGGTGGCAAAGTTTGCAGATGATACTAAACTGCTCAAGATAGTTAAGACCAAAGAAGACTGTGAAGAACTTCAAAAAGCTCTCAGAAAACTAAGTGATTGGGCAACAAAATGGCAAATGAAATTTAATGTGGATAAATGTAAAGTAATGCACATTGGGAAAAAAAAAACCCAATTATACATACAATATGATGGGGACTAATTTAGCTACAACTAATAAGGAAAGAGATCTTGGAGTCATCATGGATACTTCTCTGAGGACATCCATGCAGTGTGCAGTGGCAGTCCAAAAAACAAACAAGATGTTAGGAATTATTTTAAAAGGGATAGAGAATAGGATGGAGAATATTTTATTGCCCTTATATAAATCCATGGTATTCCCACACTTGAATACTGCGTACAGATGTGGTCTCCTCATCTCAAAAAAAGATATACTGGCATTAGAAAAGGTTCAGAGAAGGCCAGCTAAAATGATTAGGGGTTTGAAACGGGTCCCATATGAGGAGAGATTAAATAGACTAGAACTTTTCCGCTTGGAAAAGAGGAGACTAAGGGGGGATATCATAGAGGTATATAAAGTCATGAGTGGAGTGAAGAAAGTGAATAAGGAAAAGTTATTTACTTGTTCCCATAATATAAGAATTAGGGGGCCACCAAATTAAATGAATGGGCAGCAGGTTTAAAATAAATAAAAGAAAGTTCTTCGTCACACAGCACACAGTCAACCTGTGGAATTCCTTGCCTGATAAGATTGTGAAGACTAGAACTATAATAGGGTCTAAAAGAGAACTAGATACATTCAAGGAGGTTAAGTCCATTAATGGCTATTAGGCAGGATGGGTAAGGAATGGGGTCCCTACCCTCTGGTTGTCAGATGGTGGAGATAGATGGCAGGAGAGAGATCACTTGATCATTACCTGCTAGGTTCACTCCCTCTGGGCACCTGGCATTGGCCGCTGTCGGTAGACAGGATGCTGGGCTGGATGGACCTTTGGTCTGACCCAGTATGGCCATTCTTACGTTCTTAACATAAAAACAATGTGAAATCAGATCAGGCCCTATCTAGCTTAATTTATTAGAGCTACAAGACTACATTCTCCTCTCACTTACACCAATTTTACATTAGTGGTTTCAGTGGAGTTATTCGTGATTTACAGAGATGTAGATAAATGTAGAAGCAGGCACATGGCTTAGAAGCTGTAAAAGTGAAGAGAAGGAAATCTACAGAGATACAGAAAAGAATTAGAGCAGCAGGGATGGTGGATGTGGTGGCCTAGGCTGAAAAACTAGGGAAGCAGAAAACCCACAAAAAATTAATGAAACTTTATTAAACACAGCATAAAATATTTCATGACTTTTTGCAGTTTTACTATTCCTGAAATAGAATCTTGATGGATTAGTATGTATCTCATAAAAATGTTTAAAGCGTATTTAAACATTATTTTAAAATGACCCTATTATAATGACAGTAAGAGTTTTACACTTTGCAGAAGTACATATCACGTGATCTGGCTGGATTTAGTTTTACCTGCACATTGCTCCTCACCTGAAGTGCATATTAATCAGCACTTCCACACAAACTGATCTGTTATTTTTTTAATTATGTTTGTACTTTTCACAATTGTATAGAATATATGGTTAATCTGAGTCTTTTAAAAACTAAGGGAGAGAGGACTACTCATGGAAGTTCAGTTTGCATCTGTTTAAATAGAAGGGTATTTCCATAATGAAAGATCTACCAGCGTCAGGAAAATATCAAGAATTGAAACATTGGTCTAGTCTACACTGACAATGTTGAAGCGCTGCCGCAGCAGCACTTTAACATGGCTTGTGTAGTCGTGTCAGAGGACTGGGAGAGAGCTGAAGAAAACCACCTCCACGAAGGCGCAGCTCCCAGTGCTGGGGCACTGTCTACACTAGCGCTTTACAGCACTGACACTTGATGCACAGGGGGGGGTGTTTTTTCACACCCCTGAGCGAAAAAGTTGCAGCACTGTAGATAAGCCCATTCCTAGAAAGAGATCTGCCCTTTGCTTTGTTGATCTTACCTTGTTAGCATATTCAGAGTACATCAGTACATTCAAGGACAATAGCCAGAAGGTGAGTGCCTCACATTTTAAGTATGAATCTGGAAAACTTCCGGAGATATATACCTTCTGTTCCCCAGAGGATGAGGTGTCTACAGATGTAGCATAAACAAGTACATTTATTCATAGTGACAAGAATACTCTCTGTTTCAAGGAAAAATCTGTGGGTGATTTTTCTTCACTCATTAAGCCAAACATCAAAAAATATCTAGGGTGAAATCCTGGAGCCTGGGAGTTTTACCACAGACTTATATGAAGACAGAGTTTTACTCCTGGCCTTTTGTCAACAGGATTAGCATATACAAACCCAGAAGGCCTAATTTTCTCTCACTTACACATGTATTGAGTAACCCCAGTGTAGTCAATGGAATTACACCAATGTATAATGGGTATAAGGGATCGGAGAATCAGGCTCAGTAGATGAAATCCTGGCCCCTGTGAATTCAATGGGGTCAACATTTCACCCATTTTCAGGTATGCTGAAATGCGGAAGGCTAGATCCTGAACTCCTGTAAGTCAGCAAAGCTCCACAGACTTAAACACCAGCTGAAGAATTAGCCTATAAACTGTGTTACTGAAGAATTATTGGCAGAATATCCCATACACCGGTTACTTGTCTGTGGGTTTGCTGAGAAGTGAATGCAGCTCAGAGACATTATCCACAGAGTTAAGTTTTATTCCTTACCTTTTCATGTGATGTGTAAGGTGGTAATGGGGTTTCTTTTGGCAGCATTTTCCAAGCAGACAGTATGTGACCCAATCAATCACTGTTATAATGTGGATCAATTCTTTGAGAACTGATAATCCATCAATTTTTGTTGGCTACCAGACAGGCTAGAAAGCCAGTGGTAGGCGGTACCTTAGGAAACACAAAAGAGATCTATTATTGTAGCAGTCAGTTCTGTAAAAGTGATGGGTTTCCTCGGCTCCAGTTGAAATAAATGGGTGTTTAAGATGTTCAGTGTATCTCAGGACCAGACACTTAGTTCCCATTTATTTCTTTAACTTATACTGACAAGGATAGATTCGAAATGTCAGATGTAGACACACATCCCAGGTATCTCAAATATTCCACTTCTTAGTCATTTCTGGATTTTTTTAGGTTTGTAGACACTCATGACACACATCCGCATTAAAATTATGTGCTTAGGACTCTGCACGTTTTTTGTAGGCTTGACTTCCAGGATATGCATTGCCTATGGGAATTTAGTGCTTAGAATGAGAGTTTTACCTGTATTAGGAATTATAGGATCAGCTCCTCAATTTCAGGAAAGGACAATTGCTGTATGCTAATTAAAGGGTTCAGAAAGAGTCAAAAACTACACCAATGTGTTTTGGAAGCACAATGGAGGATTTTGCTCCCTAAATTTAAATCCAATGAAAAAGAATGTTTAATCTTAAAAATAAAATAAATAAAAAACCACCTGAAACACTGATGAGTTCCACACAATCATTTTGATGATTTGGTCCCATGAAGGGGAATTTCTACCTTCATTACAGTAAAGATCATATGTCTAGCCCTTTTACCTTGTGAAGATAGCAGTACCAGTTTACTATTCCTAAGCTAACCATGTGAGCAACTGTGAGGGGTGAAATGAACAATCATCTGGGCCAAGCAGTAGCAGAAGATTGGGTAGGGGCATCCTAGTGACCCACTCTCCTCACACACACAACTTTTTATGTGAAAGGTGTCAGTTCAGTCTGGTGTGTACCTAAGAGAAGCTCTAAGCCCCACTGAAATTTTTTGGCTGGCCCTACAGTGTGGTCATGGTGCACAGGAATCAGTTTTGTTTGGGGGAATTATATTCAAGACCTGGCCAAAACATGCTAAGGAGAGCTCTGCTTATTAATACTTCTGACACATTCTGAGGCCAGGACAAAGGTGTCTGCTGCTCAGTCAGGCCGCTGTCACCAAGGGTAGGGCCTGCTCTGGCAACTGCTACCCATGTATCATTCTTTATGCATCACCCCCTACACCACTAGAAGTGCATGGTGGATGCATTTGTAGACCTGTGTTTCATATCCTGCTAGCCTCTCCAACAGCTCATGAGAAGGAGGGGAGGTGGGTGCCCTGAACACATTTGGCAGTGTTGCTCTTGGGCACAGGCACGGACTCATGGGTGCTCCAGGGCTGGAACACCCATGGGGAAAAATTTGTGGGTGCTCAGCTCCCCACCACAGTTCACCTCCTCCCCTGAGCATGCCTTCCCTGCTTCCCACCCCCCAGCACTTGCCACTGCAAAACAGCTGTTTCGTGGTGGCAAGTGCTGAGATGGAGGGGGGAGGAGTGGGAACGCGGCATGTTTGGGGAAGAGGCGGGGCTGGGACAGGGATTTGGGGAAACGGTTAGAAGAGTGGCAGGGCAGAGGGAGAAGGCTGGGCGGGGGTGGAGTCAAGGCAGGGAGTGAGGAGGCGGGGGGGTGAGCAACTACCAGCGCCAGGAAAAGTTGGCACCTATGCTCTTGGGGCCCACCCCAATGACCCTCTTAAGCTGTGGAGTAGACAACAAAAAATATATAATTGTGTGCAGTCTCTTTAAAGAGAGATGGTTCCCCCTCAGAAACACATGATTTAAAATATTACTCACTTCCAAAAGAGGGGACCGTGTTATTTTAACTCTAGCCCAGATTTCCACATTGAAATTCCCAGGCTAAGCAGAAGCGTGGTAGATCCTATGACCCACTTCCTTCCTGTGCTCAGCAATAGTCCCTATGCCTCTGGAGGTCCTCGTTCAGGAAAACGCTTAAGCATGTGCTTAGCCTTAGTCCCTCTTCAGCAGAGCAGTCTCACTGAAGTCAATGAATTTAAGCACATACATTGCTAAATTTCATTGCTAAATCAGGGCCTTAGTAAAGAGAGTTGTTACACTGTATTCACAGGATATTTTAAAAAGTATACAACATATCTGCCTACACTATGTGTCAATAACGATGGGCATAAAACAATAACTAACAAATTAAACCCCACAAATATTGAGACACCAAATGTAAATACTGTACTAGAATCAACTCACACGCAGTCTACAATGTTTTCATTTACATCCTTTTTTTAAAAATGAATTTATGTTCATCTTAGGTTATGTAATGTTTTTTACATATATATTTCAGTATATTTAGAACAGAGGTGGGCAAACTATGGCCCACCGGACCCTCCTGCCCAGCCCCTGAGCTCCTGGCCTGGGAGGCTAGCCCCCAGCCCCCACCCCCATCAGCCTCACCTCACTGCACTGCCGGCGCAATGCTCTGGGCGGCGGGGCAGTGAGTTCTTGCTGGGCTCCAGAGCTGCAGCCTGCCTGCTGCTCTATGCTGCGTAGTGCATGGCTGGCTCCAGCTGAGTGGCACGGCTGCCTGTCCCGGCGCTCTAGATAGCGTGACTGTAGTGCCGCCAGCCACCAGTGCACCAGGCAGCGCAGTAAGGGGGCAGGGAGAAGCGGTGGTTGGACAGAAGGCAGGGGAGTTTGGGGTGGTGATCGAGGGTATGGATAGGGATTGGGGTGATCAGAGGGCAGGGAAGAGGGGGCAGTCAGGAAGGAAAGGGGGGGTTGGATGGGGTGGCGGGGAGCAGTAAGGGGCAGGTGTTCTGGGGTGGTCAGGGAGAAGGGGTGGTTGGATTGGGCAGGAGTCCTGTGGGGGAATCAGGAATGAGAGGAGGGGTTGGATGGGGTGGTGGGGGCAGTCAGGGTTAGGGGGTCCGGGGTGGTCAGGGGACAGAAGGGTGGGATCCCGAGGTAGGCTTACTGGGGCAGGAGTGCAGGAGGGCCATTAGGGGGCAAGAAGCGGGGGGTGGACGGACCACGTCCTGCTGTTTGTGGAGGTACAGCTCCCTTAACTGGCCTTCCATATAATTTCAGAACCTGATGTGGCCCTCAGACCAAAAAGTTTGCTCTCTCCTAATTTAGAAGTACAGTAAAAACCTAGGGTGAAATCATGGCTTCACTGAGGCTAATGGGAGTGTCGCCATTGAGTTCAATAGAGCCAAGATTTCAGCTCTAGTCTTTACAATAAAATCACATGGCACATCATTCATAAATGATGGGGGCAGGGAAACAGTGTGTTTCATTTTCATCCTAGGAAGAGGAATGAAAAAGGAATCAGACATGAAAGGTGCTACTCACTTTGCTTAATACATCACTGGAAGGCACTTGGACACCATGGTGATGGTCTCCGTATTGGAACTTGATAGGATGAAAGAGGATTGTCTTCCTCTAACTTCCTCCTCCTGTATTTCATAAATCATAAACTACAACCTAATTACAGCTAGGCATGTGGAGCACTGTGATCACTACTACTGATTGGCTCAGAATAGTGCACCTCCTACTATGTTTGTTACCCAGTCTACCCAAATCCACCCTGGCTTGCTTATCTGTCTCACCCATCTGTTATGTCTTGTCATTTAGATTTGTAAACTCACTGGGGCTGTGGCCATCTTTCTGTTTTTTGTTTGTACACCACCTAGCACAATTGGGTTCTGGTTCATGACACTCCTAGACACTGTGAGAATATAAATAACTAAATATTTACAGAGCCTACCACATAGTTGTGGCCTCTTGGTGATACAGCAATATATGGTAAATAAACGAATAAACAACATTGTCCTTTGGTCTAAGCAGTTAGTCAGTATTAAGGACCTTGCTGGATTGTTTCTGTTAGGACAAGAAACTGATTATACTAGTCAGATATTTCTTCGGCACATTTCTTCTTGTTTCTTTATATAGAATATACCCACAGTCCTGTTTGCCTGATCACAGTAGGAAAGAAAAGCAGGAGGCAGAGGAGGCAGTATCTTGCTCACAATTTCAAAGCCTGTCTTTTCAGCCTGTACTCTGCACAGAAGAAAGTTCTCTGTTGGCTTTCTCCTAGGGCAATGCTCACATGGTTTCTCTTGCTGTCTGCTCACTTTCCCATTCTTTTCACACACTCAGGGCAGGTTTCACTTAAAACTCAGCAGCAACGCAGCTGTAGCACTTCAGTGAAGCTGTTACTATGATGATGGTAGAGCTTCTCCCATCAGCATAGTTAATCCTCTTCCATGAAAGGTGGTGGCCATGTCAATGGGAGAAGCCCTCCTATCAAAATAGCGTTGTCTGCACCAGGGATCAAGTCAGTATAACTGCGTCACTCGGGGGGGGTGTGGATTTTTCACACCCTGGGCAATTTATTTATACCAATGTAAGTTTATAGCATAGACCTGGGCTCAGACAGCCAAAATCAAATTAATGCCCCAGCCCCTGCATTTGCAGTCAGCCTCCAGGCAAATATCCTCTGGCCACATGGCTCAGCTTTTACTCAGGCATTGCCTTCTTCTGTTGTTTCAGCTATCATGAAATGAAGAGGCTAACTGCTCCCTCATTTAGTCTTGATAGAAGGCAGCTAACACATCCATTAGTTTCATAGTCTATAGCTCTAAGACACACCTGCTGGCAGCTACACACATGCTCCAGCATAACAACAATAATATAAATATAAATAATACCAAATACTTTATGATCACGAAGAGAGTCATAGGATACAAATAACAGATGTAGAGTACAGCATGTTATGAAGAAGCACAAAGATTGCACAGATGTGTTATAGAAAGTACTATTGATACATAGAGGATCAGTTGTTCTGCTGGTGTCAGTGGAGCTACTACACTGAAGTCAATGGAGCTGCACCCCTTTACACCAGCTGAGCCCATATTTCATGCAGGTGAAGATCAGTGTGAAGTCTTTGCTAGGTGAGTTGTTGTAAAGATGTGAACCAGGGGGCTTCTCTTCACTACCTGCTGGATCGGGGGGCAGCAATCGATCCAATGGGGGTGTGTGCGATTTATCATGTCTAGTATAGATGCAATAAATCGACCACTGAATGCTCTTCCGTCGACTCCGGTACTCCACCAGAATGAGAAGCACAAGTGGAATTGATGGGAAAGCATCAGCTGTCGATTTACCACAGTGAAGACACCACGGTAAGTAGATCTAAATACGTCAATTTCAACTACACTGTTCAGGTAGCTGAAGTTGTGTATCTTAGATCAACCCCTCACAGTAGCATAGACAAGCCCAGAGTTGACCATCAAGGTGTTTAGTTTTTTAGGCAGAGTATTTATGATCTTGCGTTCCCTGAGCATCGGAAAAATACTGCCATACTGGGGGGATCACATTGCATTTTCTTTAGCAGAATAATAGGATTTTCCAACTGTGAATGTGTTATTTGTGTCTTTCTTTTGTTAAAGAAAACATACATTTTGAACCTAAAGTTCTTGACCGTGTCATTTTAAGATATGGTCAGTATTTGCTTGCTAATGATTCAGAATAAACATCACTTGCAGAGAAAACAAAACTTTGATTTGGAAAATCTCCAAGGGGAGGAAAACCTTGTTTTTTTTCCCTGAGGGCTGGACAGCATGGTTATGAATGCAGGTGTAGGGATTCTGCAGAGAACCCTAGGCCCAGCATTATAAGTGTGTTCAGTGCTCCACTCTAGCAGGATGGATTTGTGGCTGGCAGCATCAAGTCATAGATTCTGTGCTATTCCAGAATTGATCCTTCTGCAGGCTTCCTTCTCTTTAGTAACAAGGGTTTGTCACCATCACTCAGCATCAGTGATACTACAACAATACTAGTGGTAGTGGTAATGATAACATCTGAGGCAGCAGAAGGTAACTGATGATTGCTTCTGGGAGCATTCAGTCCTGTGTGCCTTTTCACTTGCAAATATTTTGGTTTAAGAATCACAGAAATGTTGGGCTGAAAGGGACCTCAAAGTGCAGCCCTCTGCACTGAGGCAGGATCAAGTAAAGCTAGATCATCCCTGACACATGTTTATTCACCTTGTTCTTAAAAACCTCCAGTAATGGGAATCCCACAACCTCCCCTGGAAGCCTATTTCAGAACTTAACCATGCTTCATAGTTAGAAAGCTTTTTCTTAATATCTAATCTAAATCTCCCCCACTGCAGATTAAATCCCTTACTATTTTTCCTATCTTCAGTGAACATGGAGAACAATTGATTAAACATACCCAATTTTTTTAACCCATTTCATAGATCAGGTTTTCTAAACCTTTTATCATTTTTGAACCTCTTTGGAATATTTACAATTTGTCCATCACTCTCCTAAAGTGCGGCACCCAGAAATAGACATGTTACTCCAGCTGAAGCATTACCAGTGTCAAGTAGAGCAGGACAATTAATTTCCATTTCTTACATATAACACTGCTGTTAATACACCACAGAATGATATTAGACTTTTGGCAACTGCATAACAGTATTAACTCATATTCAATTTGTGATCCACTATAACCCCAATGATTCTTTTCAGTAATATTACAAACTAGCTAATTATTCTCCATTTTGTAGTTGTGCATTTGATTTTTCCTTCCTAAGTGAAGTACTTTGCACGTCTTTATTTACTTTCACGTTACTGATTTCAGACCAATTCTCCAATTTGTCAAAGTCATTTTTAATTCTAATCCTGTCCTCCAAAGTGTTTGCAACCCCTCCTCTCCAAATATTATAAGCATATTCTCTAAGTCATTAATGAAAATATTGATTAGTACCAGACCCACGACTGACCCCTGTGGGACTCCGACTTTACTAGACATTCCCCCCTTCCCTCAGTTTGATAGCCAGAGCTGGCTCTAGGTTTTTTGCCTCCCCAAGCAAAACATTTTTTAGCCGCCCTCTACCCTCCCCCCACTTTTTTTTGGGCTTTTACACTTTTGCACTTTGCAATTTTTTTTTTACTGTTTAAGATTATTTTAAAAAATGAAAACAGAGAATTTGTAGTTAGTGAAATAAAACAATTTCCTATGAGTATACTCATTTAATTTTAACAAAATCACAATTACAATTTGGGTTCAACTATATACTGTAATGAAAAACATTAGTGTCTTCTGGTGTGCCCAGTTTCTCATAAATTAAAAGAATTTATGTTAACTGAATTTTTCTGGTTTTTATACTTGCGTAGTCTTTTAATATTTCTGTGAAATCTAAATTTTTTTTAATGGTACTTTCAACTGAAATTAGAGCAAGTCCTGACAAACAATTTTGAGACATGGTGGACCTCAAATAATTGTTTAGTAATTTCAAGTTTGAGAAACTGTGCTCACCAGAAGCCACTGATACTGGTAATGTTAAAAGAATATATAATGCTATAGCAGTGTTTGGAGTGAAAATATCATTTCTTGCTTAAATTCTAATACTTTTAGAGGAGAAGTTTTAGGACATATTATCTCAGATAAAGCTATTAATTCATCTTACAATTCTACTCCATCAATGTCAGCAGCGTTATTAGTACTGAATGCTAAATGTAGGTCTTGGCAGTGCTTCATGAAGTCTTCTTTGGAAAACTGATTTTTAATATTTCCAGTATTGTATAAAAATTCAAAAGTTTCACAATGACCAGGTGCTTCAAGTAAACTTCCCCTCCTCTTGAGCGATTTTGCTCAAAATCTAAAGAGTTCTTCCTCTTGTCATGCAAAACTTACGTTTCAAGTTTATACTTTAATGCTTTACTTTCATGACATAGCCGATTTTTGTTGTCGGATAGAATAAGTAAATAAATAAATGGTTTACTCACCTTTACCAAGGTTTGATTACTTTGAAAGTTGAGATGATTTAAAACAAGTTCAAACACAAGCTGAATATTCAATTCCATATGCTAAACCATGGGAACCGACACGATATGGAAATTGGCGTGAATGGCGCTGATAGGATGGTGCAGTACACATAAGTAATCATGATTCCTGATTTAATTAATCAATAACCATTAACGTTAACACATTTATGCACATTCACATTATGACAAAATATTTTTCACCTCGTGCTCCTATTGCACTACTGGAGATTTTTTTGATCTTCATGTTTGGGGGTTTTTTGTACATTGGTAAATTTTTCCAGAAAAAAAAGGATGTCTGATGCCGAAATGCTGCCCCTGGAAATGTGCCACCCCAAGCATATGCTTGCTTTGCTGGTGCCTAGAGCTTGTCCTGTTGACAGTATACCATTGATAACTACTCTTTGAGTATGGCAACAAAGGCATTTGCAGTGCAGAGTGGTGGTGCCTGGCTTTTCCCCTCCCATCCACTTGAAACTATGAATGTTTGAGTTTACAAAAATCTCTTGGAGGGGATTCCATCAGATCTGGGACCCCTTCCACAAGGTTTGAGTCTTGCTGACTAGTTAGAGCTCCTTTGCTTTGAACTATACCATGTAATAAAAGGACCATTTGGCCTTTATTCTTCTCCTGAAAGTATTTGTGTAGATGTTTATCTCTTGTTAAGCTTTTCGGGAAATGGCATGATAGGGCTAGGTCCTCTGCAATATAACACTGGTCTACAATTTTTTAGAAGTCGTCTGCTTCAGAGATAAAATGTGATATTTATTATGTATTTTGATGTGCTGAATTCAAATATGACAATTAAAACAACTGATTGGCTACTGTTTCTAAGATATTTAAGTTTTTACATTTTATGTCTATGTATATTATGTAGATAGTAGAGTTTTAATCATAAATTGTAAACCTAGGTCTTTTCATGTGTTTGTAGTTGCTTTACATGATAATATTTCACCTGTCCTGTTTATGTAACACTTTAAAAATCAGCAAAAGGGTTATATAAATAAAATGTATTATGAAACAAAAGGCAAAAAACTATTATGTACATAGTTTAGTCCAATTCAGTGTCTACTTGGCGCTTCTTGGCTTGTCTCTTGTATTCATTAAATGGAGAATCTCTTGTCACTGTCCAGCATTGATGGGCTCCATTTGCCCCGATAGCGTTTCTCCATTGCTGCAATGTCCTGGTGAAATCACTCGCCGTGCTCGTCGCTCACTGCTCTGCAGTTCGGTGGAAAAAAATCTAGATAAGAGTGCAAAAAATGTATCTTTAGTGACATGTTGCAACCAAGGCTTTTGTATGCCTTGAGGAGGTTTTCCACCAACAACCTGTGGTTGTCTGCCTTGTTGTTTCCGAGAAAATGTATTGCCACTGACTGGAAGGCTTTCCATGCTGTCTTTTCCTTGCCACGCAGTGCATGGTCAAATGCATCATCTCGAAGAAGTTCACGAATCTGAGGACCAACAAAGACACCTTCCTTTATCTTAGCTTCACTTAACCTTGGAAATTTTCCACGGAGGTACTTGAAAGCTGCTTGTGTTTTGTCAATGGCCTTGACAAAGTTCTTCATCAGACCCAGCTTGATGTGTAAGGGTGGTAACAAAATCTTCCTTGATTCAACAAGTGGTGGATGCTGAACACTTTTCCTCCCAGGCTCCAATGACTGTCAGAGTGGCCAATCTTTCTTGATGTAGTGGGAATCTCTTGCACGACTATCCCATTCGCAGAGAAAACAGCAGTACTTTGTGTATCCAGTCTGCAGACCAAGCAAGAGAGCAACAACCTTCAAATTGCCACAGAACTGCCACTGATGCTGGTCGTAGTTTATGCACCTCAAAAGTTGTTTCATGTTGTCATAGGTTTCCTTCATATGGACTGTATGACCAACTGGAATTGATGGCAAAACATTGCCATTATGCAGCAAAACAGCTTTAAGACTCGTCTTCGATGAATCAATGAAGAGTCTCCACTCATCTGGATTGTGAACGATGTTGAGGGCTGCCATCACACCATCGATCTTGTTGCAGGCTACAAGATCACCTTCCATGAAGAAGAATGGGACAAGATCCTTTTGACGGTCACGGAACATGGAAACCCTAACATCACCTGCCAGGAGATTCCACTGCTGTAGTCTGGAGCCCAACAGCTCTGCCTTACTCTTGGGTAGTTCCAAATCCCTGACAAGGTCATTCAGTTCAGCTTGTGTTATGAGGTGTGGTTCAGAGGAGGAGGATGGGAGAAAATGTTGGTCCTGTGACATTGATGGTTCAGGACCAGAAGTTTCATCCTCTTCCTCTTCCTCGTCTGACTCAAGTGAGAATGATTCTGGTGCATCAGGAACCGGCAGTCTTTCTCTGTGGGGTATTGGGCGTATAGCTGATGGAATGTTTGGATAATGCACAGTCCACTTTTTCTTCTTTGACACACCTTTCCCAACTGGAGGCACCATGCAGAAGTAACAATTGCTGGTATGATCTGTTGGCTCTCTCCAAATCACTGGCATTGCAAAAGGCATAGATTTCCTTTTCCTCTTCAACCACTGGTGAAGATTTGTTGCACAAGTGTTGCAGCATATGTGTGGGGCCCACCTCTTGTCCTGATCTCCAATTTTGCAGCCAAAATAAAGGTGATAGGCTTTCTTAACCATAGTGGTTATACTGCACTTTTGTGATGCAAAAGTCACTTCGCCACAAACATAGCAGAAGTTATCTGCACTGTTCACACAAGTACGAGGCATCTCTGCTCACTTTGGCTAAACAGAAATGTGTCCCTTTGCAAAATCAAACACTGACAAATAAGAGAGCACGACACTGTATGATTTCTAGAGCTGATATAGGGCAATTTGTTCAGCAGAATGATGTAAGCTTTGTTATGATTGCATCATCCATGACTTCTAGGAATAACATGATGCAATTCATATCACGTATGACGCAATACCAGCTTCAGATTGCATCATTCATTGTTTTGCCTAAAAAGCAAGTACTGTCCAAACCGAGTCATAGATTTATTCATAGATCCAGTCAAAGATGTATTTTAGTCATTTCTGGTTTAAATTGAGATCCCTTCCCTTTATAACTCACTTATCCTCTGCCATTCCCATGTCAAGGGTCGTATAACTGACCCAATAGCATATCTTGAAAACTAGAGCCAATCAACAATTTTAAGCATCATTTTCGTTCTCAGTGACCCAGAATTAGTAAAGTTTGACTACATTTATTTCAGAAGCATTTTGGCTGTAGAGCAGTGTAATTAATCATCATCATAGTAATGAATAATACAACTCTTTAGCTTAAGAAAGCCTCTTAACTAGAATGGGAGGGGGATGGTCATGAAAATTTGACCAAAAGTGGGCAAAATTTGAAGTTTTGTAACCGACTCTTCTCCCAATTGTGCTGATTATGATCCTGATACAAAGTACTTTGAAACCAGTGGGAATCTTTAAATTATCCAGAGCAGAAGTCAGAAATGGCTCCATCGACTGAGCATGTCAGAACATGAAGACTCATTAGCCCAGGGCTGTGGGTTTACTTTTTTTATTCTAATTAGATATAAGAAAAGAATTTTCTATTTTGTAATTAAAACAGTGCATATTATTACCATCTAATTATGTCTGACATGTTCAGGGTGTCAGAAGCTAATGCCTGTAATTACAACACTAATGCTGCCCTCAGCAGGCTATTCAATAAATATTCATATTTTTAAAAAGCCACTTAGAATTATTTAGAATATTGAACAAACACATATATTTTCTTTGCCTTTTTGAAGATGCATTATATATTTACATTGTGAAAAAAGATGATAACAAGATGTTCTATGGGATCTGACATAGAATATATTGCAAATTATCTCTAAAGGTATTTGTTAGTATTGCTGAGGAATTATTGTAGGGGTTATTAGGCCTTTAAAGTTATTCTTTCCTTTTGGGAAGGGGGTGGTTATGTTCCAAAAGAATATGTTAATCCTAGAAGTGAAAAGCACAATGTAGTCCTGTCCTTTGTTGGGGTTCCTAAGCACCACCGTAAAATGTGGATATTTCCTGGATTTTGTGATTAGCAATAATAAAACTGCACTTAGCATTTTCAGAATGCAGATTCCTTTGAAAATGATCTGCATCCACATTAACTCATTATACTACATCACTATATAAAATTACATATTTAATAATAGCTGAATCTCACTATATAACTGCAATTATATAGCTGGGGAACAGATAGGAAATACAGATTTGTGGGTAACATACTGCCCTAAACCTCAGAAAATCTGGGTTTCATGCCTGTGTGACCTGGAGCAAATCACATAATCTCTTTGTGCCTCAGCTCCCCATCTGTAAGAAGTAGGATAATTATTCCTTTGTCTGCCTTGTCAATTTAGCTCTTGGAGGCCAGGACTGTCTCTTAATTATGTGGTTTGTACAGCACCTAGCACAATGGGGCCCTGATCTCGGTTGACCGCCCTTGCTACTACTGTAATGCAAATAAAAAATCTGATTTTTATGTCAGATTTTACAGTTGCCTAAACCATTTGCGTGGTGTCAGTGAAATCACAGTGTGGGGGGCCTAGGTGTTGGTATTTAACCACAATAGATGGGTGCAGAACTGCACTGGCCCAGTTATCCCTCTCTGAGTTTTCCAGTGGCCGGTGACAACATGCACACTGTACCATTCCATTGAATGGACCTCTTCCAACCTGCTACTTCAGCACACCTGAACAGTTCTGGGTGAGTACATCAGGGAGGATACAGCCTCCTTCCTCTCACCCCATTTGGAGTTATTTGTGCAATAACCCAAAAGCAGTCTCAATAATCCCCTGAGCACAGGGACTGTGACTGTCCCTTCCAGCTGCTGAGGGAGAAAACAAGGGGAAAGCTCCTTGTTCCTTGCACATCCATGCAATCCTACTGAGTTACTACACATGCAGGACTGGCTCTGAAATCAAAGGGAGTTCTCTGGAGTGCCCATTGTGAGATGAGAATGAAACAATTCATTTAACTAAAAAACTTTGTTACTTCCAGTGATGGCAGAAATCACAAAATTCAAATTGGATGTATTTACTATTTATTTAAGTTAATCTAATGGATTTCTTGTGTTATTTTCAACACACTCTTGGGAATGCCACTCTTCACTTTATTCAGGATGTCAATTCACATTCCTTTCCTATGCAATCACAATCAGCCTAAAAAAATGAAATTACAACACAATCAACCTGACCACTGAGAACAAGGCATGCAAAGTTTTTCCTTAGACTACCTTTGGCACGCTTTTCATAGCAATACTTTTGAAGATAAGCTGAACTCTGGAATCAGGGGGGTAGCCGTGTTAGTCTGGAATTGCAGAAGTAACAAAGAGTCCTGTGGCACCTTAAAGACTAACTAAAGTATTAGAGCATAAGCTTTTGTGGGCTAATACCTACTTCGTCGGATGCAGCTCTTTGTACTGTGTAGTGCTTCAAAGCAAAGCTGTTATTTTCAAAAACCAAGCCCCATTATAAAACCTGTTTCAGTGGAATCCAGCTAATAGCCTTTTTCGCCCTACACCTAAAATTACATTTCTTTCTTTTTTAGAGCATTTCCTGCTCTAAAAAAAGCAAACATTTTAAAGTTTGGAATTGGCCATTTAATGGATCCAGCCAGTTTCCCACTGCCCTTTACAAACATTATCATTCATTATCTTGTCATCTGACATACCTTGAACAGCCAGTCTTAACTCAGTTTTACTTTAGAATGGAAATAAGCAGAATGTATCATCTTTATTTCATCCATTTTTATGAAATGTGCAATAAAGACTTTAAAAGCAGCATAATCCAGTGGTACATTCAATTCTGAAGGAAAACTATATTTTCTGAAGGAAAACTGTACATGATGTGTTGGGATAGAAGAATATTTTCTGCAAGGGAAATAGAATAATTCATGTTTGGTGCTATAAAATATTTTCACTCTGTGGTGCTGTACGTATACGCAAGTCTATGCGGACCTTGAAAATTTGTATTTTTAGCTATATTAAGAAGTGGAGGAAAAAGCAAACATAACAGCCATCTTCAAAATAAGAAGGAAGAGTAATGCTAGCAATTACCATTCCATTAGTCATATTTTACCTTCACTGCTGCAGGGAACTGCAAACATCATCTCCCTGTGTCAGCCAGGTTCATTGCATCCCAAGGGGTTTCAGCTCAAGGGAGGGCAGGCAGCGTGCTTCTACTGTGGTCCTCCTCAGTGGGTGATGCTGGGTGAATGCAGATTTAAGTTCTATTGAGCACTCAGTGAGGAGCTCGTCAATGGAAACTGACAAGCAAGGGGAAGCAGCAAATCATCATATGCTGCTGCCCACAGCCACGCTGCCTCCCTCACCCACCCGTGGTCACTTTGTGGACTGTATTGGCCCTTGCATGCACCCTCACAGAAGGGTGCTTTTGCCTGCTTACCATTGCCGCAGCTCGCCTGGTACACTGTCTGCCAAACAGGGCCCTCTGATAGAATCGGTGCTTTCAGAAACTCATGGAGAGCCTGAGGGACATTTCCCCCTTAAGTCTAACTTTTTTCCTTAATGAACAGGGGCGGCTCCAGGCACCAGTTAACCAAGCACGTGCCTGGGGTGGCAATTCAGTGGCGAATAAGCCGAAGCCCTGAGACCGACAGACCTCCCCCACAGACATGCCGCCGAATGCCACCTTACTACTGCACTTGGGGCGGCAAAACACGTAGAGCTGCTCCTGCTTATGAATTAATGGAACTAATCTCTAAAGGATAAAATCACTAAACATCTAGATAAAGGAACCACTTCAGCAGCTGAAGTGGGCCTCACCCCCCGATTGAATTTACCTTGCTTTCTTGCCTGCATATTTATACTTGTCTCTGGAGATTTCCACAACATTCATCTGATGAAGTGGGTCTTAGCCCACGAAAGCTCATGATCCCTAAGATCTGTTAGTCTATAAGGTGCTACAAGACTCTTTGTTGCTTTTGCAGATCCAGACTAACACAGCTACCCCTCTGAAGCTGACCACTGCACATGTACATAGTAATCCTTTTGGGCTCCACACGTGAAGAGGTCATCCTAAATTCACTATGTTGTAGGATTAGAGCCTACGTGTGAAAAAATCAAAGTCTGTTCAGGAATGTCTCACAGATGAAAAGGTTAAATTGTTTGGGAAATAAGATTGCAACAAACAGTTTGACCAGTGCAATTGACTAGGGCAGTAGTAGGCAACCTGTGGCCCACGGGCCACACTCGGCTGGTCAGGGTAATCCACTGGCAGGCTGCAAGACAGTTTGTTTACATTGACCATCCACAGGCACAGCCACCCGCAGCTCCCAGTGGCTGCGGTTTGCTGTTCCTGGCCAATGGGAGATGCGGGAAGCGGCACGGGCTGCAGTTCGCTGCTTTTGCATAAATATTATAGGGTTGTTTGGGTTTTTAGGTTTATTATTACAAAGAAATAACAATGAATTGTTTTTCCTTCCTTCCTTCCCAGTTGCCTATACTGGCATCTTCTGTTATTAGTCTCTATTTTCTTGAACTTACTGATGTCTTCAAGCCAGTTCACTCTGGATTCAGCTGCTATGACAGGAGTCTGAGTATGCCATACATTGAACCTACACAAGAGGCTGTTCCCTTCTTGATGTTGCTTAGTTTGACTTTTGCTGGACCTGCAATCACGGTAAGTTATGGAAATGTTCACCTGCTTCCCCTAAAAAAAGATTTAGGAGCAGCTCTTCAGTTGGTATAAATCAACATGGCTCCATTGACCTCAATGAATTACATGAGCTGATGATCCGATTGTTAGGTTTTAACATGCAATTTTTATCGTTCTATAACAAGTGTTAATAGGGTCCCAAACGTTACAACAGAAAAGGTGTGCTTTTTAAAAAATCTCTTATTGACTTTTAATAGACTTTCTGGTTCCCAAGTCACTTGGGCAATTTTGAAAATTTTACCCATTAATCCTAAGTAGTAATATTATGAATTAAGAATAAAACATTCACTGTATTGAAATTAACAATGGGATTTCTTCAGTGGAATTTCTTCAGTGAGTGAATATTGATCATAACACTATGGTTATTTATTATTCTTTCCAAAACTGCCTTGGAGTATCTAACTTGTAGGCTATAGGATGGGCAAGAAGGAAATTAATTCAATGGCTCATCCAAAGGGAGAACAAATTTTTAACAGAACCTTCCCAGTATAGCACTTAAATATCAGTTTATGAGCAATTCAACCACTTTTATATAGTAAATGAAATAAAATGATCTTTACTAGTATAATAACCCTGCTGGAATTACAATGTGAAGCAAAAATGAAATGTAAAAACTTCATTTTTATATACACTTAGAATGCTGTCTACACTGCTTTACTGGGGCACTCATTTGCTCATTTAGCTGTGCACTAGATTAGATACCACAATGCTATAGCTACCTCAAGTACAGGGGTCTGCAACCTTTCAGAAGCTGTGTGCTGAGTCTTCATTTATTCACTTGAATTTAAGTGAATTCATGTGCCAGTAATACATTTTAATGTTTTTTAAAGTCTCTTTCTATAAGTCTTTAATATATAACTAAGCTATTGTTGTATATGAAGTAAATAAGGTTTTTAAAATGTTTAAGAAGCTTCCCTTAAAATCACATTAAAATGCAGAACCCGGCAGACCGGTTGCCAGGAGTAAGTGCCACTGAAAATCAGCCCGTGTGCCGCCTTCGGCAAAAGTGCCATAGGTTGCCTACCCCTGCTCTAGTACACAAGGACAGGCAGGCCAACAAATTCATCCCTGTTCCTAACTCCATTGAGTTTAACCAGGGATTAATTCATTCCTTTGTGCTATATCAGACAATATGAAATTGTGAAAACTCTAAAATGTGACTCTGCATATACAAAAATGCCTCCCCCATTGAAATCCTGCTCCCATTGAAGTCAATGCCTAAACTCCCATAGAGTTCAGTGGAGCCAGGATTTCACCCTATAAGTTTTTATACAGAGGTATGGCACTGTGGTAAACATCAGTGTCAATACTTCTGTTCAGTTAGCCCACTTTTTTGAATGTGCAACACAATGAATGACAAAATTCCTTGAAAGTAACCTATGGACCCTGTATATACACTAGGAGAACTTTGCTAAGTACAACCATATTCATAAACTGGTAGGAAGCTCACCTACATTCTTTATCATTCTTGAACAGCTGCTCCGCTCTTGCCCATAGTCCTTTCCATCTCACCAAGGAATTCTTCCTCAGAATCATGCATGTTGGTGTGCACCTAATTTCAGTATTGCCAGCCTAAGCAATTCAAAATCATGAATGGAACCCAGAAAGTCATGTGATTGACTTAAAAATCATGAGGTGTTTTTGTGTTTGTTTGTTTGTTTTTTACAAAAATTGGTTTCTTTTTATAGGTTTCGTGTAAATAATATAGTTTCAGCAGCAGGGACTTTAAGAAAAATATGAACTATCATGACACTTATGATCAAAACAAGAGATTGGCAATGTTACTGTTTGTGGCCATCTTGGGCTTATTCACTGCTGACTAAACTGGATCCAAAAGGCTTGCCCTTGGAGAACTGATTGGCTGAGTAACTAATTTTATTTTTTTCATTCTGTCAGAATGGATTTTCACACTGGCATCTACAGGGAACAATTGCAGAAGTCATACTGAAGTCATACAAGCATAGGGACTATGAGCCAGATGCAGTCTTGGCATAAGTGCACTGAACTTTATTGATTTCAGTGGATTTACACCAAAGCTGACTATTAACAGACACTTTCAATGGAGGTAATCTCTGTTCTGGGAGCACTTCTAGCCTGAATGGAATAACCATGGTATATTAGGAGTTTTTCATGTCTTTCTTGACATTGGATCCATAGGACTTATTTAGTCATGCCTCTGGGTCAGGGATTGAGCTAGATGATCTACTGACATCCCTTCCAGTCCCACGTTTCTATGATTCTATGTACCAGGCAACTGGAATGCTCTAAGATTGCAAAACGGTTCCTGTTTTAACCCCTTGTTTTTATATGCTCATCATTTACTCAGCCTGAAGTTTGTTTTCTAAGGGCTCATTTATACAAACACTTAGATCACAACAACCAGGGATGTAATCTACCTGGAGTGTAGCATTAGCCTGCTACCCACTAAGTGTTTGTGTAGACACAGCTGTCAAACACTAAAAAGTTCTGTAATGCATTTTGGTCTATCCCACTTTGAAGTAGGAGTAGATCAAAGGGAACTAGAAAATTTTTGCTGCATAGCAAAAAAAAAATAGGGTGGTGGTGGGGCACGGCACTTAGGCCTGGTCTAATTAGCGAGGAGGGTCGACCTAAGATATGCAACTTCAGCTACGTGAATAGCGTAGCTGAAGTCGACACATCTTAGGTTGACTTACCTGCTGTCCTCACAGCGGTCAACAGCGGGCTCCCTCGTCGACTCTGCCTTGTGCCTTTTGGCAAGCTAGAGTTCAGGAGTTGACAGGAGTGCCTCTGGGGATTAATTTATTGTGTTCTGATGAGATGCGATAAATCGATCCCCAGTAGATCTATCTCTACCCGTCGATCCAACTGGTAGCGTAGACAAGGCCTTAGTTAGCGTCAGGCTAGTTCAGGGCACACTTATACCTGAGCTTGTTGTGAACTATGTGTTTGTGTAGACATAATCTAAGTCTGAGAAAAATCCCTTGAACTAGGCTTCAGTTCAGTGAAAATGAAAACAAAAGTCCGTTCTCATTTTAAAAAATTCTAATCACAATGTTGTTTTAGACATGGTTAAAGGCAAAGAAGGCTGAAAATTAAAACCTAAATTGAATTTAATCCTCACTGATGACTAGTGCATTTTCTTGCTTTTAAAAAAGATGGTTTTGATTTGCCAGTTATGATTATTTTAAAATTGCACGAAACTGTGCAGTAGAAATGTTGTTGTCAGCAAATGTGTGCTTAAGCCCTGGTCTTGCAAAGACTTACACATGAGATTATTTTAAGCACATGAATAGTCCAAGTGAGTCAGTGATATTACTCATATGTGTTAATTAAATAGGTGTGTAAATCAAGCAGGATTACAGAATAAAAGAGAGGTACATTGTACATGCATCACAGCTAGTTCATTGTGTGTTTTTCAAAACTATCTTACTGACTTTAAACGTTCATAATGTTGGAACTGCTGAAACCAATTTTTCTAAACTTGGCTTGTCTATAATTGTCTCAGTATTTTTTTAAATCTTTTTGAGACTTTAATACTGAGCCAAATTTGAAGAAGGGAAGTCCAGAAACTTTAAAGTTATAACCATTAATTATCAGCAAGCTCTAGGAATGCCTTAATTCACGCATACTAATAAGGACATACACCAGTACATTTCCTTGTACCAAAATGCATACTTAACTTGCATTAATAATAGAAACTGACAGTGCTACACACCCAGTTGGCCATTACTCACTGATTCCTCTGAATTATTGAACTAGAGACTTACTTTTTTTCTTTCATTTAAATAAAGATCCTAGGAATTTAGATGCACAAAGAATATAGTTATGCAAAATTCAAGTTGCACAGTTAAGTATTTTGTATTTAAATTTTCATTAATTTTCCAAGGAATCATTTAATTCATACAAAAGATGCAATATGTAAAATGAAAAACTGAGAACCATACCAGGAACTCCAATAGTGTAAAATAAATTTTCCAGAAGCTTAAGAGATCTGTACATAACTTACTACATTATGGGAGCAATAGGAACTCAATTTTATGTAAATATCCCTCATATACAAAATCATGTTGATGCAATATTTAATAATTTTTAATTATCATGGCTAACAAAAAAGAAAAGGAGAAGAAAAGCAAATCACTTCTGAAACCCCAACCTCAGTCCCTACCTAGAGGCCTAGAAAGGTAAAAACAGAGCAGGAATCAGTTTCTCCAGTGAGATATTCACTTACTTTATCTCATGTTTAGAGTATGTTTTAGGTCTATTTCCTTTAGAGTAAATAGTCTTTACCTCAGTATCAGCCAGTAACTTATTTTCCCAAGCTATTACTCTAGGAGAATCCGTGTCATTCCATTTAAACCAAATTAGTTTTTGCTCACTATCAGTTCCATTAAACAATAGCAGTTTTTAGCTAGACTTATTTGCAGCCCTGAGTTTGACTGTACAGTACTTGGTATAGGCATACATTGTGTGTGTGTATGTGTGCGTGCGCGCACGCACACAACATCACACTTTCCTCCTTGTAACAGGGTGACTTGCCCTGGGCAAGCCAACCCTGATTATAGAATGAGCCCCACTTGAGCAGAATCAGTGACTTTCCTATAAGAAGCCATAGCAAGGGAGAAGCTCAGAAAATCCTAGTGAGATTGCAGCCAGTGAGAGAGGCTCCTGAAGGGAAGACCCTGAGACTAGGGGAATTGATACAGCTAGGAAGGGCTAGGAGTAGCCTGCCAACACAGGAAGGAGGCTGCGCAGACCAGGGGAGTTTGGCTGTACCTGGCTGGAGGGAAGACTTTTGTATTTAGTTTTGAACTTTAATTAATAAATCAGCCCCTAACGAAGGTGGTTGTGATTGGACTGGAAACCCTGCGTGGAGGGATTTTATTTGGGGATCCATGACGGGAAATTGAAATGAGCGGTTGCATACAAGCAGGGTTGCCCTGAGACCACCAGGATAGCATGAGGCAGCCACTCATCTGCCCTCCTACTTTCTCCTTCCTAGCTCTACTCTAACCCCTCAGTAGGTTGCCATCTCTCTCACTCTGTTAATTTATATGGCCATAAGGATAGAACCCCAGTCTCTGCAGTGGATCTGGTTAAAACCCAAGCCCATTATCCAATTAGGGAAGAACAAGCTGTTGTGTAATTTTACGCTGCCAGGGATTGCTAAGCAGGCAGCCAAAGCCTGCGTCCTACATCCACCTCGTAAATGCTATGGGAGTGCTATGGCTTTTCACCATTTATGATGCTGAAAAGGATCTCGGGGTTACAGTGGACAAGAAGCTGGATATGAATTAACAGTGCGCCCTTGTTGCCAAGAAGGCTAACGACATTTCGGGCTGTGTAATTAGGGGCATTGCCAGCAGATCGAGACTCTATTCGACATTGGTGAGGCCTCATCTGGAGTACTGTGTCCAGTTTTGGGGCCCACACTACAAAAAGGATGTGGAAAAATTGGAAAGAGTCCAGAGGAGGGCAACATGATTAGGGGGCTGGAGCACATGACTTATGAGCAAAGGCTGAGAGAACTGGGATTGTTTAGTCTACAGAAGAGAAGACTGAGAGGAGATTTGATAGCTGCTTTCAACTATCTGAAAGGGAATTCCAAAGAGAACTGATCTAGACTGTTCTCAGTGGTACCAGATGACAAAAAAAGGACTAAAGGTCTTAAGTTGCAGTGGGGGAGGTTTAGGTTGGATATTAGGAAAAACCTTTTCACTAGGAGGGTGCTGAAGCACTGGAATGAGTTATCTAGGGAGGTGGTGGAATCTCCATCCTTAGAGGTTTTTAAGGTCAGGCTTGACAAAGCCCTGGCTGGGATGATTTAGTTGGGGTTAGTCCTGCTTTAAGCAGGGGGGTGGGACTAGATGACCTCCTGAGGTCCCTCCCAACCCTGATATTCTATGCAGTATTTTCTAATTCTTACTTTTTTATATGATCATATCACCTAGATGGCCCAAGCAAGGGCAGCGTTCCATGCACTAGGCACTGTACGCACACACAATCAATGAAAAGATGGTCCCTGCCCCAAAGAGCTTATGTCATTTATATTTAATGTCAGTGCCATCTTCTCGCCTGCCCTCACTCTGATGAAATTGCATTTGTGGATGTTTACATATTGATGTAAATCCTTTAAAGGCAAGTACACATCAGTGAATGATGATATTTGTTTTATTATAATTATATTTCAGCCCTTACAATCCAGTCACTAACTGCTGCATAACTGCTACCTATGCCATGAATACCTCCTTTGTCATTGCAGATAATGGTAGGAGAAGGAATTCTCTACTGTTGCCTGTCTAAAAGAAGAAATGGGATTGGAGCCGAGGCCAATATTAATGCAGGAGGCTGCAACTTCAACTCTTTCCTTAGAAGAGCTGTCAGATTCGTTGGTGGGTTTTGGGTGTTAGTTACCAAAAATGCCTTTTGTGATGTATTTTTTATTTTAATTATACAGGTTTTTTCATTCTTTAAAGTAGCCTTTTAGGACAGTGAACAGCAGTTATTGGCACAACTCTCATCCTGCCAAAATAAAGTTCAAGAGAAGCTGTTGAATGGCATTTGCAAAGTAAAAATCACCCATTCAATAATGTAACACTTCTGTTGTCCATTTTTTCACTTTCATCTATTGCATTATCATCAGTGTTGCTAAATCAATAATTTGGCTGCTTATCCCACCAACCCGCCCCCATCTCCTTTCAAAGTCCATTTAATTTTTAAGATGTATGGGTTTGGTTTTGAATGCTTTTTCCCCTGTAAAAAGAATGACTATTCTTGAGCAACACAATAGAAACAGCTTGAGCTGATAGCCCTATCAAAAAACGTCAGTGGATTTAATATTCCATGTGCGAATGGTGGGTCTCTCAGGCTGGCTTCACAAAAGGATATAGGTGTTATAGGAGGTCTCCATTATACTCTTTAGCCCAATGGTTAGAGTACTCACGTGAGATCTGGGGGGATCAGCAGTTCAAGCCCCTCTGCCTGCTGAGAAGAAGGGAACCGAACAGGAATCCGCTACCTCTCAGGTGAGGGGCCTAACCAGTACGCAATAGCATCATTCTAACTTTCTTTGGCCCAAATAATATTTAATTATTCAGTTATTTATTTAAAGTCAAACAACTTCAATGGGAGAGATGAGAGACCTCCCCCACTGTCCCAGCCCAATATTCGATAGCCCAATGGTTAAAACACTCACCTGAGAGGTGGCAGGTGTCTGTTCAAATCCCATCTCCTTATCACAAAGAGGAAAGACTTGAGCCTCTGGTCTTCCACATCCTAGATGAATGCTCCAACCACTGGACTAAAGGTTATAAGAGAGAGCGTCTTCCTTGGCTGTACTGTCCGGAGGTAGGTGGCCTTGTGTATGCTTACCAGACTGAGTCTCCACACAAGTTAGGTGGAAGATCTGTGGATCCACTGATTTGTGGATCACTCTGCAGCGAAGATAGGCATCTGGACACAGAGTGAAACTGCGCTGTGCATACTCAGAAACAGAAACATAGGTGCCTAGGGAATTTTTACTGCAAAAACTTACTGGGTTTGGGCACCTACAGGGTTAGGTGGCAGCTGAGCAGGAGTTTTATGAATTGCAGTGGCGCTTAAAAATGGAACGTAGTTGCCTATATCTGGGTTAAGTTACTAAATATCTCTATGAATCTATCCCTTATCTCCTGGAAAATGGATGATGGCTGACATTCATTTCATATAAGCTATTGATAAGAAGGCAATTAGGTGTTTTGTTTTTAATTACTGGCGAGCATCACTGGATTTGAATTAGCAAGTTATTCTTTGCCCTTTGTAGAATGAAGTGCACCTGTTGATGGGAGGTTCAAAGCAGTCCTCTATGCTGCAGAAACCTGCATACACACAGCAGATGCACAGGAGGCAATGTTTTGTGAGCAGAGGAGAGCTTCACCACAGCTCCAGATATGCTGGAATGGAGGAAAGTGCTAGAGTGGGAAAAGGAAGAGATTACTGGACCCATACACGGCAAAGATTCAGTGGCCAGAAACCCTCACATAAGGGCAGCAGGGGTGAGAGCTCTGGCAAGGCTAGAATAGCCACAAAGAAGGGCTGCAAAATTGCTCCATATCCTGCTCTACCCCAACTAAGGGGGTCCCTCCACAACTCCATACAAACCAAGCTTTGGAGTATGTGGATTTCACCTTTAATTTATTCCCTGAATCAGATCTTTCATTTATTTGTCTTATTTAATCATCTCATGATAAAGCAATAACTTCAGCCTTCTTCCAGTACTCGAATGCAAAAAAACTTCTTTAAACAGTACAAGTTGATCAGGAAAACAAATCTAAAAACCACCCAAAGCAGGAAGAAATGCACTGTAAAGCAACCACATTTACTTGAACTATATATATTCTGTCTCAGGAATTTGGCATTTAAGATACTAGTGTTATTAGTCAATAACAAAAAGAGAACATTTGGAGGAAGAATGCATTTTTTTCAATAGATAAACTCTTAACAGGAAGTGCAATTTAACTAAACAAGTTAGTTTGGTTTTTGTAATGTAATGAAAAAGAGTGACACTGTGATTCAAGGGTTAAACCACTGTCTGCAATGCTCAAAAGTCGTTACTATCAGACTGGTGTTTGGTGGTCTGAGAGAGATGAGCTGATGCTCTGAGATCCCTTACAATAGATAGATGTCCTTCCTGAAAAGAAAAGAACACCACACATCCCAATTAGCATAATTTTGCACCACAGATGGCAGTCTCACCAGAACAAACAAGTATTGAATGAACATGCATATGCTCATGCCTAGAGTAGCCCAACCTTGGGGCAGTGTGGGAAACCTTGCACTGTCATCACTTCCATTCCCTCTACTGCTAGTATGGTGTATAAACAGAATAACAAATTATTGAAAATATTAAATAAGATTGGTCCAGAGACTGATCCTTGAGGAATTCCACTGATTTCCTTCCTCTAGCCCAACAGTTCTTTTAGCACAACCAGTTGTATTGTCTCCTTTAGCCAGTTCCTTACACACCTCATAATTCTTGTAATAATCCCCATTTTATCCATGTAAACAAATAATTTCCCAAATAGAACTGTATCAAATGCTTTACTGAAGTCCAGATAAATTAGATCTACCAAATATCCCTTGTCTGAAAGATTAGTTAGTTTAAAGGAAGATCAGGTCTGTGTGACAATCCTGTGTTGCATTTTATCCCATTTTCAGTTTATATCAATGTCTTTAATTATTATTTACTTCAATATTTGTTCTAAAACCTTGCATACTATTGAGTCAGACTAATGGAGCAGTAGTTACCTACATCACTTTTTCCCCTTTCTTAAATATAGGTACTAGGTTTGATATCTTTCAGTTATATGGTACCTCAGTTTAATAGATATATTAAAAATCCTTGATAAGATGTTTGGTATTAAAATTAAAGACAAAAAATTGGGAGAGAAGAAAAGGAAATCAGTGTAGAGTACATTTTCAAAAGTACAGAATCTCCATTTTTTATATTGATAACATCATATATATTTTCCAATATGTTACTGGAACACTGTACAATTTATTACAGCTTATAAGCCAAATTTACCCCTGTGCAGAGGGCCCACAAAAGGCTTATTATTAATTATTATCATTATTATTATCAGATTCCTAAGAACCCCCAAAATGGGCTGGGAGGTTATTAGGTGCAGTGTAAACGCAGAACCGAAAGACAGACCCTGCCCCCAAAAGCTTACAGACTAAATAACATTCCACTTAAATCCTCCCTAAACCCTGGTGCAAGCAAGCTTAATGCTACTGAATGCAGTGGAGCTGTGGCTACTCATTTTGCTGTGAATTTATTCCAATGATCTTAACTAAGTTTAACCAGCTGTTTTGTTTTACGTTCTAGGTGTTCATGTCTTTGGCCTTTGCTCTACTGCTCTCATTACTGACATTATACAGCTGTCAACAGGGTATCAGACACCTTATTTCCTGACTGTATGCAAACCTAACTACACATCCCTAAATGTATCTTGCTCAGAAAATTCTTACATTGTGGAAGACATTTGTTCAGGATCTGATCCCATAATCATCAATGGTGGAAGGTTAGTTCCAGCTTTCATTGTGTAATAATCTTTCCTTACATGCTTGCTTTTAAAGGACTTAGGTATTCACTCTTACTTTTAATTATCAGCCCCACCTACCAGACTTAATCAGTAACACCATCAACTCTGAGTGAGTTTTGACAAATTTTATTATCAAAACTCAGTGAATAAGCTGATTTTTAGTTAAGTTTACTGTAGACATACCTAAGGCCTAAAGGGAGACTTTGGAGAGTATTCACACAGACTCCAGTGCCTAACACTGTGGTGGTATCCACTATTAACTAACAATTTTCTTCCCTTTCAAATAGGCACAGTATCTAATTCGTTTTTGAACATGGGTTGCTTCTACTGTTACTCTTGATAAGGTCTTCATAAGTTCTACACGCTGTATAGGGAAAGATCATACCTAAATACTCATGTTACCTGAGGTCTCCTTATACCTTAGTTCATGAAGTCCACAAGACTTTTGTTTTTTACTACTTTTTTTGTGAATTTTCTGCTTGGTTTAAGTCGGGGTATTGACTGATATTGAGATTATTTAATAAAATATTACAGCATTGCAAACTTCTCCACACTCCCCAACCAATATGAGCCTCAATCCTTACCTGTCTAGGGACAAGAGGATAGTTCATTCTCTCTGGTCACTAAGGGAGATCACTCATTGAGATGGCCAACAAGCATGGAAGTTAACACTGTTTGTGGTGATAGTTTATGTATGCTGAACATCAGTCCTCTGGGAACTTAGAGACCACAAATGTGTTTTAGACAGGCCAGCAGTAATCAGATGATAACAGTCACTGCTAGAGATGAAGGACTCTATATCCTATTGCTCTGATGCATCTGGTCCTCACCATGAGTCTTAAGTTTCTTGAACTAAATGTCAAATATTATCTATACTACCCTAACTATACTTGTTAGGTTCTTGAAAAATGCAGTCACGTCTCCTGTTAAAACTCTTGACTCCATTGAACACACCACCAGATTTTCCTACCTCTCCCACAATAGGTTAACTCTCCTTTCTAAATTATTATTCATGTTGCACTCCCTTGAATGTTCTATTTGCACATAGCTACCTAAAAGAGATCCAGCAAAATTATAGAATGGCAGGAACATGTGATCTGCTTAGACACACTGGCCTGACAAAGGACAATTGTCAGTAAGCCTGGTGCCCACCCTAGAGGGCAGGGCTAGGGGCAGTACAGCCATGCCGGAGGAGCTGCACTTGCTCCTGCGAGCAGCAACGCGACATGCTGCTGCTTTCACTGCTGTGGTTCCTGGCCCAGGTGATGACCATGCCCCTGCTGGTCTCACTCACTGTCACTAGAGCCCTGCAGTTCTGCAGATATCTGCTTTATGTCCACAGATATGAATTGTGTGTCCACACAGGGCTCTAACTATAACGATAATCTGGAATAGACTTCCAATGGAGTTTGCAGAATCCCCATCACTGGAGGATTTTAAGAACATGTTAGACAAACACTTGTAGAATGGGTCTAGGTGTGCTTGGTCCTACCTCAGCACAGGTGGGTGGACTAGATGACTTCTCAAAGTCCCTTCCAGCCCTACATTTCTATCATTGTATAGTGGCTAATTCTTCACTCTGTTCTTTCCTGCCCCGTAAGCCTTTACTGTCACCTAGGCTCTGATACTGCGAGGTAACAGGTGCAGGAAGTACCTTGCATCTGCATGGAATCCCACTGAGTTCAGTGGCGCTCCATAGGTCCACCCTTGCAGGATTAATCTGATTTGAATGATTTTAACTTGTACTGTACAAGTCTTGTTTTTGCGAGATTGCTAATGGCCTTCATTTTTAATTTATAATACACCAGAAACTTTGTTTCCATTTGTGGTAACTAGCTTCCAGACTCATCTGTGAACAATAAAGAGAAAAATTTGTGTAATTATTCAGCTGATAGAGAAAATTAATTTTCTCTATTATCCCTTAGTGATCCAGTGGCATTCCTCATCAATCTTTTCCCCTGTTAATAGTCAAAGTGCCTTTCCATAATTTTATTCATATCATAGGTAAGTTCTGTCTCCTTCTGTTAGTTCTAGTTTTCTTAATCAGTTTTATACCCTCTCAGTTTTGTTTCGTAATCCCCTTATCCCCTTCGCATTGTGTGGTCTTACACGCTGCATGTTATATGAACTATTTTTCCTCTCATAGCTTCCTTAGTTTTATCCCCCATGCTTATATTTCATATCTCTGAGTGATAGTTTATTTCTTGTGCTCAGAGTAGGTTTTCTTCAGAACTCTGAATTTATCTATCACATAAATACTAGATGTCATGCTTTCCATTCACAAAGAAGAGTCAAACATTTTCAGCCAAAATTACTTTCATTTTAAAATTAAAAGATAAAACAAGAAAGAATAAAAGTAAAGTCTCCCTGAGAGAGCCCTGTATGTCATCTCCTCTGTAACAGCCTGCATTTGCACTGAATGCAAAGAAACAAAAAAGTTCAGTAAACAAAAAATAAACCAAAACACAATGACACAGCTATACATCAAAATCATTAAATTAAGATCCAGACCTGAACATTGTCAAAATTCAGAGAGCTGGATCCAGTGCTGTGCTCAGGCCTCTCTCTCTGTTCATTGGCACAGCTAACTCTTTGACAAAAATGTGGAGACCATAAATACATGGTTTCATTCACCCAAATTGGGGGAGAAGCTGAGTAGCTTCTACCACAGCCTACAGAGGCTCCATGTCCTGGGGAGGGAAGATTTTTGTCTTTCTTCCCTATGCTACTCTTAATACTCATGGATATTCCTTGTGAAAAGCTCTCAGAATTTACAAAGGGGTCAAAGATTTAGATCTCTGACCTTACTAATGGGAAATTCACACATTTCTATTTAGCCAGAGTCAAAACTGAGGAATTGCTAGACACAAAGTTCAGATCAGTGGAGTTGCATTCACACTAGTTCTGAATTTGGGACACTTAGTGTATTTACATATAATTATTTAGAGAAGACAAAGCAAAATGCAGAATATAGAAAAATACCATGCAGTCTCAAAGGAAAACCAATTTTTTAATTCACCAAGACATAGTGTAGACTATGACGACTACTTAGCATTGCTATCGCATTCTAAGGGGGGCGTATTTATTACAACAAATTGACATGCATTTTCTATTTATAGTGCCCCTTTTTAAAGGTCAAAGTCATTCTGTTCATCTTCTACAGACCTTTAACTAGGATTCTGGTCAAGAACCCTGGCTCTTCAAAAGACTTTATGTATATAAATATATATAAACTGAATCTAGCCCTGTATTTTTTTCCTCTCTTGCCCTTGTGGCTTTTTTTATTCTTCTTTTCAGAGAAAAGAAGGTATTCAAATGCAGCCAGAATATCTGATGTGACAATTTTATTTAGCTACTGCTGTTATGGTTCTGGCTGTGAATGTTCTAAAATAAAAGAAGCTAAGCTACACATTGTAACTTTCACCCTCATTATAGCTCCTTATTTGGGACCCAATCCTGCAATGTGCTGAGAGCACTCAACTCTGCCATCACTTGAAGCTGAGGATCCCCAGCACATTGCAGAATCAGGCCAAAAATCAGGAGTCCCTCACAATCTTGACATCTTCAAGGAATCTTCTGATTATTTTTATTTTTATTTTTGTCCTGTTGGTCTGCTCCTTTAGCTGTTGGGTGAAGGAGCTGAATTACTTTATCCAGAAATGCTTTCTCCAAGTTCCTTTGCCATATGTGAGCCTGTCACATCAGGAACTACTGGGAGCTGAATCTGAGGAACCAGAGCAAATGAAGGTTCAATATGTCTGCCTCCCTAAGACAAGAAAGGTCCATTGTTATTCCCCCCATTTCCACAACAGTAACATGGGGAGGAAGGAGGAGAGAGAAAGCATAGATAGGATGCAGGGTCTCTGTGCATTCAAAGGAAGACATTTAGGGGGATGTCAGAACGCTGCAGAAATGAAGTCTTCATACTGCTCCTCCAGACCATTTACAAAATTTCAGGAAGCTTTCTGTTTTCCATATTATCAGTCTTACTTATTGGCCCCCATTTCTCATATACAGTGAGGCAACTTTGTGCTATTCTGGTGGTGCCCTTCAGCCAGTGGATCTTGGCACCAGAGGAGCTCTTCTGCTTAGGGTGATCCTTAGTTGATGTAGACACTGTAGTAACTCCTATTCTTATCATGTTCTGGTTGCCTGTACAGGGGGCATAGCTAGGGAAAACAGGTGGTGACCACAACGCCCTCATGTCCTCAGAAGCCCCAGTCACAAATTAGAGCAGCCCTCAGGAGTGGCATTCAGATTGTCTAACATTTGGAGTTGTGCTGTGCACTCTTAGGCCACAGCTAAGCATCTGAGCCATGAACTTCATTGATTAAGATTATGGAGATATATATAATGTAATTAATTAATTATTTGCAATTATTATTTGACTAGCTGTAGAGTAATATTGTTGATGAATAAATTATTCACAAACAATAAAACTCCATTATTTGACTAGCTCTATAAATGGCTAAACAATGTTCCTCAAATTATTCACGTTTTCCCCCTCAATCAGAAGTACCTATATTGATAGAAAGGAAAAGAATAAGGTAGATAATGTGTAACAGTCTTCCTGTAATACTCATTCCAGTCACTCACCTCTTAAAGAAAGAATTAATGAAATCCCAATTTATATACTGTGTAAGAATTTTTTTAATGAGATTTTTGAGCTTATGTATTTGGGGCCTGATCCTGAGAGGTGCCATGTACCCACAAGATGATCATTGCTGGTGTTCAGCACATCTCAGAACTAAGTTCTTTGAACTCAATCATCCAGACACCTATTATTAGTCCCTCTGGAGTCAATTGCATAATTATATGATTCATATGAACAGACTTTTGCAGGATTTGGTCCAGCATGAAAAAATATCCAGAAATGTAATTATATATATTTGTCCCTTTAAAAAAATCAAATATCTCAGAGTTTGGTGCATCTAATTAGTTTTTTAATATCAGAAAATCACTTGGTGTTGAATATTTAAAACAAAATGTGATTATTTTAACAGCTGTTCTCAGTTGATCCCTTCCCCAGAATATGGAACAGAGACTTAGGAGAAAGTATAAAAGATAACTATTTGCTTGTGATTTGTAAGTTTTAAAAGACTGTACCACTCTATGTGTTTTTAAATGAGGAGTAGCAGAGTATATTTGAAGTGAGAAGCATAATATGAGTGTCCTTTCTTGGCAGAAAGTCATTCCCTTCTCAACATGCTACTCTGGCAGCCTTTGCAGCTGTATATATTTCGGTAAGTAATCAACTCTGTTCATTATTCATTTGTACTAGAGAAAAGTAAGAATGCCATTTACTGTCTAGCGTAAAGTGACTTGACTTAGATTGTTGCATAACATAGTAAGGAAATAAATAAGCTCTTATCCTAGGAGCCTGGCAGCAAAATGAAATTACAAATAGCTTAAATAAACTCAATATTACTATAAAGATACAGTTGGGACACAGTGGTTCTACACAGTTTGTTATCTAGCCACTTATCCTTTGTAGTGGAGTGTAACATTAAAGCCTATTTAATGCTTCAGATTAGTCACATAAAAATATGATACTTGTCTTATAAAGTGATATTCTAGTTTGCTGTTCAAATAATACTTAACATATCCTGCCTCTTTTCTTCCTCCCATCTTATTTCAAACATTGGATCCAAACTCTAGAACTCTAAGGGACAAATTCTTCCTTGATATCACTGAATTTCAGTGGAGTTACATTAGGAATGTATGTGTCTGATGTGACTAGCTCCACTGATATTTACCAATAGGATTGGCTGGCTGATTTATAGTTAATTGTGCCTTTGTTGAATGTTTAATTTCTAAACTCTAGGAGGAGCAGAGGTCAGAGGCTAGGAACTCAGCAAGATTCAAAGAGCAAGTGGCTGTTTTTGTGAACAACAAAAATATCTAGAGTTAATGCTAACGGAGGATTGGAAGCAATGTGAAACCTTATGTTTCCTGGCTTAAATCAGTTACTTCAGACAGTCTTTTTGTTCTATGTTTGTACAGTGCCTTGTACAGTGGGGTCCCGATTTATGACTGGGGCTTCTAAGCACTTCTGCAATGCAAGTAAATAATAGAAAACAACCACCATTACTGATTACATTGAAACCTTCTTAGGGGAGGGGATGATTACCCCCATTGCAGTCTCTTGTATCTTCCTCTAAAACAGTGTTTCTCAACCTTTTTAGATTAGTGATGCCGTATTCAAAGTCAAAACATTACCCCATTCTCTTACACTTACTATCAAAATAAGTGTAAAAAATATATTAAGGATAGCCATGCTAAGTCTATATACTTTAATTGTGTTCATGGTTACATAATCAACAAACAGTATTTGACCATGAAGATAAAGGGAAGTGGAGGAGCAAGATTTTCTTTGCTTTAGATTATAATAAAATTTGTAGCACATTGTGATTGCTTTTTGTGACATACACCCAGGGGTCATGATCCACTGGCTGAGAAACACTGCTCTAAAGTATCTGGTATTAACTGCTCTCAGAAACACTTTAGTAGATGGATAATGGGTGTCATCCGGTAGGACAATTCTTATGTTCCAGAAACACTAGCTCTTTAGCTAGTTATATTTATAACACACCAAATCCTTACTCAGGTCTGAGTTGCACTATCTTCAGTGACAGTTTGGCTTGGATACGGACTTTGGACGTAATCCCATTTGACTAAAGATTTTTCTATGGCAGTTGAATGGATTTTACCAAGAATGAAAAATAAAATCAACAAAATTGATGCAATAAGACTATAACAGGCATTCCTTTATATTCAGCTGAAGAAACCATACATGAAATAAAGTCATGTTCTCTTAGGTCAATCCGAAATTTCATAAATCACTTTTTCTTTTCTTTTCAAGATGTACTTCAATTCCACTTTAACTGACTCCTCCAAACTTCTGAAACCTCTTCTCGTCTTTGCATTTATCATCTGTGGAATTATATGCGGCCTGACTCGTATCACCCAGTACAAGAGCCATCCAGTTGATGTCTATTGTGGTTTTCTAATAGGAGGAGGAATTGCTCTCTATTTGGTAAATACAGTGTGAATGTGTTCTAAGTTTTAGAAAACAAAAGTCATTCATATTGCAATGGGCTAATTGCAATCAGTTTATCATTTCTGGAGATAAACTGATAAAGGGGGAACAGGAGTCTCTCCATTTAAAATGGATGCCTGTCATAGGGATGACACCCCACCTGGGATGCCCTCATGTAACAGGCTGCAGCACAACAGGTATGCCAGCTTCAGTTTGCATTTTCTCCACCCGTGAAAGGAACATAATTTCTCAGTGTCCAGCACAAAGCCCCATCTCTAGGCATAATTTATTCACAAGCAGAAGTTTCTCCCAAACCTTTCTAGTAAAATCATTCTCCATAGACCCACAGTAAACATGTAAAGGTACAACACTTTCTTCATTCTCCTCCTCAGGGACAAAACCTCTGTGTCACCCATCCAATATCAGCACCAGGTTCCCCGTTCCTTTTTGCCTTGTTCCAGGGCCTCCCTTTCCTGGCCATCCACCTGGGAATGACCAGTCTCATGACTCTTCTACCCCAGACACTGGACTAGTCCTTTTCAGCCTCTCAGCACTGCAAGCTAGCCCCGCCGTTGGTCTCCTAACCCTGCCCCCTCCCTCTTCTATGGAGGGCCTGCAGGGCTTTCCATTCTCTGCAGCTTCTGTCTACCTCAAGAAGCTCTCATCTGAGCTGTTCCTTGCTCCTCCTGTCTTCACTCTCAGTCACAGCTCACCCTGTCCTTTCCTGAACCTCCCTTCTTGGGCCCAGAGCCATCTCATAACTCCAGTTGGAGGAAAGTCAGTCAGAGACAGGTGCACGGGACCCTGCTTCATCTTCAGGGAGCCGGTCACCCAGTGAAAATACCGTAATGTACAACATTGCTATGAAGTGGAAATGTCATTTAAGATTGAACACGGAAACAGCTCTAAGACTGTGTGCTATCTGAAAGTATCTTGTGACTTTTCTATCCAAACGCTTGCACGTAATATACTTGCTAAAATAATGGATTAGATAAGTATATGCTGCCACATGTAGTTTGCGTTACAAATGTTAATTTTGTTTTCATAATTAAATCTGAACTTTAAAAGGGTCAAAATTAACATAAGAAGATATAATAAATTGCAAACTTGGTAACAAACTAAGGGCAACATAGTGCCCTTGTACATCATTGGAACATGTTGGGAGGGTGTGCAGAACTGTTCTGCCTGAGCAGGGATCATCTGAGGCACTCCACATGTACAGGGTAGAAGCAGGTGGAAGGATTCAAAAAAGGGCTTATCTCTCCATACATCTGTGGGTGAAACGCACAGCAAATATTCCTCCAGTGCTTGGTGTTGTGTGCGCGAGGAAGTGGGGCTCTGGACACATCCCTAGTCTGACTTATTTACGTCATCTTAAATCTTCAGAACACTGCCAGGCTTGCTACCCCTAACCTCCCCAGTGCTCAAGGAATTCTAGTGACAGCATTTTGCCTGGGTCCTGTGTGTTTGAGGAGAAGATGTTTCCCTGCATCCAGCTATGAACCAAAATGAGTCAGAAATGCTTGTCAATAGAATATTAGAACAGATGATGTTCAGTCACATCATGATAATCACATGACAGTACAGGCTATATGCCAGGGGCTCTCAAACTGGGGGTTGTGACCCCTCAGGGGGTCGCAAGGTTATTAAATGGGGGGTTGCGAGCTGTCAGCCTCCATCCCAAACCCTGCTTCACCTCCAGTATTTATAATAGTATTAAATATTTAATGTGTTTTTTAATTTATAAAGAGGGTCACATTCAGAGGCTTGCTGTGTGAAAGGGGTCACCAGTACAAAAGTTTGAGAAACTCTGTTATACAATGCCCTCACCAGAGGATAATTTTAGAGGCAATAGCTTTTAGAGAGGCAAAAGTAATAGCAATATGAAATCACACTCACTATGAAAATGGTCAGTTCCTGTGTACTGTGACCGGAATTTATTTTTTCACTCTGGATGCCACATAAAATAAAAGAATGCATGTAAAGACTTATAAAATTCACAACAAAATTGAGTTGTGCCTATGTTTGAAACGCACACTCAACCATGTTCTTGACTCAGCTTGCTCAGTCTGTTGCATGATGGCTTACTTCAAAGACTCATCATTCTAAATACCCTGCAGCAAATCTGCTCTGTAAAGTTCTTGAAAAAATCAATGGGGAGGTTGAAGAGGAGAAATTAATACTGTGTAATTACAAACAGATCTGGGAGTAGTGCAAAGAATTAACCTGAGTGATTAGCTCAAGCATTTGGACTGTTTATTAAATATTCTCTCTCACTAGAATTTCTTTAAATCATAGTGTTTTACAACCGGCCTACTGAATGGAGTAAATGTTGTGACGCTAAGCCTTGTTGAAGTTCTGCATACCTGGGAAGCCAATTGATTCAAAGCTGATAAATTGTTCTATCATGTAGATATTGTATTACATAGTCATTACGCAGTAGAAAGGGCAGAACCACTGGGCAGAGAACTAATCAGGCTGGAACAAGATCCAGTAAATCAGAGCAGATAGTTGTGTAGCTGTAAACATTACTTAAGCGAAGGCCAGGAATTTTGAAAACATTTTAAAAACAAAACATTCTCCCTTGTACTGCATCTGCTGCTGTGTAAGAGCACAGGAGAGGGGAAATAATCCTCTGCTTTTCCCAGTTCTTCTCTTAGACTACATGGGTGTAAAAAAGGATCACAATAGTACCACTTTATACATACCTGCATGTACAGAACTGAGGGCAAAATTTGGAACAATGAATAAGATTTGTATTGGTCAGGATAAGTAGTAATGGAAAGAAAACAAACTGAACAAATCCTGTCCATTTAGCTGTATTAATATTATGAGTTGTCTCTTTAATTATGCTTTCATGTCTTTAAATAAAGTGTCTGAAAATATTTATTTTTCCATAATTGTCATATGCTTCTATCCATATATCAGGGTCTATATGCTGTGGGGAACTTCCTGCCAAGTGAAGAGAATGTAATTCACCAGAATCTGCAAAGAGAACCATTAAGATCTTTGACAGACCTTAGTCAAGATGCCAACAGAATTTTACCAGGTAAAAATGGTGGCAATAGTGATGGACGTTCCTCTCACCATTCCGAGAGTATTCTGAATCGAAACCATAGAGATTCTGGATCCCTGACTAACATCAAGAGAGCAAATGCTGATGTAGAGATTATAACTCCACGAAGCCCTATGGGAAAGGAAAATATGGTTACTTTCAGCAACACTTTGCCAAGAGTCAACACACCATCACTGGAAGATCCAGCTAGACGAAATGCAACAATTCATGCATCAATGGACTCTGCCCGTTCCAAGCAACTTCTTTCTCAATGGAAGAACAAGAGCGAAAGTCGAAAATTGTCTTTGCAAGTAATAGAGACTGAATCTGGCCATTCACCACCAAGGGCTATTGAAATGAGGTCAAGCTCTGAGCCATCCAGAGTGGGCGTTAATGGTGATCATCATGGCCCCAGCAATCAGTACCTGAAAATTCAGCCTGGCAGCGTTCCGGGTTGTAATAATGCTGGTCTTTCTGGGGGGCCAAGAGTCTCTATTCAATCACGACCTGGTTCTTCACAGCTAGTCCATATTCCTGAAGAGACCCAGGAAAATATAAACACATCTCCCAAAAGTAGTTCGGCTAGGGCCAAATGGCTGAAAGCTGCAGAGAAAAGTGTTGCATGTAGAAGCAACAGTCAGCCAAGAATCATGCAAGTAATAGCCATGTCAAAGCAGCAAGGAGTGCTTCAGAGCAGTCCTAAGAATTCAGAGAGCAGCACAGTCACCTGTACTGGAGCCATCCGATATAAAACCTTGACAGATCATGAACCCAGTGGTATTGTAAGAGTTGAGGCCCATCCAGAAAATAACAGACCCATAATTCAGGTGCCATCAGAAGGTGAAGGGAGTGGATCTTGGAAATGGAAAGCTCCCGAGAAAGGTAGCCTTCGTCAAACTTATGAGCTAAATGATCTCAATAGGGACTCTGAGAGCTGTGAATCCTTGAAAGACAGTTATGGGTCTGGTGACAGGAAAAGAAGTAACATAGATAACAGTGAGCATCACCATCATGGGATTACCACTATAAGAGTCACACCAGTGGAAGGAAGTGAGATCGGCTCAGAAACTCTGTCCATCTCTTCAAGCCGTGATTCCACACTTCGAAGAAAAGGTAACATTATTTTAATCCCTGAAAGAGGGAGCAGCCCAGAGAACACAAGAAACATCTTCTATAAAGGAACATCCCCCACAAGAGCTTACAAAGAATGAAAGGAGACATGTCAGCTGATCTATATTACCAAGAATTAACACATTTTGATAAAGCTTGTGCTCTATTTCTTTTTGAGCAGATTCAGAAATATTCTTGATGTGCCAAATTTACTGACCATCGGCCTGACTATTGTTGGACGTTGCTGATGTATGGTGTTCGTGAGCTTGTGGATTTCATGCGATTGGGGGGGAGGGGGTAAGAACAATGCAAGAACTTAAAATGAAGAGTTTTCTTACAACTTGTTTTGTCAGACTAAAAACATTTCTCTGAGGGTGATTATGTCAATGAAAATGATGGTCTCGAACACAGACACTTTATTTCCTGAATGCGCCAACTTTTTGATTTTATTTATATTTATGTCTGAGGATAAATGAATTTTTCACAGCAAAGGCTGTATCAGTGTTGTATATTCACCTTTGCAGATTTTGCACCAAAACTTTAATACAGGATGGTGCTGATTATAACTTTACATATTTTGAAAATTTACATACCCATTAAACTCAACAGACATGACATGTTGATGTGCAGTTACTTTAAAAGTAGTATTACTAATACTAGGACGATGCTGGCTGCATTCATGTAGAGTAGGAAATATTTACAGCTTTGTTATAGTGGATTTGTCACATTAAAATAGTGCAAAGATTTTGTGTAGTTCTTTGAAATAATGTTTACTGCAACAAAAAAATATGTGGGTGACGTTCCATTTAGAGTGGAATAACTATCTAGTTTGAATAGTTTTGCTGCTGCTGCTCAACTTTTGTTTAAGTACTGGTGCTACTAATGAAGAGGCTTCTTCTTAGTGGGCTAACTTGTAGAACTGTTTTAAATATTGTTTTTAAAGGGATCTTTTAAAGTACATAAAATACAGATTTTGCATTTTTACAAGCTCTCATTTTGTCTCTCTGCAGACTTTATATTTTTTTGTTAATTTTTAACTAGATAATGCTCGACACTGATAACTGCAAAGAAATTTGCTGTGAAAGCTGGTGAACCATGAAAACTGAAATTGCTACTGCCTGATCAGTCACTAGCTATTGATTAATAGGCATTCTAGCTCACACTTGGACGTACTCACTTCACTTGCTTAGCTTAGCACAAAACGACCATAAGCTTCACTCTCATCATAGTGGATCCTTATTTATAATGTTTTGCTTTAATTTTGGAATGTCTTAGTATACAGAATCAATACACGAGTGTTGCATTGTGCCTCAGGTGCTATTGGGGTCCCTGGGACAGACTCGTAAGAGCCCCCTTAAACATGACTTTTTTTCAGTTAGGAATTGAGAGGGTTGTGTCCTGGCACCGGAGAGAATATGGATGTACTCCTAATGGTGTGATCCTTCCTGTAATGCTTTTATAATAGGAGGAAATAACTTGCCTTCTTGGAATATGTGTTGCCAGGAATTACTAAACTAGACACTAGTGGGAACTAAAATGGCTTTGTCCTGGACATGAAGGAAGACAGACAAAATGCAAGGGATTTGGTATAATTAGGCTGCAACTTTATTAATGTAGCTCATCTGAGAACTACCAGGCAATAACTTGTACAGTTCAGGTCCTGATTCCTTCCTTAATTGTTTTCACCTAGTGGATCAGTCCCCTAGCTCTCCACAGATGGTCCATAGCCTGTTGCTGGGACCGCACTGGGACCCCAGGAGGACTAAGGCTCTAATGATGGTGAGGAGGATGCTGTCTTCCTGCTGAACCAGACGTTAGGAGCTCTAACCCCATTCCTCTCCAGGCAGCCCCTAAGTCAACTTCTTTAGGGGAAGGCATCCCCTAAGTCAACTTTCAATTCTGGTTCATGAGGGAGCTGCACCCTCTGGAATTAGTACCAGTACTGGACATCTTCCATCTTCTAAATTGCAGCAGCTTGAACCTAATCTCCTAACCTACTCCACCAGGGCACTGAGCTGCTGTGGAGAAGGCAAAAAAACCCAATGTGGCAGTAAGGGAAAAAATCCTTCCTAGTCTGAAATAAGGTGCCTAGTGCAATGGTCACAGCTGACTAAACAATCCCAGGACCTACTTTAATCCCAGGGACTGGAGGCATGAAAGGGGATTCCAGCCAGAAGGCCAGGGTTTAATATACCTTCTCCCCACATCCCTCCCAGATCCAGTGTACAGGGACCAGTGATTAACCTGAGCCCTGCTGGCCAGCTCACCACCTCAGGTGATGCTTCTCCCTTCCCCAAATCCCTAAAGGAAGGAGGCAGGGAGACCCTTAATGGAGCCAGTATCTGTTTTCCCCACCAGTCTGAATGAAGGTGCCCCCATCCCCTCCCACCTCTGAGATTCCAAGTTTGAATTCTGCAAATTATGTTCAAGAAAATATCCTGTGGTGTTGTAGCCTGCTACTAATGGTGAGTGTTACCACTGGGCACTATAGCTGGTGAACGTAACCACAGAAACTAGGGAATGGTGAGAAGAGAAAAGTAATTTTTAGAATATGCATTTTCAGATTATAATATTTACAAGGTTTGTTTTGTTTTTGTTTATATATATATATATTATATATAACTGAGTCTTCAGTCCTTGGTATTTAGCATCAAACCTTTTTTACACATTTCCTAGGGATTGCAAACACATGGATTGTCTTGGATAAAAAATTGTTGGCTTTAGCTTAGCTTGGGTACACAATTGAGCAGATAGGATTAGCTTTAATGGAATGGGTATGACACAGTCCTTGCTGGCCTAAAAATTCAAGAGGAGCGGACATAAGTAGATGAACCTGAAAAAAGAAATGGAAAACTGCAACTGGAAATACTGGCAACAAACCAAGGATTATACAATACTCTCTCCGGCAATATAACTGTTTTGGAGATGACAGGGTTTCTGCAGGGCGTGGTTTCTCTGTATTCCTTGGTTTTAGTTGGGCCATTTATGGACATCTAGCAAACGTTGCTTTTATGACTCTGAAATTTGCTGCATTATTTCAAGTGCAGTGTGATATTTTTCCTATCAAGCTTTCCTATTTCTTAACAAAAGATTTTAAAGCACTTGTGTAATCATTGAAATTGTGTTCTTTACATAATATTGATATATTCTTTTTTTTACTCAAAGTGCCAAAGGCTACTCTTTTTAATAATGGCTTATCAAATTATATTACATTAGAAAACAAATGTAATAAGATATACATTGGAACTCAGACCTCTGCACATATATCTGATAAGGAGCCTTTTGTAAAATTAACCTGTGTTTACATTCCACTAATACCTTAATTTAAAATAGATGAAATAAATTGACAGGTGGCATCTTCTTAGTGTTCTAATTTTTCTTACTTGCGAAAGGGGGAACCAATTTCTTTGTTAGGCTGTGCTTTACTGAGAAAAAAAGTACTGGAAATATAAAATTAAATATGTTTTTCAATGAAAATTCTATATATGAAATATTGTGTTTAATAAACTGTTATGCAATGTTTTCAAATGGAAAAATTTGTAAATTGCTAGAATGTATTTTGTTAAATAAGTACAGATCAATGCTACTGTGTGAGTTTTTATTGTGCTATCATAAAAATAAAGATTGAATTCCTCATTGAAGTTCAGTCATTTCATCTGTAGTGCAGTAAAAGTCGACTTCTCATTTCCCCTCTCCTTCCCGCCTTCTTTTTTGTATCATTAATGTGTATCTTAAGAAATGTAAAATCTGGCAGCTAATCCCAACCATTAGCCATGCCATCTAAGATATACAGGAAGTGTTAAGGGACTGCTTAAGGACAGAAAGTCTTAGATCTCTGTGAAAAAATCCACATGAAAATATGAAGCCAGTGAATCTGGAGGGCCTGATCCTAAGCTTGTTAAAGTCAATGGAAAGATAGCCTTTAACATCAATGTTCTTTCAACTGGGCAGTGCCATGTCCACAAAAGTGGACAGTGATGTTTTTCAGTTGTTCTCACCAGTAAAAGGAAGAGGAGTTTACTCTGTTTCTTGTCATGCAATTTTAGAGGCTGAATTTTATTCACATAATCAGCAATGCTCAGAATACAAAAAAGGGCGAGGCGAGGGGGTCAAGTGGACATAGAAGGAAACAGAAATGCCATAAATTAATTGTGGGACATAAGAAAAACAAATTCTCGTGGAGGGAGAATCAGAAAGACATGACTTAACATATATGTACAATGGAAAGAAAAGAAAAAGGGGGAGGATAAAAGAAAAGCAACGGATGAGAATTCCTCTTCTACCCATACCAGCAAAGTTAAGCAGTTTCCTAGAGAAACATGTAAGAAAGGCAGGGGAGTGAGAAAATCAGAAGTTAAAAAGTGTGTAGATGATTGAAACAGAGATAGATTCATCAGGTAAATTAGAAAAGAGAAGTGCGGTGTAGAAAGAGATTAGTGGGATGGGAAAGAAGAAGGCAAAGACAGGAAGAGAGAGAGAGAGAGAGAGAGAGAGAGAGAGTGTGTGTGTGTGTGTGTGCGTGTGTGTGTGTGTGTGTGTAGCAAAGGCCAGAGAACTGAACACAAGCAAAAGGCTGTGCAGGTGATATTTGCATATGCTGAATCTTAAGGTGACTAGACCTCTGAGTACTAAGAGCCTGTTATTATGTGGCCAAGTACAGTGAATCAGATTCTGCATTGCCTTGCATCTTTTGTAGTCCTTAACACCAGTGCAAAGGGGGTGTAATTCATAACTATTCTGATTCACCAGTGTTTTATACCCAATTTGCACTGGTGTAAATAACTACATGAGGTGCAAGGCAATGGAGGATTGGGTCCAATATATCTTTCTCTACATTTCCAGGTTTACTGAGTCTACATGCTTGGCTCAGAAGTCAATATTTCATAAATTGTTCATGTGTCTGTTTTCTAATCCAGAAACCATTGATTGCCTCAAATTAAATATGCCAAGAGGTCTGTTCAAAGCATTTGCAGGCATGAGTGAATAAAGTGAATCTATTAAACATATTGTGTTCTAGATTTAAAGCAAGCCACAGAGGTCCTGGAAGTGAGAAGTCAAGTGAAGCCAGATTGTACTGTAATCACTTAACTATAAATCTAAAAACCTTTTATGTGACATAACTGCACGTCTGATTTGGCAGGAATATTTTAAAGGCCTTTGCAATGAAGGATTCATAAATAGCTTGAAGTTCTGAGTAAATTCAAGGCTGACAAAAATGTAGATAAAATATCTAACAAATCCTATAGTTCAGCATGAGTCAGGCATCAAAACTCAAGCATTAACAAGTGGCTTAAAACCATACATAAAAAAGGAAAATATGATAGCTTTCCACTCCAACTCATATGCGCATACAAATGGATACATTATCCACTATTGCCTTCTGCTTATACTTTAAAGAGTGGAATCAAAATAACTAGTTTACATTTAGAGAAGTATTCAGCTCTTCTGTATAAACATCCTTAGTCCAGTAGACCTTCACCTGTCCTATGGTTAATTCTTCAAGCACTTTAGATGCTCAGTAACACATTCAGTTATGCCTCTCATAAAAGAAATCCATTCCTCCATTTGTGAGCCATGCTGGAAAGCATGGGAGAACAGGAATCTTGCATACTTTGTGGCTTTAACGGTGCACTGATCTCTGGTATGCTTTAGGAAAAAGGAAGCCCTCAGATGCCAGGAATCGCGGCAAGAGAAGTAGTTTAGAACTCAACCAGATCAGCTGGGCCTTATGAATCTACAACAGTATGGTAAAAGGAACAGCTTTGGAAAACCTCAGATTGGATCTGGGGTGAGGATGTCAGGATGTTGTAGTACTGAATGTATGAAGTTAGTGAAGGTGAAAGATTGAGGATCTGATTCAAAGCCAGTTAAAGTCAATGGAGAAGCTCCCACTAACTTCTCAGAGCCTGAATGTGGTGGAGTCTGCAACAGGAATTATACCTAGGTATTTGAGCAGAAGGTAGGTGAGAATCTACAGTGGGAGATAAAGAGGAAATGGGACAGAAAGAACAAATGGAAATAATAGGGGAGGGAATACTTATTCACATGGATCCAAACCTTGAAAATTATTCAGTCATTCTTACTTTGCCCCAATTGGTTTGCTTGTACCCACTTACTAGAGCTCGAAAAATAAAACAAAACAGTTTTTTCTGCAGTTATTTCCTTGAATTGAATAATTAACTCACTCCACTCATGTTCAACCCCCTTTTGCGTTCATTTTCTGAGCTCATATGAGACCTCAAAGGAATTACACGTGTGGCACTTGAGTACTGCAGAGAATGAACTTTAAACTCATGCATGAGTATTCCCACTGGATGTTTTATATGGGATGAAACACTGATTGACACAGCAGAGGGACAAAATATCAGGGACCCATACCTGATCCTTGGAAATTAACAGACAATAGATAACCTTTGGAATCAGGACTATGCACATTAATGCAATTACTTTGCACCTGACAAGAAAAAATTACATTTAAAAATTTCATACAGCCCACTAATCTTACATTATCCTAACTTGTATAGGAATAATGCTTCTAGTTAGGCCTGTGATATTCGAAAAGGAAAAAGTTTAACATTTCTCTAAGTGGGAGAGGGGCAGGCACAAAAAGTGGCTTAGGGCCAGTTCGGAATTGAGGTAATAGTCTTCTGTGCTTCTAATTTACAATAAAAACCAAGGATTATCCACTGTCAGCTAGTGCTACTGTCATCCAGATGTTTCCAAATTGCATTTACCGTTTCATGTGGTGGGCATGAACATTAAGAATCTGAAACCTGTCAAATATCTGACCTTTCTAAATACAACATATTTGAAAACACCGTTCTCATCACACCAAAGCATTCAGAGCTGAAATTAGTGTGTGTGTGTATTGTGTCCAATAGGCACTGGGGTTTTTTTCTGTTCTTGTAACTACTGAAGAGTATTTAGCTTGGTAATTATAATATCTGTTTTGCTTCACCGCTTTTCAGGTGTTTAGAAATCTAGATCAATGATCATTGCACAGAGGATAATGTTATACATTTAAGGGCAATCACTTAATTTACTGTTTCTCTAGGGAGAAAATGACAGCACAATGAATACTGGAAACAAATCGTTTTCTTTTTTCTTGTAAGATATTTTGTATTTCTTTCTCTTCTCCGTTTTCCCCTCCCCCTTAGCTTTCTGCTTAGCTCTAGAAGACAGCAGCAGTCTTTTGGGCCTTAAAGATGATTATTTCACTGCAATAAATAACAGCTCAACAATAGCTCATACCACACATTCATGTTAAACACTTGCTTCTCTAGCACCACAAGTATACGCAGAGCACAGCTGAAAAGACTTCTTGACAACATCCACTCTTAAAATGTGCTTTATCTGCCAATAATTGGTTGGTGCTTTCATATGTAAAATAGTGGACCACATACTAGTATGGTTAGATAATGTTTTCATAAAGATGTGAAGTATCCTAGAGTGGCAATAAGTCCAGATACATGTGAGCTTACAAAACATTAGGGTTGTCAAGCTTGCAGTGTATAAAATGGAAAATTCCTCTATTTTAAATGGCAAGATTTTAGAAGTTGTTTGAAAACCTGGCACAATCTCCTCTACTACAACACAGACAGCCTATTTCATACACTGGTATGTCACCCTCCAGCATTTATATATTTGCAAAGCACTGTGACATTAACTAATTAATCGTTAAAAGTCACTATGCCCTGTGAGGTAGGAAAAAATACTATCTGCATTTTGCACATGGGAATGCTGACACGCAAGAAAAGTTGTGTAGAGCTCATTGAGTCATAGCAAACAAATATTTTATTAAGTAAGTAGAGCCATTTTTCCATCTGATAATGTAGTGAGGTAACATTTTGGGGCTATTCAACCAGCTCCATTGCTGGTGAATATTATTATCCTTTTTCAATGAATACCAGCTATATTTGTTAAATAAATTATTCAACATATATTTTTTCTGGTATTTCATCAGCCTGAGTTATATGACTTGCCCATGATGACATACTGAGACGCATTTGCAGAACTGGGACTAGAACTCAGGAGTTTTTGGATTTCAAACCTGTGGAATTCCAAGCTGGATCATTCTATCGCTCCCTGCTATGCTTTGCTCTGCAACATGCCAGCTGTGCTTTAAATAGGCAGAGCTGTTATCAGTGGCTGAAAATTCTATTCCCCAGCTAGCACATCAATAAGAGTAGCTGGGACTACCGAAGGCATTAGTGGCTATCCTCACTTGTATTTTTACTCACCAATATTATCTAATAGAAATAGATCATCCTCTTTGTCCCAACAGAGAGGAGAGTTTTCAAATAATTAGGTCATTCCAACATGGAGGTCTCCATCTACTGCTACAAACATCCCTGGGTTTTTACCCCATTTGCACAGCTGCTGGCTGCATTTCTGGTAGCATGTAGTATCTGAATACTTATTTTGTTGAAAGTCAATAATGGGACTGTTACATGCATTGATCATTCGACAGGCTCAATTCCTGTGAGCTGCCATGGTTCAGATGCCAAGTTTAACTGCGCTGCTTTATCAGCAGTGATAATTGGATCTATGGCCTGTACCACTTCAAGGATCAGATCTATATAACTCAGAAAGTAAATAAAAAAGTGAAGGGATAACCCCACTTTTGGCAACAAGGTGCTCCAATGATCAATGAGACTGTTGTACAACCAAATGCCTTTCATGGCTTGAGGATGTCATACAGCATGTTGCCTCTGCTTTCCCCCCTCTTCAGAGCCCTTTAAGAACTCATTTTCCATAGGTATTCAAAAAATATCCTATCTTGGGAGTTGCCTTATTGATTCAGTCCTCTGTTACACATCAGCCATTTTGGCCTGAAGCCAGGTTGTGTTTCTCTTCTGATTAACCCAAAAAAACCCATAAGATGCATACTCTCACATTTTACAGCCCAGCTGGCCTTTCTAGTCTCGTCCCTGCTTGGCCAAGATCTCTCCCAGGCCTCTATAGCTGGAGAGCTTTCTCCTACTCTTTACTACAGCTTTACCCCTATTGATTCAAGGTCCTGCAGCAGCCTTCGTATTCCTGGTAGTGTCTCCAAGCATAGCTCATTCTCCTCAGCTTCCTCCCTCCACTACAGCTTCCTGCCTTTATATATAGTATAGCACAGGGATCTCCAAACTTTATGAGACGAGGGCCATATTAGATTTTTGAAGGGGCTTCGTGGGTCAAAGCGACTGTGAAAAAATTCAATATATGCAAATATAGGCAAAATCCCCCCCTTTGTTCCTCTTGTAGCTGCTGTGACCACCCCCCATCCTTTGCTCCTCCAGCCGCTGCCGCGTCCCCCCTTTACTCCTGTGGCCAATGCCATGGGGGCACTCACCCCTCCGCACATGGGGCTGCCGGCAGCAGCTTGCGGGGACGCAGTGGGGGCTTCTCCATGTGCCTGCTCTGTGTGTCTGCTCAGCTGGAGGGCCGGACAAATGGAAACCGCTGGCTGGATCCGGCCCCCGGGCCGTAGTTTGAAGACCCCTGGTATAGCATAACAGGAGGACACCTGATTTCCCTAAAGTGAGGTTCATTTCATAATCAGGGTTGGCTTAGCACCACACTTTCTAGTTCCTGGGCAAGCCATCCTGTTACAGGGACTAAGAGGTAAAAACACCAAAATCTGTTTGGTGAACCTGATATGGCAGCTTACACACTGAGTAAAATACAGCACTAGGCTGTAAGGGATAATATGTGCAGATACTAAGGGGATAGGTACTTTTAAAATGCCCCTCATTTCTCCTGTAACATTATCACTGTGCATGGGAAATTATCATTTCCTTTGTTTCTATTGGTCTTTTTGATACATGGATAGTAAAAGATTTAATAAACAGACAGTTCATTACATAAATAGGAAAAGAAACACATAAAGCTAGGATTTTCAAAGAAACCTAAGAGAAAAGTTAAGTGCTTTCCTAGAGAAAAGATTGAGCACCTGTAGCAAAAACCAAAATGATATTTTTTAGTTAAATTTATACCCGAGATTTAACAAGCCTCATGGGCAGATAATTAATATGTTCAGATTTTTCTTAATTCCTCTGACAATGCTCATAACATTGACTGAAGAATGAGCCAAGGAAAAAAAGGACTTGCATGAATCCAAAACGAAGATAAACAATATGCCTTGTTTACATAACCTCCAAAGCTTTCTCAGTGGAAGGCTTAGACACATGATGAAAAATTGCTTTTAATATAATAAGTGAAATAAAAACAAGAACAAATAAGACAGTAGAAGGTTTAAAACATGTAAGTGCCAATTATGAAAGAGTGTTAATTTATTTGACTTGAGATTAACAGGAGATTTACAAAATGAGACTGATGCCTACAGTGAAAAGCTACTGGAATTTTCAGATGTCCATTTGCATTATACTTCCCTATAATTCAGGATACCTGTTAAATTTGCCTTTAAACAACAGTGAAACAGATATTGTATTTGATCAATGCAGACATCCCAACTTGGACGGTGAGCTGTACCCACTTAATAAGATAAGCAGATTCAAGGCAGTTTACAGTTTGGATGGGGACATCACTAAGTGCAGTGGGAAATGGTCTGGGTGATTCAATATGTGGTGCTTTTCCCACTAGGCCTGATTTTAGTCCCACTTGAGGGAGGTTTGCCATTGGCTTCAACAGGTGAAGGACTGGGCCATAGTCAGTACTGAATCAGTGCTTCCCTGAAAAGAACAAAATATGGTGTAGTGCCTTAAAGATGAGGTATAGAAAAAGAAGGTGCTGATAAATGTCAGTAAATAGAAAATTCATGACCATTTTCATAAGGGCACTAATATTAGTGACATGGCCAAAATTATCTTGCAGTAACTACATCCTAAATTCCCCTGGGAAATCTTATTTGGGTTTCTGTTAGCAGTATTAAATCTTTAGACCTCAATGAGGATCAAGCCTCTTGTGGGAAGTACAGACAAAGACACAGTCCCTGCCTTGAAGACCTTAAAATTTAATGCCCCAGTCATGCAAGGAGCGATATATAGGAACAAGGACCCACCTGGATGGAGTTCTTTCCAGGCTTGGTACCCAAAACTGGTCTCTCTCCTAAACTGGATGTATGTTAAACATATACATTCTTTTTCATATTAGAATCTAATGTCTTGTTTTAAAATCCATTGCGGAAATGTTTGCACAAGGCTGATTTGTCAAACAAAGCCCTGCACCATATAAATAACCTGAAAGATTGCACTGCATTGATATTAATAGAAAATGTAAAAAAAATCCTTATATAAGAGAATGCAGCAGAGCAATCTGTACTGACTGAGGCTACAGAAGAGATGCACAAGTAAAATAATATTTTAAAACCTATATTACAGGGCTCTTTTTTATCTTGGTTCTTTGAAATCATTACATTTAAAACAATTTTAATTTTTTTAGTCACTCTCTATTTATAGTATAACAACACTTCAGACCATGTGATAGTGCTGATAAATGCATTTCTGGTTCTTGGATAGCCTGTGTTTTCTATTTGCATCTTGCCCACACCCGGAGGTGTGCTTTACTCAGAATTACTGCATAGCTTGTTCTGTCTCACTGTTTAAATACAAACAAATTTCTCTGATAAACAGTCAGGCAATGACTGATGCCCTAATCTTACAAAGAGATCCATTAAGATAGATCCTTTCAAAATCCCATTGACCATGTGAGCAGATCCCATTGCAAGGTCAGGTATTAAAAAATGGATTTGTTAGCAAGGATAGTGAGTGGCTGATGTTAGACAGTAACAGGAGAAGATCACTACACAAGTTATGAATATCTCAGGGGTTTGCTGGTACAAACAGTAACCTGTTGCTAGAGTGATGGGAAAGAGATCTGTTGCCATGGAAACAAATGGAGCATAATAGAGAACCCTGATAGATGTACAGCACCATTGCTTCATTTTAGACAAACACAGCTGAGCAGCCTATAATATATAGTGCCCCTTGTTCAGTAAGAATTTTGATTTTAAAATCTTAAACTGATAGTTAACAGTTACTTATAGTTTAAGGAAGTTGTACAAACTTCACATTGGGGATAACGAAACAATTTATTGAAAACTCAAGATGAAATGAAATAACTAAGCTTTAAATAAACATTGAAGGCAATTAAATCATGAATGTAAATACTTTACATCTCCAGTGAAATAAGTCTTAATCCTTCAGTTCTTACATATTCAGTCACTGGTTTAATAATATCAGACTTTAAGAAAACCATAGCAGTGAGAAATCAGTGGGTGAGTTTGTTCTATTCTCATTAACATTTAACTGTGCAAGTTTGTTTTTTTAAATATTGTTCTTCTTTTCTCTATTTAAAAAGCTTTATTGGATTTTACAAAATGCAAAGATACAAAAGCATAGCCAAAGTCACATAGGGAACCAAGAACTCTTGTTCCTTTGCAGCATTACAAATGCATTGGTAAATACATGATGTCACTTTCTTATCAGAGGAGGAAAAGATTAAAAATGGTGGGATGCTTCCCCATTCAGGAAATGCCCCGCCCCAAGCAGTGAATCTGAGAGATTGTGTTTGCAGGATTGCTTTTTTCAATTTTTCCCATTGAAAAACTAGATGAGGTTTGTTTTTATCCCAGAAGAGTCTGGGATTCTCCCACACTCTAAATGTATGTATTGCAAGGAATCAGCACAAGTCTGGGCTGGGGGAGGAGAATAGCAAGGAAAAGTAGGGGGAAATTTCAGCAGAGACACATCCCTTTTACGTATAGCTTGTCCTCTAAGCCTATATAGGCAAATACTGGCCCCATTCTTCAGGTATGTATAGAAGGGTGCTGGGTGGCCTGTATTTCTAATGTCCCACCACCAGCAGCACCAGTGAAGTAGAAAGTTTCTTGTTTTAATTTTTTATGCTTTTGTCTCCTGAGCCAAAGTTCTCTGGTTACCAATTGATTCCCACCACTGTACTTTCTGTTTCTATGGTAACTATGCCAGTTGTCTGCTTAGCCATTTATAAAGCATCTTTTCCATTTTTAATCACTCTTCTGCACTAACAGGGAGGGAATGCCTGAAAGTCACATATGAATTCAAGGAGAGAGGTTATTTTATTTGCAAGTCTTGGTGCATTTGTAGACAAATACAAAAGGATAAAATGGTAATTTTTGGAAACTCTTATTGGCATGAACCTGATATAAATCAAGAGTGAATTGCATGCTAAAATGGATATGGGAAAGCACTTATCTTTTTGATCACCAGTAAAATATACATGGGGTCTTATTTAATAAAATATTTATAAGCATTACTTTGCAGTAGTCAGAAACAAGAGTGAGATGGAAAAGAGTTGTTCTATTATATCTTTCTGTCACACACACACAAACATACTTAATTTGACTCTCAAATCTCATCTTTGCCTCACATAATCACTTTTCTCTTATGACTTACCTAAGACACTTTATGAATCCAATCTCCCTCTCATTTTAAAAAAACAAAGGAAGTAGTCACATTGACTTCAGTGGAAGGTGTATCATTCCCTAGTATTTTACATGAAAGAGTAAACAAATTATAATGGGCCAGATGTATTCCTGGGGTACTCAATGGCCCATTGTATGCACAGCCCAGTGTTCACATCAAGGTAAACATACATCTGGGATTTGGAGAAATATTTCAATGTACTGTAATTTTTAACCATATTATTTTATAGCTACCATAAATTACTAGAGGATATAGCAGCTATTGGTACAACAAGGTCTGGTCTTCACTATGGGCAGATCAACACTGCTGCCATCGATGCAGCAGGGATCAATTTAGCAGGTATAGTGAAGACCCGCTAAATTGATGCAAAGTGCTTTCCAGTTGACCCTGATGCTCCACCTCTCTGAGAAGAATAAAGGAAGTCGACCAGAGAGCATCTCTCATCAACATAGCACAGTGAAAACACCAGGGTAAGTTAACCTAAGCTACATTGGCTCCAGCTATGTTATTCATGTAGCTGGAGTAGTGTAACTTAGGTCAATTTATACAGTAGTGAAAACAAGCCCTACATCTACACTTTTACTTTTATGGAGTGAAAAGTATAAATACATTCAAAGTTGTAACACTCTTACATTTAAGTGACCTAAGAAAGCATTATTTATTGTATAGTTTTTGGTTTTGGTGACTGAAATCTACAATTTTTTGAAGCACATGAATATTATACAGTCACACAAAGATATCTTAGTTTGCTTAATCATGGAGTCTTTAGAAATTGGGATCTTTCTTCCCCTTCTTGCAAAAACAACAATAGACCCTGAAAATGGTCAGAGTTCATTTGCAGATAGGGAAACAGGGCAATTAAGAATTATAACATCAAAAATAAAACAACCACCACTATCAGTTTTTAAAGGGACATAGACAACTTGATTCTTTTTTAAAATTAACCAATTAACAAAAAAATACCTGTTTGAACATATCCTTGATATAACATGCCCTGATTTTTTAAAACATTATATAATGATTATCTTCTCCCATGTGAAGATTCAGGAGGGTCAGATCTATGAGTACTACCAAAATGTTTATGCCCACTCCACCTTCTCAGACCTCCCTTTACTTACGTGTGCCTGCACAATGCCTGTTATCACTACCATTTTCTGCTTTGCAGCTGCTAATACTGGTAAATACCCTCTTGTAGGATCTGGAGCAAAATGTGCCCACAAGTTTCCCCCAGAGGAATGCATGAAAGTGATGTCATTATGATAGCACATGAGACAGGAAGTGCAATTGACTGTCAACAAACAGCGGAACTGACTATACTCAAAATGTTGTAAAATGAACACAGTAAACAACCTGAAAAATTGGGAGACAGGTTTTTTAAGCCTTTTCAGCTTTAACAGTCTTATTTAAGCACTTGCTTCACTTTCCGCATGTGATTACTGCCACTGAAATCATTAAACTACTCACACAAATAAAGTTAAAGCACTTCCATAAGTCATTGAAGAGTCAGTGCCTTAAAGGTTTCTTGAAACACAAACACCAAAGTTTTCAGATGGAAATGTTATTTTCAAGTTGAAAGTGTCCCTTTAGGCAGAATTCCACAATAAAGCCAATGGGGAATTCAGCTTAAAAATTGATGGCACTATATGGTCCTAAATTCTAAAGAAAGTTTGGAGTACATACATTGTAAAGAAAGCTTGGGGTAGACACACTGAACTGTGAATTTACAGATTCTTGCTTCCTGAAAGGATTTTATGACTTCAAACATAATTAGGGATATAATCATTTACAAGTAGGAATATGTCAGTTATATGAATCATTTCTAATGAAAGTACATAGGTTATGTACATGACATTCACTACAATTCCTAAAGAGGAAAACGTGTAAAAAATGTTACCAGCCATCTAATCAAGGATTAAGCTTCACTGAGTTTCACCAATTTCTGAAGGAATTTTAAATGCAGAGGGGACAGTGTGTTAGAAAATTTTTCAGTTTTGTTCTCTGCAGTGATTCCAAAATGAGAGATTTAATTTAAATTCACTCTGCATACATTTCACTGGATGTTGCTTAATGGTATAGAATACCAGCAGGTTACATATTAATGCTGTTTTACATTTAGAAGCATGAGCTGACTGTATCATTTTATATAAACTGCAGTAATTGTCTACTGCATTAATGAAAGGACCTTCCATCTTTCCATTTCAGGAGGTACAATTACATTAAACTAATAATTCCGAAGTTCAGGTATTTAGTGTTTACATATTTCTGGTGCCAAAATACAGTACAGTTTCTGCAAGTAGATGTCTTTGGATGTGAATCTCTCAGATCCATCATATTTAGAATAAATCAACAACCTTCAATCCATGCTTTTTTATACAAGAGGTAAAATAAACTGAAATGTACATATATGCTTTTAAAATATGCAACTAATTTAAAAATCACTGTATATGTAACTTTGTCTACCAAAGAAAAGGCTATAATATTTTTTATACAATTTCTCCTTGAGCATTCAATCAGCAGCATCCAATTACCAATGGTGATCTTTGCTTTATATGAAATTAATTTGCCAGAGAGTGAATTAACCCTTCTGCTGCCATATAAAACTGCAGTAGGTATGCGCAGATCTAGCTGCAGTACTCGATTCTTTTTTAACACATAGGCTTGTATAATGCACTTTTGAGGATACCCAGAGCTGTGAACCAGGGTGTTACTTCTCTGCCTCAGCAAGATTGAGAGTTGATGGAGATTAGATGTGTCAGGTCCCTGCCACACCAGTCTGTCTTCCTTACCAGCAAATTCATTAAGTCTACCAGCCTCAACCTTGACTAGCCAGCAACAGTGAGTGAACTCCAGATCCCATCCCCCTCTGGCATGTGTCTCTACAATGCATAGCACTTATCACTGTGCATTTACAGCAGATATTAAGTATGCTGCTGTTTTAAAGAGTTACTGTTGCAACTTATTAAAATGCACCTTTCTAACACAGCACTGAGTTTGTTTATAGTAAAAATAAAAAACAGATTTATTAACAAAAGGACATGGGTTAAGTTATGCCAAATGGAAGGAATAAAGATAGTAAGGTTTACAAACAAAAGTGAAAATATGCTTTTGAGGGCTAAGACCTAACTTAACAGCCACAGTCTTTTTTCAAGGTAGTTTCCTCACCAATCTTCCTTTTCCAGTAATAGCTGGCTATCTTTTAGCCAAGATCCCCACAGAATCGAAGGCACTTTTCTACGTCTTCTCCAGTAAAAGATTACTTTCCATGTGTCACTATATCTCACAGTCTGCCTCTGTTTCTAGAGCCAAATTGATCCCCTGAGGTTCAGTTTGCTGTCTCTTTCTGGTGGTTGACTCCATTTTGATTAAGGTGTCCCTTGGTGTGCTCCTATGTGATACTTCCTGCTACAGTTTTAGAAAGTAAATGTTTTCTTCCTGAGACCTTTGATACAAATTAATAGCCTATTAAATTTGGCTGCACCTGGTTTGAGATGTTGGACTCTTTCCTTTGTCCAGAGAAACTCCCTCTGACATAGCTGGTTTAAACATCTTCTAGTTACAGACTTTAAGGCATAACAGTGAGTATCCATATTCCACGCACAGCATCATCACATACATTTCACAAATATATTACTGATTTGCAGTAGCATGCAAGGTGTGAACACAGGGGTGCCTTGGGTCACAGCTTGACTATTGCAGTTCTCAATATCTACTATGAAGTTAAATGCCCTAAAAAAACCTCCAGCTTGTTTAGAGCATGGCATCCTGCATGCAGAGCAAGGCAGGTCACTGGGAACATGTCAGCCCAAACCACTGTTCTCTGCACTGGCTCTCCGTCGAATATACAATCCAGTTCAAGGTCACTGTCCTGATTTTAAAACATCTTCATGGAATTAGCCCTAGCTACCAATAAGATTTGGGGGAGATGAGGGTGGAAAATGTTAAATGAGAGACAGATCACTAAGTTGTTTGTGAACTCTTTGGAAGTGTGTGGAACAAACTAAAGTGATGGGTGCCAATATAAGAATCTAAGATAAGATACTTCTTTTAACATCAGCATCTATATCAGTCTGGAAAGGGCACATAGGGCCTCTTGTGGTATAAAGATGCAGGACTCAGTTGTAATGAACAGAATTATTTACTGACAACATTGGACAGTGAGAAGGTATCCAGTTGTTCCTTGCTCTCAAACTCCCTAATAACTAGTGTCACCGGGGTGGGAGGGGCTTAAGGCTCTAAGTCCTGTTCTGAACTAAACTAACCTAACTTAACTAAACACCAGTTCTCCAATGTTCATTTGATATATTTTTAAAAAGACAGATATATGTAAAATTATTGGAAGTCACTGGATAGTGCTGTTGCAGATAATATAAATTCTGCTCCACTGACTGGATAAGGAATTCTGTCTTGGAGAAATGTTTATTTTTGAGCTCTTTTGAGAAAGTTCTTTTGAGAAACTTAGCATATAATGCCTGTTCCCTGTTTGACTTTCACCAACTGAATAACCTTTTAGGTGCTGCTTCTACCAACAATATGTCTATCAAGCAATCTAAACATGATATATCAAAATAGGACAACATACACATACATATAATGCTTAAAAATATTTCTAAAAGGTTTTTAAAAAACTTCCAAACATTTTTTACAGTTCCAGTGGAAGAGGCTGCTTGCTATTCAGTGATCAGGAGTGAAGCAGATGAATCTCCTGCTGTTTCTATTTTCTCCTCTGTTGTGAGCATAAATCAGTGAACTGGATCAGAGATTTTTATGGTGGGCCAATGGGAACAGAACAGTCATCTTGCTGGAACTGGCATAATTAAATTCATGCTCAACTACTGCAGGAATCAAAACATCTTTATTTCATGCTAAGAAAGGGCCTATTTAACTGGCTCTGTTCAGGTAGACAATAGGAATTACTTGATATCATCCATTGGTTTTTTATTGATATTTGAAGAAAAAAATTCTGCTGTGTACTACAGTGCTAAATAACCATCTAAATCTATCACTGTTACCCTCTCCTTGCCTGTCTCATTCCCCAGTTTGTTTGTTGTACCTGTTTGGTGCATCTTGTCTTAATTTAGGCATTGATTCTGCAAACCCTCATGCCTGCAAATAACTTTTTAAAACTTTGTTTATGAACTTTTTAGAACAGTATCTCCCTTTAAACAGTGCTTGTAAACCGCCTAGAACAATGGAGTTCTGGTCTGATTGGAGGCTGTAGGTACTATGCAATACAAATAATTAATAATAGTTGTATATTATACAATATACCATGCATTCCAGCTGGCTCAAAAGTGGATTAAAAAATGAAATGGAAATGTTTTCAGTTCCTACCGGTTTTCTGATTTGCTATGCTATACATTCTGATCTGAAAACTCCCCCACTCCCCGTCCCCACCGGTATGTTCCTTGTATGGAGTTCACCCAAACAAACCCTGTTTTCTGAATTCAAGAGTTATCAGGGCCCTCCTTCAAAGTTGCTGGATTCTTCCATTCTATCCACACTATTATTTCTTCATGACATACTACACAAAAGCAAGGAAACAATGCAGTTATACAATCCCTTTTCCCTAGTGAGAGTTGTTTTTTCTTTGAAATCTCCAAGACAGCACTTAATAGAAATTGAATTGTGCCATTATTGTCTTAATTCAAATTGCCTATGTTTGTTTTCTACAAACAGAGACTCAGTAATGAATAGCTGATCCTGTCTGGAGCTGGAAAGCAGATGCATAATCACTTTCATTAACCTTTGGAATATTTGGATTCAACCAGGAATCACAGTTTGGTCCCCGGTTATTGCTTGCTCTGGGGAAAAGTAATCTGCCAGCCCTATAACTAACACAGATTATTTCCCACTCCACACCAGCTCAGCTGGTAAATAGGTGAAGTCAGGAGTCCACCCATTCTTTGCTCATGCTTCCCCATTCCCCAATTCCTAGTGGAGGATCTGCAGCTGCGCTTGAACTCATTTTCATATGTATCAACAAAGTGGTTAGCTCATATAGGCTGTTATGGTAGCAATTAATGCCCTCTTAATCCCCTGCCAAGACAGAGTATGAGTGACAATCTTGCCTATAATGAGTTTACCCATTTCACAACTTTATTGCCAACCGTCAAACCAAACTCCTGAACTGTGGAATTTGAAGTGTCAGTTTGAGAGTGACAAAGAGTCCTGTGGCACCTTAAAGACTAACTAAAGTTTGTGTGGAGGGTTGGTTGTTTATCAAGGTCTCCAGGTTGGAAAGCTCTTTTTTGATGTTTTCCTGTTTTCTGTACAGAATGCTGATCAGGTGGTTCCTCAGTTTCTTAGATAGTGTCTGGCATAATCTCTCACTGTAGTCTGTGCAGTATGTAGAAAGCAATGGATTTTTCACCTTCAGTCCATTTGGTATGATGGCCATCTGTTTGCATTTGGAGAGAAAGATGATATCTGTCTGTATTTGTGCAAGTTTCTTCATGAGCTTGATGGATTTCCACTCCATTCGGCTAAATATAGTGCCTTGCATGTTGTCAAGAATCAGAGGGGTAGCCGTGTTAGTCTGGAATTGCAGAAGTGACAAAAAGTCCTGTGGTACCTTAAAGACTAACTAAAGTTTGAGAGTGACAGTGATGATCTCTCCCATGCTTTTGAGCATTTTTCTCGCTCTCACCTGCTAAAGCATGACACTTGATCTCTCTTATGTATACATATCATTTTATCATATGACCTATTGTTTCTCATATTCTGCCCTTATTAGAACTATACTCTTTTCTGGCGAACTAGTGAAGGTAAATTAACTAGGGAAATGCAATCAATTATTATAATGAGAGAGCCATCCACAATCCCTGTTTAGCCCTTGGTTTATAGTGTCCAATTTGAAAGTTAATTCCAGTTCCTCAGTTGCCCATTGGAGTCTGTTCTGGAAGTTCATCTGCTTTAAAATTGACACCTTCAAATCTTTAATGGAATGACTAGGGAGGTTGAAGTGTTCTACTGGTTTTTGAATGTTATGATTCCTGATGTCAGATTTGTGTCCATTTATTCTTTTGCATAGAGACTGTCCGGTTTGGTCAATGTACATAGCAGAGGGGCATTGCTGGCACATGATAGCATATATCACATTGGTCGATGTGCAGGTGAATCAGCCTCTGATGGTGTGGCTGATGTGATTAGATCCTATGATGGTGTCAGTTGAATGGATATGAGGACAGAGCTGGCATCAGGCTTTGATACAAGGATAGGTACCTGCGTTAGTGTTTTTGGTGTGTGATTGCTGGTGAGTATTTGTTTCAGGTTGGGGGGCTGCCTGTAGGCAAGGACTGGTCTGTCTCCCAAGATCTATGAGAGTGAGGGATCAACTTTCAGGATAGGTTGTAGGTCTTTGATGATACGTTGGAGAGGTTTAAATTGGGGGCTGAAGGTGACGCCTAATGGTGTTCTCTTTTTCTAAGATATGGTAATTCTGAAACTGGCTGTGGCTACCCACCACTTCTGGATTCCTCTCAGTATCTCAGGAGATACTGGTAGCATCCTACTGACCCATCAATGTCCTGCAGACACAATCAACATATCCTCCTGGGTCTCTCTAAGGTTGATCACACTAGGCCCAGACAATCTTCATTCTCAGATATGAAATAAAAAGAGCAAATCAGATGAGTTCTTTAGACAAGATTTTTAGAAATCCTGAAAATGAGGCATCTCACAACATAAGTGAGTGATCCTCCCAGTACGAAAGAAAAGCTAGCAATTCTCCTAGCATTTCCCTGACAGAAGAGAAAATGAGGGCTCCTTTCTCCCTTTTACAACTGATGCTTTCAGGATTGCCTGACAATAGAATCATCTGTTTGTAAACAAGGAGCATTTTGGCCAACACTAGATCTCCAGTTCAGGGTCTAAGAGCTTTTTAATTCCACATTCCTAATTGCGACAATTATTGCAGATAAAAAAATATAACCACCACTCTACCCCCTTTCAGGGAGGCAGTCACCATATCCCACACACATATAATGTGACAGAGCACAAGGAGGAAGCAACACTTGACAAATACTATATACAGAAGCCTTCAGAAGAGGATACATAATTATCCTCTTCTGCTTCTAAAATCTGGCAAATCATCTTCTCTATGCAATTTGGTGGAAAGATGTTACCACACCTTCGATTCATTAAAGGACAAATGCTGACCAAAATCCAAACCACCCTGAATAAATACTGAAGGCTGTAACAACAGAGATTCCATTTTTCCGGTCTTCACTGGCATTATTACATTGAACTGTGCTCATGTCAACAGACTATTGTCTTTTTTTCCTTCCCCTACTTCATTTCCACTACATTTAATCCAGTTTCTTCAGAATTGCTTTTATCAATGAGACTGGCCATTCTTTCAGATGTAAGGTGGAGTTTAATGTACCACAATTAATTTTGTAATCCACAGATAAAAAACGAAACTTCTCTTATCAGTTACTAAACTTGTTCTTTAGCCAAAGCCTTTGTGCCAGCTTCAAATAGGCTTGTACACAAGTAGCTAACAACTATGAGAAAGGGAGGAGGGGGCTGCTGCAGCCTCTTATTATAATCCTATTATGTAATGACTGCTGGAGACTAATAGCTCTGAGTTTCAGTTAGTCTGGCTCTTTGTAGGTACTGCAGACGTTTACAGGTGAGGTACTCAGATGGCCATACAAATGTATGTCATTAAATGGAGACTAGAAAAGGGAATAGATCATTTTCACAGCAGCTTTACTTCAGCTCCCCTGAAGATGCTTGGGGAGGTGAGGCAGGAATAGTGGAGAAGATGAAAAGAGAAACCTTTTTCTTTCTCTGTGAGACCATTTATCTTTAGAATCACTGTGCTGCAGACAAACTGGGGTCTGCTAGATATCTATTGCTATACTACCCTGAGAAATCTGAATGGCAAATGTATAGTGTGAGGAAGGGTAATTAGTTGTTGAGAGGTTTAAGAACCTGAGGTTTAATTCTGATGTAAAATTCTTGGGAGCACAATCTGCACCAGGAAAAATTTTCTGTGCTGGCCATGAAAATTAATTTTTAAAAATAATAGTAAAGATTTTTAACATGTCAAAAATCCATATTCTTGAACTATTCACACAGCTGTGAAATAATTTAGCTATTCTTTCCTTTGCCCAGCATATCACAGTTTTAAAATAAAAATGACGATCATTAAAAGATCCACAAAGAGTCCTCCATGCCAGATCTGAGGAGAGAAATGGTACCAAAAATGATTATTACTAAGAAATTGAACAGAAAACTAGCAATAGGACACGGGGACTGATCCAAAGCCTATTGATGTCAATGAGAGAAGAATCAAGTCTAAATGAAGAAAGATGTGCCAGAGTCTCTGTTTTATATTCTAATAGCCTGTGTTCTATATTATCAAGCTACTAGGTCTGGACTAAAATAATGTATTACAGGCGTGTCGCATCTTGCGTGAGGGTTCTGTTCCGCGGTTACCGCATAAAGTGGAAACCGCCTATAGCCAGAACCCATTGACTTCAATGGGAGGCGAAATTGCACCCTTTGCAGGAAGTTAATTTTTTTTTTCCTTTTTTGTTTTGTTTTTGCGGACCACGTAAAGTGGAAATCGCGTATGTTAAATATGCATAAGACGCGATGTGCCTGTATTTGTTAACAGCAAAAGTGCTTCACAGGTATAGCACATCAGGTATTGTAACAAGATAGATTTTGTTAGTTCTTACTGTAGCTTTCAGCAAGAATGTTTTGACATCACTATTGAATCTCCAGCTGTAGCGGTTTACATTAGTGCTATATGGGCGGTAGCAATAGTAGATCAGTAGAGGTGGTTGGAAATTTTTCAATAAATATTTTTGGTCAGAAAATACTGATTCATCAAAATCAAACTCTTTTACAGCAATATATTGGTTTTGATGCAAGAGCACCCCAGCCTAGAGTAACCACATAGTAAGGGCACTCACCTAGGACGATCAAGTACCTGCTCTGCCTTAGTAGAAGCAGGGCTTAAAACTAAGTCTTCTGCTCCCAGGGGAGTGCCCTAAACTCCCAGCTATAGAGTCAGTGTGTCTCTCTCCAGCGCAATGAATAAAAACAACTGTGGAAGGTCTAAGTTTTCATTCTGATGTAGAATGTCAAAAGCTTGACTTTTTTGTAGAACAGTATTCTTGTGTTCTGGCCAGCCTTGCTAATAAGACACCACAGCTTTTTGAGAAAAGTTTACAAAAGCACTATTTTTGTATTATATGCATTGCCATGCAAATACTAGTAGATGAAGAAGTGAATTTCACAAGATGTCATTTCCAAGATAGGATTTAGAGCTTTTAAAAGTATAAAATGGAGAAAGTGAGAGGAAAATATTTAAGTGCCAAATTCAGCTCTCATGCATCAAGTCAATGGAATTAGAACTGATTTATTCTGATAGTAATGAGAATTTAGTTCCTATAATATTGGCCTACTGGTTGGAAATCTTTAAGTTCTGGGGGCAAATATCTTGGCAAGTGATCTGTGAATATGTAAGTAAAGAAAACTGCAAGTCTGCTTCTATTTGTCATTTGTTTATTAACAGAATACTAAGACCAAATCTTCAGATCAGCAGCCAGCCTCAGTAACTTCACTGGGCAGTAACCTCATGCTCATGAGAAACAGAGGAATTCATCCTCTCCATGGGACTGTGAAGCAGCTGTGGAAATACTCAACAGGTTTGTATCTGTCCAATGACTATATTAGTGCACCATAGTTCCGATGGAGAGGCAGGATGTGAAAAATGGGAAGTCACATTGAATGAATTTCCAAGACATCTAATCTTGTCCAACAGAACTGAACAGGGGCAGTAGAAAACTGGAACTCAGTGGTGTTCCTAATCCACAGACTAAACAGGATGTAGCTTTTACTTAAGGTCCCAACGTCATTTTCCTTTTCATGTACAGGTGGAAAATGTCCTATCCATATTCAAATTTCAACCAAGGGGCTGAGGATCCAAATATTAATGTACAAGCTTATTTTTACTGAAGTCCACAGAACTAGTTACGTGTATGTGTCCACACACAATAGTATTGAAATTTCGTTAGGAACCTTGGTCACATAATCACACTTTGTTCCAGTCAGAGGCCTTATATGATCAGTATATTGCTGTCTTCTTCCTGTAACTATTTTTGGGTTTGTATATTTTGCAGTGCAGACAGGAATCTTGACCATATTTGTGTAACCAATTTGGCCAATACTCCTTTCTCCCAGCTCTCTGTGGAGTAGGACATCTCATATTGCATTACTCCCCCAGCAGCTGGTGAAAGTATGTGCATGTCCCCCAGGCACACCATTCCCTGCTGGGGCTCTATAGGATAGCTGCCAACTGTGCCAAGAGTTGTAATGGAAGCTAAGGTGTGGCATGGACAAAAGTTGAACCGCACTATTTGTGACTAGCTAAACAGCCCATGTCTCTACCCAGGTACAAAATCATGGTGAAAAACTAATGTGGACTGGGCCAAAGAATGCTACAGGGAAAAACGTAACAAGCAAAATTCAGGAAATTCTCAGAGAAAGGTGCTAAGTCTGTTATTTCCTACTGACTGAACATATATACGAGAAAATAAACTTAAAAATGAAGCTCAAGCACAGCCCACTAAACTGCCTGCACATACACATTTTACATCTTCCACAGTTTCAGGTTAAGATTAGCTTTTCTATTTTACTGAAAAGCAGAATTACTCATCGACAAAAGATAATTTCATTTAGAAAACTTCTTAACAAGCATACAGGGTCATTATCTACAATAGGGAGACCAGATGTCCCGATTTTATAGAGACAGTCCCAATTTTGGGGTCTTTTTCTTATATAGGCTCCTATTAGCCTCCCACCTCCTGACCCGATTTTTCACACTTGCTGTCTACAATGACAGAGATCAAGTCAAAGCTTCTGAAAACATACTTGTCTTTCATACCTTCTTTGTAACCTGAATGCAGACATTAACCTAGACCAGCAACCAATGTAGCATTTGTTCTAAAACTGCTATTTCACTTCAGCAGACTAATACAGATATAAACAACTAAAATGTCTACAGAGACAGCCCCCTAATCATTTTAGCAAGCGATGCATACAGCTATAGTCAATATCAAAATTATAAATGCTAGCAGAAAATGAACTGAAGCTCTTTACTGACCCTGTCTGAAATACAAGCTCCTTAAATTTGCTTCCTGTTGCATTTTAGAAAGAAATGCCATTTGAGTAATCCAGGACTTTCTACTAAACAATTGTGGGCTGAAGTGTCTTCTTAGTTTCACCTAACAACCCCAAAAAAGTCCAGGGGTTTTTCACAGATATATAAGGGCACACTTTGACTTCTCTATGTTATTGTTAAAAAGAGACAAAATTGATTTCACCAGAGCATACTCTGAGGATTTGCAGACGACTTAAATTACCTCTTTCCAGGGAAGCAATTTCGAGAGTGTTTCATAACCACAGTTTTCAAGCTCATTCCAGGCAAACATTTTCTGTGACGATTCTCATTCAGTTTTATTCTAAGATAAAGGCTTTGAAGGATAACATGGCCACCCAAGAATGCTAAAATGGAGTTCTCATGTGAATGAATAGGCTTCCTTTTATTCCAGGAGCAGCTAGCAGATCTTTTACCTTCTCATTCCAGAAGGCCACATTCTGAAACAGATCTCACATCTGGCAGTCTGCCCTTGAGTTCATGATTCAGTACAAGGATACTATATAATATTATTACAGCAATTGCACTATTATGAACTCAAAAGCTTTGTAGTACTAGTATCTCTGTCAACAAAAATAAACCTCAAACCAACCAACTAACCAAAGACATAAAGTTTGATGTTTTCATTAGCTGAAATTCATTCCAGTGCAGGGAGCCCAAAGAAGCTCCAGTGCATCACTTAACACAGCATTTCCCTAGTTCAAAGCCCTATGCACTCACCCCACTGGGGTGAGTTTCACTTTAAAGTAGACACAGATAAAAGGCAAAAATTATTTCCTATTATCAGTAATCTCTTCTATACTTTCAGTGATCACATACAATAGCCATTCCACTGTCTTCACTCATTCTATAAAACCACTCTCTTCTTAAAGTCTTTATGAAACAGCTAAAGGCGGAAAATTTTCCACCAGACATTTTCTAATAGTATAGACTAATATACTATTTAAGAGATGTTATATCTATCTATATGTATATTCATATACTGCATACTTCTGATCAGTTAACTCTAATGTTATAAAACACAATTATTTTGAATCATAAAAATGATTTCAGGGTCATATTGCTTACAGATACAAAATATAAGGACTCCATACTTAGCACACACACCCCACCCAACATTTGCTGATGGTAGGAGTGAGCAGGTCTATTGTGCTAAATATCTTCCTCTGGATGTCTATAGCCTACCTCAAAGTGGCTCTTGGGAGACCACCAGTAACTGCCACTGTCCCAGACTTTTGGAGGAAGCATGGCATATAGATCTGGATGGGAACTGGATTTTCTGTTTCACAGGAACGTTCCACAGTTTTGAATTTTTTTCCATTCCCAAATAAAGTTATAAGGAAGAACTGCCTCAAGTTGAGCTAAACAAAAAAAATCAAACCCTTTCATTCCAGAAATGCTGAAATGGAACATTTCAATCTTATCAAAATACTTTTTTCTTAATTTTCCCCCCATAATGAAATTGCATCAGAACAGACATATGTCAGCAAAATATATTGCTTTCAATTCACACAACTCCCTTGAAGTTGGCAAATGGCACAACCCTCATCAAAGGCAAGGAGGGAATCATACTGAGATGGGCCAAACACTTCAATAGTCTACTCAATAGACCATCCACAGTCAATCAGTGTGCCCTTGATCATTTACCCGAGAAACCCATCAAAGAAGATCCCTTCCTCCCTCCATCAGTTGAGGAAGTTGTGAAAGCCATCAAACAACTGAAGTCTGGCAAAGCCTCTGAAAATTATATAAAGTAGCAGGCCCCAAGGCCATCAAGGTGTTTCATGAAATCTTGAGTAGCATTTAGGAGGAAGCAGAAATGTCGCAAGACTTCAAAGATGCTATTATTATATCAATGTTCAAAAACAAAGGCAGCAAAGCTGACTGTAGGAACTACAGCGGCATTGCTCTCCTCTGTACAGCAGGGGAAATACTAGCTCACATTCTATTGAACAGACTCATTGTGAGCATATCTAAGGAGAAACTGCCAGAAGAGCAGTGAGGTTTCAGACCAGATCGTAGTACTATGGACATGATCTTGGTTATAAGCCAGGTCTCGGAAAAATGTTTATAGCAGAACATAGACCTGTATGCAGTTTTTATCAATTTGACCAAAGCTTTTGATACCATCAACAGAGTGTGTCTGTGGGCAATTCTGCATAAACTGCATATATTCTCCCCAAGAAGGTTAATACAAACCATCTGTCTGTTCCATAACCACATGACAGCACAAGTGTTCACCTCTGGTGACTTTTCTGATGCATTTGAAATCTCAAAAGGCTCCATACTTGCTCCAGTTCTGTACAACTTGTTCTTTGCCAGTGTCCTCAGCCCTACCACAAAGGACTTTGATCAGGGGATATACATCCACTAGTGACTCAGTGGCTCACTCTTTGATGTTCAAATACTCAATGCTAAGTGAGGCACTTCTTGCAGATGACTGCACCTTGCCCATAGACACAATGACCTTCAGGTCCTCATTGATAGATTTTCTGAAGCATCTCAGCTCTTTGGTCTCACCATCAGTCTCGGGAATATAGAGGTCTTGTTCCAAGCAGCACCTCATTCCAATGTCCCAGTGCCAGCCATCTTCATCCAAGGCACGCAGCTGAAAAACGTGGATCAGTTCAAGTATTTGGGCAGCACCATCTTCAGTGATGGTTCCCTTGATAAGGAAATTTCTTCCAGAATTAGTAAAGCCAGCTAGACCCTTGCCCAAATCCGAACAAAAGTCCTTAATCAATACAACATCTGTCTCTTCACCAAATTAAAGATCTATAGTGCGGTGGTTCTAACATCCCTCCTGTATGGATCGGAGATGTGGACACTTTATAGACATCAAATTAAACAGTTTGAGCAATTTCACATGTGCTCCTTCCATTCAATACTGAACATTTGCTGGCAGGACAGAGTGAACAATATTAAGGTCCTTGAAAGGGAAGACACAACCAGTATTGAGGAAATGTTACTGAGAGCACAACTTAGGTGGACCAGACATGTCATCAGAATGGAAGTCCACTGCCTCCTAAAACAGATATTGTATGGGGAGCTGAATCAGGGCAAAAGAAAGAAGGGTCCTCCAGATAAGCACTTCTAAGATAATCTCAAGAGCAGTCTCCAGTGGATTGGCATCAATCCCAAAGAATTTGAGCAATTGGCTCAGGAGAGGACTCATTATTGGTCCCTGACAAGATCAGCATGTAACAGGTTTGTGCAAGATCGACAAATTTATCTACAGGCTGCACGTGAAAGGTGCCAGAGAGCTGCATCATCAAACGTCATAAATACAGACTTCCCCAGAGTCAGTGTGACCGACTCTGTGCATCTTCAGACTCATATGCATAGCCAGAGGTGAAACTGCATCAATATCAGCAGCAGCAGCAGTGATGGTCTACCAACACAGACACAAAAACTGAGGAAAAGAGTTGTGAATGTTGCTGTGTTTAAAATGTTTACTCTGTGAGATGCAAGTGCCTGTTCTGAAGTCAACACATGATGCTCCTGAGCTTGTCTTTGACACAGCCACAAGGTAGGCATAAGCCTAGCCTCAGTTCGAGCACTCTTTTCCTTCCACTGGCTCCCATTCTCTGAGCTGTATCATTTTCTAGCAACATACTAACACGGTGCCTTGCTTTGTTTCTGGCTCATTTTTCATCGGCATAATGATGGATTACAGGCTCATTAGGAAAAATAAGAGTACTAGGTAAATACCAATATACTCAGGAGCTAAAACTTGAAAGTCTTAAGGAACTTTTCTGCCAGAGTTCCAAGCTACAGTAGAGGTGAATACCAACATTAACTGTCAGGACACATGCTTCTTCCATTGCTGTTTGTGTTGTTGTTTTAGCGGTGTTGGTCCCAGCATATTAGAGAGACATGATAGGTGAGGTAACATCTTTTATTGGACCAACTTCTGTTGGTGAGAGAGAAGAAAAGCTCTGTGTAGCTTCAAAACTTGTGTCTTTCACCAACAGAAGCTGGTCCAATAAGAGATATTACTTTACCCACCTTGCCGCTGTAATGCAGACATAGATGTGCAGGTGTCTAAAGTTTAAATAAGAAGGGATTCAATACAATCTTTCCTCCAAAGAATGCTAACTCACAGTCTGCTTTGCTTTCTGATCATCAGTGCAAGATTTAAAGTTTGTTTCACTGGTAAAAAAAATCATTAAAGCTTGAAGAGCAGGGGGAAATAAAACTACTTGAACTGGACTCAGTGTCAAGATATTTATCAACTTCCATAAGGCTACTTCCCTCATCTCTTTTAAATCCCTTTTCAAGTCCCACCTCTGCTGCAGGGCCTGAAAGAAATCTATTTAAGTAACGATAAAAACAAACAAAATATAGGAAACGTTTCTATATATCAAAAAGTGCATAAAGATGTATAAAAATGTGAGTTGTGAGCTTAAGTGTTTCAAGAGTGGGGCCTAAGAATTCATGTAGCTTTTGAAGGGCAGGGAAAATGGGGACTACTACATACGTACCATTTTAATATACCTATCTGCATCATGGGCCAGAGCCTCAGCTGATGTAAATCAGCATTGTACCATTGAAGTCATTGGAGCTATGTGGATTTGCACAAGCTGAGCCCTTTCTATTTACCCTTGTAAGCGTTTGGAGCGAGGGGTGGGGAGAAACCTTTTTGCTATCTCTGATGTAACTTCTTCATGGCTTTCTGCAGAGCTTGCAAATGGAAGGCCCCCACTGAAAAAGATTTTTGTCTCTCCAATTCCATAGCTTTAACCAGGCTACATTTCCAACTACTAATGAAAAACCTTAACAGGCATCTTTTGAACTTTTAGTAGTTTGTCTATCCAAGATACTACACCAAAAAGTTCCATGTCTGATGGAGTACTGCACTTGTCATCATTTTTAGGTAGTTAAGAGTAAGCTTACAGTAGGTCTCAGTAAGAAGAAATAAATACACAGGAAATCTTGGTTCAAATGATCTTACATATTGTGATGAAGTCAGACCAGAAGGATATAGGAGAGTGCTGGAAGGCAGGTATATTAGTCTCAGGATGTGCAGGTCCTTGTTCACTGGATAGCCAAACAAAGGCTACTCCAGGCCAATCAAGACACCTGGGGCCAATTAAGAACCTTCTAGAAAGGAGTAAAAACAGCTAGCCTAATTGGGACACCTGAAGCCAATCAGGGACTGGCTGAAACCAGATAAAAACCTCCCAGTTAGTCAGGTGGGCTGTGGGTATCAGGAGCTGTGGAAGGAAGTTATGCTGTTGGTGAGACTGAGTGTAGGACAACATATCATACTGAAGGAAGGAGGCCCTGAGGTAAGGGTGAAGTGGAGTTTGAAGAAGCGGGGACTGCTGTGGGGAAGTAGCCCAGGGAATTGTATTGTGTTTTGTGCCTAAAAGGTCAGCCATCTTAGCTGATACTATTAGGGTCCCTGGGCTGGAGTCCAGAGTAGAGGGCGGGCCCGGGCTCCCCGCTTTTTCCATCTTCCATACTGGCCTGTGATGAAGGCAACTCACTAGGTGGTGACTCTTGCCAATTATACTGAGAAAGGGAAGTCACTCTGGGGCCTAGATGAGTTTCTGAGGCCCCTAAATCTGCCAGGAAGCGCAGGACCCACAAGTACAGACTTGGAGCTTTGTCACAATATAATATACTTGCATCACTACATGCTGAGTGACTCTCTCCCTCCTCCTCCCTCACAGTCTGATCCTTCCCCTCAGCATTGCTTCTCCTCTCTTTCCTTTCCTTTCAATTTAGTTTATCTCCTCTTAACTAATAACCCTCTCACCTGCCAAAAAATCATGGGACTAAGACAATGTTTGCTACTATCACACTGTTCACTCTGCTTGTGTGTTCTACCCTTTCCCTGCACCCTGTGTCCACCTTGTCTATGTATATTGCAAGCTCCTTGAGGCAGGGACCATCTACTGCTCAGTGTTTGTACAGTGCTTAGCACAATGGGTCCCCACTTTTGGTTGGTCCTTAGGTACCAACATAATAAACAAGAATAATAAACATGTATCTCCGTTTCTTTAACTTGGGCATGATCAGTCTGTCATCTTCCAAATAAATGCTGTGTATGCACAGAAGAAAATCATACAACAGCGGCTAAATTTAGATTTTACTTATCAATGTAATCAAAAGTAGCTCTACTGGAGTTCTATTAAAATTGATGCAATACATCCAATGACTTCCTAATAGTCTGAGTTTATTAACTTCATAAGTCATAAAAGTAAAATGTCATTAGCAGCTTTCTGAGTATTGTTTTCCCTGGAATCTTATAGGATTATTTTTTTTGGATCTGTTCCAAAGGTTCACAATCTAGATGTAATCATGGATTTTTAAATATTATTCCATTCACACACATTTTAGACTCATAGCCCAAATTTCCATTTCAACTTCAAAATCTTGTGAAACTTTTATTATTATTAATCATGTGTTGAACACTGTCATTGTGTCTTAAACCTTCTCAAGTTGATGCCCCAATGGCCTCAGCATTTATAAACTCATGAATAGATTTGCATAATGCATTGGCTTTCTGCATCTGCTGTTTAGTTACTCTAGTTCATACAAAATGAATCAGTAAAAACTGTCATAATCCATCCAGGCCAGCATTATACTTTCCCACCTTTTAAAACATTTTGATTGACTATCAGTAGAGTATTTTTATTGATTTAACTGCAATAGTTTTTACAGGCAACCACATTTCAATCTGTATATGCAAATATTCACTTTGAAAGTCTTTGCCCATTTATACAACCATGGAAGAGAAACAAGGCGTGGTTATTTGGTCAATCAAAAGTAAGAGACAGCTGGAATGGCATGTTTGCCTTCAATCCATAGCGTTAAAACAAGTAGCGAAAAAATAATAGTTGGTTATAGTTGAGGGCCAAATACATCTAACCAATCGACTGTTAGACATTCTGTGAGCAGGCAATGGGCAAAATTCCATCAGGTAAATATTCTGACTGATCTATTGGCAGTGAGCCATATGAGCTTTGCTCTGCAAAGTGCTGACCATTTTCAACACCCACTGAAGCTAAAACTGATTGAAGATGCTCAGCACCTGACAGGATCAAGTTTTGTCCCACTTTAATTTTAGAGGAATGTCTATTCCTCTACTGAGCAGAGACTTTCTGAACTGGAGGAAAGTCTTAACATTGCATTCTTTTATTCCTCAGTTGGGAGGGAAAGAGATTTGTCAAAGTGACTGTGGTCCCACTTACAAGAGCCTCAAATAACAATTTGTGATGACTCAGATATGTACTTCTTAAAGCAAAGGTTAACACTGAATTCTAATAAATTAGGTTTCCGCTGAGATTTGTTCCACAATACAGATTGTTGTAGGGGTGTCAGGAAGCTCAGAATCAGATCATTAGTTTAAAATGACGCTCCTTGTCTGTTCTTGTGAATTAATTAAGGCTGACTGTCCAGCTTTGAGGCAGGTGTCTTGCTGCTGTCCCCGATTCCTTCTGATAAATAAACTCAAAGTGACGTGGCACTGTGAGCAACCCAAAAACATTCCCCCCCCCCCGAAACTGCTGCCTAATGTGCCCTACTTCTGTGACCCACTCTTACAGAGGAAAATAAAGGATGGATGTAGGCCAGGTCATCAAAGTTTGATCAGACAGGCTGTGGTCTTCGTTACTGAGAAAGAACAGTGTTCTCTAAAAACCAAACAAGCAACCCAACTAAAAAATAAAACTATACAGCTCATAATACAACTAAAACAATAAGCTAATGTAAAGGAAGACTACGCTATAATAGGTTTCAAGGCATCTTGAGGGACTATAGGTTTTGCATCGATGAACAGTGCTAAGCTAAATGTGTAGTTGTGTGCAAAATATTGAAAGGAATAATACAGCACAGTGCATTTTCTGGCACTTAGGATGGGCTGGAAGGTGCTGATGTGCATGTTGTGATGTGCAATTAGGGGTTGCCAATTCCAAGGAAATGCGGTGTCCTGTGGCCATCTGCAATAAATTGAAAATAGAGGAAATTGGCAGATGAACTTTATTATTTCATTTGTTATATAAAGATCACAAATGTCCTGTTCATTAGTCAAATTGCACAGATATCCTTCATCCTAGTCTAAAGAAGTACCACAGTTATTTTACGTAGTGTGCTACTGAAAGAGAAGGATCACTTGGTGTTGACGGCGTTCAGTTTCTTGTAAGCTCTCATCTTATGCTTTTTATATATTATTATTTTTGTTCATTAGGGATATGTCTATACTGGAACTGGAGGTAGGCTCTTCAGCTTGTGTGTATATATTATATATATATGCAGCTTTGACCGAACTAGCACATTAAAAATAGAAGTGTAGCTGCAGTAGTACAAGAATTGAGAGGGGCTAGCTGCCCCAATTATAATCCCATCTGAGAACAGAGGCATACTCCAGTGCTCCACAGCTATACTTCTAATTTTAGTGCACTAGCTGGAACAGAGCTAGCAGGGGTAAGTCTAGACTGGAGCTGGAGGTATAATTTCCAACTTAGGTAGACAAGCCTTTAGAATCTAATTCAATAGCAACTGATGTCAATGAAAGCCTTACCACCAACTTCACTGGGCATAGGATCACACCCTGACAATTCTCCTGTCACACATGCCTTGTTTCAGCAAAGTGCTTAAGCCATTTCCTTAACTTTATGTACATGGGCCTTACTTTGAGTATCAAGAGTCCAGCTATTGAAGTAATAGAATTAGAGGTCTTAAAACAGAATTAAAATGAGATCAGAATTCGAAACAAGAGGCAAAAAAAGTGAGAGCAATGAATGAAAGCAAGGAAGTGGAGGGAAAGGAGGACAGCAGTAATGAAATGAAGATCACACAGTTATGTAGGTTTGCTATTGTACAGCTTAATGGCTTCATGTCTTCTGAAGGGTTATCACTATAACTTTGTCATTTTAGTACATGAATATATTCTTTCCTTGTGTCACTTTATGTCCAAATAATTTCTCTTCATTATCCAGCAAGTCATTTTCATCATTAATATCTTTTCTCCTCACTGCACTGATTCTTTTCTTTCATTTCAAAGTTCATGGACAATTACTGTTTGTTCATATCATTCTAATTTCCCTCTTCATCATTATCTTCTATATCAGATTTATTAGCCAATAAGATTTTGTTACTTTCAGATTCTCACTGTAGTGGTGCAGAGAGGCAAGGTTTCCTAGCTGGTGGTCTGTTGAAAGCCAAATTTATAAATGAAGAAGTCAAAAAAATCTTTAGCTATTCCGTATATGATTTATTTAATAATCTATTGATTATATATAATATTTATTTTAAAACTTTACACAGGCAATGAACTGTGCAATGTTTTCCTCCTGTTGTTTATGATGGATTGGCTTGAATGTAGGGGTCAGACTTAAAATACTTACACTTAGGCATGTGCTTAAGTGTTTTAGTGAATGATGTTCTAACCATAGAAATTACTATGAAGATAACAGATTGCATAGAATGGTTGGTTGTCTTACCATGGCTTAGCTGTACATTCGCACAGTAACAATGTTTTTGTCAGAACTATTTACATACATCCACCCATGGAGTAACTTATAGCTTGGTTCCAGAGCATTCTTGGACTCATGGGGGTTGTGGGGCCAGCAGCCGGGACCCCAGGCCAACAGCAGAGCCTGTATAAAATGTGGGGGTGCTGCAGCACCTCGTGCACCATACTTCCCCTCTATGTGAACTCAACCGCTAACCATTTAACCGATATTTTAATATGTGGCATGGTTACTATTTTTAAACCCTATTTACATCCCTAATTTCCATATGTTCATTCTATGTCCTAAAAGAGCATCTCCTTTAGGTCCGAGTCATGAGTTCCGGACTACATGTATGGATAAACACGTATGTGTATTCTTTCACTCAATGATAATGAAAGGGTCTTTGTTTTCAGTTGTCTTTAGTAAGCATTTTCCAAACTCTCCATTTATTTTAAATGTACTGTAATATTTGCACTTCTAAACAACACTTTATCCAAGGATCAAAGGCACATTATGAACATTACTTCTCACTCCTCCCCTTGAGATATACACAGTAGCAGAATATATATATTACAGATAGGACAACTGAGGTACATAGATGATGAAGTTCCCAAAATCACAAAGAAAGTCCCTGGCAGAGCAGAGACTAGAGGCAGGTCTATACTACAAATGTACATTGGCACAGCTGCACTGATGCAGTAGCATGTTTGGTGAGGATGCTCTAAGGCAATGGGAGAGCGCTCTCCGGCCTACTTAATAACGCCACCTCCTCGAGAGGCGGTAGTCATATTGGTGGAAGAAGCACTCTTGCCAACATAGCGCTGTCTACATAGAGGGAAGGGGTGTGCACACAGGGCAGACAAAGACACAGACTCCCCCCAGTCAGCATGGCTGAGGCACAGAACTCCTCTGGGGGAGAGGGAAGAACGAGCTCATCCAGACGCAGGGGTAAAGCCAGCTCATCTAGCAGCATGGGGGAGGGGAAACCAGCTCCTCAGGCCACAGGGGGCACAGAAAGTGACCCTACAGAAATGGCCGCATTATTCTTCTCTGCATACTCCCAACAGAGAGGTAAGATCGGTATAACTACATCACTTGGGGTGTGGACTTTTCATACCCCCTGAGCAACATAGTTATACCCAAAAAAGAACATAGTGTAGACCAAGCCTTAAACTTAGTCCCAATTTCCAGTCCAGTGTTTTAACCAATAGACCTTGCTTCCCATCTCACACTGATAAATAATATAGCAATAATACAAAATGTACTATTCACACTTGTGGGCATACTTTGTGTAAGCTGGTCCAATTGATACAAGAGATTTCATAACAAAAATTCAAATTTAAATACTGAATTGATTCAATTATTTTTCCATCCATTTGTATTTTATTTATTTTCTCCTAGATGGTTGAAAAGTATTTTTTGAAGCTCTGATGAGACGGTAAGTGTTTGCATGAAGGTGAAAGAACAGCTGAAATGGTGGAGTTTATATTTCCTATAGAATACTGTAATAAATATGTTCAACTAATATACGGAAGATTTAATACAATACAAAAATAGTCAAAATAATGAGGGCAGACATTTTAGTATTCACATCTGCCATTTCTTCTAATTGTATTCTCATCTGTTTACTTAATAAGCAAATTAGGGTGACCAGATGACCCGATTTTATAGGGACAGTTCCAATTTTGGGGTCTTTTTCTTATATAGGATCCTATTACCTCCCACCCTTATCCTGATTTTTCACATTTGCTATCTGGTCACCCTAAAGCAAATTAATCACTCCCCCATACCATTGCTAATACTTTACCTTAACAAAAAGCATACACACATTGCTGATATGCAAAGAATATAGTAACAAGATCTGATCTAAAGGCATCTGAATACACTATCGACAAAGAGTCTTGTAGCACCTTATAGACTAACAGATTTTAGGGATCATGAGCTTTCATGGGCTAAGATCCACTTCATGGGTCTTAGCCCACAAAAGCTCATGATCCCTAAAATCTGTTAGTCTATAAGGTGCTACAAGACTCTGTCGCTTTTTCAGATCCAGACTAACACGGCTACCCCTCTGATACTGAATGCACTATGATACTTTGTAGCACAGTACAGATATATAATTCAGATGGTACAGTATTATTTCCCGCTATAGAAAATCATCATCATCTAAGTTACAAACTTATAAAAAGGAAGAGCAGATTGAATCCTTGGCATAAAAAGATAACAATCGTAACTCTCTCAAATATGAGGAGCATTTGTAGCAAGTGATAGCTGTAAAAAAAAAAAAAAAAGGCCATATGTGAGCTTTTTCAAGTGGTTTAGCTAAAACTGCACTGGGAGTTGGCATAGACTCCAGAACAACAAGGTACATCACAATTTGACCTAAATAATCAGATGTCATCTTTAATATTTACATAACATGGCCTGTTGCATTTTTATTTATCATCATAGAAGATGCAGCCCAAGGGAAAGGAGGTAACCGTGGCTTTAAATCACCTTTGTATCACCTGGATTTGTGGATGGAACAAATTAGAGCAATCCTGAAAACTGCTCTAGTTTACAGCTGCTTCACATGAGCTACCTGTGGCTGCTCCATGGACTGGAGTAGCCTATAATTTCAGTATGGCTCCATGTTATAGAATCTCCCCTTTCTGCTCCCACATGCCCCCCAGCACTTTCCTATGCCTGGGGCTTTGAAGGAACTGCACAGGCCAACTTATGGTGGCCGTATACTTCTCTTGTGTTGGAGGGTGTAACCAAAATGGATTTAAACCAATATCAGATCAGAATGGTAGCATTTTATACCCATTTTGCATAGGTGTGAATGACTCTGTAACATGCAAGGCAATGGAGACTCATACCTTCCCGCTCATCTAGGAAACATATTTGAGTCTTTCTTGGGGGAAAGAAGGTCAGGCAAGGTGTGACATCTTTGAGAATGGCGATAGTCTTGGAAAAGGGTGAGGTGCTGAGTGGATATTGACGATGGGTCTGGGAAATGCAGATAATGGTAATAGGGCATTGGTTGCAAATGTCATCTTATGATGTTTGTGAGAGTCTGAACCAGTTAGCTAACAGTATAATTACTTAGGCACTCTGATATCATGTAATTGGGCACAACACAAATTTGAAGGGTACAAAAGATTCACCACATAGCTTGGAACCTCTTGCAATTTCTCACAAATAGAAGGCCATCCTAATTCCAGACAACAAACATCTGTTTAGGGATTCATTCTACTGTCACCCTGATGAGTACTCAGATACTACAAAATAAAAATAGAATAAAAGACCTCAGGATTTGCCCCATAATGATCAACACACTCATCTTAGAAGTGTTTGAGGTACACTTAACTTCACATCAAAACTTCACAATATGGCTAAGATGTGCACTAGCCAGCACTACTAAACGATTATTATGTCTTATTATTTAATTAAAACCTCCAGTGGAGCAAGTGGTGTCATGAAAAATACTGTAACTGGCTCAGCATGGCCCCATCCTGAGTGACTTTCAACTCTACTAAAATTTTCAACCTTGTTTACAAGGCAAGGTAAGGCCAATTGCTGACTAGTTAATTTATTCAAGAGGCAGCAGCTGTCTGGGTTTTAATCATTTTGGAAAATGCTTTTTTTCTGCTATCATGTAGTTAGCACATTTCTAAGGAAGAGCAGGAAAGGGAAAGGAAAGGAATTCCCAGAAGGCGTACCTTTTATTCTCTGCTTTCTTTACATCGAACTGCAGTGTAATGGAAAGAGAACACTTCTTGAACCTGAGGGACACAGACTTCCATTTGAGATCAAAGCCAATGTATAATGTGCAACTTACCAGTCCTGTTCTTGCTGGCAAGTTAGCTTGATAATGGGAAATACTTACAGAATGTTAGCAAAATGGACAAAGTGAAAGGACTGGCTTCTAAAACATTCAGTCTATTGCCAAGAAAAAAGGTAGTGACTATCTTTAGAAAAGTGCCTCTTGAAAGAAAGCACAGCATCAGCAGCAGTGCTGGTGGATGAACAGACAGCTGCTCATCCATCTGGTGTCTGAAGAAATTATGCCATCAAGAAGAATTCATGGGTTAAAAAGGACAGTATGTTGTTAGTTTTTTTAAAACAAATCCTCCTACAAAGGTACGCAGATCTGTTTCATTATCAGTACTTTGAAGAAATCCAAGTGTGATGTAATGTAGACTTTGCTGCATGGATATACGATTGTATCAACCTGCTTCTAAATGGATATTTCGTAATTACCATTACTTTAAAATTCATGCACCATCTGTTCTTTTTATCCACCATCATCCCTATCTGGTCTATTTATGCAGACCTTATTCCAGTAAAAATGTTAGTATTCAGTCCTTTATGCCATCTACAGCTCAGTTGCATGGCACCAGTTTTGGATGCACCACAAACAAGTGGTGTTCTTTCTCTTCATACATCATTAATTCTCTGAGACTAACAATCTTTGTGTTTGTGCGCACTGTAATCAAGGTACAATTCAGGGTCAAGGGAAGAAGTAGAGAAGAAATCAAAAATGCTACTGTGTTACTGTAGAATGCCATGTCAGTGGAGAAGAAAAGGCTATATACAAAATGAAGAACAAAAAATGTTAGCGTGCCTGTATAAAAAAATTCTAATTACAGCTAATTTTATACTCCATAGATATTAACTGCATTTATCATCTGCTTTACCATGGTCAAAGATTTAGTGACTCCTATGGATTCTGTTCATTAAGGGCCAAATCATGTTACATGGAGCAAAATTGTGTAAGTGAAATTTGCTCCAAGAAGAGGTGAGGAATGGAATCCTCAGACCCAGCTAGCCAGGCTGCCTGTACAGCTAGGCTTCACCCCACCATACCAGGGAATGAAGAGAAGGAGTGCCCAGAGCACTCCCTGTGCCTGGGATTACAGAGCAGAGGACCATGGAATGCAGGAGCTAGATGTACACATCCCCACCATGACTCCAGCCCTGTCCACAATCCGACTCATCGGAAACACAGAGGGGAGCTCAGAGGTCCCTGCACAGGCTCTCCTCAGCCTGCACAGCAGAACCATTGCATATGGACTTTTCAGAGCATGTACTGAGAGCCAAGTTTTACATGATTTACTTCCAGAAAGACTGAAATGCATTATATGGGACTGTGCCAAAGCCCATTGAAATCAATGAAAATCTTTGCTTTGGATCAGGCTGTAGGTAAACAATACTGGGGAGACAAATTTTGTAACACTGTGGTTTATTTCTTCTATGGTACTTTACATTACAGGTCACAAACGAAGAGGGATATTTGGCCTCACACCTGTATACATAGGTGCACATCCCAAAGCCTGCACGCAGCCAGGAGCATCCATTTTAGAAGAGTCCAAACCTACAATAACCACAATATGTCTTGATTTAATTATAAGGTTTTACTGATTTTCCCCTCATCTTTTCTGTGCACCGATTCAGGGCCTGATCCTGCTACCGTATTCACATGAATGGCCTCATTGAAACCAGTGAAATTATTTACATAACGAGGACTATTAGACTGAGCACTAATGCATATATAGATGGGATGCTGTATTTACAATTTTAATGAAAACCATGTGCAGAGCAACAGTAAGCACTCTCTTCTCAGGAGCCTGATCTCTACAGCATAGGTCTGATCCAAAACCCAGTGAAGTCAATGGGAGTCTCATTTGACTTCAGTGAGCTTTGGATTAGGCTCTGTATACTTCTGAGGGCTCTGAAGCAGTGTTTTCATGCCACAGTCAGGCCCCAATTCAGTAGGGCAGCAATTCTCAACCAGAGGTTTGAGGGGGCTTGGGGGGCGTGAGCAGGTTTCAGGGGGGCTGCCAAGCATGGCTAGCATTAGACTGTCTAGGGTGCAGGGCAGAAAACCAAAGCCCTGCTGCAAGGGACTGCAGCTCGGGACTCTGAGCCCCACGACCCAGGGCTGAAGATGAAGCCTGAGCAACTTCGTTTCACAGTTTCCGCTGTGGTATGGGGCTGTGAGCAACTGCCCTACTTGCTACCCCTTAATGCCAGCACTGGCTTTTATATGCAGAAAAATATTTGTTGTGGCACAGCTGGGCCATGGAGTTTTTATTGCATGTTGGGGGGGAGAGAGGGACAGAGGTTCAGAAAGAAAAAGGTTGAGAACCCTTGCAGTAGGACATTTAAATATGAGTAGTCTCTCCTGAAATCAGTGAGGTTCATCACATGCTTAAGGTAAGGCATGTGCTCAAGTACCTTGCTAAGTCAGGCATGCATCTCTGACTAGAGGCCAGGTGAGCATAACTGCCACAGAATTTCTTGGGAGTTCCTACCTAATCTACATGTGTCTGGATACTGAAAACTTTCATCTTTGAAAAGCGCAGTAGCACTACTCTTAGGTCCCTGCTTGCTTGTTCTATGAAAATTGTAGCTGCTACTACCTCATTAAGGCTGCATGAAACATCTGTCTGTCTTTAAACACATAATCAGCCTCTCCATGGACAAAGCTGACAAAGTATGTTTTTTATTTTCATATTTTCTCTTATGCCAATTTAAAAGCAAACAAAACCAGTTAGATATTTTGTGCTAAATGTCTTTGATGAACCATGTTACTGGCAGCATGTTCCACTACAATTAAAGCCTTTGCAAAGAGTGAAAAAGACAGACATTAGGAATAAAAATGATCAAAGCTGACACTGATTGTGTACGGCTCTTAGTGGTTCAAAAATGCATTTTCACTTCTGTTTCCACTAGCTGACAGATTTTTGTTTCCACCAAAATATTCATGCCATATTCCATTTTCTGGTGCCAGATGAGACTTTTGCTTTTAATTGTTACTGAGGGAAGATTCCAAAGTGCACCATGCGAAGCACTAGTCATCAAAAAGCCCTACTTCATGTCTCCCTTGATGCTGCATCATCATATTATAAATACATTCGTGCCAGAAAAATGTGACACCATACAATGAATTACAGAGTTTAAATGATTGCCTGTATTTTTTTTTATTTGGAAGATTGAGATCAAAATATAAATTAGGCATTTAAAAAAATCGCATATGCTACTTCCTATCAGAACAAAACTAAAACTCTAATGAAATTCAAAGAAACCAAGCAGCATTTTTTTAAAAAAATACATGCATTATGTCGCCATAATGATTAGAGAAGGCTTTATTCAGTAGACCACACTGAAAAAAATCCATATAGGTAATATGAAAATATAGATATAGCTGACAGAATGGAATGGAAGCCATTTCACTCCATCATGTATTCAGGCATCTATTATCTGTAATCAGGGATGAAAGTAAAATTTCTCTCATTGGTACAGGGAGCAGGTCCCCCCAGAAGGGGCCGGGCCTCAGGCAGAAGGGGCGGGGGTGGGGAGGGTCTTCATTCCCCTGCCAGCCCACCCACAGTGCCCAGGGCTCCAGCCCCATGGTAGCTGCTCCTTTTGCCTCCTCCATTCTCCTCCATCAGCAGCTGGAGGGAGCAAAAGGGGCAGCACTTTAAAAGAAGGCAGAAGGGCCGATTCAGGTAGCCACTTTTTACCAGTAAGCTGTACCACCTTACTTTCACCCCTGTCTGTAATAAACATCCTTATAAAAATACATTCAAGGAAAGACTTTATTCTTCATGGTAGATTTGAGTTTCAACTCACTTCTTGTTGGCTGAATTCTTTATTTTTTAATTTTTCAGATTGTCAAAACTAGAAATCTCATCTTATGGAGATAAATGACTTTTGCATTGAAGCCATTTATGAATGGTACAGTAGAATTGCAATGCTAGTGAAGCCAGAGCGCACAAGGGGCTAGAAAAAGGAGGTGGAACAACCAGTTGGTAGTGGGATGGTGAGCTGGGCTGATTCTGCTCTCACTAGCACCAGTTTTATGCCCATTACACCACTGATGCCAATTGGTTTACTCTTAATTTGGACCCAGTCCAGCAATCCATCCTTACTCAACATATCAATAGAATTTAGGTATGTGGGATAGGGAGTAACAAAAGCATGGGCTTAAATCATTTGCCAAACTTGGGGTTTATACAGGATGTGAGAGAATGAGCAGGCCCATTAGGTCTGTCTAGGGCAGAAGTAGGCATAATGGGCCTGATTTTCTACTCAGACCAGTGTAAATAATCCAAAGTCAATGAAGTTGTACTTGTGTAAGTAACTAAGGAGATGATCAGCTCCAGTAGCTTGAAGGGTGGCTGAATGGCAAGTGCTCAGATGCCCAAGTGTAGGAAAGAATGGATCCTGCACATGCCCATAACACATCTGGTTACACCCACTGTGGAATCTGCAGGAAATGGTAGTACTAACTGGTAGTACTAACTATCTGCCTTCCTCGCTCTCAGGAGTGTTTGTCCTATCATATTTACCTCCTCTGCAGCTACACTGGCTAACTGGGGAGGAATAGGCTTCCTGCACCATTTCTTCCATCCCTCCAAGGGAAGCCACAATTTGTCCTCTTTTCTGAGACGTGAGGACATACAGATTTGTGCCAGAACATTAGTGTACAGTGCTGCTAGTATTCTTCCTGGAAAGGTTTGTAGTCCAGTTGTAAACCCTTGAAAATATGGGTTTATAACTGAAGACTCACCCTCCATTAAATATAATGGTGTAGCTAGCGCAACTTTCATGTGTGTTGCTGAACAAAAGCCCAGATTCTTTTTTTTATAACCCAAGATTGCCAACTAGAGACCATGAGATGAGCCACTGTAGGCAATCAAGTAAATATTAACCTCAAACAAAAGGTGACTCCACTCAAAGTTTAGTCATATTCTAAGTAAAATAAGTGCAGGTAATCAGGGAAGGTCAAAGTCTGGAGGTTCAATTCAATTTAAATAAAGCTTTGCAAGTTTTAAATGTTATCCAGACGTTATCCATCTTAAGTTTGCACTCTCACCACAAAGTGGGTAGGTTCCAGCTCTAAACCACACTTCTGCCTGAGTCAGCTGGCTCATGCTTGAAACATCTTCAAATCCAAGTTAGAGAGTTATGTGGGTGGATGGAGGACAGAATTGAGCTAACATCCAGGTAAGAGCCAGGGTTAACTCTGCAATGAAGATATACCCTAAGCCAGGGGTTCTCAACCTTTTTCCTTCTGAGCGCCCCCCGCGATACAACAAAAATTCCGCAGCTCAGCTGTGCTGCAACAAAAGCTTTTCTGCATATAAAAGCAGGAGCTGGCATTAAGATGCAAGCAGAGCAGTTGTGTGGGGCCCACACCACAGGGGACACTGTGGAGCTAAGTTGCGCAAGCTTTGGCTTCACCCTGGGTCATGGGGCTCAGGGTCATGGGCTGCAGTTCCTTGTGGAGGGGCTTTGGCTTTTGCCCTGGGCCCTATAGAGTCTAATGCCAGTCATGGTTGGTGGCCCCCCCTAAAATGTGCTTATGGGCCCTTAGAGGACCTCTGGTTGAGAACTACTGCCCTAAGAGGCAAACTGCACTAGTGGGGTGCTAGCTTGCTGAATGCAGATCTGTACCACTCCCACAATGACCTCATCACATGCAGCTGTAGGAGTTGTCACGTTACTGAAGTTATCTGGGATCATATAGATCATTGGTGCAACCAAGGTCCTGTAGTGGCACCAAATATTAGGTAAAGGGGGTCATATAAGGTGTCTACGACCAGGTTATGATCTGCTGATTATGAGTATGCTATCTGTATGTGTGTATCATTCTTGTAGTTGAAGTTATGAGTATTGACTCTATATTGTCTGTCTTTCCAAATATTGTGCTATGCTGTTGGGGATATTTCAGAGTCCTTGGTGTAAAGAGTTGCTTGCCATGCTAGATGGCCCATTAAGAACTATCAGCTATACAACGGACCCATTAAGGGAAGGCAGACACATCCTGTGTCTTAGCAAGGGGGGCAGGAATTGCCCAAGTGAATCAGACTCCATTTTGCTGTAAGTTTCCACAGCAAAGGACAAAGAACATTCCTGCACCTGGGAAGGATATAAAAGGGTGGTACCCTATCCCCATCTTGTCTTCAATCTCCACTCTCCAGCCTTGCTCCTACTTCTAGATGGGACTTTGCTGTAAATGGGCGCTCTGGCCAAAGGATTGATGACCCATTCCTCCAGGGAATGTATTCCAGAGACTCTGATTTGAACCTGCAGTTATTCTACAACTGATGCAAGCCATTACTGCATGTATTTGATTTCCTTTAACCATTTCTAACCCTCCTCTATATCTTTTTCCTTCTATAATAAACCTTTAGATTTTAGATTCTAAAGGATTGGCAAGAGCATGATTTGTGGGTAAGATCTGATTTGTATATTGACCTGGGTCTGGGGCCTGATTCTTTGGAATTGGGAAGAACTGTTTTCTTTTATTGGGGTATTGATTTTCATAACCATTTGTCCCCAGGACAGGTGGCTGCTGGTGGTGATACTGGGAAGCTGGAGTGTCTAAGGGAATTAATTGCTTGTGTGACTTGTGGCTAGCCAGTGGGGCGAAACCAAAGTCTTTTCTGTCTGTCTGGTTTGGTAACCCTTTAGGGTGGAGAAACCCCAGCTTTGGGCTGTAATTGCCCCTTTTGAAGCAATTTGTCCTGATATGGCATTCTCATCTGGTCCCACCAGGAACAGCACCGTCACAGGAGTGTCTGGAGCAGAATGCCTGCAGCATTAGATATTCACAGATCCACCCCAGGTAAATATATTGGAAGTATCACAGCACAAGCCAGCCAGTCACAGCTACTGCTCAGCTTTAGATGAGAAGAACAGTGTAGTTATCACTTCTCAGCTCTATTATGTCCAGCTGTCTGCGGGCTCTGCTGGACACTACCACATTGGTTTGTGTCAGGTCACAATTGTAAAGGTTTTCTTCAACCCCTTGAAAGTTTAGATTCTGGTGAACATTTCTGCAGCAAGGAATGGATTCCTCAGCAGATTCCATGGCTGCAGAATAATGGGTGCCCTGACACCTTCCCACTTTTACCCAGGATTAATAATGGAGGTAAACCGAGCATCTGCAGTGTTCTTCATACTTCCCAACACTCGCTATTGAGAATACCTGAAGAACTACTAATACAGAGAGTTTACCAAGGCAGTTGGCATGTTTTTAAAAGTCTCCACTGTATCTCCAAAGCCCTAAATGGTTTAGATCCTGGTTTCCTTAGTGACCACCTCTACCCTCTCCATCCTACCACAGCTGGACCTGTCAGTTGACTGCCTCATCAAGCGAAGCGAGAAGCAGAGTACTCTCTGTATAGGGGTCCTTGCCTCTAGAATTCATGCCCACCAGAAATATGCCTGAATTCTCAAGGCCAGGAATCCCCAAGAAATATAGCTATTGCATCACTCTGGATTGCACCGTGTTCTGTCTCACATGTTGGGCCAGCTCTGCTCATGAGTCCAAATGGTTTGGCAAAGAGAGCAGTGCTCTGCCTTCTCTCTTCCCTCTCTGCCCCTTTCTGTTGGAAGTGATAGCCTGGAGCAGTGGTTGCACTCAGAATCACAAGGACTTTTACTTATCGTGTGTGTGTGTGTGTGTGTGTGTGTGTGTACAAAAGTGGAGAAAACTCTTTGTGCCATCTCCCTCTTCTTGTGCACCTGCTTAGGGGCTGAACACAACTAAGTGAGCCAAAAGATGTATCACTTTGTCTGGTGCAGGTTCTGGAACGCCCAAGTTAGGTTTCTCTGTCCTTAGCTTCAATGATCATAGGGCACGTTGATGGCCACTATATCTGGCTTACTGTTATTTGTTTTTATTGTAACCCATGTAAAGTGCATCTGTACACAACTGTGAAAGACCTTTTAAAAATGTAGGTCACTCATAATCTATCATTATACACTATCTTGCTTCCATGTTTGCCTCTGTCCTGTATTGGATTAAATCAGTCAGACTTGCTCTGTACTTACACAAAGATTGTGAAAAAAAATTCATTTGCAATTTCCTTTCTGGCACCTTTGTACCCAACAAAATTTAGAGTGAGTTTCAAATGAACAGCAAAATACAAAAACATTCACATGTACAGTGATTTCAATATTATTTCCAAAAATTACTTGGCTGTAATTTACTGGTTCCCTGCAGAGTGTAGCTGAGCTGGCAGTGATGGTCTGTTATCACTCACAGAGCTGTCTAACAACGAACTCTTTCAGAAAAAAGTGTAAAATCTCCATTATAAAAGTATTGATTTAAAATATTTTAAGCTGTCTAATACAAATGTTTCCCCCTTTCCCTCCCCCACAATAAACTAAAATAAATAAAGCAAAAAAAAAGAAAAATCACACACATTCCTTTGCACTGGATAGCTACATGTAGAAGCTACCAGAGAATATTTTATAACATTCAGCAGGAATTAAGCAGGAAATATTTAAACGTTGAAGAACTTGAGGTCCCCACACACCTTGTGGCCCTGCACTTTGTGTAATCACTTACACCAGTGCTAAGTGAGTGTAATAGGTTGTTGTTCAAATCTGGTAGTATTTTATATCCACTGGGGGTATTTTTGTTAGTGGTGTTTTTAAGGTGCCATTTGCTCAGCTATGGGCTTCAAAATATCTGATCTTCTGACTTCTGCTGAAAGAACACTCATTGTTTCCAGCAAAGCCTACTGTTATCCTAACACTACAAGCACAAATCTGACAGCTCTGAGAGAGTATGTGCCTATCAACTGCAATGTGGCAGTCAGATATTCATCCATCCATCTTCTGCAGAGTGACACAGCCTAAAATTAATTTTACAAAGCCTTTGGTATTGCTAGCATTTCTTGTATATACATAAGGAATCATAATTATTTAAGAAATTCTTTTTTAAAAGAGAAAACTGATTAACAACAGTATACTTGCAATGTGTGTGTGTCCTGGAATTCATTTGGAGGGTCTGAGGGCTAATGAAAAGGCATATTTCCTTCTGCTTTTAGGAGCCTGCAAAGGTTTTTCTTCCCTTCTTCTGTAACCATGGTAGTTAACAGGGCTCATATAATGTTGCATTAGGCTGGTTTGTTGTAGCAGTCTTGACTGTTTGTTCCAATATACAGTGTAATTTAATGAATCAAATTGTCAGTTGTAAAGTATAGATTATTTTCCACAGTATGTTCCAATAAAAGTATGAATGATAAATCTTTTATTGCCGTGGAAACTGTATAAATGGCTAATTCCAGATTCTACCAAGGACATAGAAGCCAGCAGTGGTATTATAAACTCAGAGGCTTTTTGCAATGGTTATCAAAGACTTCCTTTTCTGTGCTTGTGCCATATGTCAGCATTTAATATCCACTTTAAAGGAAAGCATGAGTTTAATAATCACTGCTGAGGATTTTGATGTGTTCAAATTCTAGTGTGGTTCTTAATATTCTGTAATTCCCCATGATTGTGAATATAGCACATCTAAGACCAGTATATAGTATCTGACAGTGTAGAGGGCCCTTCTCAATATACAGGTTTCACTAATACTGTTTTATAGACAAATGTAGCACTGTACCTAACATCAGAAATCTGTAGAGAAACACAAGCTAGCACTAAATACAGTTGTATGTTTTTAATTATCATGTTTGTTTTTAAATAAAAAATACCAACCTAAAATGTTCAAATTTAAATGTCTAAAGTTAGGCTCTGAGGTAGAGATTTTCAAAGACACAAATGGGAATTAGGCAGCTACCACTGACTTTCAATATTTCCCCTCCCTATTTCATATCTGAATGCCTAATGAAATCTTGGTTCTATAAAATCAGTGGTATTTTCCCCATATATCATCCCTAAAAAAGTGGCCTGATTTTTAGAGGCACTGCATACTTGCAACTCACTGATATTAAGGGTAGTAGTGGGTAAGAATTATGCCATTTACAATAATTCCTCACTTAACGTCATCCTGGTTAACGTTGTTTTGTTGTTATGTCGCTGATCAATTAGGGAACATGCTCATTTAAAATTGCGTAATGCTCCCTTCTTATGTCATTTGGCAGCTGCCTACTTTGTGCACTGCTTGCAGGATTCTCTGGAAGAGCAGCCCTTCCTTGTGGGGATTAGAACCGTGAGGGCCAACCGCCCTCCCCACCCCCAATCAGCTCCCCTAAATTCCCTGTAAGGTATGTGGCTCGGCAGCTCCCCAGCAGCAGCTCAACTGGCCTTCCCCTGCTGCCCCGCTGCTCCTGCCCTGCCTTGCGCCTTTGGTGCTGCTCCCCAGAGCTTCCTGCTTGCTGGAGTAGTTGGGGAGAGGGCTGCTGCTACCGGAATGTCCTCCTGCTCCTGCCCCATGTGAATATGTGATTCACAATCTGGCCCCTTGGCTGCTTTGTAAATCTCAGCCACTAGCATTTTTATAGGAAGTGTAAGTCCCATTCAACAGGCTGGGCATAGTTTGTTACAAGATAATTCAGTTTAGCCCCAGTATAAAAGTTCTCTCACTGAGGCATATCCCTGAATATGGCCAGTGACTGCATCTATAGAGAGCAATAAAATCTTCTGAGTACACCAAAATAATTTAATATACACCTCTTGTACTATATTCTCTTTTTACAATAACTGCATTAAGGAAATATAAATACATTTGAGAAAGTCAGAAATGGATGCCAACATAAATGTAGCAATTAACAGCGTTAGAGCTGGTCACAAATTCTTTAATGGACTGTTTTTCCATTAAAAATGCAGATTAATGAAAACTGAAAAATATTTTAACGGAGAGGGGCACTTTAATTGAATTTTCTATTTTGAAAAAAAAAATGAAAAAAATTCCAGAAATTGTAGACCAACGGGTGTGGGGCAGGGCCTGTGGCAGAGCCAGAGGTTAAGCAGTGAGCACCTCCTGGTACACTGGAAAGTTGGTGCCTTTAACTCTAGCCCCGGAGTCGGTGACTATATAAGGATTCACATATTAACTTTTGAAGATCTGCATATGGCTCTGGAGCCACAGGTTGGCCACCCCTGATCTAGGCCATTTGTACTGAAGAGCAGTTTTTCCCTATCCATAGTTATTTTCTCTCCTCCCCTCCCCATCAAAATAGATGCCCATACTGGGAGCGCCTGCACTTGTCAGTGTGCCACCCACAAGGTGTTATACAAGTGGAAACCCTACAGTATTTATAAACTGTGCAAATGCTGCCATTCAGAATATTATTTTTCTGCAGCAGATGTTTTCCTTTCCTCCTGATTTCATGTTTAGCATGCATCTTTTAAAAAATAAAGGCGGCACAGATTAAGACAAAAAGATGATAGTGATATAATTGCAGCCATCTGAAGACTGGAAGGAAAGCTTCAGTTAAAAATAAAAATACGTTGGAAGGAACAAATGCTGAGCAGTAGGCCTGAGCTTTGGGACATCTCCTACTCTGCTTTCCAACTCAGATTAAATGAATGCAACAGTGGGGACTTTTTGGCCCACTATAGACAGGGAACGCAGCACAGTCCTTGTCTATAATGGGCCAAATTGTCAAATATGTGAACAAATGACCCCAAAAAAATCTGCACTTGTACACACAAACATGTGCATTTACCTCATGCACATGTAACTGGGAGATTTAGTGGGTGTCTGTTTGTATCCATATTTGAAAATGTGGTCAGATTGTTCCTCCTGATCACTACTTGTTCATCCTTTATTTATTTTGGTGTTATTTTTCCCATAGTTCTGAATGTTTTAAAAGATCATGACATTTATTGAATGTACTTTAGTGCTCATGGTATGTCATGGAGACACATTGACATTGTTTGTATTAGTCAGGCATAATACAGTTAAAGACATTACCTATTTCCATATATGTTTCTATCAATGCTCCTCCTTCAAAATTGTTCCCTTTTCAGTCCAGAACTCTCCTGATCTAAGACTTCTATTATTTCTCAATAGGGCTAAGATATCTGTTAGAAGAACTATATCCATTAAAAATTAAACAGGAATGACCAAAATGTTTTTAATAGGGTGTCTGTGGTCATATTAGTCCCCAGTGTAATCCCATTGACTTCAGTAGCATTTACAGTCAGGGATAAATTAAGCCCCCTTTCCTCAAAGATAAAAGTCTAGTGCATTGAGCCACTGCTTCACTTAACTTTCCCACAAAGAAATATTAAAGGAGATGAACAGTTTTGTCTAAGAACAACAGTTTTAAAATGAGCTTTGAGGTGGGAAATGTAGGGAAAAAATCTAGGTGATATGTTCATAGCGAAAACCACTCAGTAAAATTCATTCCTACTGCTAATTCACTGAACTCAGTGATGCCCTTATTTGGTGTTTAATTTTTAATTAGAACGTAGCTCAAGTTTTTGAGTGATAAAAAGAACAGAAGTTCACGGAGTAAAAGTTATGTTGAAAAAGTAGCATCTTTCATGCAAATAAAGAATAAGAGCAACATTTGATGGCTATAAAACGTTATCATTTGGAAGCCCTGATTCAATGGGAGTTGGAGCATGTTCATAATCTTGATGGTGATAAGTAGCAATACATCCAGCTGTGGGAACATGTACTAGACATTATTAAAATTTATCAAAAACATAAGGGAGAGAAAAAAAAGATAGTTATTCACCCGAGATTGCCAATACAACTAGCCAGCACATAATCATACAATGCCGGAAGTCAGAAGACAGCCAAAACCAAGAATCAGGTATTTGAAATTTAATATTAAAAATGAAATTATGCATCTATAATGTTAAGCTATTTTGAGCAAACAGGATTAGCCATTTCTTACAGGGAAGAATCCCTGGTTTTGCTTTTCCAGTTCATTAGTATTTTATTTTCTGCAAGTTCAGTTCTCAGAATCCTCTCTCCCCTCCCCTCCATTTGTCAAGGCTATGAAGAGCAGCACTGCTGTATTTTTATCCAGTTCAGCAGTTAATGGCAACTCCGTTCTTTTCAGAACTGCAACTCAAAGGGAGCTATGACAGAACATTTCTACAGCATACAAATAAATGTAACCTTGCCCATACCACATCTTCAAAACTCATCCTTCTAATTCTTCCAGGCAATGCCATTGTGTTGGGAGCCAATCATGTTGAGATTCCATCCTTAAAATGTGAACTTGTTATAACTTAGGACATTAAAGCATTTATATCCGAGCTCCTGAAGATAAATCTTCTACATTTTGTTTGAATTAAATGCTAATTTACATGCTGATATGCCACATTCCTGAGGAATGCAGGAAAAGGAGGGAAATATATCAACAATCTCAACTAAACTGCTTTGGACAAATCTGTTAGCCCTATTATATTATACAGTAGGTCACACTTCATTATAAGATACTATAATTGCAGTATAGTTACATTACAGATACAGTAAAATCATAGACATTTTTCTTTTCCATATGTAAATTACCATTAATTCATATAACCTGAATTTACTATGTAATGTATACGCTATTTCCTCTACACCCCTTTGGTGTCCTACTAAATACAAATATTAATAGAATCTTCTAAATACACTCTATGTCCACTGTACATATCTGTCATTTAGGGCCTGATCTAAAGTCCATTGAAATCAGAGGAAGTTGTATAAACACAGTGGAATTGTGACACAACTAAAGCTCCTATATTATAAAGTGTGACTTAAGTTCTAACAATATAAAAAAGCTGTTGGTGTACAGGTCAGCCCATTCTAACCTTAGCTCCTGGGTGTTCTTTTTTTTGCTATAGGTTGTGTAAGATGTGTTAATTTACAATACATAAACAACATAACGATTTACTCAGCATCTTTATGGTCCACCAAGGTGGTCAAGGGACAAACTAGTAATTAAAAATACCAGAGAGTGATAAAGAGGCAATAAAATAACTAATATAAAAACAAAAACCTCTCATCATCATCATCACAATAAGCTGCAGCAAAAAATGTGGGTTTTTTTGCTGGGCAAAGACAAGGGAAAGAGTTTACATATAACTGTTCTGCGTGAGCTGCTGTGAAACAGGCTCTAGAGAAACAGGAGTAATGCAACAGCTGAAAATAGGTGTTATCACGAAGTCTCTGGTGTTTTATATTTTGTCTCTCTCTATATAATTACCTCATGGTAAAGGCTAGACAAGGAAAGTGCACATCTGCCAAACCTCTCTTGAATATTTCAGTGAGGATGCTTGTTTGAGAGCTTTTACCAAATTTGGAACATACATGTTACATTCATATATTAAACATAACATATCCATTAAATTTCAGAAAATGTATTTCTGCCTAAGTTACCAAAATAAAAACGGAAATGCACTATACAGAACTGACCCCTGAAATCTCAGTCACATTAATGGTATAGTCAAATAGTCCATTTTTGTTTGGGTAATTAAGACAGAAGACGAAACCACTTACCTGCTGCATAGCAACTATCTGCCCTACATTTTTTGTAAATTGTTTTATTGAAGGAAATAAAATAGTGGGAGAGACAATACAACGCAATGGAAAGCAGATTTACCTCTTACCACTATCCCCCATTGGCTAGTTTAGATGAGTCCCCTTACCATGCCGGCTTTAGGGATCACATTCTAAGGTGCCTGTCTACCCCCATTCATTATGTAGCAGCCTAGGCCCCTAAATCCCTAACTCAGGTTTGTGGATTGCAGTGTTGTTTCTGTGATTTTGCATGGACCTAAAAATTAGGTGCCACAATGCTCAGTGTCTCAACCTCTAAGTCTCTTTTTGGATCTGGGATCCACTGACATTGCCAGAGGAGAGTGAAAGAAAGTCACTCTGTGCATGGATTGTGGGATGAATGGTCCTGATCCCTGTGCATTCCTACCCCTTCACTCCATTTTTATACCCAGCCTGTATCCCTGCAGCCTCTTAGACTGTGGAGTTTCGCTCTTATCCATATGTTTTTTCACAACAGGGGAGCATATGGGCAACTATTTTTTTAAAGAGTGTCTGCTAGGAAGAATGGCTTAGTATAACATACAAACATATTGCTGTTCAGAACATTCTGTGCCAAGATGTTACCAGAAAAGTTCTCAGCAACGGAAGAACATTTTACCACCACTCCCCTATAAAGAGGCTCCAAATTGAGGCTTTTAAAATGGAAGTGATCTTAATAAATAAGAACCAAAAGAACACAAAGGACAGAAACATGATCACCATTATGTTTGTAGATTAAAAACAAGTTGGCAGATGCCACAGGGAGAAAAAAAAATTGATATGGCATATTGCAGTCTTATGACAGATGGTTTCAAATAGATTAGTGAAGAAAGTGCTGCATTTCTAGACTGTAATTAACATTTCACATCCAGTCCACAGACATATCTAAAATTGTTACACTGGAGCAGTATGGAGGCCCATTCTGTAGCACAATTGGACATATAGTGGTAACTGGAAGAGCCTATTACAAAAGGAAGAGAGATGGAGGTGGCTGTACACTCTAGGGGATGAGAGAAGAGAAGTGGTAGAGGCCTTGTTGACTCAGAACCAACCTGTAAATAATTGTTTGTGAATTAATTGAGTGTTTCAGGAGATGGAGCTATAACTCCTGCACTTTTCATGAGCTCTTATCCCTTGCTTGAAGTGCTACCACTAAGCTGGCAGGAATGAATACACACACAAATATGTCAGTTAATAATATAATATTGCAGCCAGGCAGATAATAAAGGGACTAACATTGGAAACATTTTCAAGTCCCTATTGCTATATATTTTAGAGTGGAAGCGATCTAGTCCTCCACACAACTGGAAAAAAAAATATCAATGCTTTTAGCAACGTCAGTCTTTGCTGTCAGTGCACCCACCAGGACACATCAAATAAGTGACATTCACAGGACCAGCCAGCAGACACATCATGCTGACTTCATGACTATGTCATTTGAATTTACTATGCACCTGCAAATACCTGAGAGTAATCCTTGCTCAACTGAATAGCTCCCTTGCCTGTAAACAAAAAGTTAGGGTCCATAGCAGCTATATACAAGACTTAGGCTTCACAGATTTCAGTGATAAATTCCCCAGTCTAATAGTCACATTTTAATGCTGCTAAAGTGGTGCTGATATGGGCTTGTATTCTGATCCAGACAGAGCCTTATGAAAATCCTACATGCAGATTATTGCAATAAAAGGTTCAATTAATCTGAGCAAGAGATGGTGGTGCTAGAACAGGGAATGTACATGCTAAATTAGCTGAGCAGGCCCTTTTATCCTAAGCGCTGTCCTAGAATATCCTTTCAGTGACTTGGCTATGAAAGATCTGCAGTGTAAAAGCCAGAGATCCTGGAGTTGTGTGCAACAGTTCTACCTCACTTAGCTCCCTCTTTCATTATGTGCACACTTGGAAGAGGCAGACTAGATTTCTGTATACAGTTTCACCACCAGCTTTCAGTTGATGTTCCTGGACAAAATTTCCTGAAAAGCCAAGGTTCTGTGTTAGTAAGACTCTTGGGGCAATGGATTTTTATTGGGAAAGATGTTGTTGCTACAGAATATATCATGATGTTTCAGCTAGAACTATAATGAAAAAAGTTACGTTATTAAACATACCCTGTATATCAGGATCTACTGAAGGAAATTCCTCAGCTGATCAAGATCTCCCAAGCCATGATCAGGAAATCTTCTGTGTTTGCCTTGCACAATGGAGTGGAGATCCTGATTGGATGTAATAGGCACTACTATGATACAAATAATAGACAATCACAAAGGAGAACACACCTTGAGAGGTTTGAGCTTTTAACATGAAAATATAAATTATTTTTACATGGTGAAAAATGCTGTTTTAAAAAGAGATTTTTGTTTATTTTTCTTGGAAGCTTTTGTCACTTTTGACTGCTCAGAAAGTCCAAAGCAAGGTATCAGAGTAACATAAAATTGTTTTTAATAATCATCTGTGAAGGTTGGCTCTATTATACAATCTATGGCAGAATCATACTGAGGCCCATGTGTATGAGCATGGATTTTTACTGTTCACCCAAGGCAGCATGAACATTAGATCCAGTTTTCATCCATTTACCCTTTGTTACTGGCTAGTGTGAAAATTCCCCACTATGACTTTAAGAGCCATTAAAGCACTCCTCAGGCCCTGGGGTGATGGATGTTCATCAAGCACTGTAGCACTGGATCCCTATAATCTGTTAAGGAGGACATGACTTTGGTAGAGGCTGCTGAAATGCCTCAGCAAGGCAGCCCTCATTTTAGAAAAATGTCTTGGGGAAAGTGAAGAACCAGTTTTCCCTCCTATTTTAATTCAGCGTATAGTCAGGGTAATCCAAAGATAGGGCCTGATTCTGCTCCCACTGAAGTCAATGAGAGCTTCATTATTGACTGCAAGAGGAGCAGGAACAGATCAATAGCAGGGTCATTGCCTTTCACTGAAAGGAATGGTCTTATTCTGCTTCCATTGACTCCAATTTAAGTCCAGAGTAACTGCCCTGAAATCAAAGTTAGACCAGTATAAACCTGTTCAAATGAAATCAGCCTCAAGCCCAAGGGAGTTAGACATTTGTGTGAAACATATTGCTGAAAGTGGATTCAGGCCAAAAGCCTAGTCTAAATGAGGATTTAATGAGTTGCGTAGCACAGGGTAGCTACCATTTGCTAATATGTTTTAAAAGTCTAGTCTGGGTGAGACATGGTCTTGTTAAAGGGTAGTATGCCTTTTCTAGACTGGACTTAAATGTGTTAGAAGCACATGGTAGCTCACCTGTGCTACATCAGATCTTAAATTCTAGTCATGACAAGGACAGAGTGTCCACAGCATGGAAAAGATTGTCCTTCCAAAGGCTAACTATTATTATTTATAATCATCAGCAGCCACACTGTATTCAGTACTATTTAAAATGAATAACAAACTACAAATCACATTTTAAGCTAGATGTACTCTGGTTGGCTAGAACATTAAAATAATCATAAAATTCTAACCTTCTTAGAAAATGAAATAAGGAAAATGAAATACTGCATGTCTAATTGAGAGCACAATTACTCTGAATATCTCCACTGAACTTGGTGAAAGACAGCAGAATCTAGACCCTCTCTTTAACATCCCCATGTGAGTAAAGTTCATTTGGCTAAAACAGTGGAAAAAATATATTGCATTAGAGTATGTTAGGCACTTCCACATACTAAATTAAAACTCAGAAATAATTGTAGTCAAGACCCTATGTCAGAGCTTGTATTTAAAGCAATCCAACTGAGGTTTATGTGAGTGGTGTTGCTGGTTAAACTTTTATGGGCTGCTTCCTGTATTCACCATGCATCTACATTTTTAAACAATCATTAAGAAATGCAGTGTACAATATTGTCTCCAAAAAACACTAAAATGGATGGGAGTCAAATGAAATCAGAAATTTTAACAGTCTTCCTATAAATATTTCATGTAACAAAACTAAAAATTAACCATTTCACTATCTTCTCAGAGTGCAGTTTGGTTTCTTGCTAATGTGTAGATGAAATGAAACTGAAGCAAGCTGTTGTCTTAGCTGAGATCCTACACACTTCAAATGAAAAGGCAGGAAATGCTGACTATGACCAGGCACCTGGGAAATAACTATATTAGAGAGTATGTGCTCAAGAAGAGCTTGCACAAAATGCATGTGATTTAAAAAGAAATCCCATGAATATAGCATTTTGTCAAATTCATAGCCCAGGAGGAAATATTTGAGAAGTATTCCTTATGCTCCAAAATAATGGAAATAAAGAGATTCTCAGTTGGCTGTTCCTTAAAAGCAAAGATCCAAAGGTGAGAATAGCAAATCTGTTTGAGTTTGAAGAGTCTTAAATAAGTAAGCGGATACATCTTCACTCACATCCTGTGGGCCACAACGTGACTTAGTTTGCAAATAACAGATTCATATTATGGCAACCATGGAAGGGGAAGAGAATTAGTCAAGACAGAGCACTAGATAAATGCTATTTAGAAATCTGTGAACTGGGTTTTTCTGACATAAGTTGCTTTGGTATAAAACCAATTAATTGGCTAGAATGGTACTACTCCCTATTGACACCAGGGTAAATCAGATCAGAATAAGGCCCCCCAAAGACATTGTCCTTAATTTCAGAGACAGGATTTAGCTACAAGCAAGAGTCAGATCCTACCATGGAGCCAAATGTAAAATTCCTACTGAATCCTATAGAGTTTTGCATAATAATAAATACAGCACAATGGGATAATGTTCTAAATGTGAGTACAAGTCAGAAGTGAATTCAGTTTGTACTCATTAAGTGCCAGCAATAGCAAATATATGGAAAATTAATTGTTTTGTAAGAACTGTGCAGTAGTATACTTTATTATATATAGTAGCACATTTACTGTATAGTGTTTATGGGCCAGCTAATGCTCTCAATTACATGTGTACATCTAGAGCAACAACTGAAATCAATGAAATTATTCCAAATTTACACCAGTGCAATAAAATTTCACCCTTTATAAGCAAGGTACTCATGTCATACCCATCCCTGAAATTTGGTTTTGTCTTGATATCACAGTTTAGTTTAGTCTAAAATTAAGTTCTCCATTCTCATTTAAATTAATTTTTCAGCAACTTGTTTCAGTGCAAGTTGTTAGCATTTAAAATTACACTTTTCATAGATGGTTTGTTCCTGAGCCCTAAATAAGGCTTCTTTAAAATATAGCCAGCTCTCTTGCACTCCTTTCCCTCTCATATTAGCCTCCCAGGGGATCCTGACCATCAGTTCCCTGAGGGAGTCAAAGTCTGCTTTTCTGAAGTCTAGGATCTATATTCTGCTGCTCTCCTTTCTACCTTTTGTCAGGATCCTGAAATCAATCATCTCATGGTCACTGCTGCCCAGGTTCCCACCCACTTCTACTTCCCCCACCAATTCTTCCCTATTTGTGAGCAGCAGGTCAAGATGAGCATGGCCCTTAGTTGGTTCCTCCAGCACTTGCACCAGGAAGTTGTCCCCAATACTCTCCAAAAATCTAGATGGGCCTTGAATAACTTTACTTTTTCTGCATATGCAAATTCATATGTATTATAAACATACACTATGGGCATGATCCACATCATTGAATCAATAGGTCATTGAATTCAATGGGAAATAGATCTTGCACTATATGAATTAAATACACAGTGAAACTCACGGGGGCAAAAATAGCCAACTTTTCAGTACTATGGAACAGTTTGGAACAGGAATTAAAATGGAGATCAGATTTAAAGTACAGGTGGACCATTTCATCCATCTATGAATCGAAGTACGCTAAGTTTTGGAGAAGGTCATATTCAGACTTGTGGAATATTTTTACATATATTGCTATGGTATTTTTGTAACTTTTGCCAAGAAAAAATTATATGGGAAACTGATGGCTGGCTGCATGCCCAGCATTTAACATGGTTTCTTACATTTGTTTTAGATAGATGCTCTGTTTTAGAGAAGATGGATTTTAGTTAGATAAAAATAATTATCCAAACAGAATTTTTTTACACTCCCTGATCTTATAAAAGTGTGAAGGGATCCTTAATGACCACAAAGGGGTGGGGAGAGGGTGTAGGAAGCTGTTGTAATTATGAAAACTGACAATGCCTGGTTCCATTTTCATCCAAAACTGACCTAATTGATGTTACTTTGAACATCACAGCTTTATAAAATGCATTTTTTGTCCGAAATGCAGAGCAGCTCTGTTCAAAGATGTACCCATTTGTTGTCAGTTTCTGCTTAAATGGCCTGAGAGCAAACTGTAGTTCTGTACATCTGTAACCTGCACTCCCAGTAAGCATTATAAATTTCCATGGAAACAGTACTGAGGAGAATATCTGCGAACCCAAGAGAGATCTATGACACTTTTGTGAGCTTTGTGCCTTCTTTTTTCCTCCTTTTTCTCAGATAGACACATTTTAGCATTGGTTTATTTTATAAAACACCGTACAGATTGGTTTAAAAGCTACGGAAGAAAGTAAATGTATGACAGAAATGAAAAGGCATCCAATTTCTGATTAATGCCCAAAGTATGCACAATATTTCATACAGATTACTAACATACTCTGGTTTCCCATCTATTCTGAGGCCATGGGTACCTTGCTTCTGCAATGCACTGCTGCTTTTCTTAACTGAAAAAGGAACACTGTCTTGCTCTCGCTCTGTCATTGGGGTCACTGACTGTAAAATGTCAGGGGAAAGTAAGTCTGATTTATACTGTTGGTGAGGCAAACTGGATAGATGAGATACTGAAGCAGCAGGCTTCTGATCACTGAAATGATCTCACCAAAAAAAATAAACCACACACACACACTAGAAAGAACTGAGCATTTGAAGATGCACAGAAATCAGGTGGAAAGACACAAATGTAACCAGGAGCTCCTAAGGTCTACTTCTAATTGTGCCATTAATTCACTAAATGACTTTGGGCAAATCACCTAACATCCCTGCCTTATTTTATCTCTCTCTGCAAATGTTGGGATACTAGTTACAGGGGTGATGTACAGATGTATTAATACAAGTCTCTACAGAAGCTTGGGAGGGAAAAAAACACCTCTGCACAGTTTTTGAATTTGCTTTGCCTCTCTCTGGCAATGCAAAACCACTGAATGCCCAGCAGATATAGTCCCCTCAGGGCTCTCTGTAGCAACAGAGAATCATTGCACCATAACAGTTATGTGGCATTTTTCCTTCACTGCCTCCAGTGCAGTAGAAAGGGTATGTGATCAGAGTATCTTTTGCATTCTACAAAGGGTCCAGGGGCTCCTTGAGACTTAAGCAAAGCCGAAACTGGAACAGACCACTTTCACCAGATGTGGTATCGGTGCCCAGATCAGGGGAAAATGGAGATATAATAAGGCAAACTTTGCTCCACCTCCCTGGATCTGCACTGATCATAGCTCAGCTGAACCAGTGAAACAGGCCCATAAAGTGCTATATAAGGACTTAGGCCAGCATTTTCAAACTTGAGTACCTAAAATTAGGCATCCAAATCCATATTTCAATACCTGTTATCTCTTATTTTAATTTTTAAGTGTATTAAAAGTGGCCAAGGATTTGAGAGTAAATCTAAATGTTAAATGTTAAATGCAGTATGACTCTGGTACGGTCTCCTCCCCTTCCATCTTTCCCTTACAAAAGGATAAATTAGTTTCTGGAAGTTTTACATCTTGACGCATATATTTTCTGTAGTAACTGAAGTTGGAATTGCAAGTATGCTTGCAGAGATACTACCTTTTGTACTTAGTAGGTGTGATGCCTCTTGTAAAGTAGTAAATCTGAAATACAAGATTTTGCACTCATCTCAGGAAGATCTGCTTTTGTTCTCAGTAGTCCCAAACCTTAATATTTAAAAATCAGGAGATGGGCCCTCAAAACCTGACATTCTCTGAAAAAAAGTCAGGAAACTAAAATGTTGGGTTCTTTGAATTTACCTTCTGGTTTCTGACATTAATTCTATACCAATAATTATCATCAGGAATATGACAAAGAACCTACTTCTTCAGTTTTCCCCATTTTCTTCAAAGGCTGCCTTAGTTAACTTGGAATGCCTATAGAAGTCATATTAAATTCCTCTCTCATGGCTTTCTGAGGAAAAGGACAGTGTACTAGGCCGGTGTTTTTCAAACCCTGGGTCGTGACCCAGTATTGGGTTGCAGCATGTAAGGCACTGGCTTGTCTTGCTCTGGTCAGCACCGCTGACCGGGACGTTAAAAGTCCCATCGGTGGTTCTGCCCAGCTAAGGCAGGCTAGTGCCTACCTTTTCTGACACCGCACTGCCCCCTGCAACAGCAGTTACAGGTTCTCGGCAATGGAGTCTTGGGGCCTGTGGGGCTGAGTCGTGCAAAGCTGCTTGCATGCTTCCACCTAGAAGCCAGACCTACTGGTGGCCGCCTCCGGGGCGCAGTGCGGTCCGTGGTGCCAGGACAGGTGGGAAGCCTGCCTCTACACCCAGGCTGCACTGCTGACTGGGAGCCACTAGAGATAAGTCCACGCCCCAACCCTCTGCCCCAGTCCTGAGCCCACAACCTGGAACCCCTTCCTGCACACCAGCCCCTCATTCCCATCCTGCCCCAGAGTCCTGACCCCCTCCTACACCCCAACCCTCTGCCCCAGCCCTAAGCCTTCCCCCCAAACCCAGAGCCCCTCCTGCACCCCAAGCTCCTCATCCCTGGCCCCAGCCCAGAGCCTGTATCCCCATCCCAGAGCCCTGACCCCCTCTCACACTCCAACCCCTCATCCCCAGCTCAGCTGGGTCGCAGGCATCAATGATTTTCTTCAACTGGGTCCCCAGAAAAAAAGTTTGAAAACCACTGGACTAGTCAAGTCTTTTGCATTTTTAATGCACCCATCACCATATTGTCTAGGCAATATATATAAGAAATCACATCTTTAGAACCTTACTCATGGAAAAAGCAGATTATGGTCTTTTAACATATGCCATACAGTAGCCTCACATATGCTTCTTATTTGCATTATGGTAGCACCTATCTGCCCTAGTCATGACCAGGCCCCCATTATACTATACACAGACTGAGACAATCCCTGACCTAAAAAGCTTCCAGTCAAAGTGTAAGATAACAGTTGGATACAGACAGACCAAGTGGAGGGCAAACGGAAACAATGAGACAGAACTGGTCAGCATGCCAGGCAGTGGTCTCAGAACCTTCTGCCCCTTTCTCTATCTGCTTATATATATACAGATAGATAGATTAGATAGATAGATAATGTGTGTGTGTGTGTACACAGTATAATATCCATCCCTTGGTTTCTTCATTTCCTCCAACTAATTCTTTGTATTTGTTATAAAGTGTACAATGAATTTGGGAAAATATTACATACACCTCTAAAATGTTCAATTATACAATATGCATGTAAAGATAAAATGAATATTACTGAACAGAAACACCAAGGTGAAAATTGATATTAATGGTATAATTAGTGATATAATTGATTACATAAAGGAGTTATGTTTTCCATATGTTCAATATGTAGATATCAGTTTTCAAGATATTTATCAGATTCATATTTAATATAATCGATTTCTCAATAGATAGACTCTTCCATGATTTAGTAAGCCCTTTATTAATAGGAATGTTTCCTGGAGATTTCCCTTTAGTAGCTATAATCATTCTGGCAGCTAATAATAAATCTTGTAAAAGGAAGTAGAGGATCCATTAGCAGAATCTTCTTAACTTAAAAATGCTAATCCTGGTATTAATTAATTAGGGTCACTACTGAACAATGAAATGATCTGGTTTCTTACACTTGAATAGTTTGGTAATCTTTGAAAAGATACTTGAGAGATCATAAAAAGATATATTTTGTTCTTGTTCTATTTAATAAAAAGAATGCATTTGCTCTTACAATTGGAGAGTTTGAATGCAATTTACCTGGAAAGTTGACATTTTGGAAACATTTTTAATCACTGAGATTTAATAAAATACATACACTCATCATGTAAATGTTTTGCAAACATTCAGTAGTCCCCTGGATTTCATTTACTGTAGTATATGGGCCAGACTGTGATCTCAGTTACATCGGTAAAAGTGGGAATCCAGAGTAACTTCATATATCAGAATCTGGTTTAGCATTCTGTTCTGGATTGGTACTGGATTCCATTGAAACATGTTTTTGTTATGTCACTATATTAAGTTTATTTGGGAAAAGATTATATCTATTGTACAGTACACAAGATCTAGTGAGATTTCAGCTCACCTAGCATTTGTTTATTAGATTAGATGTGGGAATACAGGATGGTCAGTTGTAAAAAATAAAATTGCCTTCTACTGGACACCTCACCCTTGGTTGCTCTGATATTGACATCAATGTATAAACAACAAATAATGGGCTAATCTACATGATAATTTGGGAACTAAGTAAATACTAGCAGAAGCTGCAGAAAAATCACTCATCACCTGAGAAGCTACTAACCAACCCATGATGTATGTAAATCTCAAAACCAGATTCCTAGAATGTCAATCATACAGTGCTATGCTCCAACAGAGGAACATAGTGACAAGGATAAAGATAAGTTCTATAATTGCCTCCAAAATGTCATTGTCAGAATACCAAAACATGATTTACTCCTTGTGATGGGCAATTTTAACTCTAAAGTCAGACGTGACAATCAAGAAACAGAAAGAGCAATAGGGAAACATGGGTTGAGAATCATTCACCAAAATGGTGAGATATTCGTCAAATGGTGCTTGGTATCTAGTTCTTGCAAGCACCTTGTCCCCAGGGCTGGCTCCAGGCACCAAACATGTGCTTGCTGTTACCTTCTAAGGGGCGGCCAATCTTGGGGTGGCGGGGCGGCGCTCTGGGGTTTGGTTTTGTTTTTTTATAACCACACACACTTTGGTGGGGGTGGCGCTCCGTGTGTGTGTGTTTGCTGCTTAGGGCAGCAGAAAAGTTAGAGCTGGCCCTGCTTGTCCCCTCAAAAAGACATACACAAAGAAACATGGAATTTGCCAGATGGCAAAATGAAAAAACAGACTGACCACATCTGCTTCTGATTCTGTCCAAGAGCACATCAAGCAGCAGATGTCAGCAGTGACCATAATATTTCCATTGCTAAACTGAAATTATATTTGAGAAAGATCATCTTTGAATAGAAATCAGTAAAGAAAATCAACAAGTTCAAGACTAAAAACAAGAGAGCACTGAAAAATTTCAACTAAACTAAAGAACATATCTGGAGCACTTCCAGAAGCACAGGATGGTGAGAGAGAGAAGAACAAAATGAGTAGTGCTCAGAAACAATGTGATTATAGCTTTAGCATCCCCAGTTGGATATCAAGAAAGAGAGCGATAATTGGCTAAACCAAGAATCTTGAGGAAGCAAAGTATTGAAAGGAAACTCCTGAATTCAAAGACCAATGAAATATTGGAAAAAGCAAAGGAGTACAAGAAAGCAGTTAAAGCAGTAAAAGTAACACAGGAAAGATAAATGGAGCTACGTTGAAGACCTAGCACCAGAAAATGAAGCTGATGCTTTGATTGGTAAATGGCTCTGTGATTTCCTAATAACTAACCCCTGTGTGGAAATTTCAAAATAGGAAATGAGTCAGTAAAAAACAAAGATAGAAATATGCTTACAAATGAAGTAGACCACAAAAATGGATGGGCTTAGCACAAGGGTGGGAAACCCTTTTTCTATCAGGGGACATTGACCCACCAAAAAAAAAATCAATCAATGGCAGGCCATGCATGTTCAACTCACTTGCCTGGGTGGGGGCCCAAGGTTTGGGGCTTCCAGCCCACAGTGGGACAAGCCAGCGCTCTTGGCTCTAGCTTTATGAGGGCAACTGAGACTTGGGGCTTCCCCCCATGGGGCTGGATCTATGAGTGCCGGCTTGCCCCACCATGGGGAGGAAGCCCCAAGTCTCTGTGCCCCTCTCCCGGTGAGCGAGTTGAGTATGTCAGGCCTGCAGGCTGGACAAAAATGAGCAAGGGGCCAGATCTGACTCATGTGGCATAGGTTCCTCAACCCGGATTAGCATTTCAAAAAGACATTCCCAAGAGACCAATTCAGCACCACATTTAATGAAGCATGTGAACCTGATCAACATTGGTCTAACAGAGGTCAAAAGTACAGATCATAGTCAAGAAGGTGGAAAATAACAAAGCTGCAGGAGATGATCAAATAATAGCAGAAATGCTAAAAGCATTTGATACAATCATCCTAACGAAACTGACAGAACTGTTTGATAATGTTTGGGAAAAGACCCTTCTGGACCAGTGGAAACATGAAATCATTGTCAGATTACCCAGAAAGGGTGAGCTTACTGATTAAGTAGTAGTGAGGAATTACACTACATTCTGCTGATGATGACAGACGGCTTTCCCTACATCATCAAGGCCGCATACAGTGATCTGCAATGGTGTACAACCAGACAAAGTGGTATAATGTGCATACTGGCATAAAACTGGACTGCATTTTATATCTGTTGTTTAACATTGCCATAGCTTGGATAATAAAAAATTGTATTAGTGGTATAGCATGCTTAGATGACAAATGCCTTGAAGAGCTAGACTTTGCTGATGACATTGTGCGACTATACTGTGCAACACCCCAAAAAATTATGAAGACAGATAACCTGACAGCATCATACTAGCCAAGAGACCTCAAAAAATAAGTGCAACAATAGGAGAGACATCTGCAGGATGTACTAAACTTAGTAAATGTATAGAAATCAAAGATGCATTGCATCAGAACAAAACTGAGAATTTTCAATTCAATAATTTCTGTGCAAACAAACCTGAAAAACTGGACAGAAAACTAGATGCCTTCAAAAATAAGTGCCTACTTAAGATTCTGGGCACTGGTTGGAAAGACTTCACTACCAGCAAAGAAGTCTAAGAAATCACCAACCAGGAGCTTGTTTCCATCAGAATCAGAAGGAAATGCAGGATATATTTGGGGCATGTATTCCATGTGCCAACACATGGACTCCCACATGATGCTGTCAAGTGGAAACTAACTGGTGTGAGGAAGCAAAGGCACCCAAGAGAAATCTTAAGGAGCGCGCTTATTGGGGAGGGTGGAACAATCAGTCTCAACACCATACAGCAGATGGGAGCAGCAGCTAGTGACAGAGGGGAACAGAAATAGGCTCATTTCCATCCTGTGCACAAATATTGGCTCAGAACGTAATAATGGAAATACTGTGACAGATTCCACAAGTATTGATTACCATTTTTGAATGAATAGTCATTGTGTTTGATTTTGCTTTCTGCAAACATTTCTGAGATTGAATTTTACCAATATGAATGCTCATGGAAAGTGGATTTACAACTTTTCACATTAAAACACTCAGTAAAAGTGAGCTGCAAATATTCTTTCCATGAACTTCTCTGCCAGAAAGTTGATTGTAAGAAGGTTACGTCCACCCAGAGAGAAGAAACAATACTACGTGATGCATGTGATTGAAAAGTCATTGGTCATTATCTCTGAAAACTCGTGGTGATCCGGAAGGTCCTGGATGATTGGAAAAAGGCAAATATAGTGCCCATCTTTAAAAAAGGGAAGAAGAGAATCCGGGGAACTAAAGACCAGTCAGCCTCACCTTAATCCCTGGAAAAATCATGGAGCAGGTCCTCAGGGAATCCTTTCTGAAGCACTTGGATTCACCAATGGCAAGTCATGCCTGACCAACCTGATTGCCTTCTATGATGAGATAACTGGCTCTGAGGATATGGGGAAAGCGGTGGACATGATATATCTTGACTTTAGCAAAGCTTTTGATATGGTCTCCCACAGCATTCTTGCCAGCAAGTTAAAGTAGGGATTGGATGAATGGACTATAAGATGAATAGAAAGCTAGCTAGATTGCCGGGCTCAACGGGTAGCGATCAACGGCTCAATGTCTAGTTGGCAGCTGATATCAAGCGGAATGTCCCCAAGGGGTTGGTCGTGGGGCTGGTTTTGTTAAACATTTTCATTAATGATCTGGATGATGGGATGGATTGTACCCTCATCAAGTTCGCAGATAAAACTAAGCTGGCAGATAGGTAGATACCCTAGAAGGTAGGGATAGGGTCCAGAGTGACCTAGACAAATTGGAGAATTGGGCCAAAAGAAATCTGATGATGTTCAACAAGGACAAGTACAGAGTCCTGCATTTAGGACAAAAGAATCCCATGCACTGCTGCAGGCTGGGGACAGACTGGCTGAGCAGCAGTTCTGCAGAAAAGGACCTGGGGATTACAGTGGACAAGAAACTGGATGAATCAACAGTGTGCCCTTCTTGCCAAGAAGCTAACGACATTTTGGGCTGCGTTAGTAGGAGCATTGCTAGCAGATTGTGGGAAGTGATTATTCCCCTGTATTCGGCAGTGGTGAGGCCACATCTGGATTATTGCATCCAGTTTTGGGCCTCCCACTATAGAAAGGGTGTCGACAAATTAGAGAGAGTCCACAGAGGGCAACAAAAATCATTGGGGGACTTGGGCACATGACTTACAAGGAGAGGCTGAGGGAGCCGGATTTATTTAATCTGCAGAAGAGAAGAGTGAGGGGGGATTTGATAGCAGCCTTCAACTACCTGAAATGTGGTTCCAGAGAAGATGGAGTTAGGCTGCTCTCAGTGATGGCAGATGACAAAACAAGAAGCAGTGGTCCCAAGTTGCAGTGGGGGAGGTTTAGGTTGGATATTAGGAAAAACTATTTCACTAAGGAGGGTGGACAGAGCACGGGAATGGGTTACCTAGGGAGGTGGTGGAATCTCCATCCTTCAAGGTTTTTAAGGCCTGGCTTGACAAAGCCCTGGCTTGGATGATTTAGTTGGCGGTTGATCCTGCTCTGAGCCAGGGGTTGAACTAGGTGACCTCCTGAGGTCTATTCCCATCTAATCTTCTATTATTTTATGTGACCAATCATAACTAAGTAATAGCTTGAATTAGGATTTTGAAAAGCAAGTAAATAAAATTTGTAATAAATAAAATATAGGCAAGAAAATCATGATCTATGTATTGACATTTTGGGCCTAATTCCAAAATGGTTTTCTACATAAGGCATTCTTATGAGAAAGATAACCCAAGTAAAGGAAATGCATTATGAATATCTGCCTTAAATAGATATACCTTTTAAGACTGTGATGATAGGATATACACATGAAGAGATTCATGGTCCCAATTCAGAAATTATGGCTAACATACCTTGTTAGGCCTCCGTGAACTTATTTAGACCCTCTAGCAGAAGAATCCACTAGATCTGTTTACACCTGTTCTAGCCATGTGTATGAGAGGATAATTTGATCAAACTTCTGGCTCTTTGGCATCCAAGTTACTCTCTCTGTGACTTCTTTATACATGCATGGTGGTGGAAGGAGGTGTTAAATATCCCATTATGCTTTACTACTGCATTTGGTCTATTATGCTATATGGGAAACTAAGCCTCCAGGTTCCTGGAGCTGGGCAGGCCATGCAGCCTTTGGATTACTTATAACTCTTTAAACATTAAACAAGGTTCAGCATGCGATCTCTCTCTACAAGGGGGAATGTACCAAGGCCCTGTAACACTCCGTTGAGGAGCCTATTGGTGCAGAATAGTCTTTGCCTTGTGTGAGCACAAGCAGTGGGGCAGTCTCTGATCCCTGGACAGGCTCGTAAGGCAAGTGAACACTTCTTGCAGCCCCTCTCTCACTTACATAAAACCAGGCATGAGTAGAGCCTGAGGAAATGGCTCCATGAAGTTCAGATCTTGCTGTTGCATCATAGTTTTAAATATTTTACAAACAGTCTAGAAATGAAAGTTAAATATTTGTTATGGTGGCACTTTCAAAAGTAATTATCAAAATCACTGTCACACCTAGGACAGGCTCACAGGCTCACACCTAGAGCAGTTCAGAAATGTTCCATTTCAATTTGTTTTTTCCAACTCAAGACATTTTTTCATGAAACATGTTAGCTTTCCAGGAAGAAATTTCCATTTTGGTAAAAAATAGAATGTCCTCAACTCAAAATATTTCATCCAAAACCTGAAATATTTCAATTCTGAAATGTTGCCATGGTGCTTCCTCAGAGTTTTAGTTCAAATGCCTCATACTCCCACTCCCCTCTGTGGGTCAGGTTTCCCATCTCCCATGACAATTGCATGGCTACAGTGCCTCATGATGGACTGCCACACATCACCGAGAGTTTGTGGTGTATGATGGGAGATATACACTCACTATGAGGAGCCCATGAGGCACCTCAGCCACATTTCAGAATAGAAGTATTTAAATTTGGGGTTGAAATATTTTGAGATTTTGAGTTTTTGGAGAAAAACAGAATTTTCCACAGGAAAAAACCCTATTATCTGACCATAGATGTATCTTCCCCAGAATTTAAGAAGCAAGTATGGATGCAAGCTTTTGGCTCAGGACTGTCTCTATATTTAATATGTATCATGCAAAATACAAAGCAAGTAACAATAATAGTGGAGCAGATTGCACACATTTAAAATGGTGTTCAAAATGCCTGAATTTTGCATGGTATGGAGAGTTCCATTGCAGCTTCCATTTAGTTTCACTGTCTTCATTTGCACTCCACTGGTTTTATTAAAATACCTTTAAAATATATTTAACTAATATCCCTTCCTGGCACCCACACTATTTAAGGGTACATATATCTACTACTACCTACCCACCTCCATTGTGGATTTAGAATTGCCTGTGAGCAAGTTGACACATTTTTCTACTCCTCAGATGAATCATCTGGGATTTTTTTTTTACAGATCTAAGATAGACTTTAGCTTCTGCTATGTAATTACCAGAGTCTTTTATGATCTTTTTGCTCAAAGTTGAGCATTCAAAGTATGAGACCTGAGACTAAGTAATTATTCATTGTGAATAATTGTAATTATTCATTGTGAAAAGTATTCCTTGCAAGTTCATCCATTTTTTCTGATTTCTGCACATGTATTTGTTCATCACAACTATTTGCTGGGTAGTTGGCATCACAGTTACAAGCTGAACTGCACTTTAGACCTTATTTAGTCTCTCAAGTGGGGACAGGTTTCATTACCTTTACCAACGCTGTGTGGCGCCATATGGCCCTATCACTCATAGAAAGGAGGGCTACAGCCTAGAAATCTGGTTTCCCCACTGTGTTAACATAGCAGGCCCAACCACATTTGGTACCTGTTAAGCCCTTTCATTCAAGAGACTCATTACAGCAGCTGATAAAAGCTATTCAAAAACAGAATCTTCAAAACAAATAATTATTTATTCACTACCACCCCCAAAAGGCACAAAGCAAAGAGCAAAAACAATAAGAGGCCTATATGGATGGGTTTTACTATTACCTTATTCTTTCTTTGCCAGCCTTTGTAAATTCCCCTAAATCCAGCTAACCTCTATCTCTGGCTGGGAAAAAAAGAATGTCCTGCTTGCAGCATGCACCCTCTATTTCTGTGACTCAGACAGTTTGGATGTCAGCCTCAGTCTACTGACAGCTTTCTCATCGCTCCTGCTTCCCCAAGCCAGTGTTTTAAGGTTTAGAATCCCCTTTGATCCTAGGCTGTCAGCCCTGGGTACAGTAACCTATGCCAGCCTGAATAGAGCCATTTCCAGTGGATGGTGCAGCCATTTTTATCTTAACTCCTTCAAAGCCATTTACCCCTGGGGTCTTGACTTTGCCACTGTTTCATTTCCTGTTGGTTTCTTCCTGAACAGCCTCTTTGATTTAATTCCTGGCAGTCAAGCATGCTAATATCAAACAGATATGCCCCTCAGGTTACAATATTTATTGAAAAAATATGACCCACAATTCCCTCATACTCCACAGTTGGGATGAACTATGTTCAGACTATGGACCATTCACACCGAATTTCATTCAAATGTTGGAGAATTCTCTTGCAGATAAAGATACATGGTATTACAAGTTCAGGCAAAAGACAGTTGTGTGCAGGTGGTGAGTAGAAGGGGGGAGCAGCAGACAAAGATGGTTTCCAGGAAAGATGATGATTTTAAGAAGGGTTTTGAAGAAAGAATGCTGCACTTGTATTCATGTCTCTGAAGAATGCCAACTTATGATCCCAAGACTGGTTAGGACCACATTTCACTGTAGAAATAAGTCATTGAAATATCTTAGAAAGTAGGCTTCCTTTTTTAATATTCCTAGACATAAGTATGATGTTTAAACCTTGTTTAACTGGGCATGATTTAAACCTCAGGCTTCTACTACTGTATGCTCAGAATAGGCAAAGACGTTGTTACGGACTAGAACCATAGCATATTACAGTTGTACATTATATTCAAGCCATGCTCAAGAAAAAGTAAAGAGTTGCCAAAATACTGAACATGGTATTTCAAAGACTGATGTATTTTGCAGCATGGAAAATTATAGCAATTTATTACATCCCATATTATAGTACCCTTAAAACATTTGCAAAACTATCTTATGATGCACTGTTGTGTGACTGTTTACACAGACATTCCTCAATATCTCAGAAGCAGTATCATACACATTAATTGAAGTGGAGGCTGATTATTGATTGTTTACCAACTGGCAGATGAAGAGGACAGAAAACCAACATTCAATCAGGCAAACTCATGCTGCTGTCTAGTGTGGTACACTCTACTTTTTTTAGATTCTCTCTAATATTGCTCTTACTGAATATCTGTCTGACTTTGCCCCCTTGTGGCAGTGTTTTCACCTTGGATTTGTTGTTCTGAGAAGGATATATTTGGACAAAATACAGTCACAAACAACCTCACACACATATAACATTAGCTCAGGGAAGGGGTTAGTGAATAATAAAGAAAGGTACTTTTAGTAGCATTATGCAATACACAGATTTATGTTGGCTGAGTTACAGTTTAATAGAACACATGCATGTAAAAAGTTCTTTCAGTCTTAAAAAACAGCAGCAATGTAGCAATAAATATCCTTTTGCCTTGTTATGCTGCTGTGTAATCTATGCAAACTTGTAAGAATCAAGCAGAAATAGAATAGGAATGAGTAAAACAAACAGAATTATATCTATCATTTAAAAAGGATATAGGTGTTTGCACAAAATCTGTATTTTTCTACAGTTGAGAGAATGGATATATCCTCCTTTATGTCTAAAATAATTTCTCTCTCTAAAGATGAGAACATGTGCTACACCTTGGTAATTTGTAAGGTACTTTTATACCTGAAGGATTGGGGCAGAGGCCTTCAAAATATCTTCTAGGCAAGTTAATGTGTGTCATCCATTTGATTGCTGCTTTCTACAAAATAATTTCTTGTGCATCACCAAACCATCCAGACCCTGAGTTTCACTATTTAGTCTCCCTCTATATTTTAGAATCTTTCTCTGACACAGCTCTAGCATGAGCTCTCCATCTCTTTTCAGTCTTCAAACCATTCAGGCCTCACTGAGCACCCCTGTGAACTCTAGATATTACTCCCAACACAAACACCAGGAATGGATCACATTCCTTTATACTAAGCCCAAGCTGCTGCAAATTTGAATATCATTCTCAGGGGCATGCAATACATTCTGCTCTTGTCTACATCAGTGACTTTCAGGAAAAAAGATCTGCCCTTCTTCCCTCATTCCTGGTGCTATCGCTGGTTAGAGCCCCCAGATGCTGCCAGAGACTTGGTTGCAAGAGGGATCACACCAGTACAACTGAACTGATGGTAGAATCAGAGAGGATTTTTTCCTGCATGGCCTAAGTGCTGTCCAAGTGTATAAAATATTAGAATTAAGATACATGGGAGCCCAGGAGAAAGACTGAAGGGAGTGTTGGGACCTATCATTGTTGGGAGGGTTCATGCTGCATGTAATGTAGTACCATAATTGATTGCAACTGCTGCAATCGCGTGCAAGGAAAGAAGCACATTCTCAATCTGGTTCCAAACTAACACCTTCAATTCTACAGGAAATCCACTAGAAGCCAGTGCAGTTTCCAGAGCACAGGTGTTATGTAATGTCAGCATAACACCCTGCTCAGCCAGTAACTGAAGTTCCTGAAGAATGTGACAAGCAGTCAGTGGAGCAGCTTGAGAGGATGCCGGGATGTGGTATGAGATCCTGCCTCGCATGGCCATCATGTGCCTGTGCCTGACCATCCCCGGTGTGTCCCTCATCCACATATACCTCAATGGGGGCAAGGAAAAGAGAACTGCTCACTCTCCCTGCCAGTGGCACCTGATGGAAAGAGACCGGCAACTGTCGGGGGTTAATGAATACTTCTGGTCCAAGGGATTGGAGAACATGACTAAGAAGCAACTCGCCGAGTGAAGAGTCCTACTTCCTGTACAAAGCAGTTTAGCTCCTGTAAACATGCATTTTTATTTGATGCAATGTGTTATATGTTGCAAATAAACCGGGAAAATGAAAGAAAAAAAAGCAGTCTCAAGATGTAGCCTCAGCCACCTATTATCAAAATGACAACCACACATATAAGAGTAGCAAGGCCAGCATAACAGGGTATCTTTGCTGGGCTGGAGCTCATGGGGCCAAGCCAACCCTGATTACAGCATGAGCGCACCTAGAGGAATCAGGGGCTTGAACTAACACTCATTGAAGTACTTTGTACACCCAGTATGGGATCTATGTTAGGCTAGAGGGAGTAGAAGAAAGGAAACGTGAGAAAGTACACACATACTGGAGTACCAAGTGATTAACAAAAGGACAGATCTGGAGTCTTGCCTTTAGCATAGGTATGTCACTGGTTTACATCCATGTCAGGTCAGTGAATCAATAGAAGTTAAGAGCCTAAATACCTTTGAGGATCTGGGTCTAGTTGTCTAAGGCTTCCATCATCTAATAATTGTTGACAATCTAAGCCTTGTCCTTGTGGACATCTTTGCACATCACATAAGTCATCATTGTCACATTTGGCCCCAACGAGCTCCTTTTTGGATGTTTCAGCAAAAATGCAAATGATTGACCACAGATATTAAATTACCTCTCATCCTTAAAGATATTGGGTAGATTCTGTGTCACCACCGCACTCAGAGCCCAGGAGGAAGGAGAATACTGTGACTTTATCCACCTTTGCACCTTCTAGATCCTGGGTTGGTCAGGGAGCTGGAGGAGCCCCCATGCATACTCTATGCAGCTCTGAGGGCCTGTCTGAGTTATGGCAGCCTTCATGGACAACTGCACCATAGACCATAGCACTGCCTGGCATATCTGCAGCGCTACAGTCTACTCCAGCCAACCCCCCAGACACCAGAACTTATAAAGGGGTCCTCAGAGATCAGCCTAACCGCTAAGAGCCAGAGGAATCTCTCCCTAGTGAGAGCTGCAACTGGTGCTTTTACAGCCTCTTTACACCACTCCGTCCCTTCCACCCAGTACCAAGAATTTGGAATGAGAGCAGGGATCTCACCCGGTCTTGTTTCTGTCAGCTCCCTGGCACAGCAGTGGAATGGTGTGAGGAGAGTTGCACAGCCACCACTAATTCTGTAGTACAACAGAAGACTGCAGTTTCCAGAATTATCAGTGCAGCATCTTTCCTTTAAAAACAACAGCAACAAAAACCACCCTCTCATAGAAAGTAAACAAAACATCCATTTAATACTAAGGTGGGAATGATGATTGGACTGTTTCTTGGTGCTCTTGTGTTACTAATATGGAATGTTGACACACCCACATTATATTATGCCAATGGCTTAGAGCTAAACTTCAGTTGTTCCATTTCATGTCATTCCCTTTACATGGCATATCCCAGGGCTAGCCTCATAGACAGCCAGCTTAAAGATGTGCTTTAACGAAAGCAGCGCTGAAGGAGGGTAGTGTTTCAGCCATCTTCTAACAGCCATACTCAGACCCATGGCTCGTTAATGGGTCTCCTGTGGCTCTCTGCAGTACATGATGGTAAAACACTGATTTAATTATTAACCAATCAGGATGCTTTTAATATGTTAACCACCAATTGTAGCTGATAAAATAATAATATTTGGTTAGTCATTTTGGTGTAAAAATTATATAATTGAACCACTGAGGAGTGAGTATCACTGTTCTAGAAGATGTGAAAGCTCCTTTGTAAGGTGTAGGTCTCTATATAGCCTTGGACAGCCTGACATACCCACGGAGAGATGTACAAGTTGGCATTCCCCATTGCCAATCAAGAGAACAGGTATTTAGGAGTGTTAGGGATACATATCCCATTATAACACCAGGAGGGTGCTTATGTTCTTATACTTGTCTTGAACATAGTCAGTACCAGTTATTGGAACCCCCCCAAAAATTTGAATGATGTTTACAATGAAGAAACAAAGAACATATGCCATAAGTCAGAGGGATATACTGCTTTTCATAGTAGTATTACATTCAGAAGAGCAGTCAATAAGCCTAAATTATCAGAGTGTGGGTACACAACACACATAGTATGTAAACATGAAAAAAAATCCTCATATTTGTAACAACTTTCAGCCAAAATATTTTAAAAATCCATTGACGCTCATATTCTGGAAAGCTATATCATGCATGACACAGTAACAAACTCACATTGTGCTGTACAAACCAGATAAAAAAAATATTTGTCTCCTCCATTAATAGAAACACACAAACTAATTGAATATCACATTGCCTTTGAAAAAGGAAACTGAGAATGGAGCCTAAGAGGGCTATTTGAGCTAGGCTCGCTGAGCAGAAATTAATAATTAAAGGACCTGCAGTATGTGACATTTATATATTTATTATGTGTTTAGTAGTTTGGATTCCTCCCTCCCTTCCCCGATGCTCTTCTCATTCTATTTCCCCAGCCTACTGCCATGAACTAGTGCTCTCTGGCAGGGATTGTGTTTATTTATTGTTCCCTAAGCAACCATGTTTGCTTCCTTTTTGTTTTCTGATGATCTAAAATGTAAATCTAGGTCATAAAAAAGGCAAAGGAAAAATATCAGTTATTACTAACCTCAGAATGATAGATTCTAGCCCACTTGCCCCCAACTGCCTCCTGCAGAGTTTTTCACTATTGCTGGTTCCCTTTAGAAGCTAGAAAGAGCTTTGTGTTGCTCTGTCAGAGGGTTGGGGAAGAACCAGCTGATCAGTATTGTGGGGCTCTCAACCCAGTTATTTTATAGATTTGTTTGTTTTTGAGGGTGTGGGTGTTGTTTCCCCCCTGGCTATTTTGGAGGGGCTGGCAAGCAAGGCTCTTCAGCCTCATGATCCATTTATTCTTCCCTGCCCTTATTTACACTCTTCCCACCCCAATCAGAAGTAGCCAAGCACTGTAGAGTCCAGGGAACTTGGAGAACTCCATAGGCTCTGTGGCTTGGGAAGGCAGGACAATTTGTGTTGAATAGGTTCTACAGTGGTTAATCATGATGCTCGACACCTGGACCTCTTCACTTAGAGCCTAGAATTATGAAGAAAAATACTTTTTTAAAAATCAAATCTACAACACAATTCATTCCTGACACTGTGGACATATACACATCATGCCTCCCAGAGGAACATAACTGGAAAGAATCACAAAATGAGAGAAATAACCCTCTGTATCCATTTACAATAGATACACTGAGGCCAAGTACCAGGATAGTATTTGCTTTGAAGAAAACAGTGTGGTGGGAGACGTAGGACTCAAAATTGGCCTAGTCAATAGCACACCCACAAGACCACCAGATGTGAGCAAATCTTATCAGACAAAAAATGACTAATTAGACTGTCTAAAGGAGAAATAACTAACAATGCAGAACTTCACTCCTCATATACTGTGTATGTGCTAGATGCATAGCTGGAGTACACAGAGTATCCAGTTTTGTTTTGCAGGGTTCACCACAGATTGCACCATGCTGCTAACTGTAAAGAGTTTATTCCATTACTAGGCACAAGAGGTGCAACACTCGGCACACTTATATGAAGCTGTTCTGACAGCTTGTAAACACTTCTTTTTATACATGTTATAGGGTATGCTACGTAGTTACTTGCACAATTGCTCTAACATATACTTTTCTGCAGTTTTTGGCCACGTATTAAAACATACACACACACACTGAAGGGCATCATGGTCCCTATGAGAGAGTGAGGTAAGCAGGACTTTAGAAATGAAAGTCTCAGCTTCCTGTTAGAGAGAGAGAAACTTTAAAAAGAAATCTCAGGACAGAGGGCAAATTCTCATTTGGGACAATCTAGGATGTGACCTTCGAACCTGTTTTGGTCACTCTGACAAATTCTAAATATAAATGGAAAAATATAAAAAAGATGACTAGGAAACAGCATTGGTGTTGTTCATCTGTTATTCCAACAGCTAATTATAGTACAACAAAATGAAGTTTGGTATGTAATAAACACTACTATGGAAAAATAAAACCAGGTAGGATTAAAGTTAATACACTAATCTACTGAGTTCTGAGAAACTGATAATGATCTTCTCTTCTTCTGAAAGATCTGTGCATAAGATACGAGCCCACTTATCTTTTATTAGTTGTTCAGGACGATCTGGTCTTAGGTGGGGGAAGACAGAAACTCAGACCTCTGGGAAATTTTCATGCAAGAATAACATCTTTGCCTTACACATCTCGGCCCTGATCTGCATAGAGTTGAAGGCAGAAAAGTCCATTACATCATCTGTTGTATAAGACAGGACAAAGAATTTCATCCTGTTACTCAGTACAAAGCCCAATAACTTGTGTTTGTCTAAAGCAGGCCTGCACAACATGCAGCCTGGGGGTCACATGCAGCCCACAGGGGCTCACTGTGTGGCCCGCAGAGGGTGAGTGGGGTGAGGCAAGCCAAGTGGTGAGATGGGGGGAAGCGGATAGGGGTGGGGCGAGGGTGAGGCTTTTCGGCCCGCAGCTGTTTTTTTTTTGCAGTAATATGGCCCTCGCTGCTTTCTGAGTTGTGCAGGCCTGGTCTAAAGCATGTCTTCTAAGTAGGCCTCCAATCTTGATCTGAAGACATCAAAAGATGGTGAGTCCACCTTCCATTGATAGTTTGTTCCAATGGTTGAACACTTTCATTGTTAAAAGTGTCTCTCAAACACTTAGGACATGCATAGCTTTACCCATATGAGCAGTCCCCTAGACCATAGTGGATTACATATAAGTAAACCTAAACACGTTTAAGTATTTGCTGGACCACAATCCAGATTTTTACAGTATGAGTTTAAAGAAAGAAGGTGCTAAGGAGAATCCAGAGAGTCCAGAATCCATCCTGCCCCTTCAGCGCTGTGAAACATCAGTGAGCTTGTTTTTCCATGTCCCCCATCTAATGATGAGCACTGCAAATGTTCTCCTGCCCTGCTGCTAGTGTGACCAGGCAGCAAGTGTGAAAAATTGGGAAGGGGCGGGGGGTAATAGGAGCTTATATAAGAAAAAGACTCCAAATTAGGACTGTTCCTATAAAAGCAGGACATCTGGTCACTATCTGCTGTTGAGTGGGTACAATTAGGAGAGAAGGCTGTCTGTGCCCCCTCTCTTCATTAGATTCACCCAGTTTACACCATCTGAAAATATGGCCCTTCATTTTTCCCTTGGAGTAGGCTCAGCAATGGTGTGGGGAAGAAATCATCATGAGTAATAGACTACTGGCTAGAAAAAGATTTAGAAGTCACCCTGTTATTATTAGTTACCTTTTACACTGCAGTAGCAGTTGAAAGCTGTGCATTAGGAATATGAGCCCCATTGTACTAGACACTGTCTACACATGAAATATAAAAGCATGTTACTGTGCAAACAAGTTTACAATCTAAGTATGTGATGAGAGACGACAGATGGAGAAAACCCTAGAGTATTAAAACAACACACCAGAAGGGATTCTTTTTCCACAAATGAATTATACTGTACACTGTTGTTACTTGTACTGAATGTCCTTGGACTAATACCACTTGATGCAGAAATGGAGGTGGAATTAGATTTTCTTTCAAACTCTCCAAATTGTGTGCTGCCTCCCACACATTTTGTTATCCTGCTGTCAAAGTTCATTCTGACTTGCACTGTCATTTTTATTTTGAAGAGGTTTTCAGATTACAGGGGCTGCAATGGAAAGAAACACCGGCACAGATTTTGCACATTTTTCTGTAAGCAATAGAAGGAACGGTGTTTCTGAATTATGGCCTTCACAATCAGTGCACCCAGCTGGTAAGAATGTTATGCAGTTCTGATCTGAATGCAGCATTGAACACAGCTGCAGTGAAAGCTGTCATTTACCTTTGTCTGCACCCCTTTTTGTGGCTAGATACGGAGGATAAAATTGACTGTTTAGCAAATTCTCCTACGTAGAGGTTGAGTTTGTGAGTTCAGCACACTGCTGAAGCCAGCCAACTATTGAACCAAGTCCCAAGTGGTTTGTTAACAGGAGCTTTAACAACTTTGTTTCCCTCTGACCAAGCCAATTTAAGCTTTAAGCTTATTTCTGCTGTCTCTTGCATATCTTAATTCAAACACTATATTTTTCATTTTTGAGTGGCTTTGTTTCTTTCTGGTGTCTAACATATTTGAACTGCCATAGAAGTACCAATCAAATAAAAAAATCTTCCTTACATATCAAAGATAGATGAACATCCGCTAGTAAATCTTTATTTTTATAAAATAGGACCCGACACTTGTGGACCCCACTGTGTTTCCATTGACATTACTACAAGTTTTCACCATGGATTTTAATGAGAACAGGAACAGGCCATATGGTACTAATGTTAACAAATCAGCAACATTTATCCCTAAATATCGCAAAGTGCTTTGCAAATTATATCCTGTACAGAAAGAATTTCACTGAGCACTGAAATGCAAACACCTTAGGGATGAAAAATGGCAGATGTTTAACAGCACACAATATTAGCAACATGACTTAGAACCAGCAGTGAAGAATACTATCAATCAGACAAAGCGCACTTGGAATCTAGGTTGACACAATATAGTTACTAAAAACTGAGGTTAGCTGCACAATTTGACACTCTGTGAAGCAACAATTCTTTAGGGCTAAATTCTGCTTATAGTTGCATACATTCAGCTCCTGCTAAGTGATGGGGAAGGGTTATCCACAATGACAGAATCTGACTATTACTAGTGCAGATTTATTAACATATGGTGAATTTATCAACTTATTGGGCTTGTTTCTTCAAAATATTGTCTTCTTGGGTTAGCTTCTCATTGCTTTTTGAATTACTCAACTTCCTTTTTCCCCCCACCTCTGAATCTGTTTTGAGATGCCTCATGTGGATTTATTTAATTTATGTATATCATAAAGTCCATTCCAAATACTGCTCAGCAAATTAAATTAATCTTAAACTGATAAAATGTAATTGCATTTATCCTTTTGTATTTGTAGAGCACACAACTTTCCAGGAAACTAACCTTTTGTTCTTTCTTTTTAAGTGCTATTAAGAATCATCCCCATGATACTGTACATACATATATTAATGGATTTGGGATGGGATTTTCAAAGAAGCCCTGAATTGGAGTTGGTCACCTAATACCTTTGGCTCCTTTGAAAATGCCAACTGGTTGCCCACTTTTTTGTCTGTTTTTTTTCTAACATTTGGGGCCCTTCAGTACCGGGCACTATAGCTTAGGTGTACTATGTCACACCATCAAGCATATTGATTTTAGCAGCATTTCTTAAACCTAGCTATAGGTGGTCTCCCTCTTCCCAGAAAAGTTGACTATGTAGCCTCCTCTAGTCACTGTTACTGTCACTCACTTTTCTGACACTTTATTAACTGACCAGTAGGTCTTATCGTCACTGGAGATCAAGTGCAGCAATTTACAACTGTGACGTTACACCCCACATTCTTCATAGAAGCACGGTTAGGATATGAATATGGCATAACTCAGATGTACTTTATGCAAGATGGTTCATGAAAGATATCATTGGAAAGGTTGTGATTTACTGAATGTGATTATCCATTTTGTATGCATGTATGATTTCTGTATCTAAGGTTAGGAATATTGACTATGTAACAATTACAACTGTGTGTGTACTTTTGGGGGGGATGCCCACCAAGCAGCAGGCAATGCTCCTGAATGAGCCATTTAAGGACAATAGAACTCTGAAGATGCTAATCTCCCACCTTCCTGAGGTGTTTCCTGGGATGCTGCATTTACACTATAAAGTCAGGTGATAATGTCACCTGATGAAAATACCCCCTTGGACACTGCCAGTACTTTTCTTCTGTAGCGGAATGGGGATCAAATAGGATACCCACCTTAGGTAAATCCTGGGGAGAGGGTTGACAGGGACTCTGCTCCATTGCCTACCCAGAAAGACTGCTGAAAGTACCTGAGGGAAAAGGTAGGGGTAAGTCCAAACTCATATAGGGGTCTGTTATCATATATCACCGCTGCAGTGCTCTATTCAACAGTCGGCTGCGTATGCGTGTTTCCTCTATGTGCTGCCTCAGCTCTGTGCAGATCGCTGACACAGCAGACCCTGAGGAAATCCCCAATGACCACAGACTCCAACAAGGTATGAAGGCCCTTGGCAAGGTTTATTGTCAAACAAAGCACAGTAATAGATTCCTGCAGACTCTACAGGACATGCTATGAGTATGTTCCCTCTGACAATGGACTGGCTCAGCCAGTAATTGGACTCTCAACTGCCTCCTAGGCCAGATAAAGCTATCCGCTCAGAGAAGCATTCTTATGTACAGATACAAACAAGCTGCACATCACTCCTGATGTATTGAGGTACGCTCCTCTACGGATTAGGGTGCTGTCTCTCCCCTGGTACAGAATGGTGCGAACAAAACAAGTCTATCCACCATATTGTCCTTCTGACCCTGTCTTTAGGATAGGTCTGCCTGTTATCTCTGTGGGATGTGTTCGTACCAGTATGTTCTGGGGCCATCATGGCACATGTTCATCTTATTAGTGCTTTTGTGTAAAACATGGTTTTAGCAGCCTTCTTCTTGCCAACTTCCGTGAGCAGGGCCTGCCTCTGTCTCACAGCATAACTTTGCTTTATGTTAGCAAGGTCTTGACCATTACTTAAGTTCAGACCTCAGGCCCCATACCGGGCCTTTGATACAAGGGTTTATGTTTCAGGGACTCATCTAAATGGAAGGTCCAGTCTGTAAGAAGAGATAATTGGAACTCTAAGCTATAGAAACTCTGCATTCTGCCTAATTCAACATTTAGAGTAAGAAATTAAACTTTATAACCTGTTTCTTTAGCGAATTAATCTTAGTTTGTGTGTTTTGTTTTATTTGCTTAGTAATCTGCTTTGTTCTGTTTGCTATCCCTTATAATCACTTAAAATCAGTCTTTAGTAGTTAATAAACTTATTTCTTGTTTATAACATAACCTGATTTGTGCTGGGGCAGGGGAAGGGCAAGAAGCTGTGCATCTCTCTCTTCACATTGAGGGAGAGGGCGAAGTTCTATGAGCTTGTGCTCTGCAGATTTTTCTATACAGCGCAAGACAATATACCTTTAGGTCTGCACTCCAAGGGAGATGCCCCAGAACTTAGGTGCCTAAGTTCCTTGAGCAGAATCTTCCCAGAGCTGATCTCTGGGACTGTGTCTTTCTGCAGCTGGCTGTGGTTTTGCCTGTGTGTGCGTGCTAGGGGAGGCTTAAGAGCCTGTCCCAGCAAAACAGAGTAAAGGGGGCCTGGGCTGGTGGAACAGACAGGCTCAGTGGCATCCCACTACATCAGGTGGCACCTTAAAGTGGGACAACTTGTCACAACAACATGTCTGATCTTTCAGAGCCAGTAGTGCAACCTTATCATCCTGGCAGCTCTACTGTTATTAACCCACGTATGGGTAAATACTTCATGGCCTTTCCCCCATAAAATCAGTTACTGATTAGGAATAAATGTTTTAAGGATATTCAAATACTTAAAAATGAATAGCAAAAATGAATTACAATATTTCTGTCCACTCCACAGGAGTAACTGCAAAGACTGTACAGTATGAATACTGCTGCTTTCCTGGCTTGAAAATTATAGGGTAGAAAAAGATGGTAAAGATAACATGAATAGAAATTAATATTTCTGGGGGAAGCAGCAAATAAACATGCTGAGTCACCATGTCATGTGCCTAATTAGTATTCTAAGAGAGATCCTTCATCTGTTTACAGCACCATCTCTCCACAATTATGAGGACCTTTACCATGGACATGTTTTGTTCACATGCCTGATTGTAGTGCTTGTAATCAGGGATGCAGGCTAGCATGAATGCAGTGTACTCAGCCTCAGGAGTGATTTTGTTCTTTACTTCTTTTTAATAAGAATCACACTCTAAAAGGATGTGAACAGACTATTATTAAAATACCTTTAAATATGTTTAATGGTGCCACCTGCTGACTGAAAAATCCTTTTCCTCCAAGCCTGTACAATGTATTTTGGCTAATTGTAAGTGCCCTCATCACAGTGCCTATAAATGTACCATGTCATTCATTCTTTTCAGAAAGAGTTGATAAAGACTCATTTCAAATAAAAAGCCTTAAGAGAAAACTCATATTTCTGCTCAAAAGAGCAAGCTTTATATCTAATAATAGCACTTGCTGTATTTTAGACCTTCAAAGTGATAAAAAGATATTAATCTGTGCCTCCACTGGAAAGGTCTGAATTTAACTTTGTGTTGGATGATGGGTAATTAATACAAATGGGTAGTCGGTTTCCCTCTTTCAATTAAAATATTTTCCTCCCCACCTTATCACGTACAACACAAATTAAATTGTGGCAAAACCTCTCTGTTTCTTTGGGAATTCCATATGGCTGTCTATTTGTAGTGTCGACAAAGAGTCCTGTGGCACCTTAAAGACTAAAAAAGTATTGAAGCATAAGCTTTCGTGGGATAATACCCAATTTGTCGGATGCATGCAGTAGCTACCTCTCTGATATTTGTAGTGTGTGAGATATAGAAATGATGGGCTGGTGAATTTTCCTTTTTTCTGGTCTTCTTTCCTCTCATCTCCTATCAGTTTTCCTCTCTAGAGGCTGTCAGACTAAAGTATCTATTCTCCCATCAAAGCAGAGTTATTTGAATAACAGTCATCGATGCTTACTTATTTAAGGCTAGATTAGAACACTATCTTGAATAGGGGTAGCGCAGAAACATATTGCCCCAGATGGAGCTCAGGGATGGTTCAACACACATCGTCCCCTCACCACACCCACTAGTACTTCCAGCCCACTCCATAGGCTCGTGTGCAGGGGATGGAGCCATTAGCCCTGCCTCCTCTGCACTTGACAACCAGGCACATACAGAAGGAGCAGTCCATTCATTCTCTTAAGTGACTTGGCCCTTGTGTACCCAGCACAAGGGAGTGCGGGTCCCTCTAACACCTCCTCATGCCTCTCACACCTCCCAGCACACCTGTAGAAAGGCCAAGGAAAATCTAGCCCTAAATTTGTATCCATCACAATTACAACAACATAGCCCCTTCTATTTTATTTTATTTCTCCAAGCTTTCCTTCAGAGATCGTCAGCTGGAGCTAAAGTTAATTTTAAATCAGCAGGTACAAATAACTTGCATCCAACAGTTTTAAAAAGTTGACTGAAGAGCTCACTAAACACTTAATATTGATTTTCAGTGTCTTTGAGTACAGGGCTAGTTCCAGAAGACCGGAAGATAGAAGAAAGCTAATGGGTCAATTGTTAAACTAATTAACTTTGCAGATTACACAAAAATTGGGGGAGAGAGAAACAAGAGGACAGGGCACTGATGCAGAGTGATCTGGCTCGCTCAGTGAACAAGGCACATGCAAACAGTATAGTTTTAAATATGGCAAAATATAAATGTACACATTTAGGAACAAAAAATCTAGACCATACTTATGCAATAGGGGATTCTATCCTGGGGAGCTGTGACTCGTTCAAAGTTCAGGATTGTGGTGGACATGAGCTCCCAATGTGAGCCAACTGGCTAATCATGGAAGTGTAGGACATGAAGGGACCTTGACAGGTCATCTAGTCCCATCCCCTTCAGTAAGTATTTATCTAGCCCATGCCCAACCAGTGTTTGGAGGATTTAAAGAACAGTTAAGACAGTGATGGAGATTCTACATCATCTTTGGGTAATTTATTCCAGTGCTTAACTACTCTACAGTTAGGAGGTTCTCCTAATGTCTAACATAGATCTCCTAGATCTAGTTGCAATTTAAGCCCATTATTTCTTGTCCTGTCCTCAGTGGATAATGTGAGGAATTTATTATCCCCTGCTTTCTAACTTTCTATGCACTTGAAGACTTACATCCTCCCATCCCCTCAGTTTTTTCTTCACCAGATTAAACAAACATTTTTGCAGTCTTTTCTTGTAGGTTATGCTTTCTAGATCTTTAATCATTTTTGTTGCTCTTCTTCTGGGATAGAGGGACCTGGACAAATTAGAGGATTGGGCCAAAAGAAATCTGATGAGGTTCAACAAGGACAACTGCAGATCCCTACACTTAGAATAGAAGACTCTCATGAACTGCTACAGGAGTAGGGACTGAGTAGCTAGGCAGCAGTTCAGCAGAAAAGGACCTACAGGTTACAGCAAACAAGAAGCTGGATGAAATTCAACAGTGTGCCCTTGTTGCCAAGAAGGTTAGAGGCATTTTGGGTTGCATAAGTAGGAGCATTGCCAGCAGATCGAGGTACGTGATCATTCCCCTCTATTTGGCGTTGGTGATGCCTCATCTGGAGTAGTGTGTCCAGTTTTGGCCCCACACTTCAAGAAAGATGTGGAAAAATTGGAAAAAGTCCAGCAAAGGGCAACAGAAACGATTAGGGGGCTGGAGCACATGATTTATGAAGAGTGGCTGAGGGAACTGGGATTATTTAGTCTGCAGAAGAGAAGAATGAGGGGGGATTTGATAGCAGCCTTCAACCACCTGAAAGAGAGTTCCAAAGAGAATGAATCGAGACTGTTCTCAGTGGGAGCAGATGACAGAACAAGGAGTAATGGTCTCAAATTGCAGTGGGGGTGGTTTAGTTGGATATTAGGAAAAACCTTTTCACTAGGAGGGTGCTGAAGCACTGGAATGGGTTACCTAGGGAGGTGGTGAAATCTCCTTCCTTACAGATTTTTAAGGTCAGGCTTGACAAAGCTGATATTCTATGATTCTCTGGACTTTCACAAGTTTTTCCACATCTTTCATAGAATATCAGAGTTGGAAGGGACCTCAGAAGGTCATCTAGTCCAATCCCCTGCTCAAAGCAGGACCAATCCCCTGCTAAGTCATCCCAGTCAGGGCTTAGTCAAGCCTGACCTTTCCTAAAGTGCAGTACCCAGAACTGGACACAATATTCCAGCTGAAGCCTTATCAGTGCTGAGTAGAATAATTTTCTTGCTTACAACACTCCCACTAATATATCCCAGAATGATGTTTGCTGTTTTTGCAACGGTATTACATTGTTCACTTATATGTAGTTTGTGATTCAATATTAACTGTAGATCCTTTTCTGCAGTATTCTTTCCTAAGCAGTCATTGCCCATTTTGTATTTATGCAACTGATTATTCCTTCTTGGGTGTAGTACTTTGCATTTATCTTTATTGAATTTTTCCTGTTTATTTCAGATCATTTCTCCAGTTTCTCAAAGTCTGAATTCTAATTCTATCTTCAAAAGTACTTTCAATCTTTCTCCGCTTGGTATTGTCTGCAATTGTCTCTATGCCATTATGCAAATCAATTATAAAGATATTTAATATAACTGGATCCATTACATATCCCTGCTGCAGGACCCCAAACTAAGCACTCCCCTTACAGCTTGACTGCGAACCATTGATAACTGCTCTCAGAGTATGGTTTTCCAACCAGCTGTGCACCCACCTTAAGTAGGTTCCTCTAAGTTATGTTTCCCTAATTTGCTTATGAGAAGGCCATATAAGACAGCATCAGAAGCCTTCCTAAAGTAGAGACAGATCACATCCAGTTCTTCCCATCCACAAGGGTTGTTATCCTATCAAAGAAATATTAGGTTGATTTGTTCTTGGCATTCAAGTCAAGTGTTACAAATTGCCTTATCTTCTAGGTGCTTACAATCTGATTACACTGGTCTACAATTTTTTAGAACTCGTCTGCTTCAGAGACAAAATGTGATATTTATTATGTATTTTGATGTGCTGAATTCAAATATGACAATTAAAACAACTGATTGGCTTCTGTTTCTAAGATATTTAAGTTTTTACATTTTATGTCTATGTATATTGTGTAGATAGAGTTTTAATCATAAATTGTAAACCTAGGTCTTTTCATGTGTTTGTGGTTGCTTTACATGATAATATTTCACCTGTCCTGTTTATGTAACACTTTAAAAATCAGCAAAAGGGTTATATAAATAAAATGTATTATGAAACAAAAGGCAAAAAGCTATTATGTACATAGTTTAGTCCAATTCAGTGTCTACTTGGCGCTTCTTGGCTTATCTCTTGTATTCATTAAATGGAGCATCTCTTGTCACTGTCCAGCAATAGTCTGCAAGCATTGATGGGCTCCATTTGCCCCGATAGCGTTTCTCCATTGTTGCAATGTCCTGGTGAAATCGCTCACCGTGCTCGTCGCTCACTGTTCCGCAGTTCGCTGGAAAAAAAAAATCTAGATGAGAGTGCAAAAAATGTATCTTTAGTGACATGTTGCAACTAAGGCTTTTGTATGCCTTGAGGAGGTTTTCCACCAACAACCTGTAGTTGTCTGCCTTGTTGTTTCCGAGAAAATGTATTGCCACTGACTGGAAGGCTTTCCATGCCGTCTTTTCCTTGCCACGCAGTGCATGGTCAAATGCATCATCTCGAAGAAGCTCACCAATCTGAGGACCAACAAAGACACCTTCCTTTATCTTAGCTTCACTTCACCTTGGAAATTTTCCACGGAGGTACTTGAAAGCTACTTGTGTTTTGTCAATGGCCTTGACAAAGTTCTTCATCAGACCCAGCTTGATGTGTAAGGGTGGTAACAAAATCTTCCTTGATTCAACAAGTGGTGGATGCTGAACACTTTTCCTCCCAGGCTCCAATGACTGTCAGAGTGGCCAATCTTTCTTGATATAGTGGGAATCTCTTGCACGACTATCCCATTCGCAGAGAAAACAGCAGTACTTTGTGGATCCAGTCTGCAGACCAAGCAAGAGAGCAACAACCTTCAAATCACTACAGAGCTGCCACTGATGTTGGTCATAGTTTATGCAATTCAAAAGTTGTTTCATGTTGTCCTAGGTTTCCTTCATATGGACTGCATGACCAACTGGAATTGATGGCAAAACATTGCCATTATGCAGCAAAACAGCTTTAAGACTCGTCTTCGATGAATCAATGAAGAGTCTCCACTCATCTGGATCGTGAACGATGTTGAGGCCTGCCATCACACCATCAATCTTGTTGCAGGCTACAAGATCACCTTCCATGAAGAAGAATGGGACAAGATCCTTTTGACGGTCACGGAACATGGAAACCCTAACATCACCTGCCAGGAGATTCCACTGCTGTAGTCTGGAGCCCAACAGCTCTGCCTTACTCTTGGGTAGTTCCAAATCCCTGACAAAGTCATTCAGTTCAGCTTGTGTTATGAGGTGTGGTTCAGAGGAGGAGGATGGGAGAAAATGTGGGTCCTGTGACATTGATGGTTCAGGACCAGAAGTTTCATCCTCTTCCTCATCTGACTCAAGTGAGAATGATTCTGGTGCATCAGAAACCGGCAGTCCGTCTCCGTGGGGTACTGGGCGTATAGCTGATGGAATGTTTGGATAATGCACAGTCTACTTTTTCTTCTTTGACACACTTTTCCCAACTGGAGGCACCATGCAGAAGTAACAATTGCTGGTATGATCTGTTGGCTTTCTCCAAATCATTGGCACTGCAAAAGGCAGAGATTTCCTTCTCCTGTTCAACCACTGGCGAAAATTTGTTGCACAAGTGTTGCAGCATATGTGTGGGGCCTGCCTCTTGTCCTGATCTCCAATTTTGCAGCCAAAATAAAGGTGATAGGCTTTCTTAACCATAGTGGTTATACTGTGCTTTTGTGATGCAAAAGTCACTTCACCACAAACATAGCAGAAGTTATCTGCACTGTTCACACAAGTACGAGGCATCTCTGCTCACTTTGGCTAAACAGAAATGTGCCCCTTTGCAAAATCAAACACTGACAAATAAGAGAGCACGACACTGTATGATTTCTAGAGCTGATATAGGGCAATTTGTTCAGCAGAGTGATGTAAGCTTTGTTATGATTGCATCATCCATGACTTCTAGGAATAACAGGATGCAATTCATATCACGTATGACCCAATACCAGCTTCAGATTGCATCATTCATTGTTTTGCCTAAAAAGCAAGTACTGTCCAAACCCAGTCATAGATTTATTCATAGATCCAGTCAAAGATGTATTTTAGTCATTTCTGGTTTAAATTGAGATCCCTTCCCTTTATAACTCACTTATCCTCCACCATTCCCACGTCAAGGGTCGTATATACTGACCCAATAGCATATCTTGAAAACTAGAGCCAATCAACAATTTTAAGCATCATTTTCATTCTCAGTGACCCAGAGTTAGTAAAGTTTGACTACATTTATTTCAGAAGCATTTCGGCTGTAGAGCAGTTTACTCCATTATCTTTCAGGGGACTGAAGATAAGATAACTGGTCTACAGTTCCCTGGGTTGTCCTTATTCCTATTTTTGTAGATAGGTACTACATTTGCCCTTTCCCAGTCCTCTGGGATCTCTCCCATCCTCCACAAGTTCTCAAAGATATTCACAAATGGCTCAGAGAGCTTGCCAGCCAAATTCCTTAAGAATTCTAGGATGTATTTTGTCGTCAGGTCAGCAGGACCTGACATCTAACTTGTGAACGTATTTTGTTACTTATTCTTTCACTATTTTAGCCTCAGATCTTACCCCATTTTCACTGACAATCAATATGTTAGTCATCTAATCACCGCTAACCTTTTTAGTAAAAACTGAAACAAACAAGGCATTTAGCACTGTAGTCATTGCTGCATTTTCTGTTATTGTCTTTCCTGCTTTACTGTGTAATGGGCCTATCTTCTCCTTAGTCTCTCTTGCTTCTAAAGTGTTTGTAAAGGGTAACAAGCAAACATTTTATGTCCCAAGCTAATTTAATCTCATGTTTTGCCTTGGCCTTTCTAGTTTTGTCCCTATATTTTTGTGGGATTTTTTTAAATTTTCATCCTTCATAATAATTTCCACTTATGACACTTTTGAGTTTCATGATCTACTAGGTAAGTCAAGGTGGTGTTTACCATACTTTTTCTCTCTCCTACTCATTAGGACAGTTTGTTCTTGTGCCCTTAGCAACTGCCAATTCTTGGAGACCACCATTTTTCTCCATCATCCACTTACGCCTCGTAGATGGCCAGAAACAGAGTTGAGGCAAACTGCTTTATCCAAGGCAAATGTCATTTCTGTTGCAGAGACTGATCAGCAGATGGAATTTGTGTAGCAAGAATCCATCGCTTTAGCAATGTGCTTGAGTTATGATGACTGAAATAATTTGACATTCCATGGAGCACTTGAACTTGGGTCTCCTGCCCACAACTGTTGTTCTGAAGCCACTATGTTGGCACGTTGAAATATTCCTTTCAATTCACAGTAGCTTTAGTTTTTGTAAGTTTACACCTGTCTAAACTATTCTTTCTCCTCTGGTTTCTAATGCTGTCAAGGTGAATGGGTATTTTGCTTAGCTAGACAGTGTTAATTTAGCAGTCTCCATTGGCAGGAGAATATTAAATGTATGACAGAAATTATTTCCTGAATAGTCTGAGGATAAATGACTATAAGCTTATGGGGGAAAATTATGCAAATAGATATTAAATACAATCATTGGAACAGCTTGACTTTTAGAATTTATCCAGAAGTTGAGAATTAAGAAGCGGGAGTAGAATATTGCTGTGTGTATCACCTGCTCCCACAGAGCAACTACAAAAGAGGACTTCAGAGGAAGAAAAAATCCATCATGTTTATCACATGGAGATCCTTGAGAATTATGCTCTTTAAGGAAGTCTTGGGGTGAAGTACATAGTTTGTAGCAGTGCTTCCAAATCCTGGGAATCCACAGGCAAGGGTATGCCCTCATAAGCAGATACGAGTGATCCTGTGCTGACAACTGGCCAACCAGATGGTCTCCCTGCCTACATTCCCTACCCCTAGCAGCACAGATTTGGCAAAAGCCCCACTGCTCTTGTATAAGTCCCCTGTGTCTGCTTGGGTATAGTAGCAAGGTGATTTAGCAGGAGTTAACACAGCACCAAACTCTGTTACCTCCCAACTGTATTTGCACGTAGAATCTAGTGGATCTAGAGAGAATTGTGCTGGGACAGTGGCCATCTGCCTTCACTATCCACCCCAGGTGAGTAGCACCTCCTAGAGCTCAAGAAATGACACTGCTTGTGTCCTTTTACAACAGCAGTAGCACTTCCTTTCCATCACATGATCAAAGGGAGTGCTGAGCTTCTTAAGCACAGAGATCTAAAAATCAACTATTCCATCAGTTACGCTCTGTCTTTAAGGGGCTTGCACTGGTGTGGGGTTTGTAAGCCCCATCGCATTTGGGATCATCTTCTGGGTTCTGCTCCTGGGGCTACCAGGTTTACAGTAGAAGTAACAATAAAAGTTTTAGCAGAACTGCTTCCACTGACATCACATAGAAAAGATTTTTCAGCATTTGCTGCTTCTAAGCTAATAAATTGCGTAGGCCATTAAAGATCTCTGTATGTGTAAGGAACAAAATCACTGCTATCCGTTCTCCCCCTGAGGATCACACATGACTGTTATAAGGGCAGCTTCCAAGAACAGAAGGTGGGGTGGGAAGGTCCAAACTTGTCCCCTAGCAGAGGGGAGGGCTTTTATTTGCTATGTAATGTGTAGATTTACATGGCCTTCTACTACATTCTATGCTGCCACCATCTGGCCCTTGGTATAATCTTAGGCTCTCTAGTTTTCAATTACCTACAGCTCTATCAGAGTTTTCCATGGCCTTGAAAATAGCAATACTTTTCCTGAGGTGATTTTACAAGACTTGCCATTGATCAAGAAGTCCAGGAGCATTTATACTGATATTTGTAGCATAGATATGCCCCCCAAAATCTGTCAGCATTGGCAAGGTGGTACCCATTTGTGGCACTTGCTGCAAAAGTGCAGCCATTCTGACATGCTCTCCTTCATTTCTTCTCCTCCTAAAAGAGATGCTTAAATGTCCCTTACCATCAAGATATAGGTCAGGTCTACTCTACACACTTAATTCGGTATAATGTGTCACTCTGGGACATATTATAAATTATGGGACATATTATAATTTAAACACAAATTTTATTAAATGTTTCAGTGTCATCAAATCTGTAGTTTTCGACCAAAAAGAAGTTTCGTTCAAAAAATGTCACCCAGTTCCAGTTGTAAAACCTTTGAAAATAGGTGTTTGCATCAAAAATATGGATAAACCTCGTAAATTGTAGGTACTAGTTTACTAAAATTTGTGCTTGCTTATATATTCAGTTTCTCTGGCCCCAGTTTTTCCTTAAACATTTTGGTGGGGGGGATGAGGAGATGATGTGAACACTATAGGAACTGGCAGGCCATGTGTTTTCTCACTTATGGAGATGAGCAAAATAAAGAATGCTTCATTCGATTTTTAAAGCATGCTGAGTGATTTTGGAGTATACTCATACCCTGTGATATGTGCAGAACACAGCACTGGGACTGTAAACTCTGTATTCCTCCTTACTTTTGTAATAAAAGAATAATGAGCTCAGCGGCGCAGAAGCAACATACCACACTCTGAAATATACCTCAAAGCCCATTCTGCCGCTTCATTGGTGTGTATTAAAATTAATGAGTTTTGGCTACAGAAAGGAGGTGTCCCTACATGCGAATGAAATCTCTAATCTGTACATTGTAGCACTACTGCTGAGCAAAGCAGCAATCTGCAAAGCTTAGTCTCAAAAGAGTTGACTGCTTTTTTTCAGGGGCAAAGTTGGGACAGAGTGAAGATGCTGCAGGAGGAAACAAAGCTTTTCATGGGCATCGTAACAGTGAAATCTGGATTGTCAGAAACCATTCCTTTTTCCTAATTTCATTTATACAACAGAGTAAAAAACTGATCTTACTGAAAGCCAGCCAACGCCTGAGGCTGTTAGCTCAGCCAATAAAGCCCTAACAGTTAATGGATCTCAATTGTGAATTCTTTATTTTTGTTCACAGAACAATATCTGGAAATGAATGCATTTGATTTATACATTTTACTGAACATGTCTTACATAGTGGTTTTGAACCATGAAGCAAAACTGTGAAGCGTATATTGTATTGTTACTTTATTCAATTACAAAAAGGTGATTTCATTAAAACTGCTCAGTTTTATTCCAAATTCTTCAAAGTTTCCATATCATTTCAAAGAAGAATCGATAAGACATTGCCACGTCAACATCTTTTTGAAGTTTTTTTTCCCCTGCCTCTGAGGTCCAGTGGTGGATCTGAAAAGCTATTCACCATCCTGAGGAAAAAGTTAGGAGAGTTTGACAGATGAAAAGTCATTAATTTCACCAGAAGTTTCAAGACTGAGGTCTGATGGTGGGGTCCATTACCTGGAGATCTGTGCAGAGGCAGTATGATTTTTTCACATTTGCTTGAAGTTCAAGCCATGACAGTTAGTACCCACTGGTCTCAGTTTTCAAAAGCGACTGATAGTTTGAGTATCCAACTTGACAAACATCAGAGGATTTGGATTCTCAGCAAGTGCGGACCAGCAGTTCTTTGAAATCTGGGCCCCTTACAAGGTGCTTCAGGTTGAATCCCCCAAAACTGAGGCACCCCAACTCACTAGTAATTTTGGAAATGTAAGCCCTACAGTTGAATGTTGGGCCTAATTCTGTGAGCTTCGCCATACCAGCCTCGTGAGACGCAGAGAGAAGCCAGCTTGGTGCATTAAGGAGAAAAATATACCACCACGTAGGACAATGGCAAAGTGGGACAGCATAATTCTTGAGCAGTGCCACTCCCTAGAGCTGCACAGCCTGCAGGAGCAGTTACAATCCCAGTGCTGCAAAAACCCCTGCAAGGGCCAGGGAGATAGATGGGTCCCAGATGGTGTGTTAACTTGACAGAAAATACACGTGCTTATGAGACAGAGGCTTCTCCCGCCCATGAGCTCTGCATAGGAGCTGATAATGGTAGGGTAACCAGCTCCATCATTACTGAAGAAGGGATTCTGCACTATGATGCAGGATCCTCCCCCCTCTAAATGGAGATTGGTGGAGAGCTCGAGGCAATCTCCCTGGCTGTGCTCGCTACCAGGGTTGTTCACTCAGGAAGAAGGATTCAGGCTATTAATCTTCAGACAGACATTTTAGGCCAGTAGTTGTCCAACCACCTTGCACTAGGGATCACAATGTCAGAAGCATTAGAGTGATTTTTTTCAAAGCATAAAACAGAACCTTTGGCTGGACAGCATCATCATATGAGAACTCTGATCCATACTTCAGACCTTTAAGCTGGGATGGGAGGCAACACAACTTAAAGAAGATCAGACTCTTTTTTATAGATATCTAGTGGGCTGAAAACAAGAGTTACAATGGAAAGCTAGCTTCAGTCTTAACTATGGAGTTACTAGTGCTGAACTGCAATAAAAATCAGTGCCCAAAAACCAACTAAAACTAACCTGGGTCCTCCTATAGACACCAAGTATGTCTGTTTAATTGCATTTACAGTCATTTGATCCCAAATTCAATTTGAATTTCATGTGCTCTGGGGATTTCTACCCCAGAGCTTATTGCAACACAGAGAAACCTATTCAAGCTTTTATGAGCAGAACTCTGGAGAAGCATCACCAGCTCAGTCCACTAACATGGGCAGCTTTTTAAATCTGTTTAGCTCTTTGTGACTCTAATTTGTAAGTGAAAATCTTTCCCATGCCATTGATCAAGGTTTCCATGTTTCCACAATATATCCGCAACCCGCCTCCTATTCTAATTCCATCGGGTTCTGCCTTTTAATAGCATTCTATAAAGGGCAACTATTCTGTGTATCTCATGAAAATCTAAAGTCGTGCTACAGTGCTGCAGCATTAAATGCCAGGCCATTTAGGGGCACTCCATTATGGCTGCATTAGTTCATCATTACTGCAATTTATTTTTCAGTTTAAACTCAGAGTAAAAGTCTTCACCAGAAGTGGTGGGAGTACAAAAATGGGATATAAGAGAATTACCCACCTGCTCCTGCCTTACACAGCCACCATTCTGAGGACATACTTCCATGCTGATGATATTCATTTTTTTTTTAATGTTAATTAAATGTGTGACTGAACACCTTGGGGGAGAATTGTATGTCCCCTGCTCTATTTTACCTACATTCTGCCATATTTTTCATGTTATAGTAGTCTCGGAGGATGACCCAGCACATGCTGTTCATTTTAAGAACACTTTCACTGTAGGTTTGATAACACACAAAGAAGATACCAATGTGAGATTTCTAAAGATAGCTACAGCGTTCGACCCAAGGTTTAAGAATCTGAAATACCATTCAAAATCTGAGAGGGACGAGGTGTTGAGCATGTTTTCAGAAGTCTTAAAAGAGCAACACTAAGATGTGGAAACTACAGAACCTGAATCACTAAACGAAAAATCAACCATCTGCTGGTGGCATCTGACTCAGATAGTGAAAATAAACATGTGTCGGTCTGCACTGCTTAGGATCATTATCGAGCAGAACCCGTCATCAGCATGGACACGTGTTCTCTGGAATGGTGGTTGAAGCATGAAGGGACATATGAATCTTTAGCCCATCCAGCATGTAAATATTTTGCAACGCCAGCTACAACAGTGACATACAAACACCTGTTCTCACTTTCAGATGACATTGTGAGCAAGAAGTGGGCAGCATTATCTCCTGCAAATCGTAACCAAACTTGTTTGTCTGATTGGCTGAAGTAGGACTGAATGGACTTGTAGACTCTAAAGTTTTACATTGTTTTATTTTTTAATGCAGGTTTGGGGGGGTTTTGCACATAATTCTACATTTGTAAGTTCAACTTTCATGAGAAAGAGATTGCACTACTATACAGAATGAGGGGAATTGAAATACTATGTTTTTTACAGTACAAATATTTACTCAAAAATATAAAGTGAGCACTGTACACTTTGTATTCTGCATTGTAATTGAAATCAGTGTATTTGAAAATGTAGAAAACATCCAAAATTATAATAGAATACCATTTCTTTAAATAGTTTAACAGCATGATTAATCGAACGATTAATCGCGATTAATTTTTTATACTGGGGCTTTCAAGTGATTAGTCATATCGATTTTAACTCAGAAAGTTATATGATATGGAAAGTGCATTTAAAAGGCATTGTCAAGTCTGATAGGCCAATAGAGAGATATAACCAGGTTTGTATGTTTCTATACCTGGCTAGAGGGATGTAACGGACAGCTGGAGAGCTACAGGACACCAAGAAAAGAGAGAGAAAGATGAAGACAAAGATTTGTTTGTTCGGTTTGCGTGATTAAGTCTAAACAGATATTCTCATAAGGACTTGAGACTTTCAAATTGCTCTTAAAGTAATTGTTTTGGGGGCATTGAAGCATTACATTTTAGACCTGGACTTTGATTTTCCTCTTTCCTCTGATTACAGCAATCTTGAGATAAAGTGTAATTGGCAGTTATCAGCTCTTTTGTTTTGCCTGTATTGCTGGTTGTATGTCTGATGCTTAAGCACTGTTAGTCACCTCATTTTACTGATTTAATGCAAGTTATTCATCAGTTATCCCAGAGAGCAAGACACACAGTTCCTATAGTCTCCTTCATTTCTGAAAGAGCACAACATTCACTCCTTCTTCAGGGCCCTGTAGTCAGTTACTTACTCAGAGTCCATCCTCCACACTAACTGGCATACTCCCTCCCACCCCTACGACCACATACTTTTGTGTATGTAATCATTGTAATACCCCAGACTTCCCACAAGGGGGAAACTTCACACTAAACCTAATTATTTATTTATTTAAAATGAAACTAAATTATCAAAGTCAAGTCACCTGTGGCTGGACAAATTAAGGACATTTGGTGAGACGTAACTCACATGTATCATTTTTTAAAAGCAAATATTACTAAAAATAAAGAAACATTGCTTCCTATCAGATGTGATGTGAATTGTGCTATAAAGTAGTTGGCATGCATTTACTTGTAGTTAAAGAGTATTTAACAAACAAGCATGTTTTTATATATTATTCATTAATCAATGTTTAACAGAGTTTTAAAACTTCATTCTGAAGGCAAACTGCTTGAGCTGTTTTTATATACCAAGTATAATTTCATCAGGCGATTTTCTTCTCTGAACTACACAGGGTGCACCTAACAGAAAGTTTGATTTTCCAAGTCATTAAGACCTACTTATCTCAAGTATGTGACCACTAGATTACCATGGGACTGGGAGCTAAAGGGAGGCTGGGTAGGTAGAATGGATTAATCCACTAACCTTCAACTCTGGTAATTGGAGGCCAAACCTTGATTTAGGTTAGAAGTGAAAAGGAGTTGTCTCTCTTACCTTAGGCTCTAAACTGTAGGCAGATATCAAAATAATTGAAGGCCAGATCCTGCCAGCCTTACTTATATTAAGTAAACGTTAGCTCTAGGGATACTCCTACTGAAATTAGTAAGCCTTAGAGCAAGTCTCTTCTCAGTCAGAGTAAGGCTGAAAGAATTTGGCACTAGATCACCACACAACTGGCCACTCTGACATAACGTCAACGCCAGTGAAATACAGCTCAACATTCCAGTTGGTCATTAAATTTTGCAGTCCTGTATCACAAATGAAGATGCCCAGACTGTCGGTTTGGACAGAATTGAAAAACTGCCTTACTATGGCAGTTTAGAGATAGCACCTTTGCAGATATCCCCAGCTCTAATTTTAGCAGTAGCAGTTTTCACCAAACACTCATTTATTTCTGATATCTCTCTCAGCAGGCCTGTGTGTGTGTTTGCCTTGTTCCCAAAGGACAAGAGACTGATATACAGTGTAAATTCTGGAGGCTGTGTACACTCTTTTGGCCAAATACTTTGCCTTTTCATCCATACATTCACTGCAACAGAGAGATGGATGGTGTATTTTAAGCGGCCTAAGCATTACCCAGCTGGAAAGCCATACTTTGTCTCCTGTAAAACTTACAGTAGCGTTTCCTTTCATTCTTCATTCCCTATAAATTGAGGTGTCATAAAAGTCACAACATTGCAAAATTCACTGGTTGCCATGAAATTATTGATCTCAAAGCCTTCTGGTATGAACCACAATGCATATTGATTCCTTTCCCTGAGGGAGGGGGCATGAAAGAGGCTATTTTCCTTTAGGAAAAATTATTCTGTCCCTTAAGTGATAGTACTGCTTTCCTAAAGAAGCTTTAGATGCTATTCAGAAGTTTGTTGGTTATAGAAGTTATTTTTAGAGGGTTTCCCCCCCATGGCATTTTACACTATTATTGGTAATGTATTTAACTCATTCGTATTAACTCATAAGTGAAGTTTTACTATATTTACTAGATGTAACCCATAAAGCCTGCCATTTTCCACACTGACCCACAGGGATTCAGATTTGGATGCAGTCCTACAATGGTGTAACTTATACCTGCTGCATGAGACTTACAGCAGCTTAGCTTCATTTAGATTCAATTGGGCCTCCTCTGAATTTGGCTCAGTATGGACAGACCTATTCACATCCCAACAGTAGCATCTGAGGAAAACATATGTGCCTCTGCACCCACTGAGCGAGCCTAGAGTCAGGTAGTTTTCTGGTCAGATGTGTTCTCAAGAAGTGGAAATGCTGTGGTAATTATTTAGCTTTTTTCCTACACAATAATGAGTAAAATATCTATTTTCTGTTGCACTGTGGGCCTGATTTTTAAGAGGGGCTTCACCTAGCTTACAATTTGTAGGTACTCATGATATTTATCTCAAGTTTATCCAAATCCAGGATTTTAAATGACTCCTGTCTCATGACCCTCTACCAGTCTTATGGAGTGTGTTTCACTGACCCCCAGCAGGAGTAGGCAGCAACACTGGTCTTTTTCCAGGTCCTCACAAATTTGGTACATGTGGGGCTTCTCAGATACAGATGCCTCAGACTGCAGGGGACTTGTAAGCCCAAACTAGTCTCAGATTTCCTAAGTTGTTGTGCCTTTAAGGCACTGATCTTGGGGAATACAGCAGACTCGATTATCCAGGATGATAGGGGAAAAATTAATCCTGGTTAATAAAATCCCAGATAATCACCATCCATAGGAAATATGGGAGGGGTGGGATTGGTTCACAAGCCACCCTGCGCCAGAAGGAGGGGGTGTTTCGTTCACTGGCTGCCCTGCGCCCTGGTAGGTTTGGGGTTTTTTTGTGCTTGGGGCAGCAACAAAGCCAGAGCTGGCCCTGCAAGTTGCATGTTTTTTGTTTTTTGGCATCCTGGTTAATCCACAACCTGGTTAACCCAATCCTGGATAATCGAGAGTCTACTGTATTCTAGACAGCAGCAGCAGGAGATTGCCTTTATTGGATACAGGCAAAGATGAAGGAATTTGAATAGCTTTCCCCAATTTCAGTCCAGTTTAGAATTGGTTCTAGTCTGAGATGGCTGAAGCCCTGTGGCGTTCACACACACACCTAACCTTTCTACTGCTAAGGTTTTTCCCTTGAAACCTTCTATCCTCTCCTCCGAATGACAGATATTCACAATCACTATTCCTCCTTAGGAATAGCATTTCCTTCTCGCCATAGAGATTTTGTGCACACAGTCGGGTTACATTCCATTTCAATATACTTCTTTCATTTGGTGCAGCAGAGAAGTCAATACAAATTTGATCTCAGTAAGCAATGAAGGACTTGGGCCAGGTGGCCAACTCATACAGCCTTTCTTATGGGCACAGAGCAGGCCATGAATGACCTGTTACATAGGGAGCAGGACACAGAGCCCGCCCAGAGTTTGTTCCTGCTGCACACAACAAAGCTGTGGATGCATCCTTCCATGTCACAGAAGGCAGACACAGATTCCCCCAGTCATTTCCCTGTGGGGGAAAGATCAGAATATACTGCATGTGGGGGATTCTGATGTTGTCATAGTGGCAGTGAGCTACACTAACTGTCCACTCAACTGCCAGTTTACCCAACCAGTGTCCGGAACAGACATTTGCCTCTATACAGCCACACTCACATATGTTACACAACCCCAAGTTCCAGATTTATCAAGTTAAATATTTACTAATATTGCTGTGACTAGCAAATCTTTCACAGTAACAACATAAGTGTGGGGCTGGCATAGCTAAATCAATGCATGATTTCCTAGAACATACCCTGCTAGCATGGAGCTCTTAGCTCCACTGAGGAAAGTGGTTTCTAAAAATGACTCAAGCTATTAGATTTGGGCAAGGGGATGGAGGAAGGGAGTAAACACCATTGATGCTTGCATGAATGATTGGCAAGTATCTGAATAAAGGAGCCCAATAGAACTGCATCAAATGGAGTCTGTCACCTGTGTCTCCCATGTAGTCACTGACCTACATTAATTTATGATGTGGCGGTGATAACTATGACAGAGTGAGGCAGTCTCTTGATTTCATTTTTACAGAGTCATGGAACAGAAGGTAAGAGCCCAACTTAAAACTTACATAGGCTGAATGCTATTTTTGAGAAACTTGGCACACAAAATTCAGGTCATTTCCTGGCAGAGTTTTATACTCTATAGTCAGCTTTTTCCTTGAGGGGTTATTAAAAAAAAAGTTTTGATATGTATTTACGATGTTCTGCATTTATGTTAGAGGGCTTTGCATTTTCAGATGAGACGACAGGCCAGATCACCCGCTGGTTTAAATCAGCATAACTTAAGTACAGCTGTATCAAATTTACAACAGCTGAAGGTTCTGAACACATATTGAAAGTCTGAGCTACAGAAGACTTTATACATCTCAGTGCAATCACAACCACCTTTGGGAAGGAATTTAACTTCAGTTGTGCTGAATATGAGTGACCTAACTCTCTTTCTATAGGTTTCATAAAATCCTGTTTTATTTTCCAATAATAGGAGATTGCAGTAACACAAAGTGGACTTAAACTGTAAACCAGAGGAGCCCTACACATCAGCAGAGTTTACTTATCTGAAATGGAATGGTCTGCTTTGAGGTAAGGAAGTCTGACTAGCTGCCTTTGGTTTAACAGATATTCTATATAACAATATGGTCAAAAAGTGGTGGAAAAAGTTATTCTGAGATGTGTCACCACAGTAAGACAAGTACAAACAAAGTAACCATCTGTCCATTAATGTGCATCTTACTGTTCAGTTGTTTAAAGTCTTAAGAGTTCCACACAATAAGGCTTTCATCACTTCTTTTGGGAAAAGATTTCACAATCTGAAATCTGACTCACAGGGAGTTCATATTTATCTTCAAGGGTTCATTTCATTATTCCCAGTTACAGCCTCTTATTCCATCTTATTTATTCCTCTCCACTGGCCCTTCAAGTATTTGCAGGCTGCCTCCTGCACCTTAATAACTTAGTTAAGCTATCCATGTTTAGCTCTTTTAAATTTTTCCTCCTAAGTCAAAACCTCCAGCTGTCTGATCATTTGTCACTCTTCTCTGAATTCTCACTTATGTGTCTACAACTTCTTGCAATTGGTCTACAGAATCACCCTGGAGACATGGAATGCTTTTAAATGCATGTTAATTTTCTGATGCCTACATGTAATTCTCCCCTCATAGCTTTTTCTTTTTGCACAAGTCCCCCTTTAATATTAAGGCCTCCAATTTTCATTTTAACACACTCAAAAAATAAATTAGACATAGGTACAGACACTACTGTGCTTTCAAATAATAAATCAGCAGCATCTGAACTAGAATCTGGATAAAAATGACTGACCTTTTTCCATACTGTTTCCTCTATCTCAACATCACATTTAATAATGAAAGATTAGTGTTACTTTAATTTTAAAGTAAAGTAAGAGCATAATGTACGTGATTTAATTTCAGAGTGCTTACTTAGAAGCATTATTAGAAGTTTTTCTGGTTAGTATCCGGGAATGTACAATCTCACTTGTTGCCATGATCTTATCCCACAATAATTGTATCAGGTCATGAAGGTCAAGAATGGACGTGGTGACAAAAGGTTAGGTTCTCTAAGGAATGGGGTGGTGAAAACGACAAGTAATATTATGAAGCCTTAATGTAAATAAATGGTGGGGCCTCATCTGGAACACTGTGTACAGTGCTGGCTACCCTAGCTCAAAAAAAAGATATTGAAGAACTACAGCAGGGTCAGCAGACCAGGGCAAAGAAAATGACCAAGCACTGGAAGAACTCTCCTATGAGGACTGATGGAAAGAGACCATTTTGGGGTTTTTGGGTTTTTTTAAGCTTTAGAAAGGAGACAAGAGACGAGCCCATAAATAATGAATGGTATAGAGAAGATAAATCAGGAGCTGTTGTTCTCTATGTCTCAAACACACAAGAACAAGCAGACATCTGAAGTGGGAAATTCAAAAAACAAAATATTTTCACATAATGCTTAGACTGCAGAACACACTAGGCATTTATATGGAGATCAAAAATATCCTGATATAATTAACAACATTGTTGTGGGAGAGATATTAAACTTAATTCTTCCAGGCTCATCTTGATTTCTAGTAGTTGGTGACTGGCATGAGAGCTCATGTGAGGGGGCAGATTATTCCTTATTTGCCTACTGCAAAGTTCTTATACCTTCCTCTGAAACACCCAGTACTAAACACAGAGACAGGATACTGGATTAGATGGGCATGGGGTTTGTTCCAGTATGGCTGTTACTAAGTTTAGTTATAGGTCACAATGCTGTGAAAATAATGCATTTTGCCTGCAATTCTGAAAAATTCATTTTGGGCTGAAGAAAATGTTTAGACCATTTTAAGGTTGATAAATAAAAAATTAAAAAAGACGTTGCAAACTGGAAAAATCCAAATGTTCCATTTAAAAAACAACATCAAGAAACTACACATTTTTATTTGTCCTAGGGTTTTTTAAAAAATATATTTTGTTCAAATGAAAACAATTTGGTGAAAGACTAATTTGTGAAATGTTTTGGTGTTGCTGCAATTGCATTTTTCATCAAAAAAATTGGGTCAAAATATTTTACTTTAGTTAGCAGTCCTATAAGAGTTGAGAGGTTTACTGAATGCTTAGGTATTATGGCAATGGATGTGGTCCAAAAACCTGCAAAGAATAAAATACAAGCTTCTGCTCTTACCAAAGTTGTTCCATTATGTTTGCAGTCCCTGTCAACCCTCACTTGCCTAGAAATTGGAAGTGGCCTAAACACAACCCTTTTATGCAGAACCCTGTTTTGTTGACAGGGAAACAAATACTACATCATCATGACAAACCCCACTCCAGGACTTCAGTGCTTTGGATAAAATATATCTTTCCAGCAATGTCATGGGAAAATCCAGGCTCTGGTGGAACATAATTTAGCCCACAATGCCTTGTTGCCAGTAAAAAGGCAGTATTAGCTCAAGTACTTTGGATTTCAGCTACTGTGATCTCACACAAACAGAGGCAGTCTCCCAAGTAGCTGGGGATCAAACCATTTTAAAAGGGTGTTTCAAACTGGGCGACCATGAACTGAAGCAATCCAAACAATACACCTTAAACTTCACCCAGCAAATCAACTGGCAGTCAGTGCCGAACACGGAGCAAGGGGGAATATATTCTCCACTTTCAACAGAACATTACAGTGTATTTCATGTTGGCCCGCTACCTCTGACAACATTACTCCCTTCCCCTGATCCTCAGAGGATTCAATTTGCTGGTGACTGAAATAGCTCTAGTGCAGGAGAGATTCATATTAAAAACATTTTTTTCCAGAGTCAGAGTACTGGCTGGATTATGTCCAAGCTGGATAAAGCACGACTACAGAGAGCAAAAGGCACACAGCAACTAGACACAGACACAGCCTGGCACCGTGCGTATCACCTCAGCACTCTGGTCATGGACTTTATGATCATTTACAACGGGCTATGCAACTGATAGCAATGTTTATCTTACACACAAAGCTACACGAGTCCATGTGATTTCACTAATGGAATCATTTAGATGCAGCAGAAGAGGTTCATGCTGGCCTGGGTCTTGTTACGAAGTCCTATAGAGGAGCTGTGGAGAAGACAGAAAGGCATACGGTGACCAGACAGCAAGAGTGAAAAATCGGGACAGGAGTGGGGGGAAATAGGAGCCTATATAAGACCCAAAACTCAGAACTGTCTGGTCACCCTAGAAAGGTGAGTGTGTTGCAGGTGGTCTAGACTGAATCAGAGTAATACAGGGTAGTTGTGTGTGCAATTTGTGGCAATATTAAAGCATAATAGTCAAGGCAGTAATCACAAGCCACCACTTGCCTCGTTGCTACCCAATGACTGGAAGATAGCTAATGTAACGCCTATATTTTAAAAGGGCTCTAGAAGTGATCCCGGCAATTACAGACCGGTAAGTCTAATGTCCGTACCGGGCAAATTAGTTGAAACAATAGTGAAGAATAAAATTGTCAGGCACATAGAAAAACAAATTGTTGGGCAAAAGTCAGCATGGTTTCTGTAAAGGGAAATCATGTCTTACTAATCTATTAGAGTTCTTTGAAGGGGTCAACAAACACGTGGACAAGGGGGATCCAGTGGACGTAGTGTACTTAGATTTCCAGAAAGCCTTTGACAAGGTCCCTCACCAAGGGCTCTTATGTAAATTAAGTTGCCATGGGATAAGAGGGAAGATCCTTTCATGGACTGAGAACTGGTTACAAGACAGGGAACAAAGGGTAGGAATAAATGGTAAATTTTCAGAATGGAGAGAGGTAACTAGTGGTGTTCCCCAAAGGTCAGTCCTAGGACCAATCCTATTCAACTTATTCATCAGTGATTTGGAGGAAGGGATAAACAGTGAGGTGGCAAAGTTTGCAGATGATACTAAACTGCTCAAAATAGTTAAGACCCAAGCAGACTGTGAAGAACTTCAAAAGGATCTCACAAAACTAAGTGATTGGGCAACAAAATGGCAAATGAAATTTAATGTGGATAAATGTAAAGTAATGCACTTGGGAAAAAATAACCCCAACTATACATACAATATGACGGGGGCTAATTTAGTTACAACTATTCAGGAAAAAGACGTCCATGCAGTGTGCAGCGGCGGTCAAAAAGGCAAACAGGATGTTAGGAATCATTAACAAAGGGACAGAAAATAAGATGGAGAATATCTTATTGCCCTTATACAAATCCATGGTGCGCCCACATCTTGAATACTGTGTAGAAATGTGGTCTCCTCATCTCAAAAAGGATATACTGGCATTAGAAAAGGTTCAAAGAAGGGCAACTAAAATGATTAGGGAATTAGAACGGGTCCCATATGAGGAGAGATTAAAGAGGCTAGGACTTTTTAGCTTGGAAAAGAGAAGACTAAGGGGGGATATGATAGAGGTATATAAAATTATGAGTGGCATGGAGAAAGTGAATAAGGAAAAGTTATTTACTTGTTCCCATAATAGCAGAACTAGGGACCACCCATTGAAATTAGTGGGCAGCAGGTTTAAAACAAATAAAAGGAAGTTTTTCTTCACACATCGCACAGTTAACCTGTGGAACTCCTTGCCTGAGGAGGCTGTGAAGGCTAGGACTATAAAAGGGTTTAAAAGAGAACTGGATAAATTCATGGAGGCTAAGTCCATTAATGGCTATTATCCAGGCTGGGTAAGGAATGGTGTCCCTAGCCTCTGTTTGTCAGAGGCGGGTGATGTATGGCAGGAGAGAGATCACTAGATCTTTACCTGTTAGGTTCACTCACTCCGGGGCACCTGGCATTGGCCACTGTCGGTAGACAGGATACTGGGCTAGATGGACCTTTGGTTTGACCCAGTACAGCCCTTCGTATGTTCTTCTTATGGTAGTTTTCTCTAAGTATCCCAGCAGAAGAGAACTTCAGGGAGGGATTTGTGTAAGGACAACGTGGTACTTCTAGACTGTGTTTATTTAGAACTCTAAGCGGATTCTTGTATTTTGCTTAAAGTCTTCAGCTTGAGTGATGTAGAGAAAAAAAATTCACAACCTAGTCTGGGATCACAGGGCCAGATCCTCAGCTGGAGTAAACATTTATAGCTCCATTGGCTATCAGTTTACACCAGCTGAGAGTCAATGCCATATATTTTTTTAGAAAAGGGGACAGCAAAGGCTTGATTCCTCGTTGCCTTGTAGAGTTAGTTTCATCTGTGCAGAGAAGATGTCAAGTACTGCCCTTCTGATTTACCTCCATCTCACAATGCTTTGCACTGGTGTAAGTGACGAGAAAGTGCAGGGCAGTGAAGGAGGTGGCCTGCAGCGAGCATTCTTAAGGTCTAGTTATATCCACTCCTCTGTTCTCACACTGACCCTTTCACTCATTGACTTAATTTGCCTCCATTGGAGCTCATGGAGTTCTGCAGCCACCATTTCACCACAAATCCTGTACATGTCAGCATGAATTAATTTATACGGATTATATGGTCAAACAAGCAAAAAGATTCTAAAGGGCCAGTGATCAGGCAGGAAGTGAGAAAGACCCTTGCTAAAAAGACAGTCTAAATGAACACCACAACTATGAACCACAAACCAAAAAGTTTCAATCATCATGCTACAGGGCCTGTTGGCCAACAGCTAGTTCTTCAGTTAGATTACCTAAATTTGATTAGCACACCTGGAAAAAGGAGCTCTCAAATTAGTATTGAAGGCAGAATAATTTTCAAAAAGAGTGAAAAGCAATGCAAAGAGTCAGAAGGATTTGGATTATTTTAGCTCCCTTATGCTACAACTAAATGCATAGAGTTTTGTTGTGCTGATAGTCCAGTTCATTTTCCTTGGTGGACATACCAAGCACTGAATAAACAGATCGATATAGGTCTTTGGACAACATAAATCACAGCAGAACAGGTGAATTTTGTTTCCTTGTTTGCTTTATAACTTTGTACTCATCTTTGACCTACAGTAAAATCCCTGAAGGATGCATACGACAGCAGTTTTAGGTACCTTGTCACACAGTGCCTGCTCCGAGGGATCACTGACACAGCAAGCATTTGACAGGCCTCTCAGTTAACGTTCTTATGAAAACAAATAGGTGAAGCAACTGAGAGGTTCTTGAACTTCTCAGCATTTCTGTGAGTGACCTGACATCAAGTGATTGATCAGTCACGTTCCCATGCCTCCAGTATTCCTGCTAGCAAGTATTGTCAGCACTTACGCTAATATTTAATACATTTAAAATCAATCAGCATAAAGTCTTGCATTGATTGCCACAGGAAAATCATAGTAAAACGTGAATTTACTTTGAGTTAAACAGCCCATTCATCAGATTCCTCTTCACCTCCTCCTCCCCCTCGCAACTCAAATTTGTACCCTAAAGGGCCATTCAGTTCTTAAAGTTAAAGTCACAGAATGCTAGAAATGTGAATCTTAAGATTTTTTCCAGTGATGTCAACTTAGTTGTGTTTTCATTCGTGGGCCTGTTCTCATTTACACTATTTTTTTCCACGTGTGAAACTACATCAGTTGGTCTTGAGACAAGAAGTAACTCTGTTTACACATTTCACAAAAACTGCATTATCCCCCATGCAGTCAGGGGACGAAGTGACAAGCAGTGCTGTTATAGTGACCTAAAACTGTCGAGAGGAGAAGAGAGAGAAGAACTAGCACTGCAGTATCACCTAGCCTTCATCCAAAACTGCATTTGTAGGAGCATTGCATTTTCGCCTCGCACTCTGGCTGTGCCCATCATTTTTGACAGTGCTCACTTCCAGAGCTGGGTCAGCCAGCTAATAGGAAAGCTGTGGATGCCTTTGCAGGTCTATAGCTCCACTCTGAGATAGACATTTAATCACCAGAGACCTGGGCTTCAGTTTCCATTGATGGCTACTGCTGCAGTCAGGGAATCATCTGTTTTACATATCTCTAGATGAGCAGGAGAAGTAGACCAAACCAGTATCCATATGCAGAGTCAGATTTCCTTCCACATTGCCTGGCCTCCCTCTTTGCCAAAGCTCCTTTTTGGAAACAAGGCCACCTCCCCTAAGAATAAAGTCTACAGGAGCATAAAGGAGAACATTCTTCTCCACTTAGCAAGATGCTTACATGCTCATTTCTATGCAAATTCCCAGAATGCTCTACTAGCTCACAGCTATTTCAGACAGATGCCCAAGGCATAAGAGCCAAGCCCATTCTATTTGGGAATCTGAGGTAAGCTCACCTTTGTGCTTTGTCTATAGACCACACGCAATTACGTACTTTCCCTACAATGGGCAGAAGCACAGGATGCTTCCTTCAGTGAAACATTTCCATTAGGCTGGGAACAGATAGAACTGGCACCACTGTCTGAGGAAACAGTGAGTCAGAAAATACATCATCTGTTACTTAAGAGCACGAAGTGGAAAACTAATGAGTGTTACTGTTAATCTTGAAGCCTGGGTTTGCCCATCAATTAGAGTTCAGGTGTGAAGGCTGCTTGGTAGCAAGTTCTGTATTTGCAGCTAAATATTTGTGTAGCAGCTGGATGGAGTGCCAGATATATGACTTGCATTTGTAATTTGTGTGGATTTGTTCAACTGAAGAAGTCACCTAAAGGAGCTTGCTAATTCTGTGAGATCAGACTGGAAATCTAATTCAAGGATTATGATGTATACAGCAGCAAAACCACCTATTCTTTAGAGAAACAGGCAGCCACAGAGAAAATGCCATGGCCAGCAGCAAAGATCTGGGGTTGGATAATGCCACGGCCCTTATGTGGGTACACAGACGTGCAAAAAACAGCTTCTATTATATGTTCTGCCACTTAGTGGGAAGGCCCAGTCCCTGCACTCAAGAGAGCACAGGTTTTTCACCCTTGAGGTACAATGCATGCCAAAGGTTGAGCTTCAACCAGATGCTTCTCCACTTGTACTACCCAGAGGAACGGACCATGTGAAGAAAGGGGAGTACTGAGCCACAATCTGACCTATCCCTGGGAGTGCTGGGGAGCCCCTTGTGGGGTAGTGTGGCTTGTCACTTCACCCTCATACAGGATTGTGTACAGATCAACCTGTTTAGCCATTTCACAGGTTACTCTACTTACCGCTGTATGGTGCTGCCTCCTGGCAGTTCTGGGGATTAGCTCAGTCAGGCTAATGCCCCTTCCAGTGGTTACACCCTCTCATTTTCAGCTCTGTAGCTCCTCTCTGGCTCCCAGAGGCTGCAGTTGTCCTCTTCATGACTCCACCCAAGACACTGTTGTGATTTCCCCTCCCAGGGAGCAGAGGAGAGCATATCAAGGTTCCTGCTCTCCAGCAGTCCCAGGCAGCTTTCTGCTTCACAGTACCACTCCTACAGTGACTGGCAAGGGAACCGAGGCCCACCCACTACTCTAGATTCTGGCTCAGGGACCCTCCACACAGCAGTCAAGATCCATTCCATACACCTTTCTGCCTTTCTCTGTGTCACTTCCATACCTCCTGGCCTTCCCCATTCCTCTGGCTTTGCCAGTCTCTTCTATCCCTTCTCCCAGGGAGTGACTTTAGGTAACCTCCAAACACTTCTACCTCTTCCCAGGGGGATGCTGCTTCTCTCTAATTAGCTGCATCCAACCTAAAATTCCTCCATTTGCAACCTAATTAGCTGATTAGCCCCACCTGGCCCAATTCAGCTCTTGCAGGGCCAGAGTGTGGAGCACATCCCATCCCCAGCCAGTGATGACAGAAAAACACACACAGTACTTTTGGCATTAGGAGCCTTTTAAATGCAGTAACAGAGCTGGAATAACACCAGTAAAATAATCTCCACCCCAAACAGCCTGTCTTCTCATGAAACTACAGCATAGTGACTGCTCAGTCAGAATGCTAAAGTGTTTTCATAGGATTTATATTTTACTGACTGATGAGATGAGAACACTGTCACATATATCCATAGCAAATCAGACTTTAGAGAGAGGGACCAGGGTGACTCATGCTGAATACTAAAGGAGCTGAGCTGCAATGCAATAATTTAAAGAAAAACTTTCAACATGGATCCTCCCAGAGGGCTTTGTTGAAACCTCAGTGCTAAGACTATATGAGCCAAATTCTGCTATATTATAACTCCAACTTCAGCAGTTACACCAGCGATGAATTTAGTCCAGCTGGCTTCTTTCACTCCTGCCTCACTATTATATTCCAAGTAGTGACTTAAAAGTCTCAAGAGGTACTAAACAAATCAGGTTTCCCTCTCCCCTAACGTACTGTATGCAAACAAGTTCCCCAGAAGATTCAGAAGGGCCATGCTGATGTGTGTCTTAGCTACCATTTGTTCACATGCCGCTACTGGAGAGAAAATATTCATTCTTTCCAAACAAATCCTCTCCAGTTGCCCTTACAGCTGGAGGGTAACTTAAACAGTGCAGTGAAACTTACCAGCAAATGAATGCACTTTGTCAGGGGATTTGGATTAGGGGCCAAAATGAAATCTGCTACAGGCCGAATCCGGCTGTTGCTACCATTTGTTTTCATAAAGGCTTTGCGCTAGTACTGTCCCAGGGCCCTGAGTCTGACACTGACACTTTGCACCTGGCAAGAACTCTAGGATCACCTCCACAGTCAGTGCACCACAAAAGAAGTGGATAGGTCTGCATAGTCTAAGAAGAAGTCAAACACCAAATCAAATGAAATAACCTGTTAACCATTGTACTGCTCATTATAACAGGACCCAGATATGAGATGTCTGTCATTCCTCCTCACTTTTCAAGATGGCCCCTTCACTGCAGCAAGTTGAAAACTAAACTCAATTAGTTGCTAGAGGGCCATTTTTACTTTACTTTAGAATTAAACAGTTCTATGACAATTCTAGTTTTGGACATGCAAAGCTGTAAGTGTCGATAGGGCCAGAAATCAGCACCTATGAGGGGGATACACACAGTCAAAAAGAGATGTTTCAAAATATGTAGCTCACTCCAAGGCATCTCATTCCTCACCATGATCCCACAGTGTGCACAGAGGGGACCTTCCTATCTAAAGTGGGAATTCAGCTGGAAGTAAAAAGTTATATTTCCCACACCTTTCAAGGTCTCAGGTGCAGGAAAGATTTGGCTTCTCTATTCTGACTGGTATAACTTCACCATATCTATCAAAGCAACCAGCAGTCTGTAGTATTTAATTTTCTTTACAGACACCATTTTAGAGGTACCTAGACTAGATGTTTGGCTTTATAAAGCTAACCCACATGAGAGAAAACTATTTTAGAAAGCTAATCCCAAAGATCATACAAATGGAATAAAAACTGCCTTTGTTTCTCTCTCTGAAAATCACCCTATGCAATCTAGCTTCCTAATCCACTTTTGAGTGTTATAATAACAACTGTTACCTTGTGGCTAGTCCCCTATGCATATAATAACTGCAAAGCTTCATCCCTGGTAATGCTATAAAGAAGAAAAATTATGCTGCAATCAGAACCTTCTTAATGAGACTGCTCTCTCCAAATAATTAAAGCAATAGTTTCCCCCAATCAATTGAGAGCTAGCTAGAGCTAGCTCAGTGTTGTAATCAGTGGATTAAAGTACTTTTGAACCTAACATTTCAGATCTGGGATTAACACCACTTATAGTTGTTTTTCCACAGAGAACCCAAGTTTCCACATATTTATGCTTATGTAAATCTGAAGTAACTCTGTTGAAGTCTATGGAGTTAAGTTAGTTTTGAAGTGGTGTCAAGGAGAGGAGAATCAGGCCCACTATATTTAATCTTAAAATGATTCATTTGATAATACTATTTCCCCAACAACATAGCCTGGAAAGACTAGAATTAATATATGGGGTTTTCATATGTTATTGGTGTACAAGTTATCTATCCATCCATGGAAGTACTCAGATAGCACCCCTAACCTTAGTATCTGAGTGCTGTACACATTAGCAAAATAGGTTTTGTCTCCATCATGAAAATATATAATAGGAATGGTAGGAATAACTGCTGGCAGCTGTCACTGTGGATCTCAGAAGAGGGGTATCACCTATTACTGCTGTAATTTTCAGCTCAGACAGTGTCTCTCTCTTAGCAGGAGGCTTTGTATCAGGTGGGGATTATGCCCTTGTGTTGTTTTCAAGCTACACTGCAGCCCATGCGGTGCTCCACCCTTACATGGCATGACAACAGTCCAGCTTTCTTCTTGGAGCTTAGCATGATGTGCCATATGAGAACCATAGAATCTACCCATCTGCCACAGAGAGCAAGTCTGCAAGACTCGGCAGGTTCTACTCTGCAGTACTGCCAAACTCTGTGATTTTTGTTTGGAAGTGCTGCCTCTGACTCCCGCTGAATTGGCAATGCTAACTGTGCTGTCAATCATCCCTTTCATTCTCTCCCTGCTGCTACAAACAATGGTTTGTCACCCCCTCAGTCCTCTGCTATTATTCCACCGCATGCCACAATGGCTCCTGCTTATTGCTTGCCCTGTAACTCAATTTATTGGTCAGAATGGGGAGATCAGCTGAGCAAGCTAGCCTGCCTTATACTCAAGGTATGGAGCAGCAACTGTTGATCGGAGAGCTTTTTACTTCTGACATGCCACATCTGTTTTTTCTCAGCACAGTGAGTCGACTGCAGAATGTGAACATTGCTTCACAAGCAGGCTGCTTCCTCCTATACCCTATTCTTTCCGAGCATGCCTTATAGGGATATACTCGTGGACCGCAATCTATTTATCTTAACAAAGAAAGATTAAGGGGTGACTTGATTCCCATCTATAAGTACCTACACGAGGAACAAATATTTAATAATGGGCTCTTCAGTCTAGCCAATAAAGGTAGAACATGATCCAGTGGCTGGAAGTTGAACCCAGACGAATTCAGACTGGAAATATGGAATAATTTTTTTAACAATGAGAATAATTAAACTTTGGAACAATTTACCAAGGATTATGGTGGATACTCGATCAGTGGTATCTTTTTAACCAAGACTGGAGGTTTTTCTAAAAGATATGCTGGAAGTTCTCTGGCCTGTGTAATACTGGTGATCAAACTGGATGATATCAATGGTCCCTTTTGGTTTTGGAATCTATGAATGTTCACATCCTGAGAGTCCCACTTCTTGGAGTGATAAAAACTCTAAGATCATTCCATACACAGCCATGCCCTGTCCAAATGCAGTGTATCATTTGAACATTTCAGGAAGTATTTATTGCTTTGAATCAGGGAGCCAGAGTTAAAATCAGATCAGTGGCTAAAGAAATGATACTGAAAGTCAGAGGAAGGCAACCAACAAATATGAAGCAGACTGGTTGCTTTTTTGGTTTCATTTTATCCGTTGTTATTTTTCTGGCTCTGCACTATCCATTCTGGGCTAATATCCCACACTCCACCCCCAAGCAGCAGCCATCTGTCAATATCACCAGCCTTGGCGTGTCTCCCATAATGATATACTTGCCCTTTGATGGACTCACCTGTCAATTCCCTACAGTCACCAATCCATCTGCCTCCTTTTGAAATAGCTTCAGGCAGGCCTTTCATTGGGTTTGTCCAGGATCTTGACTGAGAGTCTCGCCTGCTGTTGTCCCCATTACGTTTGATAAGCTCTACAGCACCTTGTCAGGCCAGGTCTGCAGTGGGGAAATTTGTTTAATATATTTTCTAACATGACATTAAACAACTTAGCAGCCAATGTTATATGGATGCAGTCAAACTTAGGAGGCGGCCCAGGGTTAACCACCTAACATGTTTTTAAATATGACAGTCCTCAATCACACTAAGCCCAGACCTATGGTGCATTAGTTAAAGTGCATTAACACATGTTCTAACACACTGCACCTTCACCAGTATAGATAAGGTATCCTCTATTGCTGGAAAGGCAAAGCCTGTTAGTCAGGGAAGAGCGAATTGGCTCACAAACCCAGTGGCTGGGAGGCATTGGGGCAAGGTCTCCATGAAGGTCCATTTTATCTTCTAAGTTTCTCAGGGTAGGGACTATTGCCTGTGTTTGTAGAACCCTAGAAAAATGGGATCCCAACCCACATCAGAGCCTGTAGGTGTATAAAGAACCTGTGATATCTCTGCATACCACAGCTGCCTGGAGGAAAAGAGAAGTTATTTATATGGCAGATATGTAAGAAAAATATCTGATTTTTTCAGGGACCTATGTAGAAAGATACACATTTTCCCAGCGTGCACAGAAAGCAGGTGACTAGTTCTGAGTAACATGTTGCTATCGCGTCTCCTAGATACTGTGGTGACTTGTGCTCTATAAATACCTTAGATATAATCTGCCTTTGTGTAGTTCCAGTCACTGAGCCAGATGCAATTATATGTCAGAGAGCCTCTATGCATTGGCATGTCAAATGCCCTTCAGAATCCAACACGCAGTTATCCAAGTCTTTGAAAATAAAGCAACCTGCACTTGGTTGTTTGCAAGAATGTGCAGTTATTACACAAGGAGGCAAATTTTCAGAGGTTTGACACCTCCACTCCAAACAGAGTTTCCAACGCGTTCACATCTCACTTAGGTGCCAGATTTTCAAATGGAGCTCAGTATGTTGTGGGATGAACTATTTAGAAAAGTCAGGGCGTAAGTGAAATGATGGGAACTGAACTTTTGGGGGAAAAAATCTTCCCCCAGTTGTGACTACTGAGAACTTGAAAAATCTGGCCCCTTGTGCCCACATGATGACTTTTGAAAAAGGTAGCTGTGTGTGCTAAGAAGCTATACAAAGTCAAACAGATTTTGCTGTGCAGTGCAGAAATCTTGTAGTAGGTTGTCACTTAATTCCAAAGGTTGTAGTTTTGCTGAATGAGTGTATCCACATCATTCTTTCCTCCCTGTTATCATCCATCATCATCACATCACGCTGACCCTTGCAGAGACAAACAGACTGAAGGACACAACAGAGTTCCCTTAAGCCCTGCTAGTTATGGTCCCCCACCCCACCCCTGCATATCAAAATGGTGGCTTTTACGCAGGCTCAGGATTTTTCCTGCAGCTAAGGCAGCCCACATCTGAATCTCCATCCTCCTAGGGTGAAAAACATCCCTCCTTGCCAATTCCAACTTCCAACATCTGTGAATTCTAACAGCAGTCTGGGGGCTGATTTAGGAGAGCATGACAATGTGATTTGAACTGTGGCCCTTCACACAGACAGTCAGCCTATTGTGCTTAAGCAGCCTCAGTATGCAGAGAATTGAAGAGCCAGCCAAGCCGCACTGACTCAGAAATTTTTCAGAGACGCTAAATCACATGACAGGCTCTTCCTCTGGCAGAGTGACAGGTGCAGGTTGCACTTCTTTAAATGCAGCGACTACTAAAAAAGGATGGTGAGATCATGAAAGGATTAGCATATGCATGTCTGTTCAAGGGCAAATCACATTTGCTGATGACAGCTCTGGTTTATGTGGCTGTGGCTGGGAACGAGCCATCCCCTCAGTCAAGGATTCTTCCCAAGAAATTCAGTACAAATAATAAGTTGTGGATTCCAACAGCGCAGAGTGTTATATTGCATTGGAAATACAGTAATACCAGGAAGGGAAGAAGTGTTCTGGAGTAAGAATGTCATTTAAAAAGCTAGAGAATATGTTAAGGGATATTTATCACTGCCAGTCACAAGGTAGAGTTTTATCCCAAAAGATACTAAGCACTATTGGCTTGATACAGTAAAATACTTAGGTATGTGCTTAACTTTAAGCAAGTGCTTCAGTTCCATTGGCTTCAATGGGAGTAAAAGTACCTCTAAGTACTCCTTTGGATCAGGGTGAGAAACAGTAGCAGAATTATTGAAGTCACAATAATTTCTGAGATCAGCTACTTCAGCGGAATAATTTTAGCAACAATCAATAATTAGCTCTTTACTGTCGGTTGTTACTGGTATTCTGCATGAACGCTAGTAAGGAGGAACTGCTGCAATCAGCCTTCTTGAAAGTACATTTGTTTTTCCAACTGACAAACTATCATTTCAGTTGGATTCAGTGTTCTTTCCTAGCCTAAATTGCCATGCAGTGAACCGTTAAATAGCTGTTATATTCTTCTCCAACGGTGGAATGCATTACTCTGATGAATGAAGTGACTTCTATATACCCTATTGAAAGCATTTTGGAATCTCAGGATGAAAGGCCTAATAAAAGAAAGAGGATTCAGTGGATCTATCATACATATAGGGTCCCCCTTAATATGATATCAGAGCCTCTCACAGTCTTGTATGTATTTGTTTTCAACATCTTTGTGAGGTAGAGAATTATTAGCCTGCCCATTTTGCAGATGGGGAAACTGAGCCCCAGAGTGAATAAGTGACTTACAAACTCACACTTAAAGTCTGTAGTGGAGCAGCACTGATTCTCCACTCACTTTTTCCACTGGTGCAGCTCCATTGATTTCCATAAACTTATTCCCAATTTATATTCACAGTAATAGACTAGAGAGAAGAATCAGGACCTATATTTTTAGCTGAATACTAAGAAAGAGAGAACTTCTTTTCCCAGATTCTGACCCCACTTGAAAGCCCTTGGCTGTAGATTTAAAAGAGAACTCGAGATGTATAAGGTTCCAGGCATTAAACTGTAAGCCGTTTGGAGCAGTAACTGTCTTCCTGTTAAATGTTTGTGCACTGACGTGTACAAAGGGAGCCTGAGACCTTAACTGCTACAAAAATAAATACAATTAGCCACCAAGAATTCCATTTGCCTCTGTCATATAGTAAGTTTAAGCCTGTATATATTTTAATTTATTTTCCTGATTATGCTAGAAGTCAGGCAAAATTTACTTTTAAACATAATTTTCAATGTTTATATAGCAGAGGCCATGTTATTAGAAATATATTAGGGAGAAGATTAAAATTCAGATTTGCTCCTGGGAAATAATGGTTTCAGTTATGAAGAAAAACATTTCATGAACTGAGAAATTTCACTTAAAAAAAAAAAAAAAAAAAAAAAGAAGTGTCAGTGGTGTCACAGAACTCACACTACTGTCCAACTTGCAGTCCCTAGTAACTATGAACAATTAAGACTGAATGCTTTCATTTATCTACAATTCATAATCCTCAGCTAATACTAATACTAATTTCCTGTAAAGAAGTAGCTGAAGAGATAATTGTATTCAGTGAGTACATTGTTCTGATATGGCTAGTCTTAATTAAACTTATAGTTTTAAAATAAGCCATTTTTTATTTGCAGTATTGCTCATTCCAGTCAGTCACTAGACTGATGTTTCTTCAGAGGAAGGCAGGGAAAATGCCTTATTAGAACTAAAAATTGATATCTCAGAACTCTGGGAAAATTAGGAGTTGCTAAAACTTCTTAAAAATTGCACTAGAGAAACGAGGAACAGAGAGACTTAGAGATGGCTGAAGAAGACAAAATGTCATTCAAGTGTCCTGGCTTCATGAGAATATACTTATGTAAGTGAGTAGTCTGCATTTGTGTCATAGTCACAGTTTCAGCTCCCTAGCTAAGTTCAGAATAGCAGTAGCTCTGAAAATTATGTTGTGTACTGAGACACCAGAATGAGGTGTCCTTTCATGCAGAAATGTAGTTCATCAGCCAAAAGGCTAAGGTCATGGTCAGTCAGAAATAAGAGAGAGGCAACATGAATTATTTTTCCCTCCTCAAAATCAAGTTTTCATTCAATTTCACCATAATTGTAAATATATCTTAAGTTGCTCCACTGAGGGAAGAATGGAAAAAGATGTGTGCTGGGAACAAGATAAAAGAAACTAAGAGCAAAGATCATCTGAGAGGTAGAAGAGATAAAAATACAGAAACAAGGGAAGAGAGTAATGGAAGCGGAGAAAGAGTGAGAAATGGAGTTCTAGAATGAGAAGACAACAGGGACTGAGACCCTGCAAATAAAAAGGAATATGGCTCTGGGAGTAAAGGAAGTTTATGTCTGAAACTAGAAAATATACACTTTAATATAATAATTTCTTTATTCAGCTACTAGGTATCTGTGCATGCCTAAGAGATTCACAGTGTGTATGGTCCCTAGTAAACATTGGAGACAAAGTTGGCACTCAAGTTCTGTAGAAGCATGTTTGTGCCTGTAATATCCTATAATCAGGGCCCTCTGCATTCTGCACGATTTACCACAGAATTCACTCCCATAGCAAAGAATTGTGCTCCAGAATATGACCTTAAAATGTAAATAAAATAAAATAAAAAGTTTCTTGCCATTATGGTTTCAAAGAAAACCTCAAACACTAACATTTTGTTTCATCAGTGGAGAGCCTGAAACAATAGCTTTGCCAAGTGTCATCTGCCCCGTTGATCTGAGAGCACTGTGGATTTCATAATCCCACATCTCTGTAATTTGGCATTTCCCCCCATCCCTGCACACAACAACATGCAAAGCAATTCAAAGTTTTTGCCACAAATTCATCATTTTGCTTCAGCCAGCCATGCACCACCCAACCAATAAATTAATAAATGGCCCCTGTGCAAGACAGCAATATCAGAGCCCCTGACACTCCAAGGAATGGTTAAGAGGGTGAGATTTGACGGTAAGAGAGAGTGACTATTAGTCCCATCAAAAGAGAGGGAAACAAGGCCAAGACTTTAGGTTTGATTTTAATACCACAGAAGTCCAGCAGGAGGGTAACATAGTCAGCTAGAAAGCCATATGGTAATTTTTGTAGTTGCAGTGCATAGAAAGAAAGATGGATGTGCAGATTCTTTCCCGCATTGGTATCCTTAGCCACATTTCATTCTCCTGCTAGACTTTGAATTCTAACCATGATCACCCATAGTGCTGGAAGATTAATTTCAGTTTTCACTGAACTTTTCCAAAGCATTGTCAGTTTGCAAGAGGGAGTTGTGATACATAAGCAGTGAAAAAAAGGCCTTTCCCATTGTGATGAAGATAAGTTGTATGTGATCAATATACTTGTTTTCTCTGGCAACATAAGGCAACAAAGAAAAACTTTTAGAGATGCTAGTACTGAATGTTCCACCACTGACTTATTAATCCTAAAGCACGTGACACTTGAGTTGAGAAATCCAACATCAGGGAATTGTGTTAAATGTTTCTGGGGTTGTTTGCTTTCAATCAATATCAATTTATAAAAAACAAAACAAAGCACATATCACTGCCAAAGAGATTTCATAGTACAAAAGTCCTCTTATAATTTGAGATACATAATAGTTTTCCTACTGCATAGTGACATGAAGCATTTTGGATGTTGTACAGCTATCTTAGCTCCAACCAAAGTATTTAATTTTGGGAACTAATAATAATCATGAGACAGCTACTGTATTTTATGTTATTCCTTCTATGTCAGAAACTTGTTTTTATTTTAATTTTTTTAGGACTCACTTTCCTAGATCTGGAACAGGCATATTTCCAGCAGTTTTTCATTTCTGAACTGCTCAGGGAGCAATTGTAAAAACTCTGTCCCTATATCATCATAACTGGCAAAAGGAAGATTAGAAACAATCTCTTCAGTTAAGAATCTTCCTAGTGTTCTAGGAAGGCCAGGGAGATGCAAAATTTTGTGGTTTATCTGTCCTTACACTGTATATTGTCAATATAGTGAATGTGAAAGAGAACCTAGCAGCATACACCTCCATGCACGCGCACACACACGTAAACACCCCTTGATAGACAAATCTAATGGTTTTATAATTAAGCAGATCGGAGACAGATGCCATCAAAGATTTTCTGTGTAAACTTCTGTGGATGGAGAGAGATTAAACTAGGCTGATTATTAATTTAGCCTACAGATAAAAGGTAATGCATGACACACAACTCCCATTCTGTTTACAGTGCTATCCCACATCCACTAATTGAAAGGAAGAATTGGCACCTGGATTAAGACTCCTTATAAACCTTTTTCCTTTATGCAGGAAGATTCAGTTATTCAGGATGGTTTAATGCTAACATAATTGAATAATCAAATCACTTTGAAAGCTGACCAATTCTCCCTGTTTATTTGATGCTATTTCTGAAGCTCCATGAATTTAGAGGCTGGTGAGGCCATTTTGCTATCCCAGCAGGCTACAGGTGCCCCATGAGAGAACTGCTGAGGTGACTTGAATGAGTGACCTTAGAGCATCTGGGAGAGAGAGTGCATTTAGAAATAGGGAGAACAGCAGAGCACATCATCATCTAGCAGTGAAGATGTGAAAATCCCAGTGGCTGAGTACCAGTAGAACTGAATACATAAATGAAATGAGCTCCCAGAGCAGTTAGATTTACAGAAAGCACCATCTCATTCTACTTTGAAAATTCCTTTTTTGAGTTTCCAGAACTACTTTCTCAAACCCCCGGAATGTGTCCAAAGGGGGCCATTTGAAAACTCTCTTGTGTGTCTCTTAGATTAAACATAGAACCTCAAGCTTAGAAGCTAGTTAATTTTGCCAACTCATCTCTAGGCCTCCTGCTGTCTATTGCCACATGAGAATGAGAGTTATGTTGTATTCTGTACACTCTCTACATCTTTATTACAGGAAACAAGATTGTATCTCACTACCAGGTTAGGATGCAGTCCTCCAGTAGAAAACGTTAGCTGTGAAATTGAAAAACGTTTTAGCCCAAGCTTTCCAATTGTTCTCATTCCTGTCTCCTCAAAACTGTCTGAACTGTATTAAAGATTGACCCATGCCCTCACTGTGATCAAATAATTCTGAAGGGATACAAACAGATTCCAAATTGATATGATCAAAAATATCAGATATACAATTTGCTTAGAATACTATTAATCTAAAATATAGCTATAAATCAAACTATTAGCAAATGGGCACAGTTCTGTAGTCTTTATTTGAGCAGAATTCTCATTTGAATCTGCATCTTGGAATGTGTGGACTTTATGGAATTTAGTGACTTTGATGCTGCTAAGGCGTCAGACTCAATATCCCACATAGGGCTTTTTAGGGCCATTTCTGCCAATGGGCCCTGATCTAGCAAAGCATGTAGGCATGTGCTTAACTTTAAGCATCCAGGTACTCCTATTAAAGACAAACGGGACTATTTACTTTTAAGGGTCTATATGAGGGCAAAATTTGTAGATAATGAAAAACCTTGTAGAGAAGGAGTTCTGTATCACGTGCATAGAATACCACACCTCACTCTTATGCAATGTTTTTATTCTATAGATCTCAAAGCACTTTACAAAAGGAAGTAAATTTTATCATCCCTGTTTTACAGATGAAAACATGAGAGACAGAGAAAGATTAAGTGACTCACCTAGAAATCCAGCATCAGATCCAGGAATAGAACCCAAGTTTTATATTTATAGGGGACAGAATGAGAATTTTAGGTGGTTTGGGGACTTGAGTCAATTTAATTTTACTTAGTCCAGCTTGTGTATTGCAATTAATATCCAGGAAAGAGCCTGTAATCCTGGTCAATCAATACTATACTGAGATCTATAGGGAATTTTAAAATGAACTCTGGGAGATGATTTCAGGAGTCTGCCTAATGATTAACAGGCATAGTTCTCAAGATCTGCAGCCATGAATAAATTCCATACAATTACATTGGTTAAAAATAATCAGCTTATAATAGTAATGACCTTGATGTGGGGAATTTCCTGGGGATTAGTGGCTACATGAGGCTCCTTGGCTGTGTTTTAAGCCATCTTGTCCTTCCAGCTGGTCATTAAGCCCTAGGAAATGCCCTTTACCTTTTGCATCTGGACCCCCCCTCTAAGTCCCAAACATCCAGCTCCACCTGCTGAGCTCTAGCCCTCCGATACCCAGACCTCCCACCCTACTGAGCCCCAACCACCTTCACCCAGATCCCCTTGCAGAGTCCCATTACCATTGCACCAAACAAGCCCCTGTGCATGCAGATCCCCCCCTGTGCCCGGATCCCCCACTGAGTCACCTGCACCCAGATTGCCACACCCCAAACCCTCTCAAACCACACCTGTAGCCCCTGCCAGGATCCACACTCGGATCCTTCTTTGCTGAGCCTGCCTGCCCCAAACCTTGTGCAACGCGCATGGAGGGACAGGGCCTTGGAGTGTGTCTGGGAAAGGCCCTGTCCTTGTGCTGTGTCAGGGTTGGGTGCAATCTCACCACTGAGTCCATGCCCCAGGAGGAACCTGCACAGTGATCTCCCACCTCTGTGCAGCCATGGCCTGTGCTCCCAATACCATGCTGGAGCCTCCACATTTATTTCATAAATAAAATTTGCAGAATTTTAAAATATTGTGTGCAAAATTTTATTTTGGTACAGAATTTTTACTTTTTTGGCACAGAATGCCCTCAGGAGTAATATCAGAGGTGGGCAAACTGCAGCCCGGGGGGCACATCCAGCCCACAGACCCTCCTGTCTGGCTCTTGAGCTCCTGGCCAGCGAGGCTCCTCCCCTGTTGTCCCTTCTCCCCCACAGCCTCACCTCACCATGCTGTCAGTGCTCTGGGCAGCGAGGCTGTGAGCTCCTGCTGGGCAGTGTAGCTGCAAGAGCCACTGGCCCGCCCCGGTGCGCTAGGTTGCATGGCAATGTGGCTGGCTCCAGCCAGATGGCATGGCTGCCAGTCTTGTTGCTCTGTATGGCATGGTAAGGGGATGGGGAGCATTGAATAATAGGAAGGAGGTCCCAAGTGGCAGTCAGGAGACAGGGAGCAGTTGGATGGGGTGGAGATTCGGGGCGGGGGGGGCACTCATGGGACGAGGAACATGTCGGGGTTGGATAGGCATGGGAGTCCCTAGGAGCCTGTCAGGGGCTGGGGTGTGAATGGGGATTGGGGCAGTCAGGGGACAGAGACCAGGAGGGGGGATTTGATATGGGGTGCAGTTCCAGGGGGGCCATGGTCCTGGGAGGGGGCAGTCAGGGGACAAGGAACAGGAGGGTTGTATGGGCCAGGGGATCTGAAGGGGGCAGTCAGGGAGCAGGAAGTGGTGGACAGGGGGCAGGAGCTAGGCTGTTTGGGGAGGCACAGCCTTCCCTACCTGACTCTCCATGTAGTTTTGGATGTGACCCTCGGACCAAAATGTTTGCCCGTCCCTGAGTAACATACTGGGCCTTATTCTTTAAGAGACTGGTGTACAACTAGTATAACTCCACTGAATTCAGTGGGGTGACTCCTGATGTCAGCTAATAAAAATGCGAGGAATATGAGTATCTGGTGCTTAGCTGTAATATTACCAAACATAGTGATCTAAGTAAGTAATAGTACTTAGTCTGTGATATTAATGATAAAAGTCATAAATGGACAATCGCATTAAACTGTGCATTCTTTGCCTCTGTAGAGTTCTCACTATTTTGTGATATTGGTCACAGTAAAAGCTGGTTGAATAAAAACACAATTGTGTAATTTGTGAATATTTTAGAGAATAAAGATAAGTTCAGTTTCCTGTTAGTTATGGAATGATAACATTTGTTGTTCACAAGTATTTAGATTATTTCAGGTATTCATGAATCTTTTGCAAATGTTAGCATGAATGATGTGTTATTCATTGTTCCATTATTTCAAAAGATTTCGTCATCCCATCAGAGAGCAGAAACAATCCTGTGTAATGTAGGTGACATGAACTGCACTACAAATATAGAACAGTGAAGCTTGAAGTGAATTCTTTGAGAATGACTGATGGGCTGAAAGTTGTTCTCAGTATATTTGGTAGACACTTATCAATACTGAATATATTAGTCAAGAAAGAGAGTCAAGATTGGTTGCAAAGAATGTTACTTAGTACAAATAATTTGTTCTCCTCCACTGACATTCATGTTATGCATTAGCTCCTGCCTTTTATTTTTGCTCTTTAGTGCTATGAAAAGCTTAAGCAAAGTGACTCCCGTGTTCAGTGGTTTTCTGACCACCCACACTCTACAGGACAGTGTGGAACTAAGGACCTGGCAGGGATTGACAGATGTCTGAAGTCACCATTCTTTCAAGCAGTTTTAAATTTCAAACAAACAGCTGGATGCACAAAGGAAGTAAACAGTAGCTAGACAACTGTTACACAGCTGACCAAAGCTCCAAAAGTACAATATGTTTTGAAGTTAGGGGAAGGTTTAAGCAAAGCACTGCTGGGAATGTTTCCATGCACTGTAATAGAAGTGCAGATAATCCAAAGACATTATTTCATAAGTAATTACATGTGTTACATATTTGAAGGCCATACAACTACATGAATGTTTTCAGTAAGTTTAAGCACTCCACAATGTTGCATCTAAAAAGACTGGGGCTAGAGAAAAAGAGAATGGATGCTCAGCTCCACTGAGCATTATAATTTACTTAAGGTCCCAATCATTCTCTTCAAAGACAAAACTCCCACTGGAATCAGTGGGAATTTTGCCCAGGTAAGACTGTTAGGACTGAGCCCTAACTTTTATACAGAAATTCTTACCTGCCTTACACAGATTTGAAAGCAGATTAACCATGAAGTGAAGGCCATAACTGGCAGAGTTCCTAGACAGAGGGATGCTGCACATCCCTGATCATTGTGGAGACCTCAGTACCGGATCTCTACAGATCCTCACTGTGCACCCACACAACACTGATCTACCAGGCCAACACGCTCTGTGGAACGAGAACAGGAGATTGCATCTGCTTTCCCCCTATTGCTCTGCTTGAATAGCTGCAACCCAGGTGCATAGGAAGCCTGGCTGATTGGAGCAGAGGTGCTCAGCCTTAAGCCCTCTAAAGTGTATGTGCACATGCAGCATAGTGCTTTTGGTGTGCTTTGCTCCATTCCCCAGGGTTTGCCCTCGTTTACAGTGTATTTGATTTCGGCTCAAATGAAACAACTTCACTACAACTAAGGCTTGAGTCTCACAGCGCGCCGCTAAATATTCCCAGCACAGTTGGCATTGTGGAGTTTTAAGTCCTGCACTACTCTTGGACGGAGCTGCAGCAGTTGTAAAATGCTCGGTTGCAATCAACACGTCCGGCAACACACTCAAGGGCTGCTCTCAAAGATCCCTGCCGGCTCTCCTGGTTTTATTTATTTCAGTTTATATAAAAAGTACTTTTCCCTGCTCTAGGCATCTAAACAATTTCTATTTAAAAAAAAAACAACCAATATTCATATTGAAACAGCAACTTGTTTTAAATTAAAGTTTCAGCCAAAGTGGGACGTTTAAATACAAAATAGAAATCATTCGTTAGTTTCTTTTGAATTAATTTACATTTTCGGATATATATAAATGCTTTTCCAGGTATTTATGGCCCATAAATTGCTATATTGTCAAGGAATATATGGTAAACCATGGAAATTATCTTTTAAAAATGAATTTATTTGGTCAGTTTATTGAATAATCCTGAAAAAATGTGGACAAGATACAGTTAGTATCTTAGTTGTTTTTTGAGGTTGATTAATCTATGTAATAGCAGGTGTGTTGGATATAGATCCAACACAGATATATATACAGTAGATACTCTCTGGGATGTGCTATGCTAAGCAAATATTCCTAGGACAATTATACAGAGAAGTTAATCTGCAATGTAACAATTATATCATCTTTTACCAGCTGTGACAAAGCATTTTACTATAAATATGATCCAGATAAAGTTTTAAAATAATCAAAAGGGCAATGACACAGCTGTTTCTTTAGTTTGGTTTAAAAGCTATAGCAGATTGGGGGTTATGAATAGAAACAGGAAGGGAGTTCCACCAGCAGAAACAATCACTCAGAGCTCTTCCTCCCAAAGATTCAGGGTGTGGGCTTGCTTGGGCAAGCAAGGAAAGCAGAATTTTTCCAAGGGAGCTCAACACGCTGGGTACCAAACACTTGAAAGTCTGGACCTGATCCCTGGAAAAGTCTGACACCAAAGGTGAAATCCTAACCCCACTGTCATCAGTAGGAGTTTTTCCATTGACTTCAGTGGAGCCAGAACTTCATCCTTATTACCCAAGGGGGGAGAGAGAGAGAGAGAGAGAGAGTTATTAAAATTACTGTGTAATTTGATAGAAAGCCAATATAGAGTAATATGTTAAATCTGCTGGGTACCTTTGAGAATACAGACTACTGTAGTGTAATTATAAAATATAATAGGGAACATCTGCAAAAAAAAAAAAAAGTTAACAGTAGCTAAAGGGAGTCAGAGCAGATCTCCCAGCCTGATGATACCATGGGTATGGCTGGAAAACATTCCATTTTCAAAATATGTAATATTACAAGTCACCAATAATCTTCATAAACTCACCACCAGTAACTAGCCATGTTCTAAGGGTGATATTTAAAAAGCCATGTGTTCCTAGTTCTAGTTGTTTTAAAGCTCGCTCATATTTGGGACCATTTCTTATTATGGAATCCTTTCATGAGCCACTGCAACTCCCAGTCCTGCTTACAGTTTGTTGTCCTTGTGGATACACATGTTTTCCAAAGGCAGCATCAAGATCCAAATGAAAAACTCCCTTTAGTGTGCTGGGTGTCGCTTATTGGTAACTTCCTCCCATTTTGTATTGTCCCTGTGTTATTTGTTTCCATTCCCTGCATTTAAGATTTCGTGTTTCTGTAACTGAATCTTCTCTCATTGCCTAAGTCTGCCAGTGCACCAAATCTCCAATTCATTTGCAGATTGTTCTGGCCTACTTGTGAAACATCTGTTCAGTGGTGTACTTGTTGGTCAGAAAGAGCCTCTATAAACCATGGCAGAAGTTCTAGATGGGGTAGAATGAGCAGGGCATATTTCTGGATGAAAACTGGCCCATGCCACAACATTCTGAAAGCACAGCTGGATGAAGCAGCTCGAAGTGTATTTTGGGATACCAGTGAAATTGGCCCTTGTCCTTGAAAGACATTTTGGGTAGCCTAAGGGTGTAGCTGCTGGATTTCATTCTTCTGTGTTGTGAAAGACTAGGCATAGCTGATGGGCAGATCTCCCCTAGCAGTTCTTGTTTAGATAAGCATAAAAAACTTTTGGGCACTTGTCTAAGCTTCTTTTGTTTATCATAAATTCATCATGACTTCCAACATTGATGGGGGAAAAAAATAATCTCTCATGAGAATGGTCTTACTTGTTGTATTAGTTATAATCTGTAAAGAACTAAATTGCTTAGATCCTGGCTATGCAAGAGACCACCTCCTCCTCAATGATATTACAGCATTCAAGATCAACTGAGCCAACCCAGTCAGCAGCCTTCTGGTTTAATTAATAAGAGATTATGGCAAGGCATTCTTAGGTGAGAGAGGCCCACAACTCTATTCTCCACACACACAAAAAAAAACCCTTGAAGCTACATATAGACAAATTCATGGTGAAGGTAAGTTTACTTTCTTAAAAACAATTACAGCACTTAGCAAGAAAGAGAGGCTAGACCCTCCATTGGTGTAAGTTGGCTTACACTCCACTGGCTTTTAAACAAACAGATGTTAATGGGAGCTTGCCAGTTTACACCCACTGCAAATCTGATCCTATAAGTTGTAATCAAACTTCTATTCCCTAACTAGGGTAACCAGATGTCCCAGTTTTATAGGGACAGTACCCATTTGGGGTCTTATTCTTATATTGGCTCCTATTACCCCCACTCCCACTCCCATCCCAATTTTTCACACTTGCTGTCTGGCCACCCTATCCCTAACAAATAAAAGTGTTATTACCTGTTGACTAAGAGAAGTTGCTTATAACCTCAATAATACAGAATTCTCTTTTGATTTAGTTTAGTGTTTCCCTTCAGAGTACAGTTTCAGTTTTCAGGGCCCATTTCTATTTTCAATTAAGCTGGATTACACAGTTTAACACTATTTTTACTATTACCGTTAAAAGCCATAAGCAAGGATATGGAAAAGTGGGTGAAGGGACAGCTGGTGCAGTTTTGATGTGGCATGATTTTTCTGTGCTGCTCTTTAGAATTTGCTTTTAGGAGCACAAATCTCAGAAACAAGATCCATATTCATTTCCAGCTGTGAATGTGTTTCTTCATGCCCACTTGTGAACTTTCAGCACCATGTTCTGTTCCCCTAAATTCCCACCCACTTCATTACATGACTATATAATGCAATTGTTTCATCATTTGCCTTGGATACACATTAGGCAATCTGACTCTTACATTAGGAATCCATGGCAAAATGGAAACAAATGAATAAGGGGGATGAACACAAAAGAATGATTTGCATGACAGATCAAGTGGCACAACCGCTCTTTTCTAAGTAACTCAAAATATCAGTCCATCCAAAGCAGAAATATACGTTGCATGACTACCCACAATAGAAAAGATAGGTTAAATACACTTTTCCACTAGACAATTTTTTTCCCTTTAACTTAGGGAGTAGGTAAGATATTTCCAACGGAAACTATTTGATCTGTCATCCTTCAGGAATCTTGCAGACTGAAAGCACAGCTGTTTGGATCCACGGATTTGACCGTATGCAATGTCTTGGTTACTGCACTGTCATTGGCGAAGCAGGCTTAAGGGCAGACAAGGTGACAGCTGGCCCATTTCTTCTTTTGCCATGTAAATCCAGTTTAGAATAGGATTAACATAACTGGAAAATAACCTAGTGGCTGAACCAAAAATTCTACCTAGCAACAGGTTAATTGAGAAACACACTTCAAATACTTTCATAATAACGGGCACTTAGAGAGTCCAGTAGCATTACTCATACTTGCCTTTCCTTTTTAGAGTAACCTTGAACTCTGCAACATAGTTACATAGATGAGGGAAAGAAAACATGAAACCTTAGCTAGTACATCTCCTTATGGCCACTTAACTGGTAATAAAGTATTCTTTACTAAATCCCACCTGTGGAATAAGCAGTTTAGGAATTTACTTCATGTTGAAAGTCAATTGGATTTAGGCACTTTAAGAAAGTGTTACCATACATCGATAGCTCCTGCTATAGTTGAAGTTTGAGTGATACTAGTAGACACCAAATGAAGTCTCATTTGGCTCCTTTCAGCTGGAAGTGTGGTAGATAGAGAACACCTGATTCTGTTCCCACACACCTTGGGCAGTTATTTACATTAGTACTAAGTATAAAATGCTCCCAAATCCAAGTGGCAGGATTTTATACCCACTGTGCAAAGGACTTCACAAAGGTGCAGATAAAGAGAGAATCAGGGCCAATAGCTTGGATAGAATGGTGGCTTCTCAAAGCTACTCTTTCTCCAGAGAAAGATTGCTTTAAGATTTAGATCAGAGGTCTCCAAGCTTTATGAGACAAGGGCCATATTAGATTTTTGAAGGGGCTTCGTGGGCCAAAGCAATTGTGAAAAAAATCACTATATGCAAAATTTTCCACCTTTGCTCCTCCAGCGTCTGCTGCGACCCCGCCTACCCCATTGCTCCTCATGCCGCAGCCGTGCCCCCTCCCCTTTGCTCCTCCAGCCACTGCTGCAGGGGCACTCACCTCTCTGCACATTGGGCTGCCAGCAGCAGCTCATGGGGGAGGAGAGGGGACAGTGGCAGCTTTTCCACATGCCTGCTCAGCTGGAGGGCTGGACAAATCGAATCTGCAAGCAGGATCTGGCCTCCGGGCCGTAGTCTGGAGACCTCTGATTTAGATTATTAAAATCTTTGTGTCAAGCTTACTATACACATATAATGGAAACACAGGTCATAAATTAGGTTAGTTTTCCTGGGGGTTGTCACTTGGCCACCTCGAACTACATCTAGCTGGATCACTGCACTCAAATTGTCTGCCCAGATTTAATTACTATTTTGGGGCTTGGTCTTGAAAAACATCTCATCAATAGCTCCAGTGGACCTCTCCAATGCCTTGCACTTTGTGTCATCATTTACACCTCTCCAGAGTGAATGTTACCAAACCAGTTCAAAATGTTACCCCTTTCCCATAGCTGTGAATGATTACAAGAGGTCCAAGATAATGGAAAACAAGGGGCCATTTGGACTCAAGTTTGAACCCATATTGGTTTTACATCCATGGAATTCCACTGATGACAGAGAACAGAATGTGGTCACAAACCTGCTTCTTTACCTTGGTCATTAGTATTCATCTCCTTTAGGAATGGGTAAGGTTCTAAAGCTCAGGTAAGCATCTGAAACCTAAGACAATTCTATAGATTCATTAGCCCAAAAGGAATCTCTGATAATCTACAGGATCTTAATAATAATTTCATCTTAATAAGGATAAAACAAGTAGAAGTCTATTAAAAAGTAATAGATTCGATAGAAGTATACCATGTTACAGAAAATGATCGTCTCACTATAAGATTCTAACAGGTATATTATTAAATTCTATGGGATATTTAAGTTGTTTTCTTTTAAATCTGTAAGGGAATGTTTATCTGGACATATCCAAACTTCCGTGGCCTGCCACACTTGCACATTCAGGTTCTTCTGATAGCTCAGTACTTCAGGCTTTGAACAGCAAAACTTCACCTTTCTTGTGGTATTTTTAATTTTAGGTGCTGACCCAAACCGGGAAGAGAAGAACACGTTAATAGTGAAACAAAATAAAATTAGTTATTTCGTCACACAATGAACATGGGTTAATTTCAAGTTTTGAACAAGAGTTCAAGGTGGGTCTTGAGAACATTCATGCATCCCTAATCTCTGCCTAAAGAGAAATGCATGGGCAAGTGATGGCAGAACATAAATATGGGATATTTAATTAAGTATTGAGTTATATCAGGATCTGTAGAGGGAAGATTCACTCACTTGTTAGTTGTCAGTTCTGTTGTATCTCAGCATTTGTCATGGTCTATACTCATTATGGTAATGTACTGCTAATTATGTAGTTGGGCAGCTTTTGGATCCGGCCATGGGAATAAAACAATGTTAAGCCAGGAGCCGGAGGCAAAGTGGGTAGGATTGGATACAGGTTGGATCTTGCATGTGGTCAGGAGCAAAGTCCAGGTGAGGAGGTATAGGCAGATCCTGGTGGTGCTGACTCAGAATGAAACATAGGGTAAGGCAAAGATAGTGAAATACCAAGGTACGTACTGGAGGTTTTTACATCTATAAAGAGAGAGGATCAGTGGCACTAAGGCAGGTTTGGTGCTCTGCCATGCCTATAGCTATCAGCCCTGGCACAGGGGGGCATAAAAACATACACACCTACCATTCACAGAATGAGAGGTCAGAGCAACAGGTAAATAGTTTTATCTGTCTCTCCTCAGCATTGGTGAAAGTCATTTCCTTGCACCAACTCATTACATGTGAAGTAATCCCATGATTTGAATCACAGTGTATTTAATGTCTATGCATTAAGTGTAAAAGGGTGGAGACACTGACAGATCCTTGCATATGCCATATTTGCAGAGATTACACTTATACTGCTGAGGTCTGAAGCAATTCCAGACTCACGTTCCATCTTATGCACCCCGCTTCAGCTTTTACGCATGGGCTAAGGGTTTTTTTTAAGGGAGGGGATTTTATTCGAGGCAGTTTCACCCATCTTGCAGGTTTCCTAGTCTGATTTTAGGAGGCTCGCTCCCATACATGTAACCAGAAAGGCGAAAACGTACGCCATCCCTTAAGGAGCTTCAGACCAAGTTCCAAAGCGCATGACAGATGTACACATCTCAATCCAGTCAGCTGAATAGCCACCCAATACGAGAGCTCTGTTAGAACACAAGCACTAGGATTCTATAAGGCACGCTAGTAATATTCAAGCAGAGAACTTGACCCTCTAGTCCTTATCCAGGTTGTTGAAGCCTGAGGATCTGACTCCTTTATTATGTACAATTATTGGTGCTTTCAAGTCTACAGCATATTGCTTTAAACTTTTTTCATTAAAGACATACATATAAGTAAAAATGAATCGTGGCTTCTGTCTGAGTGCATTTGTACCATGTTCCTGGCAATTGTGCTTTGGGCATGAAATAGTTAAACTATGGCCAGCTAACTGTGCACTTTAAAACAAAGCGTTGGCAGCTTCTGAAGGAAAAGGGCTTGTGCTCCACTGTTCAAACTTGTCAGTCAGCTCATGCCAGCATTCTCCACGGCTGCCTCCTCACCGCACCCTCATTACATGTGTCTGCCTCGGCTGATCTGATCATATGTTTAGAGTCTCATCGGATAAGTCAGGCATTCTCCCTTCTCTCCACTCTGGAATTGGATCACAAACCACCCAGCTTGTCTTGAAACCCTCACAGGTGGCTCTTTGCCTATGGTATCTTTTCTTCTCCCTTCACCGCTTGTCTGTTTTTAATTTCCAGAATGGAAGAAGCTGAACTGCTGAAGGAAAGATTCCAGGCCATAACAGTAAGTGCTTACAGTTATAACACATGAGGATAGGCTTAGAAAAAGCAATGCATTAATACAATACTGTACGTTTTCTGAAAAATCATCTTGTTCCATAAAGGAACAAGAAAAAGCATCTATTTTGGCTTGAAATGGTCATTTTTCCTTTATTTTGCTTTGTAAGTTATATGCTGTGATACAGTAAATTTGCCAGTACTGTACTCATTTTATGAAGGTTTAATAGGTTTGAAGACAAAATCCAGTGCACTGAAGTCATTATTACACCTCAGATCATACATACATAATGCTATCTTCATAAAAGAGTGCGTGTGTTTAAAGGACACCAGGTCAAAAAGCAGGTCTTCTTGAGCTGGAAACTCTGCAACTGATAAATTACCATATTTCATAGGCAAAAAGTAACACTGCAGTATTGCTAAATTCTGCAACTGTTAAAGCTTAAATTGTATAAGTCAGAAGGAAGAGCATGGGCTGACTGGCACACATTACATTCTTTATAAATATCCCTTAATCTGTTGTTCTACAGAAAGCTGATAGCTTGGAATTCAAAGACTACAGAAGATGCCTTCATTCCTGCTCTAAACAGAATTCTGCTTTGAAAGTCTGAGTGTTTATGTATAAAGGAAACTTTTAGATCTTTTTAAAACAAGAATAGATGGCTGAATTTTATTTAAGCAAAAAAAAGTTTACTCAAATCTACAGGACTCTGATTTAATCCCCAACAAAATCAATTAGATTAGACGAGGGTTAAATTGGGGCAGAATTCAGCTCTGGATGAGACAAAAAGAAAATCCATAGTAGTCTAGCTCAGGTTTGATTAATTACAGGCAACCTTTAAGCCAATGCCTTTATTTTCAAGGTCCTCTTCCCCTCTCTCCCCCACAAACACACACACACACACACTCTCCATATGGTAGGTTAGCATTACATGGTGTTGCAATTAGCTGTCAAAGATAGATTCTGTTGCCTGGATAAATAGCCAATGGTATTAAAAAGCCCTACCAACAAGAAGCAGAGCATGGATAAAAATGAAGGATCTTCGCTGTAAATACTGATAAAGAGTTGAACTGGGGATGTTTTAAGATGCAAAAAGTAAAAACTATCACCTATCTACTAGACACTAGGTGGAAGCACCGCTAACAGCATATTCATTTAAGAGTTGATCCATTCCCCACTAAGATCTTTGGATGCATTTTCATTAACTTTAATGGGGTCTAGACCAGTCTCAAGCTGGGACCTGGTTTTCAGCACACAGCCTCAAGAAGTTTTTTTTAAGAGGGCTAGCAGATGGAATAGCTGGAAGGGGCTGCACTTTTCTCTCCATAGAAACACTTGAGAAGCAGTTTTTAAAAGACTTGTGACTGCTACCTATACCCTCTGCTTCCTGTTATAAGACATGAGGAGTCAGGCTTGGGGTTTTAGCCAAGTTCTTATTTATTACACTTGCTGCCTGAAGCAAATCTTTGCCCTTAACTCTGGAATCTGTAATATTTGCCGTAGCAAACTGATACTAAGACAAAAATCAGGGCTAAGTCTTCCCTTCCATGGGAAAAGCAGTAGTGGAAGTACTTGGGAACAGTTCTAGATCATGGTGTTTCCTTGGCCTCATCCCATTAGAGTGACATTTTCCTCCCTGCAGAAGAAATGAGGGTGTGTCCTCAGAAGGCTATTGTCTACCTGGATGAACACCAAGCACTCTCAGGAATCCTTGTAAAAACAATGGTGCACAATCTGGCTGGTTAGCTGTTCTGATAGCCCTAACAATACAGGCCCTCTGTTGTGGGACCTACCAGACAGGAGAAGATGGAACTGCTGGGAATGAAAGACTATGGGTGGATTAGCACTTGTGTGTTTGATAATGTTGATAGGGTCTGCATTTTCTTATTAAATATACTTCTCCAACAGTGGTGGTAGAGGGGACCATGGAGAGTGGCTAAATGTTGGCTCCACCCTCCCAAAGATTCACATGCACAAGCAGTGGATTATAGGCTGGAAGATCCATGATGTGAGACTGCTGTCTCTTCCCTTTCCCTCCCCTAGGGTTTAAACAGGATCTCTCCCCTCTGCACATGAATTTTGAAGGGCTTAAGGTGACCCCGAGTATTTAGTTAGACAAGACTCCCATAGACTAAAATGGGAGTCAAAAATTAAGTCTCTGGGCCATGTCCCACATTGGTATATGGATGAGATAAAGGGGCGCAGGTGCCTCTTCAACCTCACACAAGAACAGGGCAGCTCTCTCGCCATTATGAAGAGCACTAATGGGCTTCTTGCCCGTAAGCCTCATCTTCGAGGGGAGTATCCATACCCAGCTGACACACTTAACATTCATTCAGTTATTTAAAATGTTCAAAGCACTATGCAAACCCTGTATAGACAGCAGTAAGATCTAGATAAGGCACAGCAAAGTGCACCTTAAGGAATGCCCCAACCTGCCTTAAATCCTTTCCTGACTAGAAGGCTGCACCTGTGCTTATGGCATTTGACTTTTGGAGAACCTTCAGGTTGGTAATTTTGTCCTGCAAGCAGATCCCCATAATGGTGCACAGAGACCACATAAAGCTGTATGATATGCCATTTGTATGGTATTCAGGTCTCACAGCCATAGAGGAGAGATGTGAGCACAAAATAATTATAAAGTTTTAATTTTGTTGAGAGGGTTATGTTGTGGGATTTCAGGTCTGTGTTACGTCACTTTCCCAATGACTGAGAAGCTTTCTGTATCCTATTCTGTAAATACAGGCTGACTTCATGATCTGTTCATCTAATGATTGGATTAATTCAAGAACACTTATACAGTGATATTAGGAAAGTTCTGTATTAAATAAAGCTGTGAGGTTCACAGGTGGTATATTCTTGAAATCAGGTTAAGAGGAACAGTAAGAAATCTATGATAACAGATCTTAAAGCACATTTTATAATACATGCTGCTGACAAGAGAAAGTGTGTCAATGCTAATTCACTTATTACATTCCAACATGGGGGCAATCATACTCTGCCAAACTACATTCTTCCCCATGTAGTTTATCATTTGCTGTCCCCCAGACAGGTACTATTCCTACCAACAGTTACACAGTTGACAGACTTCACACTAGAAGTGGCTGACTTTCAATAGCAAGTGAAGGGCTAATATCAGTCAAACACACACATTCCATCTCAATCATGACGGGGAAAATAAACCATCAGTGCAGGGCAGCTCCTTTAGTCATCACCAAATTAATGCCAAACAGGGCAGCCTCTCTGCACCCCTAGCCCAAATCCAAAATGTTCATAAATGATCAAAATATAAACAGGATTGCACCAAAGGTGGCTTCTATTCCCCTATTTACTCCTTTTCTTACTTGGATCAGGCACTTCCCAAGCAAGACAGCGGACTAAAGACCAGCTCCTCTCCTTTCCAAAAAGGATCTGAGCAATCCTTTGGAAGATGCCACTTCTTTTTTCTTGTCTTCCTCAACAGCTGTCAGTTCCTCCTCCTAGCGGCTAGGCTAGGCTCATCCTGACAGATCTTTCCACCAGATTTGGCAATTCAAGGAGTCTTTGAGAAACAAACATTCAACTTTTTGCCCAGTAGAGGGCCATAGCCTTTTCCTAAGTCACATTTGAGCGCATACACCCTTGTCAGAAATCCCTATATGCAAGTCTTTTATAACCTCTAGTCATTATGGCAGTTCTTACTATGACGCATCAGCAACTATGGTGTTGCTGTATAGAACAGCAGGCGAGACGTGAGTTTGTTACTGCCTTACCACCAATTCATGTAAATGAATAGGTGTCAAAGTTGTTACATCTAATAGCAATACACTGTGGAAGCAATGATTGGTAGCAGAGTGGCCCATTAGCGGTGCTTGTAATGGTACAAGTTATGTGCTTGATTCAATGCCCATTCAAGTCAACAGGATTCTTTCTTCAAAGGGAGTTGGATCAAGTCATCTATCACCATTGCACCTTCTCCCCTGATTCTGGAGGCCACTGAAAGTGGCACTGGAACAATTTTTATAGGAGGGGTGCTGAGAGCCATTGAACCAAACTCTGTATGATGGAAACTACTTCAAGCCAGGGGCACCAAATCAGTAGTCTCCTGGTGACAGCAGAGCAGTCACAAAGTTATTTTATGTTATGGCAGCTATCTGTGGCTCCAACAGGCCATCCCACCAGGTGGCTATTGACTGGGTGTAGGGACACCCCAGGCATAACCCTTTTCCTTGGCCATGACCTCTGTGCTGTAAATAGGAAGGAAGGTGGTGATCTGGTGGTGCTACATCACTTAAGAATTCCCCTCAGGGTTCCAAGTTATGTCACTGCTTGGGTGCTTTGTCATTTTTAAAAATTAATTTGTGGGTTTTTTTTTTTAATTTCCAGGACAAGAGAAAGCTTCAAGAGGAAATCACACAAAAGCGTCTTAAAGTAGAAGAAGAAAAATTAAAATACCAGCATTTGAAGGTATTATTTTGTCAATATCAGCAGCTTAAGTGATTCAACATTTTAAAATACCTATAAGAGTCAAATAATAGACAAGGAAATCCCTAGCCTGCTATTAACATTAGGCAAGACTGCTATAATTAAGTGTTGCTTCAGCCTTCAATCTAAGCGTATTTACATTTGTTGGTTTAAGTCATGCCTTTACTGTTACATTTGCAGAACTGTGTTGAGTTTTACCAGAAGGACTCCAATTGACTTTAATAGGCATTGTACAAAAGCTTCACACAAAAGGGGCTAATGTTTGATCATTTTTGTAGCTTAAAAGTAAAATCACAACCAGAAATAATTCCCAGCTGAAAATTGGGCTTCACATGTCCAACTGAGTGTGTGTTTGCTTTATAATTTCAGCACAAAATACAAATAATCATGGGATGCAACCAAATGGCAAACAACAGCTTCTTGCTAAAATCATCAAGTAGCAGATTATTTTTATCTGGCAAAACATCTATCAATTTAGTTAATGCATCTCCTAAGTGAAATAATGTTGTGACCCTGTGTGGGAAGCATATAGGAGAAGTGTCTGCAAATTTTGCACTGATGTCAGACTTGGCAATTTCACATCAGTATGGTGTTCAAAACACTGACGTGAATGGACAGCCTGGATGGGCCACACTGAGAATGCTAAACTCAGAGCAGACTCCCAGAATTAGGGCAGACAATACCTCAAATGAAGGGTTTATTCTGTAATTAGATTCACCAAGCAGGTAGCAAAATAGCTTTTCTAATACAACATTGGTTAACAAGAAACCAAATGCAGTCCCCTTTAAGCATGCCAGCCCTCATCTCCCATCTAGACAGCCAAGTCTAATATAGTGAGGAGTTATTGAAAGCCTGACTCCCTATAGGTGTGGTTCACCAATCCCAAAAGGACTGGACACTTATCACCAGGTCAATATGAGTCTCAGATCTTACCCAATAATCACATTTACAGCCAATCCTTAATAGCTAAATCTATGATTTTAATAAGAAAAAACAGCTGCAAATGGTTAAAAGATCAATAGACATTCAAATGTGTGTAAAGTCCTTAAGTCAGTTTCATAGCAGAGATGGTGTGCCTGCTGATTTGTAAAAGTCATTCTGGAATCAATTTAAAAGCTTATAGTCCAATAGGCAGTCCAGATGTAGGGTCTGTCCCAGTCTTTCCACGCATCTTCCAGATTATTCCAAATCATTATTTGGAAAATGTCTGTTTTACAACTTAAACTTTGAACAGAGAGAGTACAAGCAGACTAGAGATGAAAAGGATGAGGCCCAGGGCTTCCTTAATAGTTCTTCTAACAGGCTGACAAGCCTCCTCACAGAAATTGTCAGAACAGGGCCTTCTCCTGAGGAAGAATATGCAATGTATTCAAAGCAAGGTCTTTGCTTTGAAGCTAATCTTCTATTTCCTATGCATACACTGGTAAACTAGGTTTCAGACTGGTAGCTGTGTTAGTCTGTATCAGCACAAACAATGAGGAGTCCTTCTGGCACTTTAGAGACTAACAAATTTGTTTAGACAAAAGCTTTTGTGGGCCAAAACCCACTTCATCAGATGCATGCAGTGAAAAATACAGTAAGCAGTATATATTACAGCACATGAAAAGATGGGAGTTGCATTACTAAGTGGGTGGTCAGTACTAACAAGGCCAATTCAATTAAGGTGGAAGTGGCCTATTCTCAACAGTTCACAAGAACGGGTGAGTATCAGGAGAGGGAAAATTACCTTTTGTAGTGACCCATCCACTCCCAGTCTTTATTCTGGCCAAATTTGATGGTGTCCAGTTTGCAAATTAATTTCAGTTCTGCAGTTTCTCATTGAAGTCTGTTTTTTGAAGTTTTTTGTTGAAGAATTGCCACTTTTAAGTCTGTAATTGAGTATCCAGGGCCATTGAAGTGTTCTCCTACTGGTTTTCGAATGTTACAGTTCTTGATGTCTGATTTGTGTCCATTTTTTCTTTTGAAGAGACTTTCTGGTTTGGCCAATGTATATGACAGAGGGGCATTGCTGGCACATATCACATTGGTAGATGTGCAGGTGAACAAGCCCCTGATGGGTGGTTAATGTGGGTAGGTCCAATGATGGTGGTCCCTTGAATATTGAATAGAAGCTAACCACATCAGCCACACCATCAGATTTGGTCTTGTTAGCACTACAGAAGTAATTTTCCCTCCCTGATACTCACCCCTTCTTGTCAACTGTTGAGAATAGGTTGATTGAATTGGCCTCTTTAGCACTGACCCCCCCCGCACACACACACACACACTTGGTAAGACAACTCCCATTTTTTCCATGTGCTGTTATATATATTGCTTGCTGTATTTTTCACTCTATGCATCTGATGAAGTGGGTTTTAGCCCACAAAAGCTTATGCCAAAATAAATCTGTTAGTCTCTAAGGTGCCACAAAAACTCCTTATTTTTACTGGTAAACTAGTTACACTCATTCACATATTTCTGTTATAATGCATGACTTATTTAAACCAAATATGGATAATAATATTCGTTTCCTGCATTATCTTATCTCTTTGATCTTAAGGTTAACGGGACACAGTCTCATACATAATTAAGGCAAACAAGACATGAAAGGGAATTGGCACCTACAAGATAATCCAGTTACATTGTTAAACTTCTAACAAGATATAGGTAAACACAGACTAATACACTTAGCATCTATTTGATTTCTATTACTAGAAATGAACGAGCTGATGATTGCTAGTTTAGTACAGCTCTTTGAAATTCACATACAAGTAGATTGTCTTGATTATCATTCTAATACCTTCTGTTACATTGTTATGAGTCATACACTGGTCTGTCGGTGTCACAACTGATGAAATCAAATGATCCACCTCTTCAATCATATTTAAAAATGGAATGACTTTTCTCAGGCTTCCCTTCTGTCTAGGGCAGTTTGGCATTTCATGTAATTTAAATAAGACATAATGCTTGCTTCTTGAAAGTAAAAAGAACTGGTATTCTGCTATCATAAAGATCCTAAGCATATCTTAGCCCATATTAATTGTGTGTCTGGATGGAGGCTTCCAAAAAAGGGGTATAGATTTCAAAACCAGGGGTTTGGCTTGCTTTCCTGAACAAGTTACACTTAATCAACTCTCCCAAGACACAGAAGTGTATCTAAAACTGAATCATCTTCAAATTAAGCACATGTAGCCTGGTTCCCTTCATCTTCCTCTTTCAAATGCTCTTTCAAAAAGTTTCAAATGCTGATCAGCTGATCAGCTCCTCACAGCTCAAGCCTATTTCTATTTGAAAGTGAATCTACCCAGTGAAGAAAATGTATATATGGGTGAAAACACGAAGCTTCTTAGAAGCACTTTGAGAAATTAACAAATTTCCTCTTATTTAGTTTAGATTTCAGTGATGGAGTGCCTACACATTGCATTCTAGAGGTCTTTCATTTACAAAGTCTGGGCAAGATTCCCTACAGACAGTTATGAGGCTTTGCACTCATCTGCTGTGCAAAGGAGCCATAGATTTCACAAACACCCCCTAGAGAATTCACCTGTTGGAAGGAAGTTCTCTTCTGGCATAAACATGCCAGATCTGGGCCCTGTACTCAACACATCCTTCCCCTCTCTCCCCACTCTCCCTGTCTTCCCAGCACAGGAATGCATCATGGTAGAAGGGGCATGCTGAAACATCTCTCTAACATATCTTCCCTACACCAGTGGTGCAATTTACAGGAGCCCAGCAGTTGCTCTAAGCTGTGTTGAGACCAAAGCTGCTCCCGTTCCTGCACCAACCACTACTGTGGCATAGGAGAGACTATAGCCATCTGCCCCAAAACAAGTCCTCAAATAATGGGAGTAGTAACTGAGGGCACTTTATAATCCCATGCAAACTGGATCAGCTGCCGCTTCATGCAATTGACAAATATATAAATGAATAAGTGACTGAGAGCACTTTCTGTGGGATCAATTCACCAGCTCAAAAAAATCTAAACCACAGATGAAAGACAGACTCATGTTTTAGTCAAGTAATGCTCATTAACACCTAATACTAATGCACGGTTACACTTTTTAACCATCCATGAGTGGCACTTTATTCCACAGGGCCTGGGAGATCTCCATCTGTACTGCTGTAGTTTTGCCTTACCTTCGGGAGGCTATGATGGGGTGCCGCCCTCAAGACTGCCCCTTCACAGCCCACTACCCTTTTACTGTCTTGCAGTGATTCACTCCTGCACCAGAGAACTCAAGACTAGGATTCATGCTTTCTGGGACTTATGAGAACTAATACATACAGAGTCCAAACTCTCTAGCCCCTCAGGACCCAGAGGAAGGGCAGACCTCTTCTTCTAAATTCAGGAATCCTACAGCTTCCCCCTAGGTCCATATGTAATAACTCAGGTTGGCTTACCCTGGGTGTATTCAAGAGTCCCACGTCTTATCCTGGGGTCTGTATTAATAATTCAGTCCCAGTCCTACACTGGAAAAACTCAGCAGGCAACAATTCTCCTAGTATTTTCAGGAGCTCCTCTAACTAAACCCTTGCAATAGGAATTTTGCACACACAGCAGAAGACTGACACAATGAGAAAAGGGCAAGGAAACCTGGGGTTCTACACATGCCAATACAAGCTACTCCCCTATACCATGACTCCACCTCAATCTCCAAGTGAGCAAGTGACAGCTCTCAGAGCTATGGTTTCAGGCTGTCTGCAGATTCAGGCAGTCATCACTTTGTTGATGGTTTCAAAGTTTTCTTTATAACCATCCTGACTGGAAACTGCCATTTAAAAATAAAAAGATATATATGCAGAGGTAATCGCATGACTTCAGGAGCTGGGACCCTAGGCATGAGCCTATAGTACCTATGCTTTAATGCAGCACAGAGTAAAACAACAATTTTCAAACACTGGGTCAGTTTAGAAATGTTATCCATAACAGATAATAAGTAATGTGTGGTCAGCTCACCTGTTAATTCAACCCATCTGTAAAGGCAGAATGGTTGATAGTGAAAATGTTTTGCTGTTAATTACTCTATTATTGTTAAGTGATTAGTTTAACAACAGTTTATTTTTGTTCATTTATATTTTTATTGTGGGAGTCCAGAGGCCCATATTAGGTCTCATTGTGCTAGGTGCTGTACAAATACATACGCAGACATAGTCCCTTCCCCAAAGAGCTTATAGTTTAGGAAACAGATAGGGAAAGTTACTGATCAGCATTTTTAAAACATACTTGTCTTTATCTTTTCTGAAATTAGAAAAAGGCCCTTCGGGAGAAATGGCTTTTGGATGGTCTGAGCGCTCTCACTCCAAAAGAGCAAGAAAAAATGCAAAAGCACAATAGGGAAGACCAAGAACGGACCAACGAGCTGGAACAAAGCATCCGCAGGTACAGCACAAATTTGTTATGGCCCTCTGTGGTCATTAAAATGGTTCATTCTTAAAAGCAAGAAGAAAAGTAGAGGTCCCATCCTCCATTGTTACAGGTAAAATGAAGTATCAGCTAAGGCTAATAATTTGCAGTGTTTTATTAAATTCCAAGGGTGCAAGACAGTCTATAATATATTCTAAGAGCTTCTACAACTATCAGAAGTCTAGCATGTGGGTTTGAAAGTCATTATTCCTACAAATCTATACAATACCCTAAAGGATTTGTTTTTCCGACTCTAAATTCACCATTCATACTGTAATCTACAGAGGCAAGCACCAGAATGTGGATTTTGCTTAGAGATGCTAACAGTTGAATGAATATTTTAGTAAGTCAGATAATACAAACTTAAAATTACGATAACCCAATAAGTTCTTAATTTTAGCTAAAGAACACGTAGCCTTTAAAACTTGACCCCTTGCAAAGCATTCCACCTCACAATATAGTATCTCTAAGTCATATAATCATTTGTGCCCCATGATTATCTCCTGTCATGCTCTCACTCATCACCTATAGTGTTAGGCATATCCTAAATTTAATCCTCAGAACCCTCTCGCAGAATCCTTCCTTTACCTGAGGGATCAGCAACTTTTGGCACGCAGCCCATCAGGAAAATCTGCTGGCAGCCTGAGACGGTTTGTTTACCTGCAACGTCCAGAGGTTCAGGCTATAGCAGCTCCCACAATCCGCAGTTCACCATTCCAGGTCATTGTGGGCTGTGGAAAGTGATATGGGCAGAGGGATGTCCTTGCCGCTGCTTCGTCATTGCAGGTAAACAAACCAGCCCAACCTGCCAGTGGAGTTCCCTGATGGGCCACATGCTGAAGGTTGTTGATCCCTGCTTTACCCTTTTGCTACCTCCTCTTATCCAGGCTTCTACAAATCTTACAGCTTGGCTCTCCACCACATATAGCTATTTTTAAAGCTATGTAAGCAGATTCAGACATGACAGGCCTGTTCTTCAGGACTGTTAGCTACATTCAGTACTTCTTGAAGGCTGTGGGGTATGTAATGTACACGTTGTAGCTCTTCTGTGGCTAGGAGAACCAATATGTGCCCAGGGCGGACTGTAGTGAAGATGAAGAGCTGTTTCTTTAGATCCGCAAAGTTGCTTTGTCGCTGGAGTCATTCTGAGGCTTCTTCCTACTTTATTTTAATTTAAGAGCATTTTCATCTGAAGAGTCCTCTTCCTCAGCTCTCCTCCCCCGCACACTCCTTTAGCTAAATTGTCAGTAAGATTATCTCCCATCCACCTCCTCCCTACTTCCTGGCTTACACAAGTGATATTTGGTTGTTGAAAGGCAGTACTGCTGTGCCAGCTTGTGTTCCATAATTAGACTGATTCCTTCCGTGAAACTTTTCTCAAGGAGAATCACTTTTTGAGTACACAGGTGGAATGCTTTGTTGTGGTGACAAAGGTGTAGCTGCCTAGCTGGTTGCAATTATGAATACCCAGTTAAAATGCACCATCAGTGAATACCACTGACAATGTGATTGTTAAATATCTCACACGCACACGGATAGGCTCAGGACCAAGCAGAGGACACACAGCATGCTGTGAGCTGCTCTCCTACTGTTAAAGCCCCAAGGAATCCTGTTTCTCTGGTATACCAGGAGATTTTTTCAAAGGCTCACTGACACTCAGTAGGAGGGGGGCATCTAACTCCACTTTGAGCCTTTGGGAAAATAAAAACAAAACCACCTAGCCTCCCCAACAATTTTTTAAAATGCTATTTTTAAAGCCATAGAATCAGGTGAAGAATGTTTTTCTTTCTCTTCCCTGTAGCAGTCCTCTGCACTGTTTCCAATTCATTCAGTGGCGCCTAAATAAAGAACAGACAGTGCCCTTATCCTGCAGCACTGTGAATAGTAGTAGAGCTAAAATGAGAGCTATTGAACTCCTGACAGATTAAAAGCCTTGGAGACCAAGACACCCCAGCGGGAAAGTATTGTAACTCCAGGGTATAAATCCAATTTGTCACCTGTTCAAGGTACCTTAAGTGCTCTCTGTGCCTGAGTCATAGTATCTGGCAGGTTTCATAGCAACAGTTGCTGCAGGTCTCCTGCATCCTATCAGTGGAGAGGACTTAGAATTAACATAAAAATAACTCCTACAGCATTAGCTCAAAGCTTACAACAATTTTTTAAATCCTTATAATAAATGGTCAGACTATTGCATAAAAAAAAAGACTTTACAATCTTAATATTGACTTAACCAGGTTTCTAATAAGGTTAAAACTTATTAGAATCACCTGTGTAGTGATGATATTTTTGTATCTCTTACTATTCTTGCATCATATGGAACCTTTTGATTGCATATCATTTATCATTGTTCTCCCTATAAAGCCAATATACTGTAAAGGAGAGAACCCCCCAAAACAGAACTAAATATTTTTGTATTTCAGGGAGGGGGATTAGAATCAGAGACCCTACTTTTCATTCCAGGTTGAATACAAAGTAGACGAGGAGTAAAAATTTCAGAAGTGCCTAAGTGACTTGGGCTCCAGAGTCCCATTTTCAAAAGCAACTTAGACACTTAGCTTCCTCTCTTCATATTCGGCTATTTCATTTTGCTATTCATGAATAGTGGAACTCGGAACTGTTGCTGATTTTCTATGCACCCTTGTGGCAGGTGACCTTTTGCAGTGCAATATGGACATTTTCACAGCTCTGTGCTATTATTATTTGTGTCTTCTACTTAATTTTGTTGCCCAGCTAACCTCTCTTTCCCTTTGACCTTTCTTTGCAAGCACTCAGATCATTTTATCCTCTAGATGATTTCCCCTTCTTCTTGATGCACATACAAAATATCCTAGCTTTAATTGGAGTGCAAAGAGAGCCCGACACAAATGGCATGAGTATAAAATGCAAAAGGTTAACTACCAAGGGAAATACAACACAGAGAGATTCACTGTACCCACTTTAAGAAGAGAAGATCTAGTTATGATGTCATGCTACTTAAATAGAATGAGTATCAGTAAATATCACTTAGTGTTGTTTTGAATCTGCTGTGTTTGAGTGAATGTAGAAAGGAATCAGTGCCATTACTCAGCAAAAATATTTCCAAAAAGATGAGTGAACTGACATGTAGAAGAAATCACACACACACAGCTCTTTCACATAACTCACATTCTTAGCCAACACATTTGGCAGCCAAAGAACTACATTCAGAACCATTGTAAAATCCTGCTCAGGATGCCCAAAGCTCTGATCCATTGTGTTTTCTCTCTGCCTTAGCAGGAGTGGGTTTTGCTGGAGATTAGAGTATGTGTCAGCTCCCTCTCATCCCATTCCGTTAACCCCCCCGCCCCATCTTCCTCACCAGCCAACTCGACACTCTTCCAATCTTCACCTTGCCTTGCACGTAAAAGTCAGTGAATGTCAACCCCAGAGCTCCTCAGAGATGTCTTTCTTCAATGCACAGCCCCATTCACAGAAAATACTACATTTGTTGCTCCTTTAAAGAGTCAATACATTTCAGCTCATTAATGTAGCTGGTATTTGATTCTCTTATTTCAGTAACTGCACTGAACTGGTTATAGTAAATGTAAAACAAGATTACACAAAAAGCCATAGGCTTAAGTGATACCAAGTACTAGGAGTAAAGGTAGAAGGCTTACAAACAAAAGTATAGAAACAAATAAAGGGAAGAAAACATCTTCTAAGGAGCACAGACTTAATTTAGCAAGCTGCAGTCTTCATTCAAGGTAGTTTCCTCACCAATATTCCTTTTCTAGCCATGACTGATTAGCTCATAACCAGGCCCTGGCTTTCCTTGTTGCCTCATGTGAATGATAACTTAGTCTGTATGTGTGTGTCCTTATAGCCCAAAGTCTGCCTTTCTTTCCAGGGTCAAATTGATTCTGTGGGGTTCAGTGCACTGTTTCCTCCAGGAGACAGTCTCCACTTTGATTAAGGTGTCCCCTGAGGTATTCCAATGTGATGGTTCCTGATGCCATTTTACAATGTGACTGTCCCTATAGCAGTTCCCCGTGCCAAATAACTGGGAATTGTCCTTCTTTCTGTTTATCACATATGTAAATTGCAATCCCATCATCACTGATCAACCCTGCTGTTTGTATTCAACTCCTGGACAGACCTGTTTTCTACTTTGTTCAAATATAGACTTTAAAGTCCAATATCAGAGGCCATCCACACTCAGCATTGTCACAAATATTTCATAAGGATATTATTGACTGGTCTGTTGTAACTTGTCAGACATAACTCACAAGGCAAATTTTGTATAAATATGTATTGCAAAAAAGTGTGTAGGGTGTGAATATGAAGATACCTAGGGTCACACCCAGATCTGACATAATGCAATTTAATTCCCAGAGAACTTAAAGACAGCAAATAGGAATCAAGCTGAAATGAGTAACACTCCAGGAAGTACAAAGGTATAATGAGCTGATGTTAGCTGCTGAAAGCATAATTTGAATATCATCAGATTCTAATACCACAGAATAGTTGTGGTTTGATCAAACTGTAACAAGCTAAAACTCCATGCAGAGCAAAACATAGCATAAAAGCATTAAAATCCTTGAAAGTAGAAGCCTCGCCATCTTAGTCCTGAGCTATAGATAGCTCTGTGGGGGTGTGCCAAAGAGGAGAAAAGATGTGAGGAACTCCCATCATTTCACCACACCTACTAGCTGTAGTTCAGATAGCTGCACCCAGGAGCACAAAAAGATAGTAACCTCCTAGCACTAACCAGGCCAGAATGGGTGTGGCTATGGTCCAACTTCCTGCACACTTGTAAGTGCTTGCAGGTGAGCACAGTTACATATTATAAAAGATATAGCAAGATCTACTCCTGATCAGATTTTCCAGGCCCTCTCTTCTGCATTATACAGGTGTAATAGCGCTGTCTACCATGCGTAGAGATCTAGATACGCTTTAAAGGTTTTCAGGACCTTAATATACAAGAAACACCTAACTATCTATTTACATGAGCACCTCACAATCATTAATGGATTTTATCAACACCTGTGAGAGGTAGGGAGTCATTATCCCCATTTTACAGATGGAGAATTGAAACATGGGGTAGATTAAAGCCCAAACCACAAAAAGATTTAGACACCTAACTCCTATTGAAATCAATGTGAGGTAGGCTCCTAAATACCTTTAAGGAGCTGGGCCTATGGGTCTTGCCCAAGATCAGATAGGAAGTCAGTGCGTGAGCAGGGAGTTGAACCTAAGTCTTACAAATATTATCATAATGTCTGTTCTAATACCCCACCTTCCTTTCATTATGCTATAACTGCCTCTCCAACAGTGCTGAAAGAGAAGACAGATATATTGCTTATGTGCATACTTGCCCCTGAGTAACATATATATTATTAAAAGAATTTTACTCTTCATCTGAATGTCAAACTGGAGAGTGGATAGCACATGTACTGCCAAAAGGTGAGTTATTCTGTGCTGCTTTCTTTCACACACTTTTTTAAGAAAAACATGTAAATTCCCTTAAGGAGTATTGCAGTGTTTCTTTCTGCAGTTCCAGGCAGATTTCATAGTGAATGCATTCATCTTTCCCTCTCGTCCCCCTAAGGGGCCTCCACTTTGAAGCATTTCTTTTTTTGCAGTGGCCAGTAGGTCTCTTCAAGGGTTAATTTGTGCCTATTAATCATCCAGTACCCAAGCAGGATTTCTGGGGTTTTTTTAGATAAACAAGAGAGTTCCGTTCTTTGTATCAATACTGAACAATTAACAGTGGCCTCAACCAAAACTGCAGGCAAGTAGTTCAACACTCAGGTTACAAACAGGAATAGCACTCACAGTATCTATCCAATAATACTCTGTTTACATGGTAGAGGTTACAGGGCCTAAAGCCAAACATTCTCAGCTGAGGGTGCAAACTGGCTGCAGAATCAGGTTGACCTATTTTGTCACTTAACTTGACAGCTTGGCTGCAAAGAAGGTTCATTTTCAGTAGAATTCGTTGCTAAATGTTACTAAGCACCATCCAGGCAGCTGGGAATATTCAGTACACTCCCAATTATCGAAATAGCGATGGGAACATGGATTTTACTCAGGAATTTGGATAATGGAGAGGGCAGGACCCATTCAGCAGCAGAGTGGCCTCCCCTGGAACTTGTCCTCTTCCTCACAGTCCTAACCAGGGGTTTCTGCCCTGTCCACCAGGACTGCAGTCTTCTCTGCACCTTGTACCTGCAGAGATTTGGTGTCCCCAGCCCAGTGGCAGGCAGGAAGCCTTCTGCAACTCTGCTGTCATGGCCCCACTTACTCATTCCTCTGACAGTGGTCTGCCACAGGAACCATTCAGCAGCAGGGTGGCCTTTCCTGACACAGAGTATAGTCCTCCTCCTTGCAGTCCTGGACCAAGGTCTCATTAATTATTTGAACCTCTGCATTACCCAAATCCCTCCATTGTCCCCCAGCATGAGATATCTGCCCTCTGCAGCATGCATCTCATGCTGCAGGACAAGGCAGGAGTTCAGGTAAGGAGAGGTTCGGATAATAGGGTTTCAGAAAAACAGAAGCATATTGTAATTTATGAAGGGTAGTTATGGCAAGGGAGAGCCCAGAGATGCTAAAATGTTGGGCTCATCCAAAACAAGTTGGCCCTCCCCGAACTGACTTTTTCTCTCTAGCCTCCAGTCAGACTCTTGTCTTTCTTTCTCTTCTGGGTCCTTGATCTTTCTTCCAGGTGAAGCAGAGCTGCCTCTCCCCTCAGACAGCAGCAATCAGCTGTGTGTTGTACTGTTTCCTGAGTCAGTCATTGCTCTGATTGGGCACCCTCTGACTTGAAATGCCAGTTCCAAAGATCCTGTCTTAATCTGCTACTGATAGAAATGGGAAACTGCCTCAAGCCCTGAATGTTACAGAAGGGCAGATGGACAAATACCCTCACCAGGTATTTAATATGAGTAGATATACCCAGCTTCCCTACACCTGAAATCCATACAAAGCAGGGAAAACCTCCAAAGATAAGTACCAGATAGCAGCCAATTTCTCTATTTTTTAAAAACGTAAACACTAAGAATGGGAATTAGTTAACTATCAGAAATTTTTCCCCCCAGGTAGAACATTTAAACATTTCTAAATCAGATTTTTAAAAAATTACAAAAAGCTATTCTGACACAGTATCAGCCTCTCCAGCTATGCAAGTGAATCTTTGAACACGTGCAGCACAGGGCTTTTTCAAGAATGCATCCCAAGTTTGTTCGCAAATGTATTACACTCTTTGCAAACTGACCCTAAAGGTTTTATACATACACATGAAACGGCAGGAACAAGTGCAAATGCAATTATTTTAGATCCAGATCCAATGCCCACTGAAGTTAATGGGAATCTTTCAATGAATCCAGTGGAAATGTACCTATGGACTTAGGTGGAGTTGGCTTAGGACTATAGTTATTGTTCTCTGTTGTGGGCTTGAGTAACATATAGCAAGGCTAGTGAGAAAACCAGCCTCTCTTTTCACAAAAAATTACTAAGTTTCAAAACCTGCATGACAACATTTTCCTCAAATCCAATCCTTTTCTGTGAAATATTTCAGTTTGGACAAAACAGCATTTTTGATGGTAAAAAGTTGTGCTGAAGTGTTTTTGACCAGCTCTAACATACGCTTCTGTTGCTTACATCCTATGCTTCTGCATAACAATGAAAGAGAGGGAGGGAGAAAAAGAACTGTGATTCCTTATAAATATGCAGGACATACAGAGTGACCACACACAACTAGTAAGACAACATGGTGAAATCCAGAAGAGACCAAGAGACAAATTCAATGTGTCTCTTCTGTAACAGTAAAGGCTTTAAAAGCAACCAGACAGCCAATACGTCTGGCAGGGAGGCTATTTTGGGTTAATACTATTGAAATCTGGAAGGGAGATAGTAGGATCTCCGGTAATGGAAACACTGTCTTATTAATACCCAAATTTAGTTTACTAAATATCTGTGGAATACCTGTATTCTTTGCAAACATGGTGGTATTTTAGGTTTATGTTTGCATTGTATCTAATCTGCTTATAGAGGCCTTTGGTAACAGCCAGGCATGACCCAAGAGACTTTCCTTTAATAAATGGATCCCTTAAAATTACCTTCTTGTTACAGAACCCCTCACCCAAGGGGGAAAAGGTTCAGAAAGGGGATGTCATTAATAACCCATTGACATATATCTTGCTTATGGAAGCTGACAAGCTTCTCTTGCAAACTGATGTCCTCATAATTGCAGTCAATTACCTTGTACGCTTGAGGCCCTGTCTCAGCCAACACAATAAATGTTGTTTAGTTTTCCGTGCTGCCTGTCTTTGGTGCATTGAATCAGCATTTCAGGTTGTATTACCGTTCATCTGAAAAGAGATACTTCCAGAGATGTGGAGCCAGCACTGCTTCCACAGAGCAGGATATATAGAAATGTTGAGTTATAATGGTAAAGGGCATACAGCAGGAAGGAGGGTTTGAAAGATCATTGATAGCTGGGACATGGCTCCATGACTCCAGCTATTTAAAACTGGTCAATGTTGTAAGATTGTAGAATGTACGCATCCAGTTCCTCACCTGTACTAAGGTGTGCCACATCTAAAACCCCATCATCACAGTACTTTGCATTTATGCATCACCCTTCCTCTCACAATTAATCAAGCCTCATGCAGTAACACGCCTAGGAGACAGGTATTGCCACACCCTGTTTACAGATTGTAAAGTAAGAGATTGTGGGGGAGGACGCGGAATGTTTAAATCCCACCCTCTGTATGTGGACATGTGCACACACATACGGAGGAGTCAGGGTTAGAATATTCATCCCCAAAACCCCTTGTCACTGAGTCTCTGTAAATCACTTTTACTTGGTCCCAAACAAATGAAAGTGAAACAAGTAAAGCTTTAATCCCAGACTCCATAGAAGATTTTGTACATGAGTGGCTTTGTTTTTGCCAGATACAGAACTAACACTGGTTGGAAGGATTTGTGCTAGTATCATTTAAAATACGATTATCATCACCATTTTGGATTTGTAACAACCATTGTTTTCTAAATTGAAATAATTACACTGAAGAAAGAGATCACTTTATTGGTTTACTTTAGTCCTACAAAGTGAACTTTAGTTTGCAGCTGGGTATTAAAACTCAAATAAGTGCTCATAATCCCATTTCCACTGCGTGCCATCTACAAGGAACAAATGCAATTTTATCTCCTAGGGCAGCAGTTTAGCTCTCTGTATCTTCCTCCATTCTTTTGAACTCACTTCTGCCACCCTTACTTGCACAAGGGAATACCTTACCCCACAAGAAGTCCAACTGAAGTCATTGCAGCAATTTATGTAGTAAGGGACTAATCCACATTATGTAAAAATTGTCAGAATCTGGCCCCTTAATTATAATCCTGTAAATTATTGCTTATAACTTTCCTACCACCAATCAATCAAATTCCTTTACTTGTTCTAGCACATGGAAGAATGGCAATCCAGAACAAAGACGTGAGCAAATAAACACATTCACCTCTGTCTGTGAACTGGCCTAATATTTTATGTAATTGTTTTGGGGAGATGACCACTATTTTAGTTGTGATAATGCTTGGGAGTTTAGCTGAAGGTGAAGAAATCCTTTAGGCACCGCCTTTCCTCCCCCGCCCCATTTCCAAACAAGTTAATAAAGAAACTTTACCAGGATGCCTTAATCTTCTTATTTTCAGAGTATTCTCTGAAGAAACTTGTGACAAACACATTGTCCTGTAAAAACAACAGGCATATTCTGATTTCACACCTTCCTAAATCATGAGCAAATCAGTTTCAGCAGTGTAGAAATGGTGTAAGTGTGAGAGGAATCAGGTTTATCGATCTCTCTATAGGAAATATATTTTTTGTATTTTAATACATATTCTTTAAATATTGCTATATAAAATATATTTGCTTGCAGACTTGAGAAAGAAATTGAAGCTCTGGAAAAAGAAGAGATGAAAATCTCAGTTAATGAACAGGCAATTTTAAAGAAGCTTAAATCAGTTGAGAGAACAGCAGAAGACATCTTAAAGGTTGGTGTTACAACACTTCAGAAACAGGTTTCTTTACTTAAATCTATTTGTTATAATAAAGAATTAAAGGAAATTGAATGGATCATGGGACTGATAATGAGATATGGGGTATTTCACATCATTAATTCAAATCTAACACAGAAGAGTGACCAAAATATTACACCATCCAATGGCTACATGATCTATATGGAAAGAGTTTGGTGGTTTCAACCCATTATTCAATGGGGGGAAAAAATCTACAGCACATCACAAAATGGCACACTGCAATTGGCAGATCTGCAGACAATCTCAGCAGAGAAGGCAAGGAATGAATAATGAGCATGGACACTGAGCTAGCTGCCTAAACCATTGAGGTGGTCACTCCAAGCAACCATATTGTGACAACAAAATGTCAACAGCATTTTTCAAAACCCTCTTATCTCCCACTTGAAATAAAAGAGAAGCCTTAGCCCATAACTTCAGGAAAACCCCTAATCTAAACAGATTTTCAGCAATATGCCTGAAAGTCAACAAACTTGGGGCCAGATTGCATACCACTTGTTCATGGAAATAGACTCACTAACTTCAATGAGATCACTCACAGCCACAATTGCCCTGTGGCTTTGTCAGCTCCAGGGGGAAAAGTAATCCCTGAAGTGAGGGCCCTCCACTAAGAACACCCTTCCTCTACACTCCAGAAGTATAAATCTATCAGTTATTTTCCAGTGCCATGTGAAACTATGGGAGAGGCCGTCAGGAGCCAGACTCTAAGGGGATAGATAAGGCATGCTGGCAGAGTGTAGTGGGAAAGCTTGTCCCACCACTGCAACTGTCCTGTTGAGAGGTTATTTCTATTGCCAGATATCTTACAGTTCAAACTGAGCTACACAAAAACTTGAACAGTTGTGCAGTAGAAAAGTCTCTGTGTTTTGAGTTAATTTCTTAAAACTGCAGTAATCACATATCACTTTTTGTTGCTCTTTCTTCATAGTCTGTGAAGGCATCTAAAGCAGAAATTCAAGAAGGTATGTTCAACCAAAGCATTTTAGATTATTAAACAAAAATTGTTTATTGCAGTAAGTCAATGAAAAGTACTGTGGATCTCCTATTTATTTATGATTAACAGAGCCAGTGGACTACATATATACCAATATACCTGACCTTCCAAAATCCTTCAGACCTTCTGTACTGAAAAGGGCAGGACATGCAGGAACTGAGGATGATGAGGAAAACAGAAGAGGTACAGATTGGTAGTAACTCTAGAAAGAGTGCAGATTTGTAATGTTCATAAGCCTCTTAAAAAATTAAAGCTAACTTGTTTAGGGAAAGGATAGAAAGACTACAGATAATAGGCATAATTCTCTTTTTATTTACACACACTAACTCTATTATAGTCAGTTATGTGGCACTGCTACATAATTGGTGTACCATTAAAAATGAGGCCCAGTCTTTTCTAGTACTTTCATCCTGCACTTACTTACTGTACTTGATATAACCCCTGTCTGGTTCTGATAGTAGTCCACATAATGCATTTTCTATGAGCAATTATGCCTGTTGAGTAACCCAAATCTAACCATCACCTGACCTCCACAAAGCTTCCTATCTCCCACTGTCTTTAAGACTGAGACTTTACCTCAGCATAGTATTATACTCCCTTGATTCCCACTGCTCAGCACCTTGTAGGAGTTGGCCTCAAGAGACCAAATTTAACCTGCCTTTCTCATTTGGTGTTGCATAATGGAGCCTCAAATAGCTGATTGTCTATCAGAGATGAGTCCCAACTAAAATATTGTTTGTTAATATCTTCAAATTTTGAGGAGGGCAGCAGGGGATAGCGTGAGGGTTCTATCTCAGAACCCAGATTGGGATTCAAATTACAAGGTTGACCATTTTCGCTATACTGTGTTGAATGAAAAGCCTAGATCTGAGTGCACACCTCATTCTTTGGTGCCTTAGACTCAGGATCCAAATACTGTGGCACAGGCCAGTCTCTGCTGAAAATTGGACTCCAAGACTTGACAGTTTATCCAAACCACCTATCATAAGGATAAGATCTAAATATTTGTTGCCGCTACTATGTTATCAAAGTTAAGTTCTTGTTTCTCTTAACAGCATTGTTTGCCATGGAAATTAAAGTTGAGAAAGACATGAAGACTGGGGAAAGCACAGTTTTGTCTACCATACCTCTTCCATCTGATGAGTTTAAAAGTACAGGAGTAAAAGTCTATGACGATGGTAGGAAGTCAGTCTATGCAACATGGTCCAACGGGAGCATAATACACAATGGCATAGATGAGCTTGCTCCTGTTGAGGTGGAAGATCTTTTAAGAAAAGCAACTGAAAAAAATGCTAAATCTCCTACAGAGTATCATGAACCTGTGTATGCAAACCAGTTTTATAGGCCAACAACTCCTCAGAAAGACAAATTAATTCCTGGACCAAATTTGGAAGACACTGTTAAAAAAGAGATTAATGAACTTGGTAATCATCAAAATGAATCTGTCTATAACAAAGGCAACAGGCAACACAAAGAAGAAAATGGTTTTGATTTTCCCAAAGTAACACTGCCAAAGTCTCCCTCTCCAGGGTCTCAGCAAAAGGAGGGAAAGGTACACATTAGTCCAAAAAACAGGATAATGCATAATGATGAAAGAGGAGTTCTACAAAAGGATTTGGAACCCTATCAGAAGCCAAGAGAGAGTCATTGTGAGGCAATGTTTATGAACTCAGAGGATACCAGTGAAAAGTCTACTCACGGTGCTGATGAAGATGTGAGGTACAGCATTGTTCAAGCTGTGCCATGTTATGTGGATGATACAGAACCTGTTACAATGATTTTCATGGGTTATCAGCATGTAAATGATTATGATGAAGCAGCAGCAAACAAAAACTTGTCCAGATATGATGGAATTATCCGTGCAGAACTGGTTGTCATTGATGACGATGATGAAGACGACAGCAAATCTGAGAGACCATCATATCATCCTGTAGGCCATTACAGTCAAGTTTACCAGCCACCCAACAAACAAATAGCAGAAGTTCCACAGAGGATCCCAGAGGGCAACCTAGGTGGGAACATGAATAAATCATCCCACAAAAATTCCATGTCACTGCAAGAACAAGAGGAAAGTTTGAGCTCTCCTATGTACCATACTCATCTTGATGGCCAGCTATCTGGAGATGGTACAGAGGATCCCTCATTAACAGGTAAAAAAAATGGAAAGCCATGTCACTGCTGTTCACTCATGTAACAACTGATTGTATCACTCTTTTTTCCTACTAACAATCCTTTTCACTTCTTATAGTCAATGTCTTTACTCTTTTTATTTGTTAATATATGTTAATCTGAATTTTTAGTACTGTGGACTGCTTTTTTCACCTTCAGCAATGCACTTGGTGCCATATTTTGAAATATGGATCATTTTGAAAATTCATTTCCAAAAATCTATTTCCCATAACTTTCAAAGATTAAAAAAATGAAACAGAAACTTGGCACTCTTGGTGGTTCTAGAAATGCCAATTTAAAAACCTTTTTTGGACCTATGATATACAACAATAGATTCACTGTACTTCTGGGTGACTAATAGCATTGCTTCTTACACTATGTATCTCCTTATTGGGAAATATCTGTGCCTGTGTTCTAACTAATTCCTGTATAATCTAATTTATGCCTTAAATTAGAAAGATTGTTTAGCAAGCAGCTTTACATTCTTCTTGGATCAATTTTGCCTACCTTGCCTTGACTATGTTTATGCAAATTTTAATATTTTTTCTAGCCTGATTTATTTAGATATTTTTATAATTTTTAAATTATGACAAAATGCCATTTTCCTGTCTGTATGTTAACTTCAGTCTGTCTGTATTGTCTGTGTCTGTCTTTATTTATTAAAATACCTTACTTTTTTCTAATCTGCTAACATACTGTCTTGCACTCTTTCTTGCTGTAAAATTTTATAAAAATGTTAACAGAAATCCTTAAATAGCAATAGTTGTCTATTGAAGTAAGCTAATGTTTTATACTATAATTTAGCTATCAGTGAAATATATCTGAAGAATAAGAGGAGCATGTTTCAATCAACTGGTAAAGGTTATATTACATTTAAAAGAAAAAGACATTGTCATAATATAACTCAAATGCATTCAACTGCATTCTGATCCTGTACCCCTCCCACCCTCCAAAATTCCCATTAGTTTTGATTGCAGAAGACACGCAAGATTGGACCCTAGCTAACAATCCACTGGTGATCTAGCAATAGTTAGAATATTAGGAAAGGAGTAGCAATTTAAATGTAAATATCTCCAGAGGACATTGATACTTCATTGTATCAAGCTAGCAATTTCAAGTAATATTGCTTGAATATCACCATACTTGGAGAAGCTTATGAATAGTTATTGTGAAAGGATGCATTTACTTAATTCATGTTGTCATGGTGCATGAATGCACCATGCAGCCAGAAGTTTTACTTTTCTTTCACTTTCAGAAGCTGAATTTCTTTTGGCAGATAGAAATACGCTCAAAGGCTGGTCCTGCCTCATTTTAACAAACTAACGATTACTTCAGTGGGAATAAGGCAAGCCTTAAATGTAGTAAAAACATAAGAGAATCTGCTCCATTCTTTTAAACTACTTTTTATCTTTTCCTAATTCTACTAATTTAAAAGTTGTGTAAGAGAGAGGAGAAACAGGTCATTGGATGTAATCCTGGCCCCACAGAGATCAATAGGAGTTTTGTCATTGAATTCAATGAGGACAGAATTTCACCCACTACGTGCAATACTATCTCTAACAGCATATTTTAAAGTTCCTTGTGGAACATGGAACAGAGCCACTTCCCTCTCCTTTCCCCATCTTTTTGTCACCACCCCTTGCCATAGTAGATGGTAGAAAAAGCCAGGAAATGACTATTTTTTTCAAATAGCCTTGTAGGCATACTACTAGTTCTAAAAAGGAAACAAAACCAGGAAAACCTCTTATATGCAAAGTAACAATGTATTACAAAGGGCTTCTGCTTAAAGAAAGAAAAACCTGTTTACAAATCAGTAATTCTCTCAAATCCCACTACTAAATTCATTGTGGTAACTCCTCTGAAATCTGTGGAGTTACCCCAGGGATGAATCTGGCACATTGCCATTAATTGTTATCGTATTCCAAGCTCCTGTTTTGTGTTTTAGACCAATAATTCTGAGTCAGATGCTACCGTGTAGCATAGAGAGGAAAACAATCAGCTAGGCACTGGAGGGCTGAGGAGTCAATGGCAGCATGTGCACACAAAGAACATGCATCAGGGGCTCTGCTAAAAATGAAGGGGAAGTGGATGGCAAATGAGATGAGGGGGTAGATGTCTTGTGGCAAAATTAATCTGAAAATAATCTCCAGCATAAATTGCTATCGGGGTTAATGCTAGTCAGGGACAACTCGGAGGCACATGAGCCATGTTCTCTGCGTATGTATATGGGGATCCGTGGGTTTGAATCAGAGTTTCCTGCACATCCCTATGTAGTACTAGAATTGCAGAACAAACCCTTTCCCTTTCCACAAGGCAACCATACTTGCCTCCCCCTGAGAATGGTGGTATACTCATGACCCCAAGGGACAGTTATAGTCTACTGCTTCCATACGGTCTAGCCCCAGGAGTATAACTTCAATTTTTTAAAAAATAGAACATTTTCTTCATTTAATTTCTGGCATGTGAATTAGTGTCTACAAATATTTGCCTGAGCGAAACACCACTCAAGGAGAAGAAAAGCACTTAGGCATAGGCTGTGAGTTGTATGGGCTCATGGTCCCCATGCTTTATTGTGAAAATTGAACCTACAAATGTAGAATTATATACAAAAAATAACTACACTCAAATACAAAACAATGTAAAACTTTAGAGCCTACTCAGTCCTACTTCTTGTTCAGCCAATCGCTCAGACAACCAAGTTTGTTTACATTTGCAGGAGATAATGCTGCCTGCTCCTTGTTCACAATGTCACCTGAAAGTGATAACAGGCATTTACATGGCACTGTTGTACCAGCGTGGCAAGATATTTACATGATAGATGTGTTAAAGATTCATATGTCCCTTCAAGCTTCAACCACCATTCCATAGGACATGCATCCAGGCTGATGATGGTTCCCGCTTGATAACAATCTAAAGCTTTGCAGACCGATGCATGTTCATTTTCATCATCTGAATCAGATGCCACTAGCAGAAGGTTGATTTTCTTTTTTGGTGGTTCAGGTTCTGTAGTTTCCACCTCTGATTTTTGCTCTTTTAAGACTTCTGAAAGCATGCTCCACACCCCCATCGCTCTCAGTTTTTGGAAGGGACTTCAGATTCTTAAACCTTGGGTCAAGTGCTGTAGCTATTTATAGAAATCTCATATTGGTGCCTTCTTTGTGTTTTGTCAATTCTGCAGTGAAAGTGTTCTTAAAATGAACAATGTGCTGAGTCATCATCCGAGACTACTATAATGTGAAATATATGACAGAATACAGGTAAAATAGAGCCGGAGACATACAATTCTCCCCCTGAGGAGTTCTGTCATAAATTTAATTAATGCATTTTTTTTTAAAACAAGCATCATCGGCATGAAAACATGTCCTCTGGAATGGTGGCTGAAGCCTGAAGGGGCATATGACAGTGTTAAGCATATCTGGCACATAAATACCTTGCAATGTCAGCTACAAAAGTCCCATGTGAATGCCTCTTCTCACTTTTTGGTGACATTGGAAATAAGCAGCAGGCAGCAGCATCTCCCATAAATGTAAACAAACTTGTTTCTCTTAGTGATTGGCTGAACAAGAAGTAGGACTAAGTGGATTTGTAGGCTCTGAAGTTTTGCATTGTTTTATTTTTGAGTGTAGTTATGTAACAACGAAATAATCTACATTTGTAAGTTGCACTTTCATGATAAAGAGGTTGCATTACAGTACCTGTACAAGGTACATTGAAAAATCTCATTTATCATTTTACAGTACAAACATTTGAAATAAATTATAAAGTGAGCAGTGTATACTTTGTATTCTGTGTTGTAACTGAATGCAATATATTTGAAAATGTAGAAAAACATCCAAAATTTTAATAAATTTCAATTGGTATTCCATTGTGTAGCAGTGCAATAAACAACAATTTTAATTGTGACTAACTTGAGTTAATTGTGTGAGTTAACTGCAATTAATCAACAGCCCTAGTTTAAACTAAATTGCTAAGTGAAGGCTATAAACAAAGAGTTCTGTTTAATTACTCATGTTTTCTTTTAAACTTGTCACCTATCCACTCAAGAACCATACCAGATGTTTGCTATGCATTAAATTAACATTAAAGGAAAAAAATTAATAAGCTTTGAAATTTAGCCCAGCTATCTTCTAAAAGTGTTAATGGATTCATTCTCTGTACTTTGTCTATGCTGTGAAATTACCAGCACTAATCCTTTCTACTAATTTCTTTCTATAATACTGAAATAATGCTTAGTCTGTTGGATCTAACCATTCAGGGTAAGTGCATTCTTCCTTATTCTAAACAAGGAGATTTAGACTGAGAAGCAGAAAGCTAATCATACTGTTCACAGAGGTTTTCTGTTCTCTTTTCTATCCACAGCTCTGAGGATGAGAATGGCGAAGCTGGGGAAAAAGGTGATTTAACAGTTGGAAGGACATGGAACCAAAATTTAGGCTTTGTTAATCAAAAGAGAATAAAGTTAAGGCTTCCTTTACTTCTGTTTTTCTGGACTTTAATATTTTGCTTATTCTAAAATATAAATGTGTGTTACATATTACACAAATGCAGCCCTGTCCCTCTACAGAAACCCAGTGACTTCACTAGAATTCCCGCAGCTATAAGGGGGCACCTGCATGGATAAACAGTGCAAATCAAATCCTGGAGCCCTTACACCTAAATAAAACTACTACTGCCGTCAATAGGAAATTTGCTCACATAAGAACTGTCAACTTTGGCCCTATACGAGCATACTGATATATACCTACACCACCGCGTGAGCCCACACACAGAGTAAAGGACAACAGTTGCCATGAATACAGCATGAATAAGCAATTAAACACCCCCTGAGGAAATTCCAATATTCGATTTTCAAGGACACATGCACACACTTGAACCTAATTGAAAGTGCTGTTGCAATGTATTTCTAGTGAAAGTTTATTAAGTTAATTTAAAAAAATGCAGTGATTTAAAGTAGAAAGTATGATGGAATGTAAATATGAAGAGATTCCCATAGCATAAATGGATGTACCCACTGAACTCTGATGGATCAATAGCAACTGACAACAGCTGACAATTTAGCTCAAATGTTTTAGTCAATAATTAGAGTGCAGGCTGTAGCTTTCTGTCAGGAGGCTCTCTCAAGTCAGCTGCACCCCAGCAGGGATGTAAAAGCAAATCCAAATTCTCTCTCCTTAGGTGGTAACTGTCAGTCACCATGCTGGCTGTGGGTGGGTGTTCCATAGCTGTACTCCTACATATGGTCAGTGAGCAGGCAATAGCTAGTACTGAATCCAGTGCAACTCACACAAAGCACCCTGTTATGCTTGGCAAGCCCAGATCTGGTTATTTAGCTCCCCCATATCCAGTGAGCAGTCATCATACCTGACACAAATACCTTCTGAGAAATACACATGGGTGCTTAAAATGTAGGGCTGCAAAATCTCAAAAGTTAAAACTTGACCAAATGCAGGAAAATGAACAAATGAAACTGAATAAGGCTTAAGCTGTTGGGTGGCAGTTCTTTTTCACCTGCATTGTTTTCTCTTTCCTTCCATCTTATTCTCCTATTGTTTTGCTTTTCCTTTTTGTCTGTTTTCACCTTCTAATCTGACCACCTCTACTCTCCTAGTACCATTCTTTCTCTCTCGGGCATTTCATCCTAAAATGGAGTCCCTTCCTTTCTCCTCCTGCGCTGGGGGACTCCTTGGTTCCTTTTTACTTCACATTCACCATCCCCAAAAAGTTCTGGGATAAGGAAGTAGGAAGTCAGAGGCATAGGGGTGTAAGAGAAGGGGATGGGGTTGGCCTCACTTTAAATCTGGAGGAAGTTTAAGTTAGTGTTATAGCTGGGATAAATTTGCTTACTAAAACAACTCCATCCATGCAGGACCAATCCAAATGCTAGTGGGGGTGTTGAATATACCCATGATTAAGCAGGGGTAGAATCCTCAACAGGCTGACAGGCAATGAGAGAGACGTTCTATGACTGTGACTACAGGAGCCCCTCCAGTCTTCACACATCCCCTCTCTCAAAGGATAAGGGTGGAAGAAAGGACCAGCAGCAGTAGACATAGCCCCTACCCACAAGCAGGCAGCCAGCCTTCAGAGAGCTTCATGGGGCCCCGGACCACAGACTCAGCAAGGCCTGAATTCTGCTAGGGCCCTAGGTCTTTGTCTGGAAGGAAAAGAAATATTCTCTTTGCAGCGAGAGAGAGGATGGAGCTTTTCCTAAAGTAATATTGCTCATGCATATTAAGCAAATTAGGAGGCTAGGAGCCATTTGATGATGTGAGACTCTGTATATTAAGTACTGTAGTTTAAATATTTTTCCATAACATAAGGAAAATGCTCAAATATTAATGTCCAATTTAAATATATTTCAGAAAATCCAAATTGGTCAACAGAACATAAACATTGCTTGAATTCATGAGAAATGCCTTAATCACAGGCTGCCTATGCTGCCCCCCCCTCCCCACACCCTCAATACCTGTGGCCAGACTCTCAATAGCAAATGAATCACCAGCATTAATTTTGCAGTGGTAGCATAGTTTTTACAGTGACTTATCTCCTCCCCACCTTAGCATACAAGAGAGCTCAGTGTATCCCTAAACTGAAGGGCAGTGGGATGTGGTGGAGGGGAGGACATTACAAGACGACTAGGATTTTTCCTTACTATGGAGGGGAGGGGATGATGGAGGAGAATCATACACAGGATCATGTACGTAAGCCTCCCCACCACCACTAAAGAAAGGCTTTTGGAACTTAACTCTAGTGAAGTTGTACAGGTGAAAATATAAGCTCTGTAAACCTCTCTCAACCCTGACCTTCTAAGTAAATGCCAGTTTCACTATGTACATCTGTGAAATATATTTGGTTAATTCATCCAGATATCTAAATATTTTGATGTTAGTTATAAGCAGCTCCTTTAGGCTTATTTCTTTTTTATTGATCCTCTTTTGTACATCTCTCCCGTACCTACACCCCACATTTACAGTTCTAAAAATTGAGGCAGAAAACACCACATCCCCAACAACCTGACTTCATGTAATTTGAACAAGAATGTCCTGTAGTGTCACAAAAGCTGCATTGATCAGAAAAAAGGATAAAATAACTTTGTCCAATTACGTATCCCTGATAGCTTCAAATCCTGCGTAAGAGGAAATATGGAGTAATTTTAATATATATTTTCTCTAACTAGTAGTTTCTGACAAGCACAAAGGAGGTAGCAACAATGCAGGAAGTCACAGTGATTGGGAGGAAGAAATCTTCTCCTTGAAGTACACTGTACAAGCTACCGCTGCATACAATTTTAAATTAAAGTTCTGTTGAACAGTTTTCATAGTCAAGAGAACTGACAGTCTCCAGCACCTTTATAGCATCACTTGTGTGTATTTTCACCACTTCATAGAATAATCAAGGTTGGAAGGGACCTCAGGAGGTCATCTAGTCCAGCCCCCTACTCAAAGCATGGCCAATCCCCAACTAAATCATCCCAGGCAGGGCTTTGCCAAGCCTCACCTTAAAAACCTCTAAAGGAAAGAGATTCCACCTCCTTAGGTAACCCATTCCAGTGCTTCAGCACTCTTAGTGAAAATGTTTTTCCTAATATCCAATCTAAACCTCCCTCACTGCAACTTGAAACCATTACTCCTTGTTCTGTCATCTGTTAGCACTGAGAACAGTCTAGATCCATCCTCTGTGGGGCTCCCTTTGAGCTAGTTGAAAGCAGCTATCAAATCCCCCCTCATTCTTCTCTTCTGCAGACTAAATCATCCCAGTTCCCTAAGCCTTTCCTCATAAAAATCATGTGCTCCAGTCCTCTTATTTTTATTGCCCTCCACTGCACTCTCTCCCATTTTTCCACATCCTTCTTGTAGTGCACGGCCCACACCTAGACCCAGTACTCCAGCTGATGCCTTGCCAATGCTGAATGGAGGGGAATGATCACATCCCTCAATCTGCTGGCAATGTTCCTACTGATATAGCCCAAAATGCCATTAGCCTTCTTGGCAACAAGGGCACACTGTTAACTCATATCCAGCTGCTCATCCACTGTAATGCCTAGGTCCTTTCCTGCAGAGCTGCTGCTTAGCCAGTTGGCCCTTAATCTGTAACAGTGCATGGGATTCTTCCCTCTGCACTTGTCTTTGTTGAACCTCATCAGTATGCCTAATTCTATGCTTCCGTGCACAGGCAAAATTCTCAGGACCTCAGCTGGGAGTTTTGATTGTGCCATGATCAGTCAGTCCCACAGAATTAGTCATTTTGATTTGCTGTTAAAATACATTCAGAGATAGCCCAACAATAATTCACCTGCCTTTATTTAAGGCTAGATTACCAAATGATTGGAAAGGAATACTAATAGCATGCAATGGCTTTGGAAATGGCACAGGCAGCAAGTTTATCTGTTCTGCTGCTGCCATGGGATGGTCTATCAATCTTTAAACAGAGTTATAAAAGAGGAAAGGGGGGCAAACTCCAGAAAACACTCCTGAGCAGTGTTTTATACTCCTCCCTGTGCTGAGCCTGGTCCAACCCACATAGTTGTTTTTGAATGAATGACAATCTTCCCTGGGTGTTGGTCAGGCCCATTGTGCAGAGACTTTAAATAAGGAGCACCAAGCGATAAGTGTTAGCAGAACAATCCACTGACTGTATTTTTTCCTTTTGAGATGAGGAGGTTAGTTTCACTAACATCTGGGGAGGTAACATGAGCAGCAATCCCTGGAAACCTTTTTGGGGAAGGCCAGTAGTGCAAGAGATTAAAAAATGAAAACAGATTTTTAAGGTTTAAAAGTTGAATAGGTTCTTTTTTGTAGGTAGGAATCTTACACAATATTTTTAATTTAGGAAATAAATGCATAATTGTACAAAAGTGATGTCAGATGCCAAAGCAGTCCTTGATGAATCAACTTCTGTTCTAAATTAAGCTATTCTCTTGCTTTTATTCTACTAAAAATACAAGAGAAACTGAAATTAAAGTACTTATATAAATGCTTTTTTTAAAAAGAAGAGAATGTGTTTACATTTCCATTCCAGAATGGACAATGTTTGAGGTAGAGTACACAGCACATACAGCTATCAGTGTAAAAAAAACATGCAAAAGAACTCAACACTGATAATTAAACAAGAATAAAAACCCAGTGAAACAGCTGGTTTGACAGCTTTTTCTTCTGTAAAAAAAAAAACCCACACATTTGTATGCAGAGTCCCTAGTGACTTTAGATGTGTTCTGGTCCTTGACAGTAGGGTACCAGTGGTTCCCAGGCTCCTGAGTTTGGAAACCCCCCTATTCCATTGCAATCGATTCCCATTCTCACATCCCATTATCGCTCCTGCTATTTCTTTCCTTCTGTATCCACACCTAGGGGTTTTGGTACGTACGTACTTGTTTTGCTTGGTGGGTTTTTTTTTTTTTGGTTGCTCCACTCCCTCCTTTCTGCTGGTGGTAGTTCTTTTTTCCCATTCCTACACCCACTTGAAGGCTACTATTACTACCCAGGACATTATCAATCTGCAGCTTGGGGCTGAAACACATGCTTGTGTGGCTAAGATAGCTCTGGAGGAGCCAAGAAGAAAATAAACTTGAACCAATAGCCTGAGCCTGTGGACCTCCACTGAGCTGCTCTTTTAACAGCTATGTTAGTGGGCACCAGATGGAGACAGTACAGATGGTTACACAGGAGATAATAGGTAGCCATGACTTAATTCCTGTCTGTGACAAATTCCACAGCTACAGCATGCTTGCTAAGAGAGGAGGGTGGACAGGTCTGGTTTCATACATTTTTCTTCATCCCCAGTCTCACCCCTCACAGCTAGTCAGGTATTCCCCGGGTGGCAAAATATTCAGTTATACCTAAATCTTTGAAATATCAGGAACTAGACTAAAGCATGAAAGTAAGCTGTTCAGGGTTCACAGAGGGTATTACTGCAGTGATACACTAGTAAAACACTGCCAACTATATAGTCAAAGTGTTCTATGAGCAGAGCTACTGCCACCCCTTGAGAAACCCACAAACCAAACAATTTAAAAGTAAGTGGAGAGGGTTGTTTTTAATTAGCTAATATTGCTTATGAGAATTCCTTACTGCTCAAATTGGGGAGAGGCATCCCCACACACGTCTCTCTAGTATTCCCATGCACATGAAGCAATAGATCATTATGTTGGATAGACATGCTAATTCAAAAGAAGAGCTGTGGGAAAGCTACTTCTATCAGATTAACCAAGAGGTCAAGGAAACTCTTCGTTTCTATCTAACAGTACTATGTCTAATCACGAAGTGATGGAGCAGATATTTTGACTTAAATAGCCAGAAGACACTATGATTATACAGAGACACCGCAACAAACTTTTGCTAAATTTCTCATAATGAGTTTGCAGTGTCTCTTCTCTTTATACTCTAAATATTAACAAAAAAAATCTTGCAATTGATATAAAGTTACAAGACTGAAACTCAGCCCAGTTTGTGTGTTATAGAGTACTGCTCTTAGAGCAGAAAGTGTAGGTTTGGCATATTTCTCTGCAATAAATGCAAATGTAGTCCTTGATAAATCAGCTTGTGTTTGTGACAATCATTCTGAGATTTTTGGAGTGCACAATACCAACATGACATACTTTAAAGAACCACCATTAGGCAGTACATTTTTCATTAAGCATTGTGGTAAACTGAACTACATGACAAGCAGATTTAGGACTGGTCTATTCAGTATTCCAAATGTGTAGGTTAAAAGAATGACGACAAAATATCAAAACACTAATTTTCACCCCACCAACCAGCAGTTATCACACCCTCTCAGCCTAAACACTTCAAAACGAAAAGTTAAGTTACTGGGTTAAAAGAGTTACTGCAGGCCTTACTTAGGGAAAGACTCCCATAAAAAAATTAGCAAAGATTGATCCTGCAGTCCTGGCCAAACTGTCTTTAGAATCTAAACATGCATTCTCTCTGTTGATCATAGAGCGTAGACTGATGAAGTCTCCACACACACACACACAATTATCCCTCAAGTATAACTTCAGGAAGGCATTGCAGCAACACTGGTATCTGCAAGAATTCCTTGAGTGGTGCTTCACTCTTGATTTCACTGCAAATGCTCAACATCCAACGTCCTTGCCAGAAATTCATAGTTTTCATAGTTGGTGGATTGCTGCCAGGAAGGTAATAAGGAATGCTGTATTTCCACAGATGTAGATGGTTAACACAACTTCTTTAAATGTACGACCCTGTAAGGGAAAATACACATTTCACAATTACAGTGTTGGAACACTTTTCACAGCATGTGCTTTTCTTTACAAAGTAGCAACTTGCCTCTGCCTCTGCTGATGTAAGGGACTGCAGAATCTGTATTCTATCATCATCAATCACCTCAACTGCAAAACCAAAACAAACATGTGGTTAGCCCTGTACCAATAAGAAGAGATGCAATATTTCACACACACTTCTTGATAGCTAATAGTTGATTAATTCAATAGATGGTATGGTACTAAGACTGATCAACAGGTGTCTCTACATCCAGTTCAGAAACACCACTGAAAAAGCCTCATGCAGTGCATCCTCTCATGACCTACACTTCAGTGTTCACAGTTAAGTAGAAATAAGGATAGAGGATTAATGAAAATTTGGAAGAGCTTGCCAGAAGCAGAGAGGACACTCAGTGTTTTGTCTCTTCAATGCTGAAGAGCAGTGGTTCTCAACCAGGGATACGCAGAGGTCTTCTAGAGAACACAGTAACTCATCGAGACGTTTGCCTAAGTTTTACAAGTAAAATTTCATACAGACTATGACTTGTTTATCCTGCTCTACAAACTACATGCCGAAATGTAAGTACAATATTTATATTCCAATTGATTTATAATTATATGGTAAAAATGAGAAAGTAGACAATTTTCAGTAATAGTGCCATTTGACGCTACTTTCCTGTGGTTACTCAAGACAGTAACCAGAGAGACACCCAGTTCTACTCCCCTCATCGATAGGCAGCATCTAACTCCTCCCACTTCTCCACATAATAGCTAAATTGGTTTCTTCTCTGCATTCTGTTAGAAACTATCACCCTTCCTGTCTACTGTAACCAGGAGTGAAAGTAGGCTGGTATGCCGAACTGGCAAGAAGCCAGTACTGGCCCATACTCAGCCGCTGTTAAAGCACTGGTGCAGCAGTGCTTTAACGTCACTACTGGCAGGGCTGCCAACCGGGTGGCGGTTGAGGGGACAAAAATGGGCAGCTGCCCCAGGGCCAGTGATTTAAAAGGGCCCAGGGCTCCCAGCCGCCACCACCACAGCAGTGACCACAGCCCCAGGCCCTTTTAAATCACTTCCAGAGCCCCAATCAGCACAGGCCAGACAGTATAGATGGGCTGGCTAAGAGAGGCTGCCCCCACAGCCCCACCCCTTCTACCTGAGGCTCCATCCCAGTAAGTATTTAATATTACTTTCACCCCGACTGTAACAACTGTTCTCCATCCTTCTTGACAAGGATGCAGTGTGTGTATAATCTTGCCTCCTGGAATGATACTGACCAAAGTGAAGATAAGAACTTGGGATGAAACCCTGGGCCTTACTGAAATTAACATCAAAACTTCCACAGAATTCAATGGGGCGAGGGGCCCTGGTATTTAGCAGCTAATGAGTTACTCATTTTTGCTCAAATTGCTTTTGTGCTTAAGGTCCCCTGTTGTTGACCAGTCTGTTCATAGGTAGACAGCCACAGCTAGTTACAGTAGTGGTTTATCGCAGAGGATCTTGAGTGACAATACCCGCTTTCTTACCTGCAGTCAAAGGACTGAGTTCACTCCCACACTAAGCCTGACGTTCCCCATAATATCACAATGGCCAATGCTGAGCTAGGAACACAGAAGATTTTTGGAATACATTTTAGAGAAATGCATGACCCTCTGGCACTAAGTTTTGGGATTTCAGGACGCATGGGCCAATTCAAAAATGCACCAGCACTTATAGCCAGGAAATTCTAACCAAAAAATCGTCAAAAACAATTCACTTATTGCTTTCAAGAGTGGTCATCAAATTTAAATACAAGAGGTCATCCATATAACTATTTCACATATCCAAAAATCACCTAAATGAGCCAACATCTGCGAGCACAATATTTGAGGCTAGTTTAAACCTCTTAACTGAGTGAACCAAATTATCCAAGTCTCTGCATTTCACATGGGAAGTGCTAGTTTGCACTACCTGGCAAGCAAAGCAGTGACACTAGCCATATTGTCTGGTTTGTACCTTTGCGAATGAGACAGTAGCTATGTATCTCCAGGAGAATATCAATACCGACATGCCAAGCTACAAATCCAATCATTGTATAAGTGTCCCATGGGTCTGGAAGGTTGAGCGCTGGTAGGTCCATTCCCAGGAACATAGTCACCACTGTTGTTAAAAACACAGTCATAGTTTACAGATGTGAAAAGAAACATTGAGAAGTACTGTCTAAGACAAAGCAACACAAGCTTATGACTTAGTGTATGAAGGGTTATTAAGAGTTAAACATACTTCTGGAGGCTTGAGTGAAAACCCACATCCAACTAGCTCCAACTATAAGGCTCAGGATAACCATGATCCTTATTATACATTGATCCTATGAATAACCTGAGAGTCTGGAGCTATTTTACCATATAGATTGTAAACATATAATCTAAAAAGAGATTTAAAAAAAGGACAATGATGTGATACACAACCTCAACGCTAACAAATTCCTCCAAATAAATGGAGGACCCCAACTGATTTGAAAACTCTGGTGATTATATATAGTTTGTTTTTTTAAAAAAAGCCACTTCAAAAAAATACCACACACACAAATGGTTCCCCCCAAAACTACGAAGAAGAGGAGAGCGAGCATGCTGTGCCTCGTGCCCACTTAAGACCTAAGGAAATGGGCCAACAGAGTCCTCAAAGACAAGATAGGCACTTAAGGGGTCCCAGTACTCCATATTGATAGATGGAGACTTAGGGAAAGGAGACGAGCTTTGAATACACAAGCAAGTGTGCACAAATTTGTCTGGTTGTTGCTTACCCTTGCTATTGTACATGGTTAAGTCTGATTTGTACAGCTGACACAGACAAAACCCTTATTTTAAGGCCATGAGATTGAAATAGTCATCTACGTTAAGATCTGTGTTTGTGTAACTAGTGTTCAACCACCACTCCATTTTAGGGTGATCAGATGACAGAGAGTGTGGGGGTGGGGGTGGAGAGTGGAGGGATAAATAGGAACCTATATAAGAAAAAGCCACAAATATCAGGACTGTCCCTATAAAAATCAGTACATATGGCCACCCTACTCCATTTCTGCAATACCAATATATCCCAAGATGCCTAGCCAAGTTACAAATGGGCTATAAACAATGAGCTACACTAGATATGCTTCGACAGGATTACAATTACTCACCAGCTAGTATTCTAGCTGTTGTGCCAGTACTCCAGTGAATCCAGTTAAATACTTGTCTTCTACAAGATGAAGACATAACCAGTGTTACTAGCAAGTAATTTAGTTGACAAGATGAAATCTTTCAAAGGATAAAAAACAAATCCTTAAAATATGTCATGTTATCTTGAAAAATATAAAAGTTTAAATCTGTATGAAACAGGTTTAAAACTTGTTTTGTATACTACTATCAGTGTAATCTCCAGAAGTACATTATGACATTTTAAGGAGTGTAAATATCCGAGTACCTTGGTGCATGAGGTGGTGGTCTGAAACCTGCCATCAGAGGTTGAAATATTGCCAAAGCCATCACGGTACAGCCAAGATATGGGTGAAAGCCTGCCCACTGAACAAAGGATTTCTTTTTAGTAGTACTGTGACATTCATGCTAAACAATGCAAGCCTCATTCAGACCAAAGAACAGGTCAGGAACAACTGTACAAAGTCTTATTTTAATACTGCATTCCAAGCCCCTTTCCTTAGCTACGAGTGCTCCCATCTCACATACCTTTTGCTCTAAGTCTTGGCTATGAGTAGAAGCACTTTTTCCTCCTGGTGTATGTTTTAAAATTAAATTTAAAAACTAAATTGTTATTTATAGTGTACAAGGCAGCTTGAGAAAAAACAGAACTAGTTTTGTCCCCATGTTCCACTAAAAGCAAAAGGACAGAATTAGGAAAAGGAAGATTCAGACTGAGCGTTTGGATGAACTAGATGTATCATCACACATCGAACACTTTTTGATGTGTGAACACTTTTCTGAAGTCTCTGCATTCCATCATTTAAAATTAGGCTAGATAAAGCACTAAAAAAATACCACACAGAAGAATCCTGTATTAGCTGTATGAGGGGAGGGGAAGCAGCAGCAGATTGACTCAGGACCCAATAGATCTTTTTCATCTCTAGAAAATAAGTGGGCTCAAAGCAGGTAGAATAATTCTAAACAAGGGCTTTCATACACAGTGGGAAAACCAGAAAAGGTGACTCAATTCTTCTTTCAGTTGCACTTAAGTAGGAAAACAAGGCAAATACCTGATTTTTATACTACTTTGTCATCAGGGGATCACTCAAGCACAGCAACGAGGTAACAGCTTCCACAGTAATTTCTTTGGAATTAACTATCTACCTAGAACATGGCCATTTTAAAAACCCAAATCTACTGTTCATACTTCAAATGACAATTATCTGGGAAACAAAGCAGACTTCACATTTCAAAGGCAGCCCAAGTAGTTTTACTTACTTCACTCCAGCCTCCTCTATATATAAAAGGAAGTACAAAAGCGATGCCCGTAAGAAGCACTGTGGTCAACATCAGCATACGATGTACCTATGAATATTTACATATATTTGAAAAAGGAGCAGCAGTGTATTTTGGAGTGTTATTAGAGGAAACTGTTAGAGTTTCCATTACATTACTAATAATATCTGCTTGCCTGCCAAAGTCCACTGTAAATATGACAATACCAAACTGAACACATTGTACTTTATATATACAAATGAAAGTTATGACCTGTTGTGGCACCTCAGGTCAAGAAATAAAAGATGATGTATGTCAGGGGTCTCCAAACTTTATGAGACAAGGGCCATATTAGATATTTGAAGGGGCTTTGCGGGCCTAAGCGACTGTGAAAAAATTCAATATATGCAAAATCCCCCCTTTACTCCTCCAGCCGCTGCCATGGGGGCAGTCACCCCTCTGCACACGGGGCCATCAGCAGCAGCTTGTGGGGAGGGGGGACAGCGGCGGCTTCTCCACATGCCTGATCAGCTGGAGGGCCGGACGAATCGAAGCCGCGGGCCGGATCCAGCTCCTGGGCCGTAGTTTGGAGACCCCTGATGTAAGTTAAGGAGCATAACAGAGGAGTTGAGCAGCTGCCCAACTCCTGCAGAACAAGGATTGAGAGCAGCCCTGGAAATGGCTGCAGCTGGGAAAAGAGTAAAAGTAGATAACCACCAGTGTGGCCATCCCACACCTGGCCCTATAAATGGGCTCTGAGCCAGGAGCTGAGAGGAGTCTCACTCTAGCTCTGGAGTGGGAAGGGCTAGCTTCCTGGGAGCAAGGTATCCGAATTGGAGCAGTGCTGGGGAGCGGCAAAGGGAGCTAGGGAGCTCTAGCCTGGTAAACCCCCATGCTGCAGGCCTTGGTGAAGGCCTACAGGAGTACTAGGGCTACAGAGGTGCAGCCTGGGAACAGGGAGAGGCAGCTGGTCCTAATCTCTTGCCAATGATGAGTGGCCATTACAGACTGCCCCAGTGAAAGGGGGCTAGATGATGACTGGCAGTAGCCACTGAGACAAGGTAGATTTAGAGGGCTGAGGGTTCCTCTGGGAGGGGGAAACCCAGAGTAAAGGGGGTACTGCTGGAGGCCGAATCCCGAGGTAAAGAGGCACCGGTGTCCAGGAGGGACAGGGGGCCAGCGATAGGCAAGACAACCAATGGCAAGGGGTGCTGTGAAGGCTAGAAAGAGCTAATTCCCAGAATGACAGAGGTGCCACACCGGTGAGTCTCAACTTCACTACAGACAGTCTCTTGTGCTTTATTCTATTTGTAATAAGATTAATACATACAGCTAAACTTTTACGTATAGTTTTTTGCCCACCTGGAACCAAATCTCTTTTCCAAACAACGAATGAGGCCAAACTGGTTTGAAGAATCTGGCAACAATAACGCCAATACTAACTGTAGTCATCCATGCAACAAACATTAATGAAGCTGAAGGAGAAAAATATTCACATGTGAAAATTTGGTTATGAACCTGGTTATGAACACAATTGACCAAATATTGCAGGGGATTAGCTTCAAAATGTAGCATTAGAAGAAAACAAGGGTAAAGGGTCAAATCCTGCTGGTACTTGGTTCAAAAGTGCCTCACACAGAGGTGCATATGCACATTGGTGTACTCTTGCTATGTTTTATATCTGCCAGTCAATAATAGGACTAATCTGTATGGATAGCACTGTAGCGAGATCGGTGCCAGGTCAGAGAAAGCACATGCAAAAAGATATAGATTTCACTTCCAAACCAGAGGGCAGTCTACTGCTGCCTCCATGAGCTAGTTCACTGTGCAATAGCACAAGTCAAAACAGAGGCAGTAATGAGCAGCCTGTGCTTCATCTGCTGACTATAGGCACTGATGAGCACCTACACAGTGAATTTTTTGAGTTAAACTAAGATTTTAGTAGCAAAAGTTAATTCGAAACAAATCTTATTTCTTTGACAGAAAGTAGAATTTTCATTCACCTCTCTCTGGAGGAGTAGAATCCTGCAAAGCTGCATTATAGTTTGTCAGGGTATTCTAAACATAAGAAAAAAGTCTTCCCTAATGTTCCAAACCAGCTCTTCTATCAGGAAATAGCTACGTTAGATAATTTTCATCTTTCTTTCTGCAATCAACAGTAGCCTCTTCACCACTGGGTGCATCTAGTATTTGAAGTTAGAACTGTAACTTGCCATGGAGTTTAAGAAGAAGTGGAGAGCGGGATCCCCCTATATCCTTTGGAGAGTCTGTGACGTTGTACATTCCATTGGTGATGAGAGGCTGACGATGGTGTTTGTGAATTAGACCTCCTATGCAAAAGATACAGAGTAGTTTATAGATAGTTAAAGTTGCTGTGCTTGTATCCCTTCCTCTCCCATCCTTTGCTTACAATTCAGTGAGTACCACATCTTGTAGGAGGATGGCTATTGTGTTTGTACATGACACCTTTGCAGATTCTGACTGGAATCTTCTGGATTCAACTCCATCCACCCCACCCCACAAGTTTGTTTGTTTTTTCCCCCAGAAAATATCAACATTGCATAATCCACCTAAAGAAAAGATAGCACTCTGTATTAGATCCATAGGGGTTTTGAAGAGTATGTTATGTAGTTTCCACACTCATTTTAGTTTAATCCCTATTAAAAATTATATAGGATTATCGCTCAAGATCAAGCACCAGATGGTCATGGAACACATGTATATTAAGAGCAAACCAGATTTGTGTTACCATTTCCAGATGAGCCAGAGCTCATCACGTTAAAGTCATTTTCACTGGTTACATGTGAAACTTAAGACAGAAGTTAGATTACTTCTCATGTTTATTTTTAATACGCCTTATAGGGGATAGTCCTTGTTTAGCATGGTTTGAGAAATGTGAATATTTAACCATATCTTCCATCAGACTTACCCTCACTCGCCTCCCCATCTGCCAGAAATATGTAATAATTAGCATCTAGATTAAATCTTCCTTTATAAGCAGGAAGACGAAGGTTTCTTCTGAAAGAGCACTGAACAAGGCCATCAGCCACCCTCCATGAGATATCTTCAAGGCCATTCTATGAAACATACAATGATTACTTAATACTCATTGTTTTCAAGTTTGAAAGACCCCACACAAAATTTACCCCACTCCCTCCTCAAGGCCAGTGATTTTGGCCTGGGTCTACTTGACCAACATTGGACCATGAGCCAATGTTCACGGTCTCTTAACATCCTAGACAATAAAGAAAGTTAGCTGCATCAGCATAGTCAGTGATGCCAGCAAAAATGTGAGAATTCTGTTGGTGTGGTAGGTTTCTAGGAAACAGCTGCAGGGACATGCTTTCACACACTACATTTTAAGACTGTCTTCAAAATGGTGACTAACAAAAGTGTGTCTTACACAGGTGCATTTACAGAAATGTATTTTAAAAAGACAACAGATGCACTGTGAGGTTAAATTACTTGCTCAAGATCACACAGAGCAAAAGTGTGCTTCCCTGGATAACAAACTCAGGAAGTTTGCATTGTATTATCCATTTGTCTGCCATCTCAGCTTGACATTCAGGAAGTCACTTCCCTGCTATCATTTTTACTCTTAGTTAACCTTTCGTAGAGTCACTGCATGGCTCTCAAAAGATCACTTACACTGTGGAGCTTCATCAGCATTAGTAATGGTAGGAGTTTTTAAGAAGTTCCTCTGGCACAGATGGGGCAATTATGGACAAGTTCCTCAAACCACAAGGAAACTACCCCACAAGTTGTTCAAATAGAAGTAATAAAGAAGCCAGCAACAGATCTGGGTCTCGACATTTCTTATGCATCAAAAATAAGCACCTTCTATATGAGGTGGGTCAGTAAGGCCAAAAAAAGGAAAAATCTTGGGGTCTTTATCATAAATAACATAGCTGGTTATAGAACTACTACCTTATTAGCTCCATTTAGAGCTATTGGATTAAAAAAGGACTCTCTCAGTGAAATATTAACAAATTAGGACTCCATTATGTGCGAAGTGACAACTGTCACACACCTTACCTCTGAGTCCAACACAGGAGGAGTTCGCCCACTAAGATATGCTGTGTTTACATTAATACGGTGATCTTCATTAATACACAGATAAGCATCATCACCACCCTGAAAATAAAAGCATTTTCCTCAATTTAGATAATAGTTATAGACAAAAACTCATATGCAGATGAATGGTTTATTCCAAGCTCTCCTTTCCACCTGCATTATACCCGGAGTAACTCCCTTGCCATTACAGCAAGTTTACAACGGTGCAACTAAATTGACAGTCTGGCCTGAAGTATTGTAAAAGTTGAAAGTTTGAACTTACAAAATCAAATGGAAAAAAAACTACTTTTATGGATGACATTGGCTAGAAATCTATAAGGTATTAAAAGTTATTTAATTGCATGCCATATGCCCATACCAACCTCTGCATTGTCAAGTTGAAGATAACATTATAGTTTAAAAAGTTTACTCCAACACAACAAAGCCTACACCAAGGATCAGCAACCTTTCAGAGGTGGTATGCCGAGTTTTCATTTATTCACTCTAAAGTAAGGTTTCGCATGCCAGTAATACATTTTCACATTTTTAGAATGTCTATAATATATAACTAAATTATTGTTGTATGTAAAGTAAATAAGGTTTTTAAAATGTTTAAGAAGCTTCGTTTAAAATTAAATTAAAATGCAGAGCCCCCCAGACTGGTGGCCAGGACCCAGGCAGCGTGAGTGCCACTGAAAATCAGCTCACGTGCTGCCTTCGGTGCCCGTACCATAGGTTGCCAACCCCTGGCCTACACTGTAAGATACAGTGCTTGAAATGATAAAGGTTCACCACCAGGGTTCAGTGGTACATGTACTTTTTAAAGTGTTTATGCAGTGAGCACAAGGATAGTCTATAAAATGGTTTAATCATGGTGTCTGACAACCCATTGACAGTACTTTTGGGATGCTAAAAGTGTTTTCATCTAGACCTTTTAAACATCAGTGTCATAAAAGGGGAGGGATTTTAACTCAATAACTTATTTAGAAATAAAATTACTCAATTATTTTTTTTTCAAAGTATCCCATGCACATTTCTGGAGCCACTTAAATACCTCAGATTATTTAAGATAAGTAGATCAATTTACATTATTAAATTATGTGATAAAACAAACTAACTGTTGAGGTCAATAAGAGAACATTATTCCTTCCTATATTTGTAGAGTGACAAACTACTTTTTCTTGTGACAACGGACACACAGAAATGCTTTAAGAACGTTACTCTGTTCAGTAAGGAAGTTAGATATACCGATTAGTGCATAATATTCTTGCACATTATAACTCTCTTAAGTCATAAAATTCCCCAAATGGCTTTCAGGAATGACTGTATCCACCCCTGAACTGCACACTTATTTTGGACAGAGAACACACAGTGAACACAGAGCATCTTAGAGAAATTCCTTTTAGTATAGATGCATTATTCTCCACTGCTTAACTGCAACTACCCAGGAATTTAGTTATGCTACAATGTAACTGTCTGGAATTTGACCAAAACAGAAGGTTCAGAGAGTACCAGAGGATCTTTAATGCAAGTATGAAGTTGGGGACTACATTTTTCTATCCACACTTGCAAGAGGCCACCTCTGTCCAGCAGTGCTCTCAAGCACCACATGGGAGTAATTATTAGCGGGGGAAGTGCCACTATCACCTTTTCCAGCAGCCTTTCAGTTTCTCTTGAAGGGTTCTCATCTGACTACTACTCAAGCCTATTTAATATATAAAATTTGATGGACGTACAGCTGGGAATGGTGGGACTACACCAGTCTTCATCCTTAATTTCTTGACTAAGAATAATTTTTTTTAATGCATGTTGTTGTGCTCTTTGGATGGCATAGAAAATACTGTAAAAAGAATACTCACCATCCACTGGTCATGAGATAATGCAAAGGCTATATATCCTTCACTAGGACCACTCATTTCAATAAGTACCGAGTGGTTATTTTGTTTGAAGGACAGAAAGAAACAATCAGCAGCCCCAGGATCACATTTTGGAGGATTCCTTATGCAGAACTTTGTGCTTCCACAGCCAAAGGCATTAAACTGGGTAGACAAGTAGGGAAAAAAAAAAAAAAAGTAACAAACAAGCTGGTCATTCTCCACCCCACCTAACGTACAATTACTGTAGCCCCAACTAATGTAGAAGTGAAGATTTACACAGAAAATAAAGAAACCCTTCTCCTTCTCCACCCCACAGCCAATAATTACTAACCAGGATTAGAATTCACTGTCACGGTAGTTATTAAATTCTGAGCTTTGAATTCACCAATCAGTTTAAATGAAAGAGTTTGACATCATAAGGTAACAAGGCTATAATTTGGAAGTGGAATACAATCCCCTCCTGTCCAAGGACAGTTCCTCTGTTTCATAAAACAAGTTATAATTAACAAGTTTCTATACACTTTTTCAGACTTCCTAGTATCTTACTTTTCCTAGACTATTCTAAGTCATTAACAATCCCATAGTGCTCAAGTTATTAGAAAGATGCTCCCATGGACTCTTATGAACTTGAAATGGCACATTCTAGGGGAGAAAAGGTGTCTGTTGTCTCCCCTGAACGGTTAGTTCAAAACCCACTAAGAAAAGATAAGCTGCACAGATGCCCGATACATAGCACTGAACTTTGAGAGTACTTTAAATACAACACATTCATGACAACCATGTTCAAGATAGCAGTAAGAGGAAAAGGATGTCATATTGCTAAACCTAATCATGTTAAATGAGAATACCATTGCCCAACTAATGTGGCAACTTTAATGAAAACTTCAAGAACCAGTAATTGAAGTCCATATAAAAAGATACATCCATGCGAACAAGCAGTTATAAATTAAGCCTACCCACTAGTCTATAGAAATAATTTGCTTTGTTCCAGTCCACCCACACCCTCATTTTATTAAACTTGAGTTTCATTTATACAGAACCACAGGTCAACATGACTTCTATATATAAAGCATGACGTGACTCCTCAGATGAGCTTAGGTATTTGTCTTTTCACCCTGTTACTTAATGTACTTGAACTGAGTTTCCTTTCTCCATTCCTTTTCTCTCAACAGCTCAATAATTAATAAACTGCTAGACTAGGGGTGGGCAAACTTTCTGGCCCGAGGGCCACATTGGGGTTAAAAATTGTGTGGAGGGCCGGGTAGGGAAGGCGGTGCCTCCCCAAACAGCCTGGCCCCGCCCCCTAACTCCCCCTGTCAGATCCCCCGACCCATTCAACCCCCCGCTCCTTGTCCCCTCATTGACCCCCTCCGGAGACCCCCCCACGCAAACTGCCCCCCCCGAACCCTACCCCCTATTTAAGCCTCCCTGCTTTGTTCCCTGACTGCCCCCTCCCGAGATCCCCCAACCTCAGCCACCACCACCAGGGGACCCCACCACCTAAGCCCCCTCCCTTACCTTACTCAGCTGGGCTCTCCTTTACCAGGCTCCGCAGGTCCCGCAGCTCCCTGCGCTGCCCCCAGCTGGGGAGCATGCAGCCCAGTGGCAGCCGTTCTGGGCTCGGCCAGCAAGCGCAGGACCCGCGGCTCCCAGCGCTGCATCTGGCCACCGGCCAGGGAGTGCTGGGGCACACCAGGCTGGGCCCGGCCCAGCCAGGGCGGGCAGGCCCTGCAGCTCCCTGCGCTTGGCCCGCCCCCAGCCAGAGGACAGGGACCCATGGCACGCCACGCTCGGGCCAGCACCTGGACCGGGAGCACAGGGCCAGTGGCCCCGCACCCCAGCCCCATCTCGCGGGCCGGATTAAAATGGCCGGAGGGCCACATGTGGCCCTCGGTTTGCCCACCCCTGTGCTAGACACACACAGGGGGTGAGGCAATATCTTTTACTGAATCAACTTCTGTTGGCGAGCAAGACAAGTTGAGACAAGAGAGAATCGTTAGTCCAATAAAAGATATTGCATCACCCACCTTGTCTTTCTAAGATCCTGGGACTAAGCTGGCTATAACAACACTGCATACAATAATCTAATAGGTCATTTCCTATTTTCCACCTTCTGCCAACACAGGAGTTAAGGGCTTGTCAACACTACCTGCCGGATAGCAATCAATACAACGGGTGGGGGGTGGGTGATTTATCACATCTAGTATAGTCATGATAAAAAAAAAAAAATCTACCGCTGAGCACTTTCCTGTCAACTTCAGTACTCCACCAGAACAAGGTGTGCAAGTGGAGTCGACAGGAGAGCATCAGCTGTTGACTTACCGCAGGAAGTAGATCCGAGTACACAGACTTCAGCTATGCTATTCATGTAGCTGAAGTGGCATATCTTAGATCGACCCCATGCAGTAGTATAGATAAGTCCTTAGAAAGCCATAACTGCAGCCCTACTTAGGAAAAACTCCTATTGAAACCAGGCATAAGAACTGAATAAAAGTTGCAGAATTTAGCTCATAATAGAGAAATGATACCCACCGATTTTGTTAGATGGTGAACTGGCTGTGAAGTTGGTAGAGTCTCAGGTGTAATACTTGTAGACGTTGTCAAAGGTGGTGCATTAGGCTGGGAAATGATGGGACCAGGAATCTTCACCCAAAAGATTTTATATTTTTCTACAACTGTGGCTCTGAGGGGAGGGGAGAAAACCACACAAACATTCAGTATTGTGAGATGTGTGTAAGTACTAAATAACACTTTTTTTTGTAAAAAAGGAGAAACTCCTTAATTTAGTTGACCAAAAAGAAACGTGTGTCATATTCTGTCATATGACTGCTCTCTCCAAACTTGGCATCTACAGAGTTATCGGATATATGGGTTTTTTGGGGTGGAAGGAGACCTCCAGCTAGAGGGATCTACCATAATGGTCAGCAACCTTTTAGAAGTGGTATGGCGAGTCTTCATTTATTCACTCTAATTTAAGATTTCACATGCCAGTAACACATTTTAATGTTTCTAGAAGTTTCTTTCTATAAGTCTGTAACATATAACTGAACTATTGTTGTATATAAAGTAAATAAAAAGGTTTTTAAAGTGTTTAAGAAGCTTCATTTAAAATTAAATTAAAATGCAGAGCCCTCTGGACCAGTGACCAGCACCTGGACAGTGTGAGTGCCACTAAAAATCAGCTTGCATGCAGTCTTTGGTACACATGCCATAGGTTGCCTACCCCTGATCACAGCAGAGCGTGTGTGCAGTTTTGATTAGGAGTTAAACTAAAATTCACACATCACAAAAATATTTCCACCACTACATTTGTAAGTCACCCCATGCCAGAGATAAGAACAATCTTAAAGTAGTAGGCCAGTGTCAGCTAGTAACATGCCTTGCAACTTCCCCCACTTCAAAAGAGCAGAGAATGTTGATGATTTTCCACAGGCAGCAGAGTCACGTCTTGAGCAGGAGTTAGTGTGGGCAGAAAAGCGAGGAAACTATTAGTTTCCCCCAGACACATTTCCTGGGAGGTAGTCAATATTTATGGACAGAGATAACACTATATATTCACCTAGTCTGGATTTCTAATAAAGTAGTTCCAATAGTGTGTTTAACTTACAGAAACTGTACATGTCCCGGTGCATCTGTGGGAGCAACCCAGAAAGCCTCCACATGTTTCTTTTTTGATTTACTTGTGTGACTGACAGCAGAATTCTGAAACAGATATATCCAGAATCAGAGAGAAACTGCACATTGGAACATATATTACAAACTTATGTACATGTCGCAGCACTCCTATAGTTATTCTACAAGGCCACAGAATGGTGCACCGGAGATGCAGTTAAACTGAGTACTGGACAAGCCCACAGACCCACCCCACTTTCCATTAATTTCAATGGAAGGCCTCCATACTGACTTCAATGGGAAATCAGTTGGGTAATATAAAAAGAAGTCATTTATAACCGGGCTGTGGAAATGATCAGTGTCTGCAATATATGCTGTATGTTCTACTTAATATGGACACACTAAGGGCTTGTCTTCACTATGTGCAGTAGCAATCGGTCTTTTGGCAATCAATTTATCGTGTCTCGTCAGGACGTGATAAATCAATCTCCAGCAGTGCCCCCGTCGACTCTAACTCCAGCTCGCCAAAAGGCGCAAGCTGGAGTCGACGGGGGAGCGCGCCGCCAACCGCCGTCTCCGTGAGGATGGCAGGTAAGTCAGCTGCAGATACGCCAATTCAGCTACGTTATTCAAGTAGCTGAAGTTGCGTATCTGCAGTCGATCCCCCCACCTAGTGAAGACCAGCCCTAAGAGTCAGTCTACTTGCTGCATGCAGAGCCAGCTGTTGTGAACCATTTCACATTAGTGGAAGTCAGAGGCTCTGGCCAGAGCTAACTGCAGAGAGCCACACCTCCATCTGCAAGTCACTGCCCAGCTGTGTTGAGCTGCCCACATAAACAGAACTAGAACAGCTAAGAAGCTTAAGTCATGTCTACACTGCGGATTTTAGCTGTTGGTGTAGCCTCTTAGTTCCTGTTTGAAATGCATACAATACCTTTACAAGTCCACATGTCAGGAGCTGAGAAATCCTTTCTTCAGCTAGCATAAAAGAGCCAACTGCAGCGCCAGCCAAGTTCTCTGCATTCCGGGCTTGTATGAAAAATCCTTCAAAAACTGGACCAGATAAACTAACTACAATAAGGAGGAAACAACAAGTAACATATTTCCAATGTAATCTGTAAAGATGGAAGTGAACAAATATGTTTCCCCTGATCCCTGTGCCTTAGCAGTGACCATTATTTTAGAGGTTAACTGCACTGACTTGGATGAACACTCATGAACATCACCAGGACATTTCAACTTCCTCAGGACGGAGCTGTCTGTGGTTCTTGTGGTTACCTGGTTCAAGGAATCTACAGAAGATGTGTGAGGCGAGACAAAGCACTTCCTCTGACCACCATATTTTACCACAACTGCAATGCTGGACACAATACCTTTTATATGGTCCCCTGGTCTAAATTCAGTCGCATTCACTGATATAGTGTGCTCAGGCGATGGCTGTGAAGAATGTCCATGCCAAGGTATCATACTATTGCAGGCCTCGCTTACTTTTCCATTTGGATAGCCAGCCGCAGGAACAGAAAGAAAGGCAAATATCCAAAGAGTGAAAGCCAGTCCAGGAGGCTCCATCTGAATAAGTTAAAAAGTCACACATTATTAACCAACACTGTAAATGCTATGCTATTTATAGAGTAGCACGAGTAATGCTGGTCGTTAGTAGACATGATTAAATTAAAAAAAAAAAAATAATAGATGTTTGCAAACCTCTTTACAAGTGAGGTTCAAGAATCATAGCAAACTGGAATATCCAGACAATTGCCAGGCATTCATGAGATTGTTTATAGACACCAAGCATTTAAGAAATTTCAACATGAATGATTATTTGTTCAAGAACTTCTGTGGTTGTGGTAGATCACCCAGTCATGTGGTACTGTTTGTCCTTGCTGGCCAGATTTACGTTGTGGACAGGCTGATTGCAAAGTCTATATTTATTTTTTCTTTTTAAAAATAGCCCTTTCACAACTTTCAGAAGAGTTTTTGCTGCCTTTCTGCTGATATTTTTTGGGTCTTCTCAACAGTAGAGAGAAGATGGGACCATGAGCAAACGTGTGGGCTCACCCTTTGCTTCTTCTATGTTCATATACTTGAAGTGAGGATACTTGGCACTTATTACATGGTATAGGACACTCCTCAGTTTCCTTTTAGATTTTCAAAATGCTTCACAAAACACTAACATTCTCACATGTGAAAATAGCATCCCTGTTTTATAGATGGGGAAACAGAGAAAGAAATTATGTGACATGATCAAGGCTGAAAAGAATCTTTCTTCTGGGAGTATAACTCAGGAGTTCCTGCTTCCCAGTCTCATGCTCAGCCCATGCTACAATCTTCAGTTGCTTTCTGCAGTCAGTCCTAGAAAAGATAGGTCCTTGCTTGGGCTGACCTTTCTCATCTGACCACTCCAATCAGATAAAGCCCACCAGTTTCATGGGAAATAAGCAGCTTCAAAATTAACCTAATAAAATACAAAAGCAAAGGATCATAGTATTGAGGAACAAAAAAAGCCTATGACATTCAGATTTGTATTAATCAGAGTGACAAAAGTCCAAATCTACATCATGCAGTACTGATTAATGCAGTCACATAGTATATATTTATTCCTTTTTACATGACTAAAGATTCCCTAGTGACAAGATCTTCCCCAGTGATTACAATGGCCAAGTAATGGAAAACATTTCTTTAAAGTCAGATGAAGAACTATTACTGTGACAACATCCTAAAAATCAAGCTACTGTTTCAAAGTACAAAGTTACTGACTAGAACTAAAAACTCTTATCTTATGCTCTAGAAAATATATGTCTAGTTTTTTTTTCCCCCAAACTACATTTCCATTAGTGACAAACAGGTTTTCCCAAAGAACTCCCCCCTGGAATCACCTTTTGGATTGAACAGAGTAGTTCTGGACTTTTTCTCCACATTTCATCATAAGAAACAAATATTGATGCAAAGAATCATGATCTATTAGGACTGAAGATCATGATGGAGGGCAATGTAGATCTGACACCAGAGGTTTAAAAGAAAGAAAATTTACTTTGCTCTGCCACAGTAAGTAGTTTGGGCAGAAAGAAAGGTAGATCTGGGATTTTAGTGTTACATTTAGGTACAATCAGATCTTTTAGGGGGAGGGGTTACTATTTTGCATGTTAAGGAGACCATTGTAAATAAGTTTTTAATTATTGAGGAAATTGTTCAAAATAAGAATACATTTGATACTGATTTTGCCTCATCCTTGTATTATGGTACTGTTACATGAACAGTATTTGTATACACAACTATGTTTTGTACTTACAGAAGATAGACATTTGATATTACGCACAATATTGTTCCAAGACTGATACTGTGGGTGGCAACATTATTTCACGGCATACTCATTAAAAGGTGTGTGGGGTTTTGACATGTACTTGGTGCATCTTCACCATACTATGAAAAGAACTTGTTTCTACTATGGTCAAACAAAATGGTCAGAAAGACTCTTGAAATCTTCACCCTCACTGAGGCATCTCAAGATTGAAAGCAGATTACCAGAGAGTAGAGTTCCCCCATTCAGCTGTGTAGGAGAGACATGCCCAAGTCAAAACTATACTAATGTGAACTCCAAAGATCTGCTTTCTGAGAAAGTTTAGTCTATTTTACAAAAGTAGACTAGAAAAAACTCGAGTTAGGAAGCTTCCTAAGCACTTATGGATGTAAAGATAACACAGACAAGGCACTATTTCTCAGATAAACTGAGCCCTACACTCTGATAAAAGAAAAACCAGAAAGGCTACAAGGCCAGAGTAACCATTTATTCACTCTAGAACAGGAGTTCTCAAACTTTATTGCACCGCAACCCCCTTCTGACAACAAAAGTTATCACATGACCCTAAGAGTGGGGACTGAAGCCGGAGCCCTGCAAGGGTGGGAGGAGGGCAGAGACAAAGCCCAGTGCTGAAACCGAAGCCCGAGTCCTGCCACCCAGAGCTGACGCCCCTGGGCTTTGACCCTGGTGGTGGGACTTGGGCTTTGGCTTCAGCTCCAGGCCTACAGTTTGAGTACCACTGCTCTAGAACAGTGGTTCCCAAACTGGGGTTTGTGAATCCCTGGGCGTTCATGAAATGTTACAGGGGGTTCTCGGGAAAAAATTCCCTAATGGCAGACAGAGCTGACCCTAGGGACCCTGGGCAGCATGGGGCCAGCAGCTCAGAGTCCCTGGACTTCCAAGAGCTAAGCAAATCAAAGCAAGCATATCTATCCCAGTGAGGAGATTTCAGCTTCAAGACTTTTTATAAGAACTGGAAAGGGATGTGGACATTCTGTGCTGTTTCTAAAATTAAACAGGCAGCTAGTATTGTTCTTCATAATCATTTTAAAAACAAGTTTAAGCTTTGTTGTAATGTGCATCGTTTGCGTGGACTACTCAAGACCTGAACGCTTGTGTCGGAGGAACTCTGAGTTGGCTTCTTAAATCCCTAAACCTGCTGTTTCATATCTGATATGCCTCGATGAAAAGTAGGAGCCTTGGCTTATAACAGGTTTATTCAAAGTGATGGAAGCTACAAAAGTGAGATCTTGGAAGAATGGTGCCATTTCCATAGTGTAATAAAAATACTGTAATGCTAAATACTAATTAATTATACATAGTGTGTCATGAGCATGTCATAAAAACAAATTTTATATTTCCAAGATCACTGCTTTTATAAAATTTATACTCCAGTAAAGGAGAGAAATCCCTGGAAATATTCATTTTTAGGAAGGGGTTTGTGAAACTTGACATTGTAGTCTCACGAACCCCCTGTGAAAGGGGTTCACAGGTTGTTAAAATTTGAGAACCACTGCTCTAGATGTATGTAATATTAGCTCTTCTCCCAGAGTGCTGGATGCAATTGTACAAAACAATGCAGGATTTGTGCTTCTACATAAAGTCAAACAGCTCTTATATTTAATAAATTTGAGAAAAATCCAGGTCTTCAGAATGATTATACTCCAGGGACTACTAGAACAACAATAACCCTAAAAACAAAAACCACTGTTTTCCCTAAAGATACTGAGACTCAAGACAGGCTAGTATACTAACTCACTGAGTCATTGATTACTTCTAGAGAGCTGGTTTCCAAGATTATTGCAGATAAAGTTAAAATTAAATTTGGCAAGTGCCTCTTAAAGCACATCTCAAAAATCCATCACAATTCTCAATCACCACCAGAGGATATAGTACGCAAGAACTGAGTTGCACTGGATTTTTGGAATAAAGAGAGCTCGCATAGTCCTTGTTGAGATCACAGTATGCTGGCTCAAGTCACTGCAACTTTTCCCTCACTGTCATGAGCTCTCAGTAACAGAGAGTATAACAAGCTTCAACATATTGACAGTTACCAAGAGATAAAACTTGTATGTGATAAGGCGATAACTAAACAATGTATAGCATTTTTTTTTTTTTAAAGAGATGTCAAGGTTGTTCTGCAAACCAAAATTAGTAACAATGCTACTTTCTCCCCATAAAGATAAAAATGGCTTTGCAGAGAAGAGAGAGCTGTGAAATAACTGTTACGCCAAACAGCAATTTAAAAACAGGAGATAGAGTGGGGAGACATTTACACAGGGATAAGTGAGTTTCTGCTAGGTAGCCCAACTTTCCTACTAATAAAATAACAGCTGAGTTTCCTAAGGAAGTCCCTTAACTCAAAGAAAGGGAGATTCTTTTACAACATAACATTTTTCTCAGGTTCCTTCTCCCAGTAACAGGAAATTATTCTCTGAAATTCGATTTCTTTTAGTACATGTATTTACAGCAGTATTTTGATTCTTTTGGAGATTGACATTCCACAGAAAGTCAAAGAGAAGCCAATTTTTGTAAGAGGTGAGCCCAACCAAATACCTCAGATTCAAAGTTGCTAAAATTCTCTAAAAGGAGTTAGTTTTTGAAACCCAATCCAAAGCAGAATGTCATGCCAGACACCATTCCACATAGCAGTAAAGCCCCAACACCTTGAAGTTTAGGAATTAAAAGTGTAATGCCAAAGATCATTCTCACCTCCAATCTGTGGCATACCTTACCCTTCCTTAAGGGAAGAGAAAAACTAGACTAGGAGAGAATATCAAGGAGCTGACTGGTAATAAAGCCTCAGCATAGGTACATTTTAAGACTTGTGGCTTGTTTGCCCTTAAGTCCATAGCAGTAATTGAGACAGAACACTTCAGTGCCTTGTGAATACGACACCATTAGCCACACATTAACTAAAAGCCATGAAGGAAAAATTGAATTGCTTGGAAAATTGAATATATATCAGCAGGTCAGGATGGTGTGATATTCAGTTTCATGGACATTAGCCCATTAACTTACTGAACCAGTAATAACTGCTTCAGAAAAATCACCATAAACAATGATAGAAGTACCACATCTCAATAAATCAAATAATGTGTTGAAATCAAGAGTGATAAAACAAACCTGGCAAATCTAGGTCAATCATTAGTAAAATTATGGAACATTTGTATTCACTCAATACAGCTGTTCTGCTTGAAAGGTCTGAAAAAAAGAGTCAGTCCAGGGTCAGCCCAACTCCCCAAACTCTCTCTCATATAACATCTTAATGGAATCTAGAATAGCTACCCTTCCCTCTGTAAAATTACAGGGCTACTTTTTCTGATAATTACAGTTCTCCGGTCAGTAACATAGATTTGCTTTATCATAGGCAATTTCCAAAACATGAAGTCATTCAGATTATTTGCTAAAAGAAAAATAAAACTCTTAACCATCATATTAAGATTATTGGTACACTTTCCTAATAATAAACTTTGAATTTGTTTACCTGTCTGTCCAAAAACTATTAAAGTTGCAATAAGTGTATACACAATATACTATAGAGCTTAAGAGAAGTATTTTTCCATGGTAGCAGTGAGATCTCCTTACCCTATTGTAAGTGTGAAAATTAGAAAAAGAAAAGTGTTCCTCATCACTGAGCTCTGAAAACACACTAGAAAAACTAGACTTCACTTGAATCCCATTTTTTGATCAGGCTCTTTTGGGGTAAAAATGCACACAGATCACAGTTATTTTGTTTGAATACTGCACTTTGTTGTTTATAATTCACCGTGAAAGGGAAGAGGACTTTCAAAAATTTTAAACATGTCTTCTTCCCCCAACCTGCATTGGGTAATTTGGAAGTGTTAAAGCTATAAATGTCTTACAATAATGAAAAATAGGATTTAGATTTTTTTTTTCTTCCAACAGTATGGCTTACTAAATTATTTCCAGGTCAAAAGCAGTGAACTGACTTTTGTCAGCTGATCTCCTAAGGAAAGCTCAATCAGAAAGTCACATTAAATCCAAGACTCTAGATAAGATTTAGTAGAGCTTAACTGGAAAAAGACTAGCCATACAGCCAGGGATTCAAAGAGGGAACAGAGTGCCAGTGCATAACCACTGGGCCTTTATACCGGAGGCTCTAGCATCCAGCAGGTCTCCTGAGCTACATGAGGTTTGAAGGGAGAGGGGGGAATTAACAGCTAGTTCCACAGGGGCGATGGCAGAGCTCATCCCTACTCCAAATGGAACAGTCTCCGTTCCCACACTCCAACCCAGAGGAATTTCTTCAGAAGAGGGAGACTAAGCATCTGTATTAGAAAACTGGGTGAGTTACTGTTCAGATTCTGCATGTGCTTCTGTGCATATCACACTATGCCATGCTTTCACTATTCTCACAAGGCAACAGGGGACAGAGAGCCCTGCTGTCTGTGCTCCACTTCCCTGAGCAATACAAAAAGGAGGGTTGTGGTCACTTCTGATCCCCTGCCAACTCTGTTCTTTAGAGTTGTCAGAGAGAGCAGAAGGACAGCACTGTTTGCATATTCAGGTTAGCAATAAACTCAGCACCCTGAACTAATAAGTCACTTAGAAACTGGAACTTTAAGACAGATATTAGGAAGTCTGATAGATATTTCACCATCTGGGTGAAAGAAAGTTGTATTTCAAAAGAATCTTTTATAATAGAGGAAGGTGGTTATACTTTAGTTCCAAGTAATATAGTATTAGCTCTTTTAAATAGGGCTCTTTTAAATTGGGAGCTCTCTGTATTATGTCCACATTCTTAGATTGCAAGACAAAAATATACATTTCAGTACAAGAGCAGAAATAATCATAGACCAATTCAAGTCTAAGCAAAGGAAAAATTTGGTCTCATTTGCTGTTTGTAGTGTGGAACAGATTACAATGTTTTCTATTTCAGTCAACATTAAAGCTGCATACATGAAAGATTAAAAGTTTCTTCTTAGGGCAAGTCTACACTACGAGGTTAAGTCAACCTAAGTTATGCAACTCCAGCTACATGAATAATATAGCTGAAGTCAACGTAGCTTTAGTCAACTTACTGCAGTGTCTACACCATGCTGGGCCTATAGGAGAAACTGTCCTGTTAACCTACCTTATTGCTTCTCATTCTGGTGGAGTCAATGGGAGAGTGATCTGTGGTCAATTTAGCAGGTCTTCATTAGTCCCACTAAACTGACTCCCAATGGATTGATAGCCACAGCATCAATCGATAATAAGTGTGGACACACTCTTAGAGGTATAAAAAGCCACACAAGAGTGCATTAGCTTTAAAATTAAAAATGCCAATGTCAGGTTTCTTTAAGTAGCCTCCCAAGTTCAACCCACAAACATTTCACACATGCATGTACGTAAAACAGGAAATTATACACAGGTGAACAAGGAGCTAATTTTGCAACTTGTTGCACATTGACAGACTGATGTGCTAGTACAGGATCAGAGACATATTTTTAAATGCAGATGTGTTTTTCTAATACAAATCAGGAAGCCTCTTTAAGAACTTGTTCCTGAAAATACATTTTTGCCCTGTGATTTCATACAATACTTTCTAGTTATAATACACTTGTGCTTTGTGCCAGGTAAAATGTTTGTTAAAACACACACACACCAAGAAGAAAGGGATAATAGCAACTTAAATATAAACCACATTTCTTTCAAAACATATTCCACTGAACAGGTATAGAAGTGAAAGAGTAGAAAAGAACGTTCTCTTTTTTCTTATCCAGGTTACTTTGGTCATTTAATAACACTATACAACATTGGAGCTTGCAGCAAACATTTATGCACACACTTAAAATTACTCAAATGTCTAGAATATGTACAAGAGTGGAGTCAACTTTCCCACCTTTGACTCCAATCCTGCATCCAATTAATAAGATCCATTTGTGCAGGTTGAATTACAAGATCAGAGCCTATGGATAGTTCCCCCTCCCCAGGAATAAGGGAGAGAGTTTTCTTTAAAAATATAAAAAGATACAATTGTAAAACATTGAAAGGTAAATATTTTTTTTTAAAAAAAGACAAAATTGTTTCAAGATAAAGTAGGCTTAAGTTAGTTTAACAATACATCTGTTAATATCTCAAACTTATAGCAATGAACATGCTTACTAAATAATTAAACTTCTTTGAAGTCTTCCTCGAAAGGCATTGTATAAGCATTATTATTATAAAACACTAAATGCATTTTCATTCGCTTTATAACTGTTAAAAACATAGCTTTCTCTTTGCACATATGTTGTCTTAAGATTTTTAGACTTTAGTATAACAATGTTGGATGTGTATAGCATTAAAATAGTTAAATTGTGTTCATTCAAAAGCTTCTGAACTTCCAGGAAATAAATAAATATATACACACACACATATACTTAAAATAAAGAAGTTATATTCTCTGCAGATACCAAATTATAATAAATTGAATTTTGCTATATATACACACACACCTACAGTTCTCTGTAGTACAGACGACACAGAAACTGAGTCTCCCTGTCTCTCCACCCACTCATACATTTTTTAAAAATTCCAATTATTACTTTCTAATCACAGGAAAGCAATCATTAACCTTATGCCTGACCTACACTATCACAACAGAAGCTCTTGAACAAGACTGTAGAACACCTGTTTTTTACTTACTACATACACCTTACTCAATATAAAGCAGTCACGTCTAGTACTACAAGCACTCTTAAAACTAGAATTTCAGTACGTGGTTTTCAAAGCATTTTGGCTACCAAGAATCTTAACATCACGCTTACCTTATCAAATCATACAGCGTGCTCTAGCTAGACTTCCTGCTTTCTGACAAGTTGTATCATACTTCAGCAGAGGGGTGGAGCTAGCCAGCACTTTAATCAGAAGGGAAGACGCCCCAGGGAAAGCTTGTTAAAGCAAGTGTGAGGCTAGGAACAAAGGGAAAAAATAGTAATGCTTTAAATTAACTTTTAGAAATATCCATCTTAATAAATTGTCATAAACATTTACCACACTGCATATAAAGTCTACTTTACTTCCCTTTACTTTGATGAGTTACTAATGAAAAATAAAACACATATTTTACTCACGGGGGACACAAACACTCTTCTTAGGCAAATAGGCAAGAAGAATTTTGCCAGGTTGCAACAATTAATACATATAATTATGCACACACTTAACTTCACTACTGGAGGAAGCCCCTTGATTTTGATGGGACCATTCAGAGTAGTAAAGTTAAGCAAATACATGTTTGCCGAATTGAGAACTAGGGCCTAGATCCTCACAGGTATTAATTAGTGCCTAACTCCCGTTGAAATCAAGCTGAGAATCTGAAAGCTAAACTCCTAGTCATGTAATGAGCTCTAGGCAAGCAGACCTTGTTCCATGGACAGCTGTATTAATTTCTGAGGGACTTTATGTGTGCACATGCCTCTGCCTGCATATTCATTTTGCAATTGGGTCCTAAAAGATCAAATTCATTTTTCATTAATCTGCATTTTTATTGTAATTTTCACTAATAATAAGATGTGTTAAAGCAAATTGCAGGCAAATCTTACAGAGTTATAGAAACAGGAAAGCTATTTGCCTCCAAATGAAAACATTTGAGGCTGTTTTAGAATAATTTATTGGTGTGGGCACTATTTTTAATAACTGTTAATTTGTAATTAAAGGTGTTGTCCTGCTATCATTATATAAGAATTTCCCCTAGTTGCTTCTATTGAAAGGCAAGTTAAAATGGTTTGTGTAAAATTTAGGACTGATCCCACAAGCTGACCTCTGCAGCTGGATCCCTATGCAGACCCCCAATCAAGTCAATGGGGGCTTTACAGGAGTTAACCTTGCAGGATCCAATGCAATAAATCAGCATATTTTGTTTTGCAAACTTGAAATGTTCAAAGTTATCTAGTAATGCTTTCAAGATACAATCAGACTCTTATACTTCTGAAGTGCCCTGGTAACTTCATTGAGGCTCTGGCCCAGAGCCTCAATAGCATCTATACACCTAACTCTCATTGAAATCAATGAGGATTTAGCTCTCTGTGGCTAAATCTGTGGATCCTTCCTGCAAACCATTACACCTGAGAGAAATCTTACTGACTTCAGTGTAAAATTAGTCCTGGGTGTGCATGTTTGCCAGATTGCAGCTTTTATTACCAGCAAAGCAAATATGTACTGTCTTTAATTGGAAATCTGCTTGCACAAGATTGCCAGGGGGCCCTAAGTATTTATGTAGACATCTTATGTCACAACTTTAATGTCCTTCATGTTTTGACTAAATCCTTTATTACTCAGAAACCACAGTATCTTTTTTTTAAAAAAAAAAAGGGGGGGGGAGAAGCAGCAGCAAATATTCATAAAAACTTAAAGATTTTCAGAAACAGAAAGTATGTCCCTTTTCAGCCCATGTAAAGCCTCTCCTATTTACTGCAAAGAGAGAAGTTTTTTTTTTTATTTTATTAGAGTTTCCATAGTTTCTGCCCCTCTCACTGAGATAACAGACAACATAGGGCCTTGAGATAACAAGCTCTTATCCTCTTTTCCAGACCTGCCAATATAGGGAGCATAGTTCAGCACAGCTGAAGACTCAGCCCACAGACTTTAAGAGAGAGCGTCTTCCAGTGAAATGCATTAATCAGATGTTCATATTGTATGCTTGAATGCTGTATATCAGGCCTGCACAACTCAGAAAGCGGTGAGGGCCATATTACTGCAAAAAACCCAGCTGTGGGCAGAAAAGCCCCACCCTCGCTCCGCCCATCCACTCCCCCCCAGCTCACCTTTCCCCCACATGCTGGCTCCCTGCTCCTGCCCACCCAGCTCTGCTTCCCCCCACTACACTGCTTGGCTTGCCCCACACCACTCCTACTCACCCCCCTCCACCTCTATCCCCCTGTGGGCCGCACTGTGAGCCCATGCAGCCTGCATGTGGCCCCTGGGCTGCATATCTATATTTGGCTTTTTATATGTTAAAATTGAAGGGGAGTTTGTTGTGGAATGAAGAATCTGAGCATGTTTAGATATCTTGATGTGGTATTTGGGGCTGGTATAGAGGGGTATCTTGTCTTAAATAGTGACTTTGACTTCCTGGAGTTTTAGATGTTGCTTTATTAGGAAATGTACTTATGCAAGCTCAACAGTAAATTAAAGATTTTTTGGGTGTGGGAATTTAAACTGAGGATATTGACATAATATTATAATTTCCCTAGCGTGATCTCCATGAAAAGTCAGGCTTTAATAAAGATACTAATCTGAGTTACTATATCCCTCCCTAACTCCCCGAATGCATTGCTGGCCTCTGCATAAGAGTGAATTTCACTTATGATAATGCATGGTAGCAATACTATATTTACATTATGTTTTGACATGATGTGCAATTAATCCCCTCAGTGGCTTATTTATTAGTAAACTGGAACAATTTTTATATCCTCATTAGCATTCAGTTATAATTAATGCTAGTTAGAAAAATATAACTATCTACTGAAATATAGGAGGCTTTTTTAGTACTGTATCATATAACTTCTTTCTAGTCCCACTTTTCCTAGATTACATTGACCACCAACCAACTTCAATACAATGATGGATTTTAGAGATGCACTGTAAAAGCATATTCCAAGGTAGGTTTATGATGCAAAATAATAATGAAATATCAATTCCATAAGCCATCAAATTGTTAGTGTTTTAGGCACCCATCCTGCAGTGATCTTCCTCAGTGAAGTCATTGCATAAGCAGGTCCTTATTGTGTAGCATCTAAAGAAACACCATGCAAAATCAAAATATAGGGGTGTTTGTTCCAGTAGCAAATAAGGTTATTTCAGGTCCACTTTCCACTCAGAAGTAAACCTAAAAATAGTCTTTGATAAAATTGAGTCACAAAAATAAAGTAAATCCAATTTGAAAAGTGCCCATCTGTTCCTAATCCTTTTCTCTGTTATAATTTATAACCATTTTGCTTGTAACTGTTATTTGTAAACCACTTAAAATATAGCCAAGTTAGGAGAACTAAGTTAGAATTAAGGTCTCAGCTGTTGGCTTGTGCAGATCTCATTACAGTGTGAAGATCTGTGCCTCTGAATGATGGGCTGGAATTAGAAAAGATACAGCTAATTACCTGATTTTCACCTTCACAGAGGGAGGCTCAACTTTGAAAATGTAGCTCTTGGTGCCACTTTAGTGTATGTAACCCTTCTGCCCATCAGAGTTGGCAGCAACAAGGGCCGGGTTCAGTATCCAGGGGTTCCATTCCAATAGCACAATACAAAAACCGGCTCGAGCCCCCACCCAGTGACCTGGGACAACCATATACCACTCTTCTGGGTGTCTGTAAGAGACAATACTTCCCCTCTCGCAAGCACAGAGTCTGAGTGTACCAAAGCCTTTTAATAACAGGGAGAAACAATGTGGCATTATATTGGGGAAACACCACAAACAAGGTTAATAAACCAAATCATGAACCAGAAGCCCCCCTCCCAGCAACTAGGCCGTGGCCTTCCCTTTGGCTCTTGAGTTCCACAACCCCAAAAGTCACTCAATAGCCCCAAAAGTCCAACAGCCCAAGAGTCTCTGTTCTTGGTCAGTGCAGAGTTCAAAAGTCAATTGGCAGAGTCTTACCTCCAGCCTGGGTGGAATTGGAGGGTAGGGCACGGGGCACCTTACGTGGTCCAAGGCCAACTGCACCGCCTCTCCGTGAGGTTCTGCTGCAGCTCTCACCGCAATCGGCTCTGCTCCGCTCCGCTGGCTGTCCCACGAACCGCTCTGCCCGTTGATCCGCTAGCTGCTCTGCTAGCCGACACACAGACAGCTGTGCCGCGCTGGTCACTCTGCCCGCAGCACCAACGCCTCCGCTAGTCAACAGACGGCTCTGCCGCACCGGTCACTCTGCCCGCAGCACCAACGCCTCTGCTAGTCGACAGACAGCTGTGCCACGCCGGTCACTCTGCCCGCAGCACCAACGCCTCCGCTAGTCGACAGACAGCTCTACCGCACCCGTCAATCTGCCCGCAGCACCAACGCCTCCGCTAGTTGACAGACAGCTGTGCCACGCCAGTCACTCTGCCCGCAGCACCAACAACTCCGCTAGCCGTCCTGCTAGCCGACACACAGACTGCTCTGCTGCACCAGCCACTCTGCACTTTTCTCAGGCCCCCCTACTTAAGACAGTGCTCAGTGATTTCTTTAGCTCTTAGGTGATTTTAGCTCACAGTAGGGGAACCTTAGTGCAGGTGCACCAGCAAGCCCAAAGCAATTTCCAGCTCAGCAGCCTGAAACCAGGCTCCTAATGGAAGCAAAAAATCAATTCTGATATTCCACAGTGGAGAGAGGCAGGGTGCAATAGGCCTGGGAGGCCCTCAGACAGCACCCTCACCAAAAGGTATAGGTGCTTGCCCACTACCTCTCTTGATATCACAGTGTTCTGAAACGCATGGCCCTTGCCCACTGAGTGCTACCTAGATGATGGCGAGTCCCTCCATCATAACAAGGGCCAAGTACATGTCCATAGTCCTTCATTCACATAATCACAGTAACATCACTTTATCATTCCTGCCCCAATAACATGGAAACTGGGGCTCCCTCATCAGCCGAAGTGGCCATGTGGGCTGCTGTGGGCTCAGGCTAGGCGCAGTGGGTGTGTCTATGCAAATTTATCAGCCCCCAGAATTATTTTCTAAGACTCACTGCAATTCCCATAGTTCGCCACCAGATGTCAGAATATATCTCATTCCTGACACTGCTTACATGTACATTTTGTTGATAACCGTAGTTAGACATTGGAAAAGTGAATCCATGTTAAACTGGGCAAAAGGAGGAGATGACATTTTGTTGTTGCTCACTTGTTCAGCTCCTCTGATTTCAATAGTGGTTAGTGATTGTTTTATAACAGTTTGGCAAATAGTATTACAAAAAAAAGGAAACAATAATAAGTGAGAACAGGTGCATATACTCCCACTAAAACAGCAGCCCTTAATCTTCCTCCAGGGATTCTGCAGCTTTTCAAGCTGGTTGATCCCCTTTCCAAAATACACAAACAGGTGATACACAAGAATCAGAGGGGTAGCCGTGTTAGTCTGGAATTGCAGAAGTGACAAAGAGTCCTGTGGCACCTTAAAGACTAACTGAAATTTTTTCAGAGCATGAGCTTTCGTGGGCTAATACCCACTTCGTCGGATGCATTTACACAGTCCTAGTAAAAATGTTTCCATAAACAAGGCTCTAATGCTGTAAGAGGAAAATAATTTTTAAACTTAATATTTCTGCACACTATGCAGTCAAAGCCAGAAAAGAGTGTCAGAGTTATATCAAGGAAATATACCACTGCAGAGTATGTACTAGAAAAGGCCCACAGCTGGATTCTAAGACTGCAGGAAGTGTCATTTACTTGTAATATGACAAATATATTGCAGTTATAACAACCTATGATTTGACATTGTTTAATCAGTTTAAGGAATAATATATGTATTGCAGACCACAAGCTCCCATCTGAACTGAATGACCCATCAAACGTACAAGCTTTCATCAAACCAGCTTCTTGCCCCCTTGTTAACTTTTCCCTCTCCCACTCTACCTGCTTGTTCTTCATTATGAAGAAGCTGTTTCATATTACCCTTCTCTCTACCTGCCTCCTCTCCATTAGCCTAGGTTTCCCAGACAGAAAAAAGGCCTTCCAAGCCAATTTTCCTGTGCTCAGCCAAGTAGTTCAAAATGCTTTGTAAATATTAATGAATTAATTTTCACAACACTGCCCTCCCTCCCCCAGCCACCCTGCCTTGGAGCCTCAGGTAAGCATTGCACCCCCCAAACCCTTTCGCAGGGCCTGCATCCCTACCCCCTCCTCACATACTCCCTCCCACCCCAAAACTCCCTCTCAGAGCCTGCATCTCCTCCCCCTTCCCACACACCCCAGCCTCAAACTCCTTCCCAAAGCCTGCACCCTCTCCCCCTTCTCACACACACCCTCCCACCCCCAAACTCCCTCCCAGAGCCTTAGGCAAGTGGGGGAAGAGTTTTTTTGGGGGGTAGAGTTTTGTGGGGCAGGATCTGGGTGGCATGACTGACATTATTGGCCCACTGGAAGGATTTGAGGACTGGCACTGGCCCTAAAGTAAATTGAGTTTGAGACCCCTGCTTTATATATTGTTGTTTTTGTCTTTTATTGTTCTGATCCCTTGTTTCCATTGTCCCTTATCCCAAGTACCCCTTCCTTAATAATGGCCAGATTACAGTTTTTTTATTTTGGAAATTGTGATAGCTATTTTATTGTTGTGTGCCCTCGCTGACACTCCTCTGTATGAGAATATTTGCCCAAGGGACAGAGTCTCTGTGCTGTCTGCACTAGAAGGGGTTTCCTTTCATGGAGGAAACTGGTGTCCTGATAGGTGAATCCAGGACTCCAGAGAGGGAAAAGGAGAAGGCTGTAGCCAGACCTCAAGGCTGGATTACGTATGCTTTTTTCTTTCAGTAATAGTGCATACATATGCAATCCTTTAAATTATAATCATAATTAGATTCAGAAAACTGCTCCTCAGGGGTTGCTCTGTCATTTTCCCCAGGGCAGTACAGGTTTCTTGTTTCATAGTCTTACTGCCCTATAACTGGAGAGCAACTGATACAATAATATTGTAAATATAAACATTGTTTCTGTACAGTATCTTCCATTTGACTATGGTTATCCTTTTGGGATTAGCAATAAGTACAAAAGAATAAAAATCTCCTCTCTTCAAGGTTTCCATGCACAGACACAGAGAGACCTTGAACAGGTCTGTGTGATTCTACCTTAACACCACATGATGTTTCATTCTAATGTAAAGTTTGGCAACTATAGTAACTCCTTGCTTAACATTGTAGTTATGTTCCTGACCAATGTGACTTTAAGCAAAACAGTGTTAAATGAATCTAATTTCCCCATAAGAATTAATGTAAATGGGGGAGGGAGTTATGTTCAAGGGAATTTTTTTTCACCAGACAACAGATTATATATGTACACAGTATAAGTTTTAAGCAATTTAATACTGTACACAGCAATGATGATTGTGAAGCTTAGTTGATGTGTTGAAGTCAGAGGGTGCAAAAGGGTGGGATATTTCCCAGGGAATCATAGAATCAGGGCTGGAAGGGACCTCAGGAGGTCATCTAGTCCAACCACCTGCTCAAAGCAATCCCTTATTGCTAAATAATGCTAAATAAATAATGCTAATAATGATAAAAATATAGAATAATTATAATATTTTATTATCATTATAATGGTAACATTATGTCATAATGATAAAAAATGCTAAATAAATTCCTTACTGCTAAATGTCTTACTGCTAAATAATGAGACAGCAGCTGCTGCCAGCAAGCTCCCTTTGTCCTCCCCCGCCTCTCCCCCAGTCTATGGAGATGGGGTAAGCAGGGGAGAGGGCAACAACCTGACATTAGCCCCACTCTTTCCACCCCCACCCCATCCCCTGCACAGCAAGCAGGAGGCTCCTGGGAGCATAGCAGCACATGGCAGTGGTGGGTGGGACAGCTGAACTGCCCACAACTGATAGTCTGCTGGACAGCTGCTGTATAGGGAACTTAGGGGAGTGGGGAGCTGATAGCGGGGCTGCCAGTCCACCCTGGTTCCAAGCCCCCACCAGCTAGCTGCAACGGGCTGCTCTTTCTGTGAGCAGTGCACAAAGCAGGCGGTTGCCAAACAACATTAGAAGTGAGCATTGCACAACTTTAAATGAGCATGTTATCTAATTGATCAGCAATATAACAATGAAACAACATTAACCGGGACGACTTTAAGTGAGGAGTTACTGCAGACTTGTCTGCAGTTCTTGAGATCAGCATGGCACTCAAGAAGGGAACAACACAAGCACTCAGAGAAGAATGCCAACTTCTGTTTCTTATATAGAAAGTTTGGCAAAGGTGAAAGTAAGCCAGTACAGAACAGTCCAGCGTACCAGCAAGAGCTGGTACACAGCCACCTGTACCGGGGGGAGGGGCAGCTTCCCTGTCGGATCGTGATTTAAAGGCCCCATCTCTTTCAGTTAAGGCCCCGCCCCCTGCTCAGGACTGGTGTATTGGTAAGTCCTTTAAGTTACTTTCACGCCTGAAGTTTGGTCATTTTGCAAATCCAGCTGCATGAACTGATTCTGCTTCATTTGCCTTCATCACAACAAGGTACCAAAACTGAAAGCATGTTTCCTCATTAAATACAAAGCTGCCTGCTGCGCCCGGGAAGTGAGGTAGGGGAGGAAATGGATTAATACTCACATCAGCATTTTACTTTGTACAAGGCTCCCTGAGTGTAATGGATTCTGTCCAGCAGTAGCACATGCTGTGCAATTCTTGGTTGTGAACAAACAACTGCTGAGAGGTGGCAGGATCAGAATGGCACACTGACAGGCCTTCTGAGTTATTTTCTTTTCAGGTCTTCAGTTAATCCAAGTGGAAAGATGACTGTGGCTGCAGGGTACCACAATACATGCTGAAGTGTGGAACATGTCACTAGAGTTTCAGAAGGAGGTAATCCCCACCATGGCCTCATTGAAGAGGGAAACTATTGCAGAAGATGTTCATAAAACTGAAGCATGGGAAGGGTGTGTCGACAAACATTCAAGACTGATGGAGCCAGAAACTACATATGGAATAAAGCTGTGCAACAGGCGTGTTGATAAATGATTACTATTTTTTTTATTTCTCTCCATTTATATGACATGAGCCAACGTTACAAAAGGGTATACCCCATGATATGGTACAGGTCAGTATCCACTGAGTCCAGTGGCTACTGATATACTACTAACACTGAGAACCTTTCCTGTGGGCATAGGAGTAGTAATCAAAGGCTGATGAATGTAATACACACATGGAGCTCGTGGATCCTGAGACTCTGGCAAACAGTTTTCTGTTTTTAATAACTGAGTCTGATGTGGATTCTGGAAAAATGCTAAGTCTAAGATGGAACTTCTGTCATAGCCACCTGCCTCATTATTCATGCCATAAGCAAATGCAGCAAGTTTAATCATACTTTAACTAGTATATGACTACTGACACAATTTCTGATTTTGCTTCATAAGCATTCATTACAATAAGGCATACAAAGCAATGTAATAGTCTAACGCGGTGGTGGGCAACCTTCGGCCTATGGCAATCCTCTGGCAGGCTGCCAGCCAATTTGTTTACATTTCAGTGGCTGCCTGCAGCTCCCAGTGGCTGCGGTTTGCCATTCCCGCAGTGAACCATGTTCACTAGGAGCTGCAGGCGGACATGCAAATGTAAACAAACTCTCTGGAGGCCCGCCAGTGGATCCGTGGGCCACAGGTTGCCTACTATTGGTCTATAGCGATCCGAAACTTAAAAGTCTTCTTAGACAAAGACTTTGTCTTCACTGCAGACTTAATTCATGTTCAGCAATGGATTTTCCCCATAACACATTATTCACTCACACATCCACATGCCTCTATCTATGCCTTATGGGAAGGCAGCCTTAAGTCAGACAGTAAAATAGCATATCCTGTGTATTTCTAACTCAGGTGATTGCAGTGAAAATGTACAGCCATAGCCAATCATGACAATTGATAGATGATGGTCTTCCTCTCCGTGCCACAAGTGCTTGGACAACCATTGTTGTGTACTATCTTGAAATCCACTGGTGCTCTGACACCTGTCTGGAAGTAATCTACTTTCATATGCCTCTGCTCAGCATCCTTGACCCCACACTGCTTGCCTGCCTGCGGTTCCTTCAGTTTCACCCATTTCTAGAATGCCCTATAAGACGCCCATATATCCATATGCACCCACGTAGCCAGGTATGATACCAGAATCTTGGTGCAAAACTGCATCAGCTCATTCCATGAATCCATGCCCATATGATCCTGGTCTGTTCTGATTGTGCTTGTAACTGTAAGCCGCTGCTTCCATCTTCTGCAGGCTAAATGCCATCTTTGAAACACCTGCCACCATCTCTTGGCAGCAGTGTCTGCAGAGGCATGTCTCCCTGAAAAGCAGCAGCTGTCAGTCCCAATTTTTAGGGTGAGTGGACTCCATATTTTTGGCACATAACAATGCACCACTCTGCCAGCTTGGGTCCTGCCAGGAAATGAATTTCCTGGGCCTAGCTCGTTTTCTCTCACAGTCCCCAGAGTAGGCAGATAAAATGACCCACAACAGTCTTCAGCAATGAGCATTGACCGATATCGTGCGTTGTTGCACTGTGAATCACAGGATACACATCTAGAAAGCTGTATTGCTTGTCACAGCCAGATGCAAGGCCAGTGCAAATGCCTAGCATGATGACAGTGTGCTGATACTGACAAAGTGGTCTCATGGTAGTGGTTAGATTACCCATAGTTAGCATGCAGTGCTAGACAAAGAGGGACAGGGTATCTTTATACAATAGGTTATTTCTGTGGTCCTGTGATGAAACCATGAAATGGCTAAGCCATATATAGGATTTAACCACTCGTGACTGAAAGATATCTACTGAACCTACAGCTTTACTGGTCAAAATAATAAACCAGAGTGGCCTGTTGTAGCTCAGATCACTGGTTCGCTTCCCCCTGCTAACTGGATCATATAGTCAAAGGTAAGATACAGAACAGAACTTGCTTCAAATAATTCACTGCAGGAATTAAGAAGGGCTACCAATGGTACTATAAAAAGAATGTTGAATTAGGTGAGCCAGGCCTGGCTGACCTGGACTCCAAATGTAAGCACTATAAAAACTCAAGGTATTCTAATTTCATTTGTACCATTTGTGTCTTTCAGATATGTTATGATTTGGGTGGTTATACACCTCGTTTTATCAGACTAGTCTGGATTACATGTAGCAAGTATAACCTAATGGAGACTGCAGCTATCCCAGATGTGAAGTCAGACTCTATGGTACTTCATCAACTTATTACAACATTGATTATTAGATGATCCTGACATCAAGTGGTGACTTTCATGCTCCTGTACTAGATATGGACTGATCACAGGCTTTCCCTATAGACCCCAGATGTGTTCGTCATAAGATCCTTTAATGCTGTGCCTGGTATAGATGAGGTTCATTTAAATAAAGTATTTTATACAGTGCCATCTAGTGGCTCAGCAATATAATATAGATTAGCATTTCATTCCACGTGACCCGAAAGGCAGTATAACATCAAACTATGTGAAAGAACATAGGCAGTTCTTATGGACTTTTTTGCAAACCTAGTATCTTAAACTATCTGAAAGCTTATAGCTATCTGTCAGTATAAACCACTGAAAGGCAGACTGTATATTCAGTGTATGTTAAACCCTTCTCTATTCCTGCCTCGGCATGGAGGAAATGGCTGTGTGATACATTTTTAGAGAAGTATTATGCAGTTCTAGGCATGTACTGGCTGCTTCTGTTTTAATTTGCTGGCAGATATTTCAAAAAAAGTTGAGTCATATGTAAAGTACTGAGTAATAGGAGTCCCAATATTCTGGGGCTCCTGGCAATCAGGTTGTCTCCTACTAGAGCAGGGGTGGGCAAGCCACATCCAGCCCGCAGGCTCCTCCGCAGCCCACCTGAGCTCCGGGCTGGGGAGGCTGCTCCAGCTCCTCCCCTCCTATCTCCGCTCCCCCGCAGCCTCAGCGCACTTGGGGGTGGGGCTGTGCACTCCGGCAAATCAGCACAGCAACATGTCTGGCAGCGTGGTAAGGGGGCCATGGTGAGGGGTTGGATAAGGGGCACAGAGTCTTGGGGGGCAGTCAGGGGATGGGGAACGGGGGGTTGGATAGTGCATGGGAGTCCCAAGGGGCCTGTCTGTCAGGGGGCAGGGGAAAGGGATCAGGGGGGTTGGATGGGGGTGGGGTCTTGGGGGGTGGTTAGGGTAGGGGGTCTTGCGAGGGAGTAGTCAGGGAAAAAGAAGAAGAGAGGCTTAGTTAGGGTTGGGGGGGGGGGTCTCCGGAGGGGATGATTAGGGGACAAGGAGCCGGGGGTGGGGAGGTGGATGAGTCGGGAATTCTGAGGCGGGCAGTCAGGGGGTGGGAAGTGGGTGTAGTTCAGATAGAGGGTGGGGCCAGGCTGTTTGGGGAGGCACAGACTTCCCTACCCAGCCCTCCATACAATTTTGAACCCCGATGTGGCCCTTAGGCCAAAAAGTTTAATACAGGTGTGGACAGAGTGTTTATACAACCACACTGGTGTTTCAGAAGTCCTGTACTTTCTCAATACACATACAGCCAGTTTATATAAACACAAACATGACGAGAGGCATAGACAAAAGCGAACCTAGGGATTTAGCCTACTTGTAATTCCACGACACTGGCACTGCTGCCTGTGAAAGCACATTCCTATTTTCACCTAGATGCTTACACCACATCATTGAGCAATGCTGGGAAAAAGAAAGGCTGATCTTATTTGGTTAGCATTTAATTAGGATCTAACAACCATATTAGAGCTCCCTGGTGTATCTACAGGAAATGTTCTCAGAAGCCATTCCAGTCATTTTGATTTATGATAGTATGTTCTAATTGAAGAGACATATGTTCATATGAATGGAAATATACACCAAATAAGTTTGAGATATTCTGGATGACTTCAGATGAACTTATCTCCATTATTATTATGTATTTATTATTTGTATTACGATAGTGCCCTAGGAGCTGAAGACGAGAATTCCCCAGTAAACATCTTGTTCTCAGGTTACTGTATTTTATATTGCTTAGACTATAAATTGGTAATGTAAAGATCCATGCATAAAAGAAAAAAGTAGTTTACAAATTCCTTAACCTTATTCTAGCAAACTCTTCTCATGTGTTTAGTGTACATATAGGGGTACCTATTACCACTAATACCAGTACCACAGGAGAGATGGTACCTTCCATAACTCCCCACAACATTCCCTACTCTCTGCACATTTATACCTGGCTGGCTACATGTGGAGGCACTTTATATGTCTGCCTCTTCACCCATGTCACTATCATGCATACTAGGGTTCAGTGACAAAGCTTCTACACTTTGGTCTGAAGTTTCCTAATAGGCCTTATTATCTTAGCTTTAATTTTTTTGTCATACTCTCAGTAAAACATATGCATGAGTTTAGATGATGATTCACCCAGACCAGTGTATATAGGAAAACCAGCCTTAACATCCTTAGTTCTTTCGAAAAAAATCTTTTGAGCCATTGGAAGAATCCTGATCCTCTCTGCTCAAATTAGTGGATAGAAGATATTGCAGCATTAATTATGGAGAAAATAACACTGCCTTAAAATGCTGATCTTGATTGATTTTATTTTTCATGGGACCTTTTCAAAGAAATGTAGAATCTACTGACCACCTGCTATACCCTGTACCAGGGGTCAGCAACCTTTCAGAAGTGGTTTATTTATTCACTCTAATTTAAGGTTTTGCATGCCAGTAATACATTTTAACATTTTTAGAAGGTCTCTTTCTATAAGTCTATAATATATAACTAAACTATTGTTGTATGTAAAGTAAATAAGGGTTTTAAAACGTTTTAAAAGGTTCACTTAAAATTAAATTAAAATGGAAAGCCCCCAGACCAGTAGTGTGAGTGCCACTGAAAATCAGTTTGCATGCCGCCTTTGGTACTCGTGCCATAGGTTGCCTACCCCTGCCCTGTACCCTGCAAGCTAGTTAAACCCATTCCTCTGGTCTCTAAAATCTTCTTATCACTCACCTGCTTTCTTTTTCATTTGCACTTTTTTCTTAACATGAATCACATCTGTACTCTCTCATTTTTACTTTTTCTTTAAAAAAACTATGTGTTTAATTGAATGATGTATGTGTAACAGTTTATGAAGAGGTTATGGAAAAAACACAAACAAATCATGCTGTACATTAAATGGCCACATGATGGCATCACCCACTAGGAAAAAAGGATAAACTTATGCACTTCTGGCTGAATATGAATAAATTTTCTTTTTGTATCACCAGTATTGGAAGACAACAGCTAAGGAACACACACAATAGCTTCTTAGCAAGATGTTCACAAATTGCTTAACAAGTTTTATATCTTAGCTTTCCTCCTTGGTATTACCTCTGCCAAGTCTGCTAGATGCAGTGAGAGATTGTATATAGTATATTCAAACATATATACACAGAAGTTAATTTTCCACTCATATTCCAACTGTGTTACATGACCCAAACATAATCTGCATATTCTGCAAAGTTTTCACTGTTGAAAAGTATTAGCATAGACATTATGGACCCTGGCATATAGATCAAAAGAGATCTATATCTTTAGAAACTTCTTTTTATCCAGATAATTACACACCACCCATTAAAATAATATTAGTAACACTGTAAAGTCAAACACTAAAAAATTAGGAAATGCCAAAATTAGGGTTGTCTGGTTAACCTTAATTCTACCCCCGTGCACATGCATTATGATACAATCATTAATCTCATGCTATTTCTTTCACAGGACCTCTGCACCATTCAGTGCACAGGATGGACAATGCTCACATAATGAGCATCTATTCAGTATTTTCTTTTATCATCATTGTGCAGTGTGTGACCCCCATACCTTATTTACTTCATATTATTCAAACCCTGCTCTGAAAGCAAAATTAATAATTTTCCTTGTGGGCTTTCCTGTGTCACTCATCATTATGGTATCTGAATTATTCACAAACATTAATTAACCACTAATTTGAGGTGCCCCATTTAGGATGTCAGTGATTTTCCAGAGTATTTAGCGTTATATAGCATTTTATATATTCTCAAGCACTATTTCCATTCACTTCAGTTACAGCTATGAGTGCTCAGTGCTCCTGCAAATCAGATCCTAGTGTCTCAAGCTGGGAACCCAGAAAATGATGAACACAAATTGCTGACCACCTATGAAAAGTTTAGTTAAGTGACTTGCCCAGCATCACATAGGAACTCTGAGGCAAAAGCAGAGAGAGAATCAGATTCTCGAGGGCAACTTCTACTCTCTTACCCATAAGACCCTCCTTTCTCTTCCTATCATCCCCTGCCTCCTTCCTCATTTACCCTTCAACTTCGGCAACAAACGAAGTAAGGGTCCTACAGAGAGCAGCCTCCTTCACTGCAGAAGCCTGATTCATCTCCAAAGCAGGTCTATCCTGTATACTGAATGAGGCAGGGATCCGGTGGAAATAAATCTCTGTGATCACATAATTAAAGACTGTACTATGGTGCGTATGCACATGGGAGATCAACCTTAATTCCAGCATTTTCTGACTCTTCAGTGCTTGACTTTGAATCTTAAAAATTTTCTTTTTTTAACATGAGTGAAACAATATATTTTCCCCCAGTCTTGTTCTCAGAAATAGCTGAATACATTTGGCTGGGGGGTGGGGGGCGAAATAGCCTGAGGCAGACACACAGCATAAGAAATTTCAGTCCAAACAGTTAGTTTGGCAAAGTTATGAGCAACTGAAAAGAGGGTCTTATAATGGGAAGAGTCAGGCAATCTTAATAATAGATGGTGCCACCAGACCAGGCTATAATTATATGTGCCATCACTGTTGTATCTTTGCATTTGAAACACCCAGTAAAGTTTGATAAGAGAATTAACACATAACTAAGATCAACTGGCAATCAACAATTGAGGACCAGTTTCTCAAGAATGCTCATAAGGGCAAGTTATTGAAGATAAGTGCATAAAAAAAATGGAGTTTCTACACCAAGCCATTCCTGGGACATGAAGTTCTAACAAATGTTAGACCACATTAACAAAATCCTTCCATATTTCAAATGTCTGAAACTCTATAAAGCACCTCACCCAACTCACTGCAAATTTAGCAATGTCATTTCTTTTATGGCATGATACCACAAGGGATTTGTTTTGAGGAAGTCAGATGAGGAAGAGGTCAAAATTGAGTTTATAATTTAAAACTAGTTACATTCTTAATGATGTACAACCTACTGTCTCAGCACCATGCAATGTTCCAATTTTGGCAGCTTTTACGGAGACTGTTCAAAATATTATGGTCTGATTTCTGTCTGCATTGAGTCCCTATACAACCCCATTGGCTTCAGTAGGGCAGAATGTCATATATATCAGGGCAGATTTTGCCCCTACCTCCACGTGTTGTACTTTTGGTGAACAATCATGCATCCACAGGATAGTATAGCAGCAGGACTATTCAATTATTTAACTTGTGAATTCCATTAAGAGCTATACAGATGAAATTAAAGGATCTTTTATTTTTATTGGACATTTTTTTCACTATGTTTTGACCATAAATTGGCTCAGTGATCTGAAGGCTCTTGTATAAATATGATGGCAAAGCTACAAGAACCACTAGCATATTTTCAACATTTCTTTTTGAGGAAGTTCAAATGACTAAAGCACAGTTCAGTGTAATAAAATAATACCCAAGTTCCTTCCAAAACAGGGCTTTTAAAAAAATCTCAAGGGCTGGCATAGCTGACAAGTAAGCATAGGAACCAAAAGAGCAGAAATTCTGGGAGAAGCACTGAACATATTGTATCAAAATTACATATTTCACTTTGTAAGTGAAAACTGGTTCTGTATTATATGTAAATAAGAGAGAAAACAGGATTTTGTTTCATTTTTACGCTTTTTCATTAAATTAAGATGTGCAGATAAGAATCTCATGAATAAATTTTAAAAGATACCAGCTCATACTTTTTAAAACTCTGCCATCTCACCACATTCCTCTAAGAATATTCGTAGCAAAATTAGTCAAACTGATGCTGTTAGCTGAAGCTCAAACAAATACATCTTCAGCAACTGTGCTGAAAACAATAATAATTATATTTGGTATTTACCTAGCTCATTGCATTACCAAAGCTGAATAACCATAACCTAATTAAATTCCAAACTTCCTTCTGAAGTAATGATTGTCATCCAGATTTTATATAGAGAAACTGAAGCAAACAGGTAACATGGCTTGACCAAAGTCACACAAACAGTGGCAGAGCTGGGATTAGAAAAAGTCTCTTTGATCCAAATGTTTCTAACAATGTAAGGTTCAGATTTCCAGGGTCAAAAAGCTATTGTCAAGTGCCCAGAGTAAAAGGAACTTACTTGTATTAGCATACCATTAGCCAGGATCCAGATCTGATAACTCACCTAAATGTATGCAGTGTTGTTGTAGCTCACCCAGGGCTGGTGCAACGATATTTCACTCCCTAGGTGAAACTTCCACCTTGTGCCTGTCCTCGCCCCACAGCCCTGCGGCAGCTCCCCACCCTCCCCGCCTCAGCCTGGGGAGCCCTGCCTGTGGCAGCTCCTCCCCAACGGGCAATGTCAGTTTCAGCCTGGAGCGGCTTTGCCTGTGTTGGGAGGGGGAGTCTGAGGGCTATAGGCTGAAACTGACATTGCCAGCGGGGGCGCCAGCGGCTGGGCAGAGCTCTGCCTGCGGCTCACAGACTCCCTCTCCCAGCGAAGGCAAAGCCACGCCGCTTTGCCTGCTCTGGGAGGGGGAGTCTGCGGCCGCAGGTGTCAGTGCACGGAGGGCAGCCCAGCCCAGCAACGCTTTAAAAAAAATGGGGGGGGGGGGTACTGCTTTTTGGCACCCTAAGCAACCGCCTAGTTTGCCTAATGGGTTGCACTGGCCCTGAGCTCACCTAAGTGGCTTTTTAACTCCATCAAACCGTGACTTCTTGCCTACATTCTACCTAGTTGTTTAGAAGGAAGCTGAACATCTTTGTGCCCCTTTTAGAACAATATAGCGTAGAGGGGATAACCCTGGTGTCCTGGCAGTGATGTTTTTCTCAATTGTAGGTTCTGTCCAAAGGCTGTTTGTGAACTTTTACTGAACATACAATGACTGTCTAATGATGGCAGTGTTTGCTTTCAGCCACTGCACTGCTGGAATCTAGCTCATTATTTTGTAAAGTGATTTGAAGTAACCCAAGTCTGACAGTTCTGAATCAAGCTTAACTCTGTTCTATGCAGAGTTCCCTAAGACACCACTTCTGCTTCATGTTCTTTAGATAACTACTGAAATTCTTTTTAAATTAGTTTCAAATAAGTAAATCAAATGCCTATTTCTTGAAATAGTAAATCCCAGATTAAATGTCAGTGAGTGTGATGGGGTGTATTTCTCACAGTGGCCCTTGGAGGGAACAGGAGGCCAGACAGGCCTAATTCACCAAGTAATTAACCAGAAAGTTGGGGAGAGATATAGGCTACAAGGAGGCCACTAATTAGAAGTAAGCTCAGCTGCACAGGAACAGACAGAGCCTGTATAAAGCCCAGGAGCCAGTAGTAGTGAGGGTTTCAGGGGAGCTTTTTCTTAAGAGGGAGGTGAGGGAACTAGAAAACCTAAAAAGGAAGGGGTGCTAGTCATGTAGGAAGATTCCCAGATGAATAGTAACAAATGCTACGATAGTACAGGCCTTGGCTGTATGTTATGGGGATCCAGGATGGTAGCCCAGTGTAAAGGATGGGTCTGTGTTCCCCTAGATAGTGGCAGAGGGCATTAGAGATGTTACCCAGGCAGCTGGTCTGGAAGGACTGGGGTTTCTCTAGAACTGAGGAACTTAGTGACCTGGCCAGAGGACCAAGACATTACGTAGTCTTCATCTGAGAAGAAGCTATGAGATAGGAGGCTGATCAGGAGAATGAAACTAACATAGCAAATGTAATATGGTGATGTCCTTTGTTATGCACACACAAGACAAACTGCCATGGCATAAAACCCTCTGTCTCACATAAATATATGCAAGTACATGAGAGAGAGGAATGGGATTTAGCTTATCCAAAAAAAGCTACTATATCAATGTGCTGTAATTAAAAGATCCGGCCTACTTAATTAATTTTTTTCCCATTCTTAGACTGCCTACTTTTATATTAAGCTTAATTTTTATTTTCCTTTTATATTGTATGCTAAATAAGCTTGATTTCTTTAAGATTAGAAGTGTTGACTGCAATGCTAAGGGATAATCACAGTGGATATTAACAGTGAAGGTACTATGTTCTGAATCTAGGTGCTCAATAAAAGTAAAGGAAACTTTGAGACCCTTACCTTCCAAAAATATGTTGTAAACAGGTTAGGGAGCGTGTAGCATGCAGAAGCTGGTATGGTGGATACCAGGAGAAACTCTGGATAGCTTGGTTGGCAAAGTATGTTGGAAAAAGACTACATCCTGTAGTTGCTGTGCAAGGTTTTAGGGTAATCTGTGTTAACACACATATTCACTAATAGCATGTATCAAAAGAAAGTCAAAATTACATGCAACTTGAGTCTACAACATCTATATAGACTCCACAAAAGGATTTTATATCAGCTTAATTCTCATAGTAACCTGGACACTTAAGGTCAAATAATGTCTTTTAGATACAAGCATGAAAGGGAGATTTTCTAATAGCCTAAGGCAGTTGCTCTCAGCTGAGAGAATGTATAGTTTTACAACAGGCTACATAAAAAGCACTAGTGAAGTTACTAAAACCAAAATTTCATGTTGACAATGACTTGTTTATACTGTTCTATATACTACATAGTGAAATATGAGTACAATATTTATATTACCATTTATAGAATGGTAAATGGGAAAAGTAAGCAAGTTTTCAGTAACAAGTGCTGAGTCACTTTTGCATTTTCATGTCTGATTTTGTAAGAAAGCACTTTTTAAGTGAGGAGTGTTTGTATGCAAGACAAATTAGACTCCTGAGAGGGGCACAATAATTTGAAAAGGTTCAGAGCCACTGGCCTAAGGGATTTAGGAGCACAAATCCCATGGATTTATTAATTTGTATTATTACAACCCCTAAGAGCCGTAATCATGGATCAGGATCCCACTGTACTAGATATCACACAAAGCCAAAGAATGAGTTCCTTCGCTAAAGACTGGACAACTGCAACTATAAGATGAGATAACAGGCTACTGGGGGGTGCACAGAGAAAAAAAGAGATTTTGGTCTCAACATTCCAGTATCATAAGAGTTGCGGGCATTGTGGTAACAGAGAGTTTTAAGAAGGCATTTGAAAGAGAACAATAAAGTGGCTTTACAGATGATTATAGGGAGTATTTCCCAAACATGAAGGGCAGCAGGGGAGAGAGGGCACGAATGCTTGTTTTGAAAATATAATAAGTGAGTGATGGAGAATTGGCTCAAGATACAATCAGAAACATGAATCAACCTCTCTGTTCTGAAGGGCTGATGATAGGTAGGATGGGTATAAACTACTTAATTCATTTTTTACTTATGTTTGATATGGTAGAGAAGAGGGAGCCAGTAGACAGATGCAAATAGGGGTGTGATATTGTCAAAGCGATCACTCTGAAGAATGATCTTTGCACAAGCTTTCTGAATGTGTATGAGCAGGGCAGGATGATATTTATCCAGGCCAGAGAGAAAGATGTTGCAGTAATCAAGACACAAGCTGATGACAGCCAGGATAACAGTTTTAGCTGTGTAGATGGATAGGAAAGACCTTCTCTTATAGATGCAATACAAAAAGAATCTGCAAATAGGTGTTGACTTCTACTGACGCCGGTGGGTGCTTGACCCTCCTCTACCCCCCTCCATTCCAACCTCTTCCCCTCTGCACCCATCGGCAGCCAAGCTCCCCACCCTGCTCCACCTCACCTCCTCCCACACCACCTCCCTTGAGCGTCCCACATTCCCGCTCCTCTCCCCTCCGCCCTGGAGCTTGCTACCACGGTTTGCTGGTGGCAAGTGCTGGGAGGTAGGCTGAGGAGTGGTGATGTGGTATGCTCGAGGGAGGAGGCAGAGGAGGAGGTGAGGTGGAGCAGGGTGTGGAGCTTGGCTGCCGGTGGGTGCAGAACACCCACTAATTTTTCCCCGTGGAAAGCCCTGGAGCACCCACGGAGTCGGTGCCTATGAATTTGCATGATTTAGACATAGTCTGGATATAAGAACTTGCAGAGAGGTCTGTGCCAAAGATGACACCCAGGTTATGAGCCTGAGTGACAGTCATGATGCTCATGTTGAGATAGCAGAGAGGTTGCAGGGTGGGCTGGGGAGTATTATTTTGGTGAGAGCACTGTTTTAGCCACTTTGAGCTTGAGCTGACTATGAGACATGCAGCGGGAAATGTCAGAGAGAGAGGTCCTAAATCCTGTACAGACTTGGAAAAATCTTCCCCAGCAATTCCTGTTGACTTCTAACACTGGTCTACAATTTTTTAGAAGGCATCTGCTTCAGAGATAAAATGTGATATTTATTATGTATTTTGATGTGCTGAATTCAGATATGACAATTAAAACAACTGATTGGCTACTGTTTCTAAGATATTTAAGTTTTTACATTTTATGTCTATGTATATTGTGTAGATAGTAGAGTTTTAATCATAAATTGTAAACCTAGGTCTTTTCATGTGTTTATGGTTGCTTTACATGATAATATTTCACCTGTCCTGTTTATATAACACTTTAAAAATCAGCAAAAGGGTTATATAAATAAAATGTATTATGAAACAAAGGCAAAAAACTATTATGTACATAGTTTAGTCCTATTCAGTGTCTACTCGGCGCTTCTTGGCTTGTCTCTTGTATTCATTAAATGGAGCATCTCTTGTCACTGTCCAGCAATAGTCTGCAAGTATTGATGGGCTCCATTTGCCCTGATAGCGTTTCTCCATCGTTGCAATGTCCTGGTGAAATCGCTCGCTGTGCTCGTCGCTCACTGCTCCGCAGTTCGGTGGAAAAAATCTAGATGAGAGTGCAAAAAATGTATCTTTAGTGACATGTTGCAACCAAGGCTTTTGTATGCCTTGAGGAGGTTTTCCAACAACAACCTGTAGTTGTCCGCCTTGTTGTTTCCGAGAAAATGTATTGCCACTGACTGGAAGGCTTTCCATGCCGTCTTTTCCTTGCCACGCAGTGCATGGTCAAATGCATCATCTCGAAGAAGTTCACGAATCTGAAGACCAACAAAGACACCTTCCTTTATCTTAGCTTCACTTAACCTTGGAAATTTTCCACAGAGGTACCTGAAAGCTGCTTGTGTTTTGTCAATGGCCTTGACAAAGCTCTTCATCAGACCCAGCTTGATGTATAAGGGTGGTAACAAAATCTTCCTTGATTCAACAAGTGGTGGATGCTGAACACTTTTCCTCCCAGGCTCCAGTGACTGTCGGAATGGCCAATCTTTCTTGATGCAGTGGGAATCTCCTGCATGACTATCCCATTCGCAGAGAAAACAGCAGTACTTTGTGGATCCAGTCTGCAGACCAAGCAAGAGAGCAACAACCTTCGAATCACCACAAAGCTGCCACTGATGTTGGTCATAGTTTATGCACCTCAAAAGTTCTTTCATGTTGTCATAGCTTTCCTTCATATGGACTGCATGACCAACTGGAATTGATGGCAAAACATTGCCATTATGCAGCAAAACAGCTTTAAGACTTGTCTTCGATGAATCAATGAAGAGTCTCCACTCATCTGGATCGTGAACGATGTTGAGGGCTGCCATCACACCATCGATCTTGTTGCAGGCTACAAGATCACCTTCCATGAAGAAGAATGGGACAAGATCCTTTTGACGGTCACGGAACATGGAAACCCTAACATTACCTGCCAGGAGATTCCACTGCTGTAGTCTGGAGCCCAACAGCTCTGCCTTACTCTTGTGTAGTTCCAAATTCCTGACAAGGTCATTCAGTTCAGCTTGTGTTATGAGGTGTGGTTCAGAGGAGGAGGATGGGAGAAAATGTGGGTCCTGTGACATTGATGGTTCAGGACCAGAAGTTTCATCCTCTTCCTCTTCCTCTTCCTCTTCCTCGTCTGACTCAAGTGAGAATGATTCTGGTGCATCAGGAACCGGCAGCCCTTCTCCGTGGGGTATTGGGCGTATAGCTGATGGAATGTTTGGATAATGAACAGTCCACTTTTTCTTCTTTGACACACCTTTCCCAACTGGAGGCACCATGCAGAAGTAACAATTGCTGGTATGATCTGTTGGCTCTCTCCAAATCATTGGCACTGCAAAAGGCATAGATTTCCTTTTCCTGTTCAACCACTGGTGAAGATTTGTTGCACAAGTGTTGCAGCATATGTGTGGGGCCCACCTCTTGTCCTGATCTCCAATTTTCCAGCCAAAATAAAGGTGATAGGCTTTCTTAACCATGATGGTTATACTGCGCTTTTGTGATACAAAAGTCACTTCACCACAAACATAGCAGAAGTTATCTGCACTGTTCACACAAGTACGAGGCATCTCTGCTCACTTTGGCTAAACAGAAATGTGTCCCTTTGCAAAATCAAACACTGACAAATAAGAGAGCACGACACTATGATTTCTAGAGCTGATATAGGGCAATTTGTTCAGCAGAGTGATGTAAGCTTCGTTATAATTGCATCATCCATGACTTCTAGGAATAACATGATGCAATTCATATCATGTATGACGCAATACCAGCTTCAGATTGCATCATTCATTGTTTTGCCTAAAAAGCAAGTACTGTTCAAATCCAGTCATAGATTTATTCATAGATCCAGTCAAAGATGTATTTTAGTCATTTCTGGTTTAAATTGAGATCCCTTCCCTTTATAACTCACTTATCCTCCGCCATTTCCATGTCAAGGGTCATATATACTGACCCAATAGCATATCTTGAAAACTAGAGCCAATCAACAATTTTAAGCATCATTTTCATTCTCAGTGACCCAGAATTAGTAAAGTTTGACTACATTTATTTCAGAAGCATTTTGGCTGTAGAGCAGTGTAATGTGCCAAAAGGTGTACCCAATGGAAGAATCTGATTCTATATTTGTGTAAGATTACAACCACTGGAATCTTGCATAAGCTCCCACTTTATATTAGGATTTTATTTTACATGTATTACAGATGTGAACTATGGGGGCCAATCCTGCTAAATGGATTTTGGAATTTGAGGAACCTTTCACAGCATGCTTGGCATTTTGCAGAATCAGACCCACAATGACTTTTGTTGTATATCCAGTAATGGCTAGTTGCTTTGCCTTCTGTCACTCACTGAAAATGTGCTAGATGAACAGGGTAGTTTCTCCATCAGAATATCTTTTTAGATGCTGTATTACTGAGATTTTTTTCAATTTGAAAAATGTGTGGAAATCATAGAATATCAGGGATGGAAGGGACTTCAGGTCATCTAGTCCAACCTCCTGCTCAAAGCAGGACCAATCACAAACTAAATCATCCCAGCCAGGGCTTTGTCAAGCCTCCCCTTAAAAACCTCTAAGGAAGGAGAGTTCACTGCAAACGTTATCTGCTTATGTCTTCATCCTTTTTTAGGATTCAAAATGTTTCTTCTATAATCTTGTATGATTTCCATTTGCTCTTTTTGGGGTGCTTATATATGGAAAAAAGTTGTTCTAATGGTGGTGTAACAGGGTGCTGTCCAAGAGGCTCTGAGCCAGCCCGTTAGCTCAGCTCCTCCTTGCTCAGCTCCCAGCAAAAGGAGTTAATTGGAGCTGGCAGGGTGCGGCTCTTAGAAGGGCTTAAGGAAAAGCACCTGTGAGCCTTATGGGCCAGAAGGCTTGATAAAGCTGGCAGGCAGGAAGGAAGGAAAAGGAAAGGGAGGAGTGAGTGGCTGTTGTTCCTGGATAGTTGCAGGAACTAGCTATCCCCGAGAGGCTCTCTAAGTGTAATGGTAGTGTACAGAACTGTATATAAGTGGCGGTGTGAACTAGCACAGGGAAATAAAAGGGCCCTGGTATTGACAAAAAGAGCGGTCTCTGACTCATTTCTGACACGAGCAACTCATCTACAGGTGGTTTTATATTTTGTTAATAAAATTTTTAAAATACATGCATAATTTGAAAGCTTTTAAAGAGGCTTTTTAAAAAATAAAGAAAAATATTGAACATGGTGCACAAAGTTAGGAGTCTTCTTTGTGAACTTTAGGAAAAAGTTAATATATTTATCCTTTTAACTTAATAGGATACCAGTTTTTAGTTTGTTACAAAAATAAACATTTGAATAATGGAATTAAAAATGTGAAGGAATTATAAAAATATGCTTATTTACACTCTCTCTCTTCCAACAGAGCAACCTTTACTTTCCTGTAGTGGTGAAAGCATGCATACACCACTCTAATTGCTTTAATTACTACAAGAACAGTTGATTGCTCTGCTGCTTTGTGTGCTCTATGAGGTACACAGTGATTGTAGAAGAAGAGGAAGAATCCTTTCAACAAATATCTCAGTTTTCTATTCTCACTAGCTTTTTACTTTTTACTCACTTCACTCAGCAACAGGCTGTCTGTGCAAACATAAAAAGCAATCAACAGTCAGACAGTGACTGTAAATTGAGAAGTGGGGGTTTTTTATAGTCCTAGGTAATGAAAATAGACTGACCTTCCCCTAGCTGCAAGATTGACCTTTTCAGTGGTGTCAGTTAATGATGGATCAGTGGTGAGATGCTTGTAGCAACTGTTCTATTTTGTTGTTGCAATATTAGTCTGTTAAGGCAATGGATAGGTGACCATATTTCAGATTACAGTATTTTTCATAAGAAAACCATGAAACTGAAGATCACAATACTGAGTAAGTGCCTTCACGGAAGAAGACTTGTGCAGTTTCCAAAGGTGAGATTACGTATTGTACACATAGTAAACATTTAAGGTTTCTTTCCTTCCTTACACTTTGGCTCAGTATAGATCCTTATACGTTAATCTTCTTCACTGGTGGTATGTACACCAGCTGACATGTCACCTTTTTACAGTAGAGCATAGCCGAAGAATTGGAACCTATGGATGGTTTTGTCCACTAGAAGCATAGAACAGTGTAACAATTTAGCACAGCTTCTTTCCACTGTCATCTGATCTGTATGTTCTGCATGATGCCCCTTTTTCTGCTGAAAGAGCTTGTGGAGAATGGGTGGTGCTCAGAACATTGAAGGATTAGGCCCTTGGTGTCATCTGGCTTTGAAACAGATTTAAAAAAATTGTCAACTTAAATTTAAGTGTCTATTAAAAAGGACAGATTATATTACCAGAAATGTTTCTTTAATCACATCTGTTACATCATCCGGAGTGAGTGCTTTATTTAGTATAAGAGGCATACACCTAGAGCCATATGTTAAATTCATTGACACTATAGCACATTTAGTAGCAAAGTATCCCTTAGGAAAACTGAATAACAGTACAACTACCCCAACCAGCTCTCTGAAAGATTCTGGCGCACAATGGGGTGGGTTTAGAGGGAATTACACGGGGTGGAAGATAGAAAGGGGGAAGGGGTACAGGTACAGCTCTTAGAGCAGAAGGAGATTAAGACTGTAGGGTTGGGGTGACTGGGTGAGTGGACGCTGCTGGGCCCTGGCTCGATCTCCGAGCTGCGGGGACGTGACAGGCCGGCGCCAGGCGCGTTTGTTTTTAAATAAGTACAGGAGCTGGTTGCGCAGGATTGAAAAGGATCCATTTCAAATCCCGTCTCCAGCAGCCCCCGCCCGGTGCAGCCCCCCCGCCCCCCTTCCCCCCCCCCCCCCCCCCGGGTCCTCCGGCGGGAGCTCCGCCCCCTCGCTCTGTCAGTGTCTGACCGCGGCGGAACCAATAAAGTTGTTGCGCGGCGGGCGGTGCTGGGCGCCGGCGAGGTGAGTCTCTGCCCGGCCCGCAGCAGGCGGAGAAGCCCCTGGTGCCCCCACCTCGCCGCCCGTGAGTAGCCCCCGCGAGCCCGCAGCTCTTTATATAGCCCCTGGGGTGGGCCGGGCCGCCAGGCGACTCCCCCGGGCCCAGGGCGCCTTGTAGGGGGAGAGTGACAGGCGCAGCGGCCCCTCCACCTGCGCTGGCCCCGCGTCCCCCGGCCGCCGCTGTCTGTCAGCGGCTCGGCCCTGCTCGCCGGGACCGGACCCCCAGCTCCAGGGGCTGCCCCCCATCCCCTCCCCGCTTCTCCCCCGGGCGCTCTGCAGGCGGGGGCAATGTAAGTCTGGCTCCCGCGGGGCTGGGACTCCTTCCTGCTTCCCTGGCTGTTGACTTGTGGGGGGTTGTTTGTTTTTGTAGGGGTCGCTCCTGGCTTTCCGAAATTACGTGTCCCCCCTTGAAAGGGGCCAAGTCGCTAGGCAGCAAAAATGCCCCCCAGTAGCCAGACTCGAGTTCTGCTCCTCAGCGCCATGGAAAAGCTGGAGAAGACCCTCTTCAGGCTTGAGCAAGGTCAGTGCTGACATGTAACGGGGCTGCCGTGCGCAGCGCTGGTTAGTAACTGAACGGAGACTCTAGGCAGCTCTTAGGTAAGAGACTCCTGAAATTCATTAATGAAAATGATCGTGGAGAGCTGTAGTTTCCTCCTCGCTCATCATCTCTCTTACACTGTGTTCAAGTTAGTTGCTGACCTCTGCTACTGTAGTGCTCTTTGTGTGTTGTTGATTGTATGGCGATAGCTTTAGAGGTCACAATCATGGATCAATGTGGTTTGTAAACACTTTCAGGCCGAAAGGAAAATTGTATAAAAAAATAAAAAGCAAAATCGCTATTCCAATTAAATATGAGCCTAGTTTAAGACAGCACCTGAAGGATGGTATAACTGTAGCACTCCCATATCTATCACTTTTTCAGTCCCTGCCTTTGCTATTTATAAAAGTCTTCATAATCCAACTTTTTTGTGCAGTACAAATCCCATGCCTTAGTTGTAGGGATATGAACTAAATTGATGTCTTCACTCCTTTTTTTGTGGGGGGTCAAAGGTAAGATTTGGAAGTACATGTTTACATGTCAAATGTATTTCAGCGATGCTGTAATTTGCAATTATTTCTCATGTTAGTAAGTAGTTGGAATTATTTTTATTTCTAAGTATACCCATCAACCTGTTAATAAAAGGTATATTTGGATCAGTATTCTCTTGATCATCTATCTCAGTCCATAACTGTTTAAGTTGGAAAACTTTATCTGATGTCTTTATTCTCTCTTTGCAAACTCTTTTTTTTAAAGAGGCAACAGTAAAAGCTTTAATTTTCACCAGCAAGATTTAAAAAATATTGTCCAAGAATGGTTGATTTATGAATTTACAGTACTTTCAGAACAGCACAACCTTTTTTTACCCTTCTTTAAAACTAGAAGTCTGCTTAAATATTTTGATTTCAGAATTTGCTGAATGATTAATATGTGAATTTACCAGAAACTTTTATCATTAATGAACAAAGTGTAGAGTCAGTTCTGACCTCCTTATTAACTTTTTCTTCAGGCTATATAAGCTTTGTTTGGAGGCTGCTGAAGATTTGAAAACCATACATTTTGAAGAGCCTAAATTGATTGCTACACTCTCCCTCAGCGAGCTAATTTGGGCAAAGCATTCCTGGTATCAGTACTGTTACTATAGGGAATAAGATATCTAAGGCATATAACCCTGTAGCCTGATCTAATTTTAGCATACTTGATAAGGAAATGTCAAGACTATAGTGAGGAGAAATTGCCTGAAACTTTTTGAGGGCCTGTCTTCACTAGCAATGTTAAAGCACTCCCATGGCAATGCTGTAATTTGGCTTGTGTAGTCGCTGCAGAACGCTGGGATAGTGCTCTCCCAGTGCTATAAAAAAACCCACCTCTACGAGGGGAATAGCTACCAGTGCTGAGATTACGGCTCTGTCTACATTGGCACTTTACACTGCTGAATCTTGCAGCTTGGGGGGGGGGGGGTGTTTTTTCACACCCCTGAGCGAAAAAGTTACAGTGCTGTAAAATGCCAGTGTAGACAAGCCCCAAGAGTGATTTTCTAGGTTTTTAATTGATAGATCCCCAAATCCTGAAACTATTGTTAAGCCTTTGCACTATTATGTGCTTGGAGGGTGTGCTTTTTCTTTTTTATGTTTAGTGGATGATAAGGTAAGTGACATACTGTAAAGTTCATTGGCATGAGCAATTTAAATGTACTTGAATTGCAGGAATCTGATATTTGGTCATGCTGGCACAATTCTATTTGTTGAGCAACTTTTTTATTTAATCAGGATAGTGTGGTTCAGCTATTTAACTTTATGTATTACAGCACAATTTTAAACTCTCTTTCTAATACATTATTGGCTTATCTGTTCTTTAGACTACATGTAGAACTTTCTTACCAGGAAGATAGGACAGCCAAGAAGAGTATTTTACTTTTTAACTGAAGAATGAATAAAAAAGAACTTTTTTTAAAAAAAATGTCAGGGATTCTAAGATTCTGATCCTGCAATTGACTGTCCGTTGAAGTCACTGGGGCCCTGCAGGGGTGCATGGCTGTGTGTGGGTGTAGTCAGTTGCAAGATTGAGGCTTCAGTCAATAATCGTTGTTGCCATGCAAGAGCTTAAGTATCTGTCCAATTTTATTTATGTGAGTAGACCAGGCTTTTAACCCCATGATACTACACTCTGATTCATTCAGACACATACTTGTACTGAGACCTGTTGGCTTAAATGAAATTCCATGTGGACAGGTGTTCACCAGAGTGGATTAGATTTTAGGATTGGGGGACAAATGTTTCTATTTCAGAGTATTAAGGCTTCAGTCTTGCAATTTACAATCTGAGGATGAGCTTCTGCACCCAAGCAGAGTCCCATGGAAGTCAGTGTGGCGCCATGCAAATATAGCCGTCTAAGCTATAAATTGCGGGAGTAGGGTCTCGGTCTGTAACTTCATTTATATTTTTAAAAAATTTAAAGGTTTTGGATTTGTTTAGTTGACTATTTCATGAAATGTGAAAATATTTTAGATATTTTTACATTTTCAAGTTTGGTCTTCTATTTTTTACAAATGCCTATCTTCCCAGTTCAGTTAAAATTTAAAGAAGGGGTGTCAACTTAGAACCTCATCAGTTCAAAAAAAAAAAAAAAAAAGTAAAGGTAAATTCAGGTGCTACATGTTCCCAAGTTCCTGTGCCAATGTATTTGGTTTGAGAGTCATATTTTCCTGTTTTGCTTTTATGTTTAAGAATTATTTTCTTTCTCTGTTGCTATGTGAAAGATTCACATAAATTTGAGAAACTGACTAGACAGAAAATGCTTTCAAATGCACAAAGAGAAACAGACTAGGGGAAATATAGCATTCTTCCCTGCTCTGTTTTTCATGTCAGTTATAGAAATGTTGGGTGCTACACATAACAAAAATAGGTTAAAATGGGTTTTAAGTTGACATTTAAATTAAATAAAAAATGTGTGTATCATCTCTATATATTATGTATTAAAAATGAGGTGATAGTAATACTCCTGTCACCTCACAATACTTCTAAAACTGCAATAAATAACTTTTTCCAGGCATTTTTAATTACTGTATTGTATTTAAGCAGAAATAGAAATAAAGTGCTCTGAAGAGGGATACTGAATTAGTTTCCCATTTCCTATTTCAGGATTCTGGTTAGTTTTGAATGGTAACATTAGCAGAGAAGCAGAAATAATAATTATAGCATCATTATCTGTTGATGAGAAATGCTGTAGAAGAAAAACATTCTCTTAACTTTACACCCAATACACTTATTTAGAATTACAGTACCCATCTATTAACTTAAAATCTTCATATTGTGAGTCACAATAATAAACCAAAAGATTTAGTCTTTAATTTTAATAAATGAGGTTTTTTAAAAATCCAATCTCTTTTCTGTTGAGGTTTTGAACTTCAATTCCGACTGGGCCCAACATTACAAGGCAAGCATGTTACAGTGTACACTAATTACCCAGCTTCTGGAGAATTATTCAATCGCCGCAAGTTCAGGGCACTGTCATGGCACAACCCAACAGGAAGAGAAGATGATTCTGACAAATATTGTAAACTGGATCTCCAAGTTTCTGGATCATACCAGTATTATTTCAGTCATGAGTAAGTGGAACTTTTTACATATGAAAAACTGCAGTTTTCCCCTCACTACTCCATGCATCTCAGTCTTGACCTAGAAGGATAACTATGAGGTGTAAAACGATAATTCCGTTTCCATATCAGTGCAGCCATTGGCCTCTGCAGATGACTGCCCACAAAGGATGCAAGATGTAGGTTTTGATGCTGCAGTGTTTTGGGGAATACTCAGAACAAATTTATTCTTCTATTTGTTTATGAATTTTGCGAAGACAATCTGTGCCTGCAAGGTTTCAATGTATTCAGCATTCTCATGGTATGAATAATTAATTAATAGGCTTGGAAGGTTGTGAGAGATCAGACATTAAAATAAGTCATTTTTCTTACATATATCTTTGTGTTTTGTTCCACTCAGTTCTGGCAAACAGCTGCTAGAAACCATTATGTTCAAAACCTATGCAACATTAATTCATTCATCTCTAATGTCAGTGATTTTTTTGAGGTCTCAGGACAGTGTAAGATAAAAGTAAGATGGTAAATAAGAATTCAGTTTTTTTATACAGTCTAATGCAATCAATCAATCAATCTGTAGTATATTATACCTCACCCATTACCATTGTTTAAGAGTGGATAGGTTTGGGACCATTGTGGCTGATCAGGACCATAAAAGTCTTCCAGGTTCTCAGGCTGGACCAGTGATCAGAGGAAAAATGTTGATCTCAGTTTATAATATTCACCATCAGCAATATTTCCTCTAAGGATCATGTTTTGAGAATACTTGTGTTCATTCTATTAAAAAATTGCTGAGTAGAGGAATTTCTTGTGGCTTATAGTCAGAGTATCATGAGTTCTGATACGTGATTTTTAAAGTTTTATAATAAAACTTGCATTCTTAATTTTTCCCATTTAATTATTAGCCTTGGTGTTACACAAGAATAAGACTTGGGCACAGTTCTTCAAGGTGCAGAATTAAATCAATGGGGGAGAGGAGTTAAGAATACTTGGCACTTCATAGGTTCAGTCACTGTTTTTGACCCCAGTTCTCCAGTTCAGTACATGCAGGCTGATTCTCATATCTGCACAAAGACTTCAAACAGTCCTAAAGGTCTACTCACATGCATCCAACTCCAGAACTGAAATCTTTTGTATGTTCTTTCTTTAGAAAAAGGCCTTGTTGTAAATTTTAGAGGATGAACGTGAAGTAAATTTGAGTCTAAATGCATCCATAAATTGGGGAAATGGCGGGAATAACTCTGAGTTTGAAAGATCATTAACTGTTTTGTGGCTAAAATGGAATGATTTTAAACTACCAGATTGTAGATTGGCTTCTGGTGTTAGAAATGGCTGCTGCAATGGGCATTTGCTTTTCCAGTGGTTAATAGACTCAATTTATTCTAGAAATGAGAAAAGTGGTGGAGGTTACATAGTTGTGGACCCTATTTTGCGTGTTGGAGCAGATAATCATGTGTTGCATTTGGACTGTGTTACGCTCCAGACATTCCTAGCTAAGTGTCTGGGACCATTTGAGGAATGGGAAGATCGTCTTAAAGTTGCAAAGGAATCAGGTAATAACCACATACTCTGTAAAGGTCATTTTAAAGGGATCCAGCATACATTTTACACTGTTTAAGCTCTACCAGTATGTGTTACACAGTTCATATATATCTTGTTAGTTTGCAGTTTAAGTTATGAAAATAGTTATGAAACTGAATTTAATGTTAAACATATAATAGAGTAGAGCAAACCAGTCTGATTACTAACATATTTACCTAGAAAGGCAAGCATTTGGGAATCATCTTAAAAAATATGATATAAATTTTTAGATTGCTTGTTTGATTTGTTTCACACATGTGAAACTTTGTGGAATATATATGCAACGGTGGACAAGACGTGGGGATAGTGTGTGGTTTAAATCTTACCCTAAAATTTCTCTGAGTTACATGAAAAGTTTTGTTATCAGAAGTATATATTGAAAAATTGTATAATCATAGGATTTCCTCATTTTCATTGTAACGTTTTTCTTGTATTAACAAATGGTTTCCTTGTCATTTTTGTAGGTTACAACATGATTCATTTTACACCATTGCAAAAACTTGGATTATCTAGATCATGCTACTCTCTGGCTGATCAGTTAGAAGTAAATCCTGACTTTTCAAGCCCAAATAAAAAGTGTACTTGGAGTAGTATAGGAAACCTAGTGGAAAAACTGAAAAATGAATGGAATATGCTTTGTATAACAGACGTAGTCTACAATCATACTGGTATGATTTTTGTTACACTATCTTGATGCTTTTTGTTGCCAACTCAGTAACACTGTTAAAGCTAATCTGGTTATTCCACTATTCCATTTTCTTTTCTTGAATAGACTTTTTAAAAGACTTTTTAAGGAACTTATTCTTTATCTGACTTCTGAACCCCTCAAGTCTAGGACATTCTTATGTCTCAAGATGGCAAAATGAGAATTCTTTATCAGTGCTTAGAGTACCAAAAATCTAAGGACATCCTCATAAAACAGTGTATCTAAAGAACACCAATATGCATGTCTATATTTTCATAATACTAACTGTAATTATATAATATATATAAAATACTACAGGGCATTGCTCAGGCGTAAGTTCAATGGATTACACTGTGTAACAAAGGAAATGTTCTTCACTGTTTAAAAAAACCACACCAACTTTAGGATACTATTAGAGGGAGGAAGAAAGGAAAGCGGGAATGGGGGTGAATGTAAGAGAAGGTATGGGACAGGTCCGTATAATACTTTTAAAAGAGGTTCAAGGAATATGTTCTTGACATTAGTAACAGGATCAATTTTATATCCCAATAATTATGAAGTCTAATTATTCTATACAGGAGTGCAAAAACAGATCATATCTTCTCAGTCTTCCAGTTATTTTTATAACCTGATCCATAGAGCTGCTTCTAAGCTCACTGTACCCTTTTATTTTTGGAACTTTTGATGCGTTCAGGTGTTCGAGTGCTTATTTACTTAGACATCAAAGAAGCTTTTAAAATCCATTTCTTTCTCATTGACCAATGATTTAGGAATTTCTCCTAACAAAAACAGATTAAGAATAAAATTAATATTTAAAAGAGTAAGATGAATTCCATCATATACATTTTCCCAGATCCTGTAAATGACTGTGCATTTCCACAAGCAAGGAAAACTCTCTTCTCCCTCCCACACCCACTCCTGTTCCCATATCCAAAAGTCATGTGTCCTTCATACCAACTCTGTACTCTTTTGTAGGTGTCTAATAGCTAAATACAGTTCAGTATGTAATATTTCTATGGCACCATTAGTGTGGCTTACAGCATTTTGTAGCTAAATAATAGATAGTCCCTACTCCAATGACTGTAAAGTGGAAGAACTGAAACCTCCAAACTTAGTCACATGAATTAGAGCTATTCACATGAACGCTTTTTTGGATAACGAGGACCCAAGTTTGGACATAACATAAAATTCATAACAGCAAACAGTGTAGGAGTATTAGGCCAAGAAGAGGCAAGTGGGGACAGCCATTGAAAACTTTGCTTGGTTAGATATACATACATTTTTAAAGGTTCTATGATTTAATTTTCTTTGTAAACTAATATAGGTGGTGGTTCTTTTTTTATTTAAGTTGGTGAAAGATTTCAGTTGGAATATTTTAATTCTAAGCCTCTTCTGGGAAGCATCTTAATAATTTGATAGAATATTTGGCTATTTGCATATTCAAAAAAAGCAGGCTTAGTTTTATGCAGTACACTCGAACAACTGAATGTCTGATAACAGGATAAGCAATAAAATGGTTAAACGTGTTAATGTCACAATCATTTCTTTAAATGAAATGCAGCTCTGTGTAAAGCAAACAAAACCTGCAGTTTGTTTATTTCTTTTGAGCTAGCTATCTTTGTACACAACAAACACTCTTGGCCTCGTCTGGTATTCTTGTCACAATAAGCTTTATTTACAAATATAGATTAAAAACTTGGGCCCTGATTTTGCAAATTCTCATGCATGTATGTAACTTAACTCACACGAGTAAAGTTATGCACTTGTGTGTTTGCAGGACTGAAGCCTTATAATGTCCCCACAACACCAGATGAGAATTTTGTTATATTTTAACATATGTAACCACAGCTCTCCTGCACCATTCTCTACCTACCAGCCCTGCTTTATTTCTCTTGTCTTCTTTCTCTGCCCAGCATGTATGTGCATTGCAATTTAGGGAAATTTCTCCCATTTCTCTATAGCCAGAAATATTTTAATCAGTCTTTAAAGTAGCACTTACATTTATGTGATAAATCAAGCTAGTCATCAGAATCAACACTTATTTGAGATAAAAGGGAAAAGTCTGAGTGCTATTTGTGCATCTCGCTGCACTCTTAAAAAGACAACATTGCATTAATTTCAGTTCGGAAACTAATCTTCACAACACAATGGGCTAGTAAACTTCTTCCTTCCTCTTTTTTCTTCCTTCCTTCCTTTTTTTTAAATGAATATGGTGAATATATTATTTGCTAAAAATCCCTATGTCTGTGAATTTCTCTAATCCAATATACATACGTTTTCCAGGCTATTGCATTTCACAAAACAAAAATAGTTTGTCAAGCATAATGCTGTGTGTCCAGTGTTTCTCCAGAAACAAGGTTTTTTTTTAACTAAATTCCAATTATTGAGAGGATTAATCTTCAAAGCAATTCCTTTATCACAATGATTAGAAATATTTTCATTTCCTCTCTGTGCGTTAGAAAGGCAGTTTCTCAGAATCAAGTGAAAAGTTGTCATTGTGCTGCCTTATATTTTGTTGGAAAAAATCAATCAACCATTTCTGAGGTCAAAAGAGAAGTCTTTCTTAGAAGCATTTGTCATGCTTTTTGCTCATCTCTGTAGAATAGGATAACTTTGCTTTTTAAAGAAAAAATATTTTTCATATAGATGTCTGAGGTAGCGTATGCATGTTGGATAATACCCCATATAAAATATTTACAAGTGAAGCTTTTAAAGGTCACATGTAATGTTGCTTTTTTACTTTCAAGTGAGCGGGCTGCTTTTAGTTGTGAATGGCAGAGTTCCATATTTATAAAGGTCAAACAGTCAATGCCAAGTTCTATATGATATTGAACTGTAATGATAGAAATGACAAAGAGTCCTGTGGCACCTTAAAGACTAACTAAAATTTTTTTAGAGCGTAAGCTTTCATGGGCTAATACCCACTTCATCGGATGCATGCAGTGGAAGTATCCAGGGGCAGGTATAAATAGGTAGGCAAGAACCAGGTGGGAGATAACAACGTTAGTCCAATGAGGGTGAACCAGCTTGTTATGTCTAATCAGGGAGGGTGAGGTGTTTCTCTAGCAGCTGAACTGGAGGTGTGAATAGCGAGAGAAGAGAAGCTGCTTTTGTAGTTGGCTAGCCATTCAAAATCTCTATTCAGTCCCAAATTGATTGTGTCAAATTTACAAATGAATTGCAGCTCTGCAGTCTCTCTTTGCAGTCTGGACTTGAAGTTTTTTTGCCGCAAAATGCTGACCTTTAAATCTTCTATGGTGTGTCCGGTGAGGTTGAAGTGCTCTCCTACAGGTTTTTGAATATTGCCATTCCTGATATCTGATTTGTGTCCATTTATCCTTTTTCGTAGGGACTGTCCAGTTTGGCCGATGTACATAGCAGAGGGACATTGCTGGCACATAATGGCGTATATTACATTGGTCGATGTGCAGGTGAATGAACCAGTGATGGTGTGGCTGATCTGGTTTGGTTCTGTGATGGTGTTGCTGGTGTAGATGTGTGGGCAGAGTTGGCATGGAGGTTTGTTGCATGGATTGGTTCCTGAGTTAGAGTTATTATGGCGCAGTGTGCTGTTGCTGGTGAGAATATGCTTGAGGTTGGCAGGTTGTCTGTAGGCCAGGACTGGCCTGCCTCCCAAGGCCTGTGAAAGTGAGGGATTGTTGTCCACGATGGGTTGTAGATCACTGATGATGCGTTGGAGAGGCTTTAACTGAGGACTGTAGGTGATGGCCAGTGGTGTTCTGTTGTTTTCTTTCTTGGGCTTGTCTTGCAGCAGCAGGCTTCTGGGTACACAGCTGGCTCTGTTGATCTGTGTCCTTATTTCCTTGTGCGGGTATTGTAGTTTTGAGAAAGCTTGGTGGAGATCTTGTAGGTGTTGGTCTCTGTCTGAGGGGTTGGAGCAAATTCGATTGTACCTCAGTGCTTGGCTGTAGACAATGGATCGTGTGGTGTGCCCGGGATGGAAGCTGGTGGCATGAAGGTAGGCATAGCTGTTGGTAGGTTTTCGGTATAGGGTGGTGTTGATGTGGCCGTCATTAATTTGCACCGTGGTGTCCAGGAAGTGGACCTCCCCTGTAGACTGGTCCAGGCTGAGGTGGATGATGGGGTGGAAGCTGTTGAAATCATGGTGGAATTCTTCCAGAGTTTCTTTCCCATGGGTCCAGATGATGAAGATGTCATCAATGTAGCGTAGATAGAGAAGGGGCGTGAGTAAACGAGATTTGAGGAAGCGTTGTTCCAGGTCAGCCATAAAGATGTTGGCATACTGTGGGACCATGCGGGTGCCCATAGCGGTGCCACTGGTCTGGAGGTAAATATTGTCACCAAATTTGAAATAATTGTGTGTGAGGATAAAGTCACAGAGCTCAGCAACCACTTGTGCTGTGGCATCATCAGGGATACTATTCCTGATAGCATGTATTCCATCTTTGTGTGGGATGTTTGTGTAGAGAGCCTCTACATCCATGGTGGCTAGGATGGTGTTTTCTGGAAGGTCGCCAATGCATTGTAGTTTTCTCAGGAAGTCGGCGGTGTTACGGAGATAGCTGGGAGTGCTGGTGGCGTAGGGTCTGAGTACAGTGTCCACATATCCAGACAGTCCTTCAGTGAGAGTGCCAATGCCTGAGATGATGGGGCGTCCAGGATTTCCAGGTTTGTGGATCTTGGGTAAAATATAGAATAGCCCCGGTCGGGGTTCTAAGGGTATGTTAATTTGTTCCTGTGTTAGTGTAGGGAGTGTCCTGAGTAGACGGTGCAGTTTCTTAGTATATTCTTCAGTGGGATCTGAGGGAAGTGGCCTGTAGAAATTGGTGTCGGAGAGTTGTCTGGTAGCCTTTTGGTAGTCAGACCTGTCCATGATGACAACAGCACCTCCTTTATCGTCCTCTTTGATTATGATGTCAGGGTTGTTTCTGAGGCTGTGGATAGCATTGCGTTCTGCTCGACTTAGGAAAAACAACATCGCCTGCCTCACAACCTAAGCCTAACCCAAGCCCCGGCAGCCCGGCCAGCAGGCCGCTGGGCCACTGTCCCCTTCAGTGCGTGCAGCTGGCCTGCCGCGGGGCTGCTGTCCCCCGCAGGGTGCCCGGCCGGTCGCAGGGCCGCTGACCCCGCAGCGCACCCAACCGGCCTGTCGCAGGGCTGCTGTCCCCCGTGGTGCACCCGGCCAACCTGCCGCGGGGCTGCTGTCCCCTGTGGTGCGCCCGGCCCGCCGGCCACGGGGCCGCTGTCTGCCTTGGTGTACTCAGCCCGCTTGCCGCAGGGCCGCCATCCCCAGCGGTGTGTCAGACCAGCTGCGGGGCCGCCGTCCTGGGCGGCGCGCCAGCCCCACTGTGCTGGCGTGCCGAGCCAGCAGCCGGCCCGCTCTCCGGGGTGCTGTCAGAGCACTCGGCCGAGGAGAGAAGAAGCACTGGTCCACTCCCCCGGCAGGAGCTCGCAGGCCGGATAAAAACAGCTCACGGGCCACAAATGACCTGCGGGCTGTAGTTTGCCCACCCCTGGCATATGGTCATATATAAATCCTCCACTCTGGGTTCAACTCTCCTCTACCCTCTGAGGCATCCAAATCACAACTCTGAAAGATTCTGTTTCTTGGAACATCTTGTATCTTCAGGCCATTTTTAGAAACATACTTGGTAAGAAATGATATTCCTGACATTAAACACATCAAGGAGGCTATTCTGAGAGAAATAATGCACAGCAACCAGTGTGTGAGGAGTTTTGCAACAAAAAATGTAAAATTCTCTGCTATACTAGAAGTAATACCTATTTATCTACTGACTTTCTGTAGTCATATCAAAGATGTTAGTGGAATGCAGCTTTCACATGGCCTGATTCTGCATTAGCTGAAGTCAACCCTTCCATTAGAAAAGGAACAGATTTTACCTCCTGTGCTATCCTAAAGTTTTGGTTCTAAGAAGTTTGTATAAAACAGTTAAATAATTCAGCTTGTTTATTTTTTTTTTCCTGCTCTTCTTAAATAAGCTGCTAACAGCGAATGGATTAGGGTGCATCCAGAATGTGGTTATAATCTTGTAAATTCTCCCCACCTGAAACCTGCCTGGATCTTAGACAGGGCTCTCTGGCATTTAAGCTGTAATGTGGCTGACGGGAAATACAGAGTTAAGGGGCTGCCTCCTTCAGTTGAAAATGACAATCACCTGAATGTAAGTACATGAGAAATACAGCATTTTACTTTTGTAATAATAATAGTATAGCTGGATAAAGAAATATTTAGTTATTTATACTGGAATAGTGCCTAAAATGTGCTGATGTTTTTCAAACATGTAGGAAGACAGTTCCTGCCCTGAAGAGCTTATTTTTAATGGCAACATTTAATAGTTTTATAGGACTTGTGTATTGTAAAGTAACTTTTTATTTTATTTTATTTTATTTTTACAGTGTATCCGTAAAATAATTTGGGAGGATGTTTATCCCAAGATTAAACTATGGGAATTTTTCCAAGTAGATGTTAACAAAGCTGTGCAGCAATTTAAAACCCTTCTGACTCAAGGTAAAAACATGCCTGTTACACATAATAATCCTTGTACTTTAGTATGGTATGTTTATCCACTATTGGGAAAACCTTGTATGTAAATAATAAACAGTGTCGGGTGGAAGGAAAAAACAAGTCTTCTCTTAGACCAGCGGTATTCATAAGTGCGGCTAGCATCGAATTTCTATTGATTTTGAATTTTTCTTGTTAGCCACATTATAAAAAAGCCAAATGCATAAGCCACAGTTCAGTAGCCTATTAGCCACATGTGACTAGTGGCAAACGTACTGGACACTACTGTTTTGTTGAAGGCAATAGTTTGCCAGGTCATTCATCTACAAAAAAGCTTTGGTAGAAGAAAGTAGGAATTGAAATTGTGTTCCACAATTTAATTCATGCTAGACCATGGAAAATTAGATAAAAATATTCAGAGAATTATATATTGTAATATGTAGAATATCTAAAATAGTACAAGATATGAGACAGATTAGTAGTAGTTAGTGGACAATACTGGAAAAAAAACTCAGAGTATAGTGGGGTTTTTGTTTTGTTGATGTGTATGGGAGGGGTTTTTTGGTGTTCTGTTTTGGCTTGCATCTGAGCTTCATCAAGATGCATTAATCTTGAAGACTCTCAATTCTGACAAACTTTATTTTTGTGTCTTTCATCAATATCCACAATTGGCAAGTACTCTAAAGACAACTTTGTCTAAGAATTAAGCTGAAATCCTGACCTGACTGAAGTCAATGGGTGTTTGTTGCAGTTAACTTAAATAGACCTGGATTTTCTTCCTTACTGTCTGGAACTGGAATCTAGAATTGAAACTAGAAGAGCAAAAACTGTATTCTTTAGTTTTTAAGATTTACTGTGTGTGTGTTAAACTTCCACTCTACAAGATTTTGTTTTAAATTTTTGTTTTCAGTTAACAGGAAAACAAAATCTGATCCAAACCAACATCTTCAAATAATTCAGGATCCTGAATATAAGCGACTTGGCTGTACAGTAGACATGAATATCGCATTGGCAACATTCATACCACATAGGTACTGTAATATTGGTTTTGTACAAGAGAAACTGAACCTTAACTTTAAACTGAAAAATCTAGTATGGCGATATGCTCTGGGCAGAGGAAGGAATTAGAATTTTCATTCATCAGTATTTGAGTTACCTTTGATTATAAATATGTATTTTTAAAATTTAGGACCTTTGACAGGTGTACAGTGATATCAGAACCTAATTGCTTTCAATTGCTATTTTTTTCTCTTGTTTAGCAATGGGCCAGCTGCAATAGAAGAATGCTGTAACTGGTTCCAAAAGAGAATTGAAGAATTAAATGCTGAACAGTTCCGGCAAACTAACTACCATCAAGAGCAGGTCTTGTCAATGCTACATTGAAATGCTGAATTCTTGCTTTCTATTATAAATAATAATTTATTACATTTTATTGAAGTAACACTTAAATTAATGTACTTGCAGGCAATCACTTGTCTTCTGGAGACTGTGGTTTATGAGAGATTGGCTGACCATGGTCCTAAACGGGGTCCTGTTAGTAGAAAATACCCTTTAGTTACCAGGTATTATGTCTTTGTCTTCCTCTCAAAAACTCATTTAAAATTGTTCTACTTTCTTGGATTGACTAGAACTTCTAGATTTGATGTTGCATACGATATTATCGGCCTGACTCTTATCTTTAAGGCCACGTCCTATAAGGAACTGATCACTGTCATGAACTTCAGCAGTCCTGCTGAGCACCTTGCAAGATTGGACCTTTACTGATATAAATTAGGAGTAACTCTCTTAGGTCAGAGGAGTAACAACTGTGTCAGAAGAGAAGAATCAGGCTTTATATCTTAGAAACCAAACTATGTGGAACTTATTTCAATTGAGGAAGCATACATTTTGAACTTCAGCTTTACTTCAGCAAGGGTTAGTGTTTCTTTTGTAAACTGCTTGTGCAAGTTGCACTTTATGCCTATGCAGAAGAGACCATCTCTGGTAAGGTGAATTCAGTAAAACTAAATTCTATATAAAACTCACCTTTTTATCATAATAACGTGATGCCTTCCTTACAGTAGTTGGCTTTATGGCTACTGTAATTTTAAGACTAACATCTTCTGTTTTGAAAATGAAATTTTGCAGGCCAGTACTTCACATTCTGAGCTACACCGTAAGCCTTTGCAGCTCTTTCCCTATCGTTCTCCTCCTCCATTACATACACAGGTGGACAAATGGTCACTTAATAAGACTAAGCACTGATAATGCTTTGTTAGCAATGACTGAACTTGATAAGAATTTTGGATAAAATCCTACCTCCAAAAAAGTGGATGTCAGATGGCTCTGTAGAACACAGTATAGTGTTCAGGACTCCATTGAAATCCAAGGTGTTCATATAGCACTCCTCTCAGGGGACTAGGGAAAATTCTACCAGGCTGCCTTTGCCAGGTAAGCTGCATAGTGGAGCTTTGCAAGGGTGTGAAGTGCAGACTGAGAGAAATTGGGTGCACAGGAGATCCTTTGTGTGGTGCTTTTAGAATCTTTGCACTAGTGTGGAAGCAGTACAGTACTCAGTAAAGAGAATACAATGACCCCAAATCACTACTTATTGAGCATAATGTGGAATGAAACTCAAATGGAACTACTTACATGCATAAAATTAAGGATATGCATGAGTGTTTGCAGGATTGGGAATCTTAAATACCTTTCAAAAATCTGGGTTTAGGCATTTCTGTGCTCAGTGGTGCAATCCATAATTGATTTAGGTGTCTAAATCTAATTTTCAAAAGAGAGTTAGGCATTTAGGAGGCTAAACTTCATTGGCTGTAAACACCTTCATACTTTTTAAAAATGTGAGCCTTGGTCTTCTAAATATCTGTGAACTATCACATTTCAGCAGCTTATCTTGTCATGCCAAGTTATCCAGCTATGTTGCAAAACAGAAAACTGCCCTTCGTTTATGTTCTAGTAATAGCAGATACTTTTTACAATGAATAAAAATCACATCTTTATGCAGCTTGTTGGTTGATTTTCAATTGTCAGGAGGTATTTCAATTGTCTTCAAAAATTAAGCCAAACTAAAATGCATTTTAAAATTAAGTATTTGTCCAATCTCTAGATATTTTACTTACCCATTTAAAGAGATGACCTTGGAAGAGGAAGAATCTCTGATGCATCAGCCTGATAAAGCTTGTCATTTCTTGGCTCATAACGGTTGGGTAATGGGAGACGATCCTCTGAGAAACTTTGCTGAACCAGGTTTGTGAACTGAACTTCAAATCGCTTCATAAACAAAGCAAAAGGGGCATTTTTCTGGCTCTGTCTCAGCACAGTTCCAAATTTTAATTGACAATTGTGCCAGAATATATAGTATTTGTGTTTCCATACAGCATGCTAGTGACACTAAAAATACTTCAGGATTTAGAGAGAGTCTTTCAATGTAGAGAACTTTTTTCATTCTCTGGGTGCTGTTCTCTTTCCATGTTTATAGCAAGCATCGATAGTACCTACTATAGTTTAAGCTGCACAACGCTTTGCTTTCTGAATAAGTAAGAATGGGCTTATGTTATGATCATGATTTTCTGAAACATTCACTTTTTTTAAAAAAAAATGAAATTTTCTATGCTTAGTTTCTCTACTTGAAGGGATGCAATTTAAGTTTAAACATATCTTTCCTGGCATTTGAGTTAGGAGAACTGGCCTTTTTTGCTGCTTTTTTTTTTTTCTTACTGGGTTTTTCCATATAGATAGCTCAAATACATCTGAATTTTGAGGGCCAGATCCTCAATTTTGCCTTTAAGTACCCCCCACCTCACAGTTGGCTTACTCTCAGATCACCAATAGCTTTTATTTTATTTGGGGTAAACTCAGAGTAGTGGAAGTTTGGTCTAATGTGATGGAGTTTTAATTCTAATTCAGTAATCAAACTGTATCTTCACCTGCGCATCCTGGTCTCTGGTCTTGGATTCTCTTATTTCCTACTCCCTTTAGACTGGAAATTTTGCTAATGATTAAACTGAGAACATTCATGTCATTTCTAAAGGAAGGAGTGGGGAAACTCCATAAATCTAGCTGATGGATAACGTTACAGCAACTGGTCACCCTTAAAGAGAGACTCATAAATTTACTGAGTACCTGTCAGAGCTCTGCCAACAGGTACTTTCAGTATGTGGCTGTTAATTGTTGCAGAACAATTGACTTCCTTTTTTTCCTGTATATATTCTCTTTAAAATAAATAAGTAATACTCAAGGCATAATTGAAGATAATATGTGTTTGCCCAGTGTGAAATTAATTCTTTTTTACTCATCCTTCAGTTGGCTGCCCTTTCGTGTTGGCAAATGTACATGTATTTGGCTAGTGCAGTTGTCTCCCATTGTCTAGTTTTCACTAAGCGGGGTGAAATCTTGGCCTCATTTGAAATCAATAGGAGTTTTGCCATTGAATTTGGTGGTGCCAGGATTTCACCCAGGTGTATGACAATTCTTTGTGTTCTCCATTAAACCAGTTTGCCTTAAGGGGCCATGACTTGCACGCTTCCATTGATCAGACATTGTGTGGTGAAGCACAAGTAACTCCGGTGGAGGCTATCAGTGTTTCATAGCTCTCCTTTTTCTGTGATCGCAGTTAACAGGTTTTCACAACTTGCCAGGGCCCAAATGTTTGGAGGGAGAAAATTACAATGAGAGACAACCATAAAAATAGCAGAAGGAGATATCTGAAGTCATGCAGGATTAGTTTCTCAAGTGTATGCAGAAAGTTTTCTTTGTTTCATGATTCAACATTTTTTGCTTCAAATGAATTAAAAATCTTAGATGAATCCACATGTTCCATAGAATCTCTATGGATAGTAATTCCATGCTCTAATAAGAATATAACAATAGGGATCTATTATCGACCACCTGATCAGGACAGTGATAGTGACGATGAAATGCTAAGGGAGATTGGAGAGGCTGTCAAAATAAATAACTCAATAATAATGGGGGATTTCAGTTATCCCTATATTGACTGGGTACATGTCACCTCAGGACAAAATGCAGAGACCAAATTCCTCAATACTTGAAATGACTGCTTCTTGGAGCAGCTGGTACAGGAACCCACAATGGGAGAGGCAACTCTTGATTTAGTCCTGAGTGAAGCACAAGAGCTGGTCCAAGAGGTAGCTATAACAGGACCACTTGGGAATAGTGATCATAATATAATAACATTTAACATTTCTGTGGTGGGAACAAAACCTCAGCAGCCCAACACTATGGCATTTAATTTCAGGAAGGGGAACTATGAAAAAATGAGGGAGTTAGTTAAATGGAAATTAATAGGTAAAATGGCTAAAGTGAAATCCCTGCAAGCTGCATGGACACTTTTCAAAGACACCATAATAGAGGCCCAACTTAAATGTATACCCCAAATTAAAAAACAAACTCAAAGAACTAAAAAAGAGCCAACGTGGCTTAACAACCATGTAAAAGAAGCAGTGAGAGAGAAAAAAGCATCTTTTAAAAAGTGGAAGTCAAATCCTACTGAGGTAACTAGAGAGGAGCATAAACACTGCCAGATTAAGTGTAAAAATGTAATAAGAAAAGCCAAAATGGAATTTGAAGAACAACTAGCCAGAAACTCAATAGGTAATAATAAAATGTTTTTTAAATACGTCAGAAGCAGGAAGCCTGCTAAACAACCAGTGGGGCCCCTGGATGACAGAGATACAAAAGGAGCACTTAAAGATAATAAAGTCATTGTGGAGAAACTAAATGAATTCTTTGCTTCGGTCTTCATGGCTGAGGACGTTAGGGAGATTCCCAAACCTGAGCTGTCTTTTGTAGGTGACACATCTGAGGAATTGTCACCGATTGAAGTGTCACTAGAGGAGGTTTTGGAGCTAGTTGATAAACTTAACTGTAACAAGTCACCGGGACCAGATGGCATTCACCCAAGAGTTCTGAAAGAACTCAAATGTGAAATTGCGGAACTATTAACTAGGGTTTGTAACCTGTCCTTTAAATCGGCTTCTGTACCCAATGACTGGAAGATAGCTAATGTAACGCCAATATTTAAAAAGGTCTCTAGAGGTGATCCTGGCAATTACAGACCGGTAAGTCTAACGTCCATACCGGGCAAATTAGTTGAAACAATAGTAAAGAATAAAATTGTCAGGCATATAGAAGAACATAAATTGTTGGGCAAAAGTCAGCATGGTTTCTGTAAAGGGAAATCATGTCTTACTAATCTGTTAGAGTTCTTTGAAGGGGTCAACACACACATGGACAAGGGGGATCCAGTGGACGTAGTGTACTTAGATTTCCAGAACGCCTTTGACAAGGTCCCTCACCAAAGGCTCTTACTTAAATTGCCATGGGATAAGCGGGAAGATCCTTTCATGGACTGAGAACTGGTTAAAAAACGGAACAAAGAGTAGGAATAAATGGTAAATTTTCAGAATGGAGAGGGGTAGTGGTATTCCCCAAGGGTCAGTCCTAGGACCAATCCTATTCAACTTATTCATCAATGATTTGGAGGAAGGGATAAACAGTGAGGTGGCAAAGTTTGCAGATGATACTAAACTGCTCAAAATAGTTAAGACCCAAGCAGTCTGTGAAGAACTTCAAAAAGATCTCATGAAACTAAGTGATTGGGCAACAAAATGGCAAATGAAATTTAATGTGGATAAATATAAAGTAATGCACTTTGGAAAAAAATAACCCCAACTATACATACAATATGATGGGGGCTAATTTAGCTACAACTAATCAGGAAAAAGATCTTGGAGTCATCGTGGATAGTTCTCTGAAGATGTCCATGCAGTGTGCAGCAGCAGTCAAAAAAGCAAACAGGATGTTAGGAATCATTAAAAAAGGGATAGAGAATAAGATGGAGAATATCTTATTGCCCTTATACAAATCCATGGTGCGCCCACATCTTGAATACTGTGTAGAAATGTGGTCTCCTCATCTCAAAAAGGGTATACTGGCATTAGAAAAGGTTCAGAGAAGGGCAACTAAAATGATTAGGGGTTTGGAACGGGTCCCATATGAGGAGAGATTAAAGAGGCTAGGACTTTTCATCTTGGAAAAGAGGAGACTAAGGGGGGATATGATAGAGGTATGTAAAATTGAGTGGTGTGGAGAAAGTGAATAAGGAAAAGTTATTTACTTGTTCCCATAATAGAAGAACTAGGGATCACCCATTGAAATTAGTGGGCAGCAGGTTTAAAACAAATAAAAGGAAGTTCTTCTTCATGCAGTGCACAGTCAACCTGTGGAACTTCTTGCCTGAAGAGGCTGTGAAGGCTAGGACTATAACAGGGTTTAAAAGAGAACTGGATAAATTCATGGAGGTTAAGTCCACTAATGGTTATTAGCCAGGCTGGGTAAGGAATTCCCTAGTCTCTGTTTGTCAGATGGGGGTGATGGATGGCAGGAGAGAGATCATTTGACCTTTACCTGTAAGGTCCACTCGCTCTGGGGCACCTGGCATTGGCCACTGTCAGTAGACAGGATACTGGGCTAGATGGACCTTTTGGTCTGACCCAGTACGGCCTTTCTTATGTTCTTATACCTCACTAACTGAGTAAAACAGTGAGAATAAGACGACATCATTGTAGAATGAAAGCAATAATCAGACCATCAGATCTCCTTATTTCAAATGACTCTGCATTTAAGGAACTTATTGTTCGTCAAATGTATGATTGTAAGCAATAACCCCACTGTAGCTTGACAGCTGATGCTGAAAATCAAAATAGCTTCTGCAACCTTCTTAGATGTCTTGAATAGATCATAAACACCTTTCTCCTGGTCTAACTCTGAAAAATACTTCTAAAATCTTCAAGACCTGTACCTGGTTAAAGCAAAAGAAAATCTCATGTTTTGTGGTGCAGTGGAGTGGAGCATCATTTACAAATTTTGATTTTAAAATTTATACTGATCACATCTAAAAGACTGTAATAAGTGAATAAATGAAACAAACTGATTAAGAGTACAATTTTCAAAGTCATTTCAGTGACTTAGGTGCTTTTTCAAAATTTCAAAGCCCTCGATCAATAGGAATAGAAATTACTGCTAAAATTGATTTAAATTTTAAAATTGAAGCTATTTATATTACACACACCTAGATGCCAGTATGAACCTATTCACTATCAATATTTTCTCAGTTTTTGAATTATTGTTTTGTAGATAACTGAAAATATGGAAAAGATTATAGAGAAAGGGAGACCTTTCATTGAGTTTGAAGTGCTATTAATTTTAATGCACAGTTCACTGTTTTCTTTTATTCCATTCTTTTATTCAGCCATTGTTGTACCTAATTTGAGATTTAAAATACAAATTGGTTTGTTTATAGAACTGATTAATATGAGTGGAGGTCCTAAATGCACCTTTAGTATAATGTGCTATGGAGAGCTATAATTTGGCATGCAGTACATAATTAGGGAGTTGATATGGTACAGGTAGGAATCTTGTTTTAATATTTTTTTTTTAAACTTCTCTAGCCATAGATTCAATGTGTCACATACAAAACATCACTGGTAGCAAGTGCAACTAAATTAATTTCTTTTCTTTACAGGTTCAAATGTTTACCTAAGAAGAGAACTTATTTGCTGGGGAGACAGTGCCAAACTGCGCTATGGAAATAAACCAGAAGACTGCCCTTACCTGTGGGCACATATGAAAAAATACACTGAAATTACTGCTAAATATTTCCATGGAGTACGTCTTGACAACTGTCACTCAACCCCTCTTCATGTAGCTGAGGTGTGGAAAGAATAGGCATTTTTAATCATAAAGTTGTTTTTGTCTGTGAAATAAGATTTAAAATGCCATTTGTGATGGAAGCCTGTGTATGTCCGCATAGAAAAAGTTGCTAAGGCATTAGCCTATCTGAGCTAGCTTGAATTTAGGTAATGCAGATAACAATAGCAGTGAAGGCCAGCACAGGGTTCACAACAGGCTAGTGAGCCGAGCGCATATCTAGCAAGCTAAGCGCCAGGCTTGAACTGCCTGTGCTGAAGCCTATGCTTGTATTGTCTTCACTGTTGTTGTTTGTTGTGCTAGCTGGGTTCAAGTGGTGTTAGAAACCTACCCTCTGTATCTCCTGTCACAGAACTTTATGGCAGAGAATATTGTTATAGGTGTGGTATGAAATTCCTTGAAAGTTAAGTCTCTTTTTTTTTTTTTTTTTCTACTTTCTGATGAGTGCCTTCTCTCCTCATAGCTTATATTGTTTCTGATGATTTTGCCATCTGATTCATTGCAATTGGTGTCATCCTTTGTGAATTATTTTTTGGACGCTTGCATCTAATGATTTTGGTTTAGATTACTATGGAAAATGTATTTTTCAAAGCTCTGTCTGATCAAGCATATGTGAGTGACTCTCCAACTAGCTCTCCAAGATGCAATTTTTTTCAATTTAAGTCCAGTTAATGAATATTTACACAATAGTTATTTTTCTGATGACTGTATCAAAGCAGGATTTAAACTAATTGCAAATCTGTAAGTCTTTTCTGCATTTGTAGAAACGAAACATTGATTCAGTTAAACCAGTTCTAAATCCCTTGGGAGCCATAGTACAGACAAGCCTCCCACAGCTAGACCTGCTGTTACTACCATTTTAATTAGACCTGCTTTTCAGCAGGTTTAACTGAACAGCTCATAAGAGGGCATACTCTTGTCTAAGGGTATGTCTACACTTAAAATACTACAATGGCACAGCTGCGCCACTGTAGCATTCCTCTGTAGACACAGCCTACATCAACAGGAGGAGTTCTCCCATCAGTGTAGTTAATCCACCTCCAAGAGGCAGCAGCTAGGTCAGCAAAAGAAGTTTTCCGTCAGCCTAGTGCCATCTAGTCAGGATCTTAGGTTGACTTAACAGCACCTCTCAGGAATGTGAATTTTTCACATCCCTGAGCAACATAGTTACACTGAACTAATTTTCTGGCATAGATCAGGCCTAACTCTGGTTTAGCTGAAATTGCAGTAGAACTGATGAGAATTTTTTTTTTGCACATTTTCCCAGAGTAGACATGGATATATCAAGTCCAGTACTGAGTGTCACAAATGTAATTTTTCATCAACATCGCCAGCAACAGTGATTGCAAATGACTACAAATGATTTTCAGCAGCTTTTCATAGTTACTATATTTTTGAAAATGCTAGTGTTTCCTAGAATGTAAAGTCTTGTTGCCAACCTAAACTGTGTTTCATCGTAGCCTTTCACAATTGGTAAAGTATAACCTACAACAACATAGTTTGAAAGGTTGTTTTTGAGAGTTCTGCTTGTTTTTTCTTTTTTACCGTAGGACTTTTCTACACAAACAGCAGCATCAATATAACAAAATTAGTTTCTAAATAAATTTAGTTAAGCAGATGCAATCCCTTTGTGTAACATGCTTAGATCTTAATGCAGTTTCTTATTAAATGAAGCTAAACTAATATGAGGCCCTCAAACTGATTTCAGTGTGACCACAGACAGGTGTTGCACAGATTTAAATCAGTTTAGAAATTATTTCCATTAAATCAGTACAGTTTCTATCTGTATTCTGTGCCTTAGAAATATGAAGTCTCATTTTCTCTGGTTTTGGTCCTTGAAGGTGCAGAGGACTATAATGGGAATTTACACACCAATACTTTATTTAAGGGTGAGAATCTTAAACAGAGATCTTCTTCCTAACTGATCATTCATGCAATTGAGTTTAAAAGGTATTGACAAAAACAAGAAAAAAAAAAAACACCTCAAAGTTTGAAGTAGTTGGACAAAAAAATCCTGTGAGAGTTTTCAAATTATTCAGGAAGCTTTCCAAATAATCTTTATCAAAACCATAATGGATCTTGTAAAGGTTCACGAGCACACAGTGGGGATCTGGCTTTTGTGATATGTACTGTATATTTATTGAATTCATTATTTTTTGTTGAACAAAATTGCTTAAGAACTCAATTATGTTTGATTAGCATGCATATTAATATGGTATATGCCTAGGTTTCAAGGAGTTTTTGATTAAGATAATTTAAAAATGTATTATGATCTATAGGAGATGCTGGCAGCAGCCAGGTCAGTCAGACCTAATCTTTATGTGATAGCTGAACTCTTCACGGGCAGTGAGCACATTGACAATGTCTTTGTCAACCGCCTGGGAATTACCAGTCTTATTAGAGGTACAATAGACAACGGAAAGCCATATAGGATTGCTATATCTAGTTCAAAGTTTTTAATGTGAAACTAACATTGGCTTGTTTTTTATTCTTCTTGTATCTTTGCCCTTTGCAAATTCAAACATATGTCCTTCTTCTTTTTTCTTTTAACTCCTCCATCTGTTGTTGTATCCTTCTATTCCTGATTCTGCTTTTTCAATTTAACTTTTGTATAATTGAACTTGTTTGGTTTCTTCCTATTTTGGCTTTTCATTTTGTCTCTGCTGCACGTCATTTTCCTGCTGCCCAATCCATGCCTAGTCTTGTATTCTTTCTTTTCTTCCGTTCTGCCTTTTCCTTTACTGTGGCTTCCTTGGCTGTGCTTTTTGCAGTACATGCTGGACACAGCTCGAAAACTGCGTGCTGATTTGTATGTAGTGGCTGAGCTGTTCACAGGAAGTGAGGAGTTGGACAATATCTTTGTGACTAGATTGGGCATTAGCTCCTTAATAAGAGGTAGGCTTGCTATGTATGGTTCCCCATCACCTTTCTGACACTGCATGTATGCTGTGCCATTTATGAAGAAAATGTCATATGTTGGATGTGCACATTTTATCGTATTTTGTATATTTAATTAGTACTCGAAGATGCATTTAATATTATGGGTGGTTTTATCTGTGTCTATTTAACTACATTATTGTATCATAAACTGAGAGGTGCATCCTAGGAGTAAGAGGTCTAAAAAGAATCATTTTATATTTCAATCTAGAGTGGTGGGAATATTTGTGGCATAGCTCTCCCATCCTTCCTGCTGATTGGTTTTTGTTTTTTTCAGTTGATCACCTCCTCTAAAGCCTGGTGGACCTTAGAAAGGGGATCCTAATGTTTTAATTTATTATTCCCTCTTCTACCCTAACACATGATGATAAACTACATAGTGGATGCCCTCAGGTTATGGACACACTGCCTATAATTTAAAGTTGAATGTTTTATTAATATTATTAGTATATTTGATTATTGAAAGTGCCAAATGTATTATAGTCTCCTTTTAGTTATGGTAGTAATTCTCTCGTAAACACTCATGCACGTTTTGTTCTATAGAGGCAATGAGTGCATATAACAGTCATGAAGAGGGAAGATTGGTTTACCGCTTTGGAGGAGAACCAGTTGGTTCTTTTGTTCAGCCACGCTTGAGACCTTTAATGCCAGCTATTGCACATGCACTGTTTATGGATGTTACACATGATAATGAATGTCTTATTCAGGTGAGCACGTATGTATTTAACATGAAAATCTAACATAACATTATTTTTTTTGTACTGTGATTCAGTCATGCCAGTTCATAAGGGTTATGTAAAATGGAATTACTTTTGAATGTTGTTTTGGAAAGACATGACTGTACTTAAAAGGTTGCATGAAATAAGTGGAATGTACAGTAGTTTCCACTGTCTCTCAACCTTCTGTCCTTTTTGGGAGAAAAGCATAAAAGCTACTAAATATGTCCTGTTTTTACTCTTGCTTGTGCAGCTATTATGAACCTAGTAATGGTTGTCTGTTCACCTGTTCTCTCAAACTTATCCACTCTATCCTTCCCAGGATAATAGTGGGAGGATCAGAGAAAGATTGCCGGGGGTTGGGATGACATTGTTAGGAGCTTTGCTCTTTTAACCCTCATGTGGTGATTTTGTTTGCTTGTTTATTTTAAATAAAAGTGTGTAGAAGTTTTAGACTGTGATTACAGCTTGATAAGCACATCAATGAACAATGAGTTCTTCTGTAAAATAGGTATTTCTGTGTATCTGTGTTTGGAAGGAAATAAGAATAAAAACAGTAAAATGAACCTAGTCCATATTCTTATCAATAGCACCGATCTGCATATGATGCTCTTCCCAGCTCAATGATTGTCTCCATGGCATGCTGTGCTACAGGAAGCACCAAAGGCTATGATGAGCTAGTACCACACCAGGTTTGTCTTGTCTCTTTTTAAAACTTCAGTTGACTCACTTTAAAAAAAAATAAATTAAATTAATCACTACTAGAATACTGAAACACACCTATTAAAGTATATACAATAATTTGGATGATTTACTCATTTAACATTTCAAGTAGCTTATTAGCTATTTCACTAATCAGTGAAAAAACTTGTAATATTGGCTCTGTGTGTGTAAGTAAAATATGGCATTTCCAATTATTTTTCAAAATAGTTCATGTATGGCTAAAGTTTAATTTATTTGCAGATTTCTGTAGTCTCTGAAGAGAGGTTTTATGCCACATGGAATCCAGCAGCAACACCCTCTACTCCTGGTGAAGTTAATTTCCAAACTGGAATTATAGCAGGAAGGCTGGCCATGAACAGGCTGCACCAAGAGCTGGGAGCCAAAGGCTTCATTCAGGCACGAAATTGAAGTAAAATGTTTCACTTGTTTAAATTTATTTTCAAAATAAGAATGTGTCTTAACTTGTGTATTTTGTAGGTGTATGTGGATCAAGTTGATGAAGATATAGTAGCAGTGACTAGGCATTGTCCTAACACACACCAGTCTGTAGTGGCTGTGTCTCGTACTGCTTTCAGAGATCCTAAAACTTCCTCCTACAGCAAAGAAGTGCCTCAAATGTGCATCCCAGGTATTTAAACCTGTTTTTGAAGAGTTGACAATATCAAGAAAAGTAAAGCTTAAAGCGGAAACTCTGAGTGATTTGACAGACTCCATACTTCACATGTTGATTCTAGTTACTGAAGGTTGTATGATTAGTATGCAACGTTAGGTATCTTTATATTCTTTAATATCTATGTATCACAAATAGTTAAAGGGACACCAACTTGAAATCACTTTTGACATATATATATAATGTCGTCTGCCTCAATATCCCCATGGAAATGTTGTGGTTTCATTTCCTTTCTTGCTGTTTGCGAATAAGCCACACAAACAGGGGAAACAAACTAACTTTAGCAGAAAACCACTGGAAGTGACTATATGAAAAGTGTATGTTTTTCTTTTTTGTCAGTATACAGCAATCTTAATATCTCATTTTAAAGTATTCTTAAGTGTTACTAGTAATATAGCTAAAGAATTTTCAGATGTGAGGATTTAAGTTGGTTTAAGTGGTAGTTTAAAAAGAAGCATCAAAGTGAGAAAAAACTGGCACAATAAATTGTACATATGTATTTTACAGGTCAATAAGACTTAGTGTAGACAGCGTTAGATAATTGAGCATTCTGCATTGAAGTCTATATTTGAGCTGGCTGTAGCATTTATGAATGAGCCATTACAGTTTTTCGTATTTAACCTTTAGTAAGGACCCAAACCTGCAAACATTTCTTCACTTGCTTGACTTTTCTCACATGATAGTCCCACTGAAGTCAATGGAACTGCTAAAATGCTTAAAGTTAAGCACATGTGTAAGTGGTTGCAGCACTGAGAGCTTAGTTTTTAGAACACTGAATGGGTGGAGCAAATAAATTATTGAATGTCAGTGTGGTTAGTCTGATATTTAAAAACTGATGTACTCTGTTCAAAATAATATTGGTGACTGCTGTTTGGGAAGTGGTGCAGAGCTTTGCCTAATTCAGAACCCCTAAATAGTCAATCACATCTAGCAACACACCTATTGGGATTAATGGTTCAGAGTCAAGACCTTATTTGTAATCCATGACTGATCCATGAAAGTTCTAGTTTAGATTACACCATGGCCAATAAGTATGTAGTGAACGTGTTTAATCAATCAAGACTGAGTCACTGTAATGTATAGAGCAGTAAAATATATATTTAAAAAATCTTGCAGATCTGTCAAATGTATTTAATAATTTAATTGCACAATTAACATGCATTTTCTATAGTTAAACTCAAAACTCTTGTTTAATTTGTGTTACAAGCAAGATTTAAACTTATTTTAAAACCAAGAATATGTGTGTGTGTATATATTCACTATTGATATTTTTTGTGTGTGTATGTATTTTATGAGTTATGTGATTAACTGTTTATAGGCAAAATTGAAGAGGTAGTACTTGAGGCTAGAACTATTGAGAGAAATGTTAGTCCTTATAAAAAAGATGAGAATTTTATCAACGGATTACCTAATTACACAGTAGAGATCAGAGAACACATCCAGGTAACTACAATCTTTTCTCTATATTAGTAGATGCAACAATTTATCAGAGAAGGAAAACTGAATTCATTATAATTTCAACTATTTCTCTTTTTCTAAGATCAGAGAAAGTAAAATTATAAAGCAAGCTGGAACGGCCATAAAAGGTCCCAATGAATTTGTCCAAGAAATAGAATTTGAAAACTTAACACCAGGCAGTGTGATAATATTCAGGTATTTGATGATTATCAATGTACTAAATGTGTCAATTGGCTGCACTAGATTAAATACAATGGAGGTGTGTTTTTTTGGTCTATTAGTTCCGTTACTTCAAAAAAATAGAGGTTGGAGGTGCTAACTTCTACAATTTATGCATTGATATTTACAGAGTTAGTCTCGACCCAAAGGCACAAGAGGCTGTCGGTGTACTACGTAATCACCTGATCCAGTTCAGTCCTCATTTTAAATCTGGAAGCCTTCCTGATGACGGTTCAGCACCTATATTAAAAAATCTTTTTTCTTCGTAAGTATGCCTTGTTAGACTACATACAGTAGAGGGCTAGATTAAAGACAGAGATCAGCCCGCAAATGCTGATGAGTGACAGTTCTTTGCCAAATTCTAGGTCCATTTTGGCAAATGTACGAACAACCGTGTTTAGCCATCTTATTTCTTTATATAGAAAGTAGTGGTTCAGACTTTAAAAAGTCCTCGCCACTTTCTCATGAGTAGTTCTATGTGTTAGATTTTATGCCAGGAAATTTTGCATCCTGCAGCAAGGTGTTCAGAGGATTTTGTTGTCAACATGCTATGTGGGTTACCAAGTCCATCTTAATGGCTTTCTTAAAATAAACTCGCATAGCAATCCAAAAACCAGTGGATACTACATTATGCTTTTGTGGAGAGAAGATTTATCACTTTTAGTTGAATAATATTGAAATCTGTGATCATTTACTTGTTTTTTTCTGTACTTTTCTGCAACGATGAAAAGAAATTTAGTGTGTCGTTAACATTATGGAAAGAAATAAGCTAATTTTAAATCTTGTAAAAAATAGACAATAAAGGAGGGGTATTTTTGTTTTCTTTTAAAAAGAAAACAAATAATTATTCTTCATAGTTACTCTTCAATCTGTTCTGTGGTTCCTAAATAAATGGCCAGATTTTTAAAGTCAATGATAGCTGCAAGATGTATGGCACCCTTGAAAATCAGGCCCTGTTTCCAGGAGCCTAAACACAGAGTCTAACTGTGAGCATCCCTTTTTAAAAATAGCTTTGCCTAGACCAAAACCAGAATTATTCATTAAATTGATGTCCATTATATAGTTAGTTATCACTGTTGGGTTTTTTCCCTTTCCCAGTATTGCATCTAAATTAACCTTGGCTGATTTGAACCAAATACTGTATCGGTGTGATTCTGAGGAACAAGAGGATGGTGGAGGATGTTACAATATACCAAACTGGACACCCCTTAAATATGCAGGCTTGCAAGGTAACAATTTATGCGGGCTTTCTTGGTTGGCGGGGAAAAAGGAGAATGGATCATCTCAGTCTAGATCTAAAATGTCAAATAGTGTTTTAGATTTTGTGCATGGTTTGCTTTTCAAATAGAAAAGATCAGATTGCTTCTGCTTGGTCTATGCAGTATGTACTCGAAAAAGAGTAACAAGGAAATGGAGGTAAAATACTGAATCAAGAAACATCTTTTAATATCGGGGTAGTGGATGAGTTTAAATATTTAATTTGCAGTCAAACTGTGGTAATCTGACCTTTGGGAATACTTTGAAACCTGTTTAAATAAGTACATCTCCAGTCAAAAATGACCTTACCTAAAACTTACAATTATTACCTGTTATATGATGTGTCAGTAATAGCTGTCATTTTAACATCTGAATGCCATTGTGTGATGCGTTTTTTATAATTATCTGAGTTAGGTTTCAAACCATAAAGAAGTATGGGCTCTGTGATTACACAATATTTTGTCTCAAAAACCTACTGTAGGTTCACTGAACCATAGCAGGTGAGTTGGATCCCTTCTCATTGTACAGTCGGGCTAGAGCTGCAAGTCACTACAGCACAGCTGAAGGAGCTCGCCAATCTACTTCAAAATGTTTAAATCTGTCTCAATGTTCAGTTTCTGCTAATGTGCCTAGAAGCTGAAGTTCATAACTAAAATTCATGGTCTTAATAAAGAGACTGGATTTATGGCTCATTACAACTCTCTGTAACTCACTAACTCCCCTTTTTTTTGTCCTGTGACTGGAGAGGTGTTAACTGGCCACTTCACTTTAAATGGTCCTTTAGGACAGTGGTACACAAATCTTTCCAGAAGCGCCCTGCCCATCATTAATGGAATCTGTTTGCATGCCCCCCACCCCTACTATTAATGGAATCTGTCTATGCTCCCCTTCCATTACTGCACATCCAATGCTTCCTCAACAGTGGGCCGCTTGAATCTTGCAGCTAGGCTGCACCAGTAGGGCAGGGCCAGTACCTGCCCCTCTTCCCTCTTAGGTTTTCAGGGTGGGGAAAGGTGCGTGCTCTGGGAACAGAGCCAGCATTGGGCATGAAGGCTTCCAGGAGCGGAAATCGGTACAGCACACTGACCCACAGGCTGGGTGGCCCCGTGAGGTGAGTTGGTGTGGAGGTGATGCTCCCTCCCTGTCCCCCCCAGATGGCTGGCCTGAGCCCTTCCATGTGGGGCTGGCATGAGCTGTCTGGCATCTCTGCTTGCTCCCCCCCTCGCCCCCCAATGTTCCTCTGAGCCTTCCCCAGGAGTGTGCACCTCACAGTTTGCACAACACCGCCTTAGAAAATGTGTTGTCTAACATAAGTAGTTAATCTGTTCTACGTTGTATTTATCTGTGATATTCAGCGTAGCTTTCTCAAATCTGAAGAAGAGCTCTCTGTAGCTCAAAAGCTTGTCTCTTTCACCAACAGAATTTGGTCCAATAAAAGATATTACCTCACCCACTCTCTCTAAGCAGTGCACAACATCTTACAAACCCAGTTCTTCAAAATACTTAAACGTTGACTTGAATATTCTTGAACATCATCTAGACTTCAGCACATACCTGAAATTAGTTAAGCACATGTTAAGTGCTTTGCTGAACTGGGTCCTAAAGCTCCATCTAGCCTTTAAAACAGGGGTAGGCAACCTCTAGCATGCATGCTGAAGGTGGTACGCAAGCTGATTTTCAGTAGCACTCACTGCCCAGGTCCTGGCAACTGGTCCGGGGGACTCTGTATTTTAATTTAATTTTAAATGAAGCTTCTTAAACATTTTAAGAACCTTATTTACTTTACATACAACAATAGTTTAGTTCTATATTATAGACTTATAGAAAGAGACCTTCTAAAAATGTTAAATGTATTATTGGCATGCGAAAACTTAAATTAGAGTGAATAAATGAAAACTCGGCACACCTCTTCTGAAAGGTTGCCGACCCCTGCTTTAGCACATAGGAAGAAAAATGACAGGTTAAAAAAATGTATTACTTGTCCACCTCTGGTTCATAATTTTTTCAGACCCTCAGTGTTGGATTTAGTCCTGGAAACTGGAATTGCAGATTGTGATAATCATGTGGCCAATACTATAGTGTGCTGTTTGTTTTGATTTTCAGGATTAATGTCAGTGATGGCAGACATTAGACCAAAGAATGATCTGGGTCATCCTTTTTGTGGTAATTTGAGATCTGGGGATTGGATGATTGACTATGTCAGTGACCGTCTACTTTCACGTGGAGGAGCCTGTGCGGAAGTAAGTAAATTTATTAAGTGTTTATTATCTATAAGAATGGAACCTTTTGGTCTGCTTCACAAACTTCTGCCACTTGATCACATGGAATAACTAATAGCAGTAGTAGGTTGTCATCCTCTTTCTATTGACCAGCACTAGAGGGGGGTGAAACACATACTCTGACAGTGGGTTTCACAGATACTTGCTGAGCACAGAGGAATGATGAGCCCCAAGAATCTTGGGTTCCAGTCCAGGCTCTAGAAAAGAGCATGCTCTTGTGGTGGCAGCCCCTTCTGCACCATTACAAGATTGACTCTCCCCATCCCTCCCGCTTCTGACCCATCCCCTCCAATCTTTCCCCTTCCTACTCCTAATCTCTTTGCCTACCCAATTCTAGTCTCCAATCCTCAGGTTTCTTGTCCCAGTCTCTTCCTTCCTCCCCACGCCCCCTGCATTCCCGGCCCTTTATCCAATCTGTCCCTTCTCTTGCGCGCGCACACACACATGCGCACACACGACTCCCAATCCCAGGCTTCTGACCCAGTTAGGCTCAGTCTCCTTGCTCAGTCAGTCCGGTTCTCTCCTCAAACCTCAGCTCCTTGTCCGATTTGTTTTCCCATTGCTCTGACCTTGATTCTCCCCACAGCTCATTCACCTATCTGAGTTTCCTCTCCCCAACCCCATTTCCCTGATTGGGCAAGGACACCAATGAGAGCCAATCAGCCTGCCCCTCCCTCACAGGTCACAGTTTCTCTCATCCCTCCCAGTCTTCAGTCCCAGTTCCACCAGGCTCCTTGTCCCAATCTACTCCCTTTGGCTCTTACCCCAATTCATTTCTTGTCCCCTCTGCATTTGATTGTCAGCCTCTTCCTCCGCCATGCTGCCTGGGCACCAGCAGGGCGATCATAGAAGTGAAGGACTGGAAGGAACCTCAGTAGGTCACCTAGTCCAGTCCCCTGCACTCAGGAATTGTCTAGTTATTACTGAGTCCTGCCCTGACAGCTGTTTGTCTGACATGTTCTTAAAAACCTCAAATGACGGAGATTCACAACCTCCCTCAGCAGTTTACTACACGGATAGTTAGGAGGTTTTTTCTAATGTCCAACTTAAACCTCCATTGCTGCAATTTAAATCCATTGCTGCTTGCTCTATCCTCAGAGATTAATGAGAACAATTTTTCACCCTTTTCCTTGTAACAAACTTTTATGTACTTGAAGATGGGGGGAATAATGGTTTTCATCTTCTTTCCTCAAGATGAAACTGAACTTTTCAGTCTTTCCTCCAAAGTCATATTTTCTAGACCTTTAATCATTTTTGTTGTTCTCCGGACTTTCTGCAACTTGTCCATGTCTCTTTTCTAAAATATGGTGCCCAGAACTGGACACAATACTCTAGCTGAGGCCTTACCAGCACAGAGTACAGTGGAAGAAGTACTTTTCATGTCTTACTTACAACGTTCTGCTAATACATCCCAGAATGATGATTGCTTTTTTTGCAGCGGTTATTCTGTTGACTCATATTTAGCTTGTGATCCGCTATGACCTCCAGATCCCTTTCCACAGTACTCATGACTCCCTAGGAAATTCCCATTGTCTGTCTGTGCAATGGATTGTTTTTTCCTAAGTGGAGCACTTTGCATTTGTCCTTATTGAATTTCATCCTATTTGCTTCAGATCACTTCCTGCAGTTTGTCCAGGTCATTTTGATTTTTAATCCTATCTTCCAAAGCACTTGCAACTCCTCCCAGCTTGGTATTAGCCATAAACTTTATAAGTGTACTCTCTGACAATATCTAAATAATTTATGAAGATATTGAACAGAACCATAACGAGGACTGCTCCCTGCAGGACCCCACTTGATATGCCCTTCCAGCTTGACTGAGAAACCCTGATTACTCTCTTGAAATGGTTTTCTAACCAGTTAAGTGACCACCTTTCATAGTAGCTCCAGCCTACTTTCTTTATTAACAGATCATACAAGACAATATCAAAAGCCTTACTAATGTCAAGATATGCCACATCTATCGCTTTCTCCCATACGTATGGCTTGTTACTCTATCAAAGAAAGTCATTGGGTTGGTATGACATAATTTGTTCTTGGCAAATCCATGTTAACTTACTTATCACCTTATTATCTTCTAGGTGTTTACAAATTGGTTGATTATTTGCTTCATAATCTTTCTGGATACTGAAGTTAAACTGATTTAATTGAGTGCACTGGAGAGAGAAACTCCCTTCCTTTGGTTCTAGTGACCTGACCTGAACCAGAGCAGCAATTACAAGGAAAGTGAACCCCTCTACACCTGCTGTGGAACATTCTCAGTCACTCTAGGAACTGGTGAATGTGCAGTTTGGTCAGCACTAGAACCTGTGAGGGGGCCTGAGCATGCTTCATTGAAGACGCATTGCTAAATTCTTAGTGTCTAATGAGCATGTGCGAACTGAGATTTTTTTCAGAGACTTACAACTTGACCAAATTTGGGCATTTTTTCATAAGAACAGCAAAGGGCACATCCCTGACAGGCTACTCCCTGCCAAATTTCAAGTCTCTGCTCCAAAGCAGAGTGTCTAAAGTGTCTCAAATAAAAGGCATCCAGAATTGTTTAAAATACATAACAAAACAGTATTTTTTCCTAGCCTCATTCTCTGTAAAAGCTGAACAATTTTGGCTGAAATTTAAAAAAATAAAAAAATTATTTCTGAAGAAGACGTGTGGCATGGAATACTAAAGTGTGGCAAAATTACAAGCAACTGAAAGCAGGATTTATAACAGTAAGTTTCTAACTGGAATAGGTGTTGCTACCAGTCCTGTTTATAATACAAAAAACATAAGGGAGGCCTAAAAAATGTAGGCAAACTGTAACAGGAATTCTACCAGTTTTCCAGTGCAAAACATGATTGTCAAAGTATTAATTTTCTGAAAGTAGCTTTTGCTGCATTCAGGAGTTGTTAACTTACAAAAATATTATTCTATTATTATAGGTCGGTAAATGGTTGAAAGCTATGTTTGTCTACCTAAAGCAGATTCCACGTTACCTTATCCCATGTTACTTTGATGCCATAATAGTGGGTGCATACACAACTCTTCTAGATCTGGCATGGAGTCAAATGTCTAGGTATGTCTAATAGTGTTGAAATGTATGTATGTATGTGTTTACATTGTGTTATACTGTCATTTGTGCATCAAGATAGTCATTTTTTACATATGCTCAAAAGGCACTGAGAGTTTTCTGGCCAAAATTTTTGTCTTCCTGAAACTGTAACAATCGGATTAGAATCCAAAAAAAAGTTCTTTCCTTATTAATCTTCCAATCCATTGCAAATGTTAAATGCACAAATACAGGGTCTTCTGTTAGGTCTATCTCAGCTGCCTAAGACAATTCTTAAACTATGTGGCTGCCTGCATAATAGTGCTGATGTGCAAGAAGATATTCCTCGTGGCCAGTGGAAAAGCATAAAGCTGATAGAAGGTGCATATAGTTTTCACTAAGGGAAAACTATAAAAATTGGACTAGAAGGTCAATAATTTATTGTAAATACAAGTCCTGGAGCAACAGCTAATTTTGGCAGTGCAGTAATAGGGAATGAGACATAAAGCTAGGGTCCATCTTCCAGTCTTCAAAGGCTGTTTTTTCTTCATTTTTTCCAGTTGTCCCTTTTCTTGTTTTGTTTCTATTCATTTCTGGTTTTAAACATGGCTAATATTACTTTCCTGTAAAAGCAGATATCAAAACTATGCCAAGATGGACAGGGAATCTGATATTTGAGGGGAGGGGGGGAGGGGGAACATTGTTTATGTAGTACTAGTCAAGCATGGAGACCCAGGTACAAATTAAAAATCATTTTAATGCATCTTTTTAAATATATTAATTAAATTTTAAAGTACTGGTGTAGAGTTGAGATTTTTCTTTGCTTTGAGATCAGCTAGGTAATAAAATACCACAATGTTTTATCTCTTTTCAATATAATTTTTTTTTAATTTAATATGAAAGTAAAGGCCAAGATGTTTTTTATCTATTTCTTTTAAAAAAGGGCACCTGAAATTAGGGGCTCAAATTTATCTTTAGGCACCTAAATAAAAAATGACCTGATTTTTAAGTGCTATGAACTCAGCAGCTCCCACTGGCATTAAAAATTTATGACTTAGTCTTAGGAACTCACTTTTGAAAATCATAGTATTTTGCAATGGAGCACCTTTATGAAGCTGGTTTTATTTTATTTTTTTTTAATTCAACTACTTTGATTACAGCTTTGTTCAGAATGGATCAACATTTGTTAAACACCTGTCCTTGGGTTCGGTCCAAATGTGTGGAATAGGAAAATATCCCTCTCTGCCAAATCTGTCTCCTGCTTTACACGATGTCCCTTATAGGATGAATGAAATCACAAGAGAGAGAGAACAGTGCTGTGTTTCCTTAGCAGCTGGTAAGTAAGGGCTCATTCCATGATGATTGAAGCAGATTGTCTTACAAAACAGTGCAACTACTTAAAAATGTGTAGACAGCAAGATTGAAGTCCCGGGACCGTAATGCTTAGAGACCAAATAAAAAATACTGTTTCTTTCTGTCAGTAGCTGTTTACTTCTGGCTCCAGGGAAGGTGGGGGACGGCCAGGGGCAGCTTCCCCAGCCTGGAAGCCAGATGGGACGGTCTCACAGGTCGGATGTGGCCCGCGGGCCGTAGTTTGTCCACCCTTGCTTTATAGGTTTTAAATCTTATTGAAATGGGTGATTCTTCCTTCTAGAGTGACGGGTTGTTCTTCCTTAAGTAATGAAAGATTTTTTTTCTAATTAAGTAAAACAAAAGTATGAACATTATACTTTTAAGTCTCAAAATGCTTGGTTTCTAGCAAAGTTATATTCAAAACTTTCTATCCTGCTTCATGCTTAATTAATTCTTAGTCCTATAGCAAGCTCCCATGATTTCTGTGGCAAACGATCCCTGAATTGTTAGGTGAACTGAAAATTCCAAGTCAGTATGATTCTACCTAAGCATTTGCTTTTGAAATGCGGGGGCTCTAGGTGCATGCAGCAAAGGGAACATTCTCCCCTGGTAGGGTAGTTGTAGAAAACATGGGACTCTGCACGTCATGAAACTATATATAGCATATATTTTTGTGAAGTTCCATGGGTGAATTTTTTCTTTAAAGAATTTTTGATCCTGAGTGGTTTACACACACATTTAAAGTGCATTATTTAGAAAGTGAGCACATGCTGTACTGTATACCATAAATAAGGCTATGTTTTAGTCACAGGCGTTTTTAGTTAGTCACGGACAGGTCATGGGCAGTAAACAAAAATTGATGGCCCGTGACCTGTCCATAACTTTTACTATATACCCATAACTAAAATTTGGACAGAGGACTGCGGATGGTCTGCGGAGGGAGGGGGGTGGTCCTGGGGCGACAAGGGTGCTGGGAGAGGTGGCCCAGGGCTGGTGCTGGGGGGCAGCGGGATTTGGCGGGGCTGGCTGGGGCTTCCTACCTCGTGTGCATCTGCAGCTCCATGGCAGCAGAAGGGCCAGGGGATCCGCATGCTGGTCCTGCCACAAGCACTGGCTGCGCAGCTTCCATTGGTCAGGAACCACAGCCAATGGGAGCTGCGGGGGCAGGGCCTGCAGGAGCCAGCAGCGCACAGAGCTCCTTGGCCCCTCTGCCTAGGAACTCCAGGATCATGCCAATGAGAGCTGGGGAGCCCCTCCTCTGCCCCCAAGGTAAGCAACCCCAAAGTATCCCCCAACCCCTAGCCCTCTCCCCCACACCCTGGGCCAGCAGCAGCAGTCTGGGTGTGTGAGAGTGTGCATGTGTAGAATTTTCATACTGACTTAGTTCATCACATTTACTCTTTAGGTTTACCACATTTTTCATCTGGCATTTTCCGCTGCTGGGGAAGGGATACCTTTATTGCACTGAGAGGTCTAATGTTGATTACTGGGCGTTATTTAGAAGCAAGGTAAGAATGAAGGTATAACATTAATCCATCTTGAATGATTTCTCCCTGTCTATGTATAACTGGAAGAGAAGAGGTTCTTCTTTTCTGAAACAATTAAAATGCTCTCATTTACTGAGGTCTCAGGCCATTTTTGAATTCTTAGCAGATAGCACTACAAAATTACTTATCATGTATCTCAGTTCTTTTAAAATGTTGGTGTGAAGAACTTGTGCCATTTTTTATATGCAGAACTTTTTCTCCAGTACATTATAGTGTATCTGCTCTAGGTTTTTATTTCGATATGAAATACTTTTATCAGTAATGGAGAGCAGTAGGTTTGAGAATCTCTTTGCAATCAGATTTGAGGTGTGGGGAGGTATCTCGTGTGTTTTGTGGTGACCACTAATACAGCTATCAAAGCTGGAAGTCAGTGTTTTGTGGATCACTACAAACTAAATTTTGTATGTGCAATGTAAGCGTAAAATCTAACAAATAAGCATAGGAAGTTTGTGCATGATTTGCAGGCATGCCCTTTCCACTAGTCAATTTTTTTTTTTTTTTGCCATGAAATGTTGGTAGTGAAGTGAGCTGAAAATGAAAGTATGGATTTCTCAAATATAACTTATCCTCAGTGAAAACTTGTGTATGTATTTACTTTTGGTTATGCAAATATAAAACCACTGAAAGGGTCAAGTAACTACTGGCCTCACCCTGCAGCCCTTTCTTAGACCCTATTCTTGCAAAGAGATCCACAATGTGCTAGTATGGTCCCTTATACCAGCCTGTAGTTCCTCTTAAAGATAGGAGAATTCCTGTATTGACATCCAGTACTATAGACCCTTACATTACTGGATTGTGCCTTTTAGCTAAAACTCCCACTAAAGTCCATGGAGGTTTTGCCTGATGTAAGGAGCCTGAGACTGATCCCTATAATGAGAAATTCTCTTCCCTCGTTGCCTCCTTTCCCTTTTTGAAAGTCGTTTTGAACTTTGCAAACGAACTTGGTTTTATTCAGTTATGAGATTCCTAATTTATTGTTTTTTACAAATATAGGAAAAATATGTTTAGGATCAAGCACTCAATTATTAACTTTAAAGTAGATCTAAAATGTGGCTGAAATGTTAAACATTCCAAAACACAGTTCTATTTAGAACTCTTTGCTATATAATGGAGGTATTGAGTTCTGCTATATCTTTCTTTTTTTTTTTTTTTTTTTTAAAGGAATGTGTGGTTGAACATTGAGGACCAGACCTTGAAGTCTTTACTCAGTTTTTACTTCTTCAAATGCCTGTTGACTGACTGACAATAACAATAGTGTAAAAACTGGGTAAGACTTAAGGTTCTTAGATAATATACATATTTTTGTAAATTATTGTCAAATAAGGAATACATGTAAGAATCAGTATGCACATGTCACTCTTGAAGCCTGTTGCCTGGTGATTAGGATCTGATCGAAACCCATTGAAGTCACTGGGGGTGTCTCCATTGATTTTAATGGACTTTGGATCAGGACATTACTTTCACAACATGTTGAAAGTCAAGCAACTTTTCTGTATTGGCACAAATGTCACATTACCTTTTTCTTCTCCAAAAAAAGAAAATGGTTGTGCAAACACTTAAAAAATAATCTCCCATATACTCATTAATGCCGACAAACGCAAATATGGAAGGGGATATTTATGTGTAGTCACCTTTGTATCATGAAACACCAGGATGTTGACATTTGCCATTCCACCCTAATTTGTTTCCCAGCATACCTTGATATAAAAATATATTGTATTTTTTTTTTTTTTAGTTTACTGCTTAGAACTTTCACTACCTTGAACATCATTTCAGTATATATTGGATTTTTTTTTTTTTAAGGAACATAATTCTAGCATTTGCTAGTACCCTGAGACATGGTCTTGTTCCCAATCTGCTTGGCCAAGGGACCCATGCCAGATTCAATTGCCGTGATGCTGTGTGGTGGTGGCTTCAGTGTATACAGGATTACTGTAAAATTGTTCCAAATGGCACAGACATTCTCAAGTGTCCCGTTTCCAGAATGTATCCTACAGATGACTCTCCCGCTCAGCCTGCAGGCACATTGGTAAAGATGATTTCTAATAATAATGTTTACATACTACATATGTAAGTGTTAAGTAAATGAAATCCAAAAACCCAAAAGAATCCCTGTTCAACATATTGTTCTCCTACTTAAAGAAATGCTTTTGCAGAGGTCAGCTTTTATTGGGAACAGCATTTGTAGTATTTTTGAGGGACAGTGTTTGCTTATTAATGGAGTGCTTCATGGAAGATTTTTATAGCTATAAAATCTTCCATCTGTCACTTATGGTGGAATGTGCAGTAAAACAGGGATGTTCCACTTTTTGATTATTTGCCAAGCAGTTCAATGACTCCTATCAAGCACACATTAGATGGTGGAGAATAAAACTTTTTGAATCAAGGGCAAAAAATCTCACCAGTTTTATTTTTAGCTTTTTCCATTCTTTTTCAACATTTGAATGTTCACATTTAAAAAATAATAATTGGCCAGCTCTTCCTGACTGGATTCCTGTTGGATTTCTTGTAAAGTATAGTCATCTGAAAAGTTAAAGTACTTGTTACCTGGATATTTCATACAACCTCTTTGTCATTCTCCCTTTTCACACAAACAAACCAGGATCAGCCACTGTATGAAATAATACAGGAAGCTATGCAACAACACATGCAAGGCATAGCATTCCGAGAACGGAATGCTGGTCCACAGTTAGATCGAAATATGAGAGATGAAGGTAAGTGACATGACTTACTTAACTTGGTCATATATAATTATTATAGTAAGGTTCAAATGTGAGTAAAATTGTTGTACAGATTGACTTTTAGTTGTTAAACTAATTTTTGCAAAAAACTAAAAAAAAAAAAAATCCTAAACTATTTTTACATTCAGTGCCTCTAACAATGTAGTGTTAAAAATATACATTTAACACTTGAATTTCAACTATTCTAACACGTACTCTGTAAATAATATCACATATATTACAATGGCATATATGGTGGTTCTAAGAAGACCTTTGCCTATTTTCTTTCTGTGGTTTTTTAGCAGCAAGCTGACTTCATTCTGATTGTCTTGCTGGGTAGGTTTTAACGTGACTGCAGGTGTCGACCATGAAACTGGTTTCGTCTTTGGAGGGAACCGCTTTAATTGTGGCACTTGGATGGATAAAATGGGAGAGAGTGATAGAGCTCGCAACAAAGGAATTCCAGCTACTCCAAGGTACAAACGACAAGCTGTATTATATAACTTTAGAATAAGTCAAAGTTTAGCCTCATGCATAGCGAGATCCTTGCTCTTAGTCCCTATGCCCCCAGTAATAAAAAAAAAAATGAAGAGTGAATTATTCCAAACCGTTCCAAATTCTATTTGACTTTTATAAAACATTAACAGAAACCTTCTGTGTACTATGCAGATTCAGAGGAAAAGATCATTGCAAAATATATTAGCTATTGACATATCAGTTCAATATGCTATTCAAAGATAATGTTACATCGTGTCTGATGTAAATTACACTGCTGTAGCACTAAATAGTTAGTTAACTGATGTTATTGAGAAAATACCCAATATTAGTCTCTGTTGATGCGTGTTGTGGGATCTGAGAACTACCATATGTAAAACTTTGAAATATTTGCAAAGGTTTCTTTCTTATCCTCCTTCCCTAATGCTAATATTAAAATGTTGTCAGTTAAAGCTCTGTATTCTGATGGCATCTATTCAGTTTTAGATAGATAGCCACATTTTTATAAAATGTTACTATATGCCCATAAACTGGTGCAGGCTCTCTGGCTTTGACCCAGGACCGGAGAAATGAGGTTGCTCAGATCAGTTGCAGTTGAGAGGGAATCCAAAGGAAAGGCACTTGAATTATTATTGCAAAGCTTTTAGTGTCTTTCCACAAAATTGAATACCATGTCTGTTTGGTGGCTCTCTGAGTGCTTGCATTGTCAGTGTGTGTGCGCTTGCCATGTGCGCTGATGCCAGAAACTTTTCCCTCAGTAGTATCTGACGGGGACCAGCTCTGGCTCCCTCTGGAGTGGCATACGTATGCATCGGTATAAGGAACGCCACCAGCTCCCCCTCCCTCAGTTCCTCCTTATCTCCAGTGACGGTCCTGGAACTTTTCCTTGCTTCAGCAAGATTTCCTGTCTCTACTGTGTCTAGCAGTGAATATGTTTGTATAGTTGTTAATTCCCTTAGGAATTAACTTTAGAAATAATTAGTCCCATATGGGACTATGCCCCAGTTCCCAGGCTTCAAACCTTGTGACTGTTGCAAAAAGCCCATGCCAGTCAGTGATCCCCATAGAAACTGCCTGAAGTGTTTAGGGGAAACCCACATGAGCAACAAGTGTCGCATTTGCAAGATCTTCAGTCCACGGACCAAAAAGGAGCGGGACATCCATCTGTGAGCGCTCCTTATGGAGTCAGCCCTCGCACTGGTCTCAGAGCCAGTGAGATTGGACTCTACTCCAAGCACTGCAGCCTCAGTGTGGAACACGCTGCCAGCACCGACCTCTGACTGGTGCCAATCCCCATCCCTGGTACCAGCTAAAAAGCGCAAAAAAAAAAAAAAAAAAAAAAAAACCTGATAGAGGGTTTTCTCCTACGTCCTGTTAAGGGAAAGAGAGAGATGGAAGAGAGCAAAGACCGTACGGGGCAGCTCTTCCCCTCCAGACAGCAGCCAGGCTCTGTCTCCCACAGACTAGTCGAGCTTTCAAGACCAACCCACCACCCCAGGAAGCGGCAGAGGCACTCGGCACCTGGCAGTGCTGTCTACACCAGAGGCCTTTCAGGACACTAAGGACATCTGTCCCTTCCGGTGCTGGCCACTGAGGTGCCTGTCTTGGGACTCTTCCCACTGTCTCCATCAGTGCAGCACCGTTTCTCACTGCAGTGAGTACCCCGCCAGAGATCACCAGAACAGAGCCACCAGCACCCAGACGTGGGTCTGCTTACCTGCATAACAAGCAGGCATTTTGAGGATGTGTTCGAGGGTGACCGTCCAGCCCGTGTCCTGGGATTTTACTCTCCTGTTTTCCATTTGTCCCCCTTCCTCCCTGCCTGAGCCTCTATAACATCAGACCAGTAGGTTCTCAGCACAGCGGCTGGGGAATATACCCTCCAGTTTATTTCTATCCTACCCTTCCTCCCCATTCCTCTTCAGGGACCCTTCTCATGATCATCTGCTCACTCAGGAGGTACAGGGCCTTCTGCAGGTGGGAGCTGTGGAGGATGTCCCTCTACATTTGAGGGGGAAAGGGTTTTATTCCTGCTATTTTTTTATCCCAAAGCCAAGGGGGGGGGTCTACACCTAATCCTTGACCTGCAGAGCCTCAACAAGTATCTTAAGAAATTGAAGTGCCACGTTGTTTCCTTGGTCTCCATCATTCCTTCCCTGGCTCCGGGAGACTGGTATGCTGCCCTTGACCTGAATGACACTTACTTTCACACATCAGTATTTCACAGATGGTTCCTATGTTTCATAGTTGGGACTGACCACTACCAATTGGCACTGCTCCCTTTTGGCCTAGCAACAGTGCCAAGGGTGTTTATGAAATGCAGTCAGTGGTGGAGACCTACCTTAGATGTTGGGATATCCAGATTTACCTGTATTTCGACGACTGGCTCATCAAGGGCCGCTCCAGGGGCAGGCCCAGCACAGCATCAGGACATGGCTTTTCAGGCTCTTGGCCTGTTGATAAACAAAAATCAACATTGATCCTGGTCCAACAGATATATTTTATCAGAGCGGTGCTTGACTCTATCCAAGCCAGAGCATTCCTGCCAGAGGCCAGCTTAAGGGCAGTGCCAGATCTGATTTGCCAGCGTCACCGCCTATCCACTCCTCACTGTCAAGGTGCAGCTCATACTTTTGGGGCAGATGGCAGCATGCATGTAAGTCGTCCAACATGCGAGATTGAGGCTGCGTCCCATCCAGTTGTGGCTGGCATTGGTCTACTTCCCAACCAGACATCACCTAGACAAGTTTATCACAATCCCACTGGGGGTACCTACCTCTCTCTTTCTCGGGTGATCCAACCCAATTCTGGTTTAGAAGGTGTGCCATTCGCAACCCCGTGACTCATTGTCTCCCTGATTTTGGATGCATCCGACCTTGATTGGGGAGCGTATCTTGGTACGCTGCAGATTCAAAGGTTATGGGAGCTCAGATCCATCTGCCTGACTTGCGGTGTCTTCCTTCCCTAGCTATGCAGTTGAGTGGTGCAGATGTTGATGGACAACACGGCATCCAAGGTACAAGCTTGCTCTAGTTAGGTTCGTCAGGTTTTCTTGCAAAGTAGAAAGCCTTCCACCAGAACAACTTACCTGGCAAAGTGGAAGCATTTCTCTTGTTTGGCATTGGAGTGGAATATCTCCCCAACCCAGTCATCTCTGCAATCCATCCTGGTTTATGTGCTTCACTTAAGGCATCAGGGGGTCTCGTCTTCCCTTGGATCAAGATGCAGCTGGCAGCCATATTGACCTTCCATCCTCACATCCATAGTAGATCAGTGTTCTCGCCTGAGATGTCTATCAGATTCCTGAAAGGGCTTGGAAGACTGTCTGCTAATCCAGGACCTGATTACCCAATGAGACCTCAACCTTGTCCTCTACAGGCTCACAAGTCCACCCTTTGAGCCTCTAGCTTCTTGTTCCCTTTCTCATTTGTTGTGGAAGGTTGCATTCCTTGTAACTATTACCTTGGTGAGACGTGTCTCTGAAATTAAAGCCCTCACTTTGGAGCCCCTGTTCACGGTATTCACGAGGACAAGGTTCAGCTGTAACCCCATCCAGTTTTGCTGCCAAAGGTAATGTGTCACTTCCATGTCAACCAGGATATCTTTCTTCCAGTGTTCTGTCCAAAGTCTCAGATGACCAATGAGGAGAGGCGACTGCGCACTTTAGATGTCAGGTGCACACTGGCTTTCTACTTGGAGTGCATCAAGCCCTTCCGCAGATAGACCCTTACTGAGTTAGATGGATGCCAATTGAGTAGCTCTCTTCTTTCCAGAGAATCATGTTGGGCGTTTTATTTATCTTCTTCAGGCTGGTGAGACTATTGCCCTTCCAGTCCCACCTTATTTTAATATGTACATGAGGCCAGTAGGGGAAAACCGAAAGTGGTATGATGCTGTCAACATTTGGATGACTGGCAACTAAATCTCCTTTTTGCCCACAATAGTCACTTGTATTTACAATTTCTTGGCAGAAATTGAAGATAGAGCAAGGTGAGTTGGGCTCATCACAGATGCTAGGAGGTAATGGAAAGTGTCTGCGAAGGGCATCAGGAGTGGTGTCTGCCTCTGTATATAGAAAGGGGGTATGTTAATGATTTGTCAAGAAGTTTCACTTTCTAGAGCATCAAATGTGATTTTTAAACTGTCAGTAATGAATGTGTGTTTGTTTAGAGGTTTGAATACTTTCATGGGGGAAAGAAATCCTCAAATATTGGTATCTGCATAAAAGGTCTGTGACCTAATATCTTCCTTCAGGTTTCTTCTTAAAATCAGTAGCTGTTCTTTTTTCATCTTAGAGATGGATCTGCTGTGGAAATTGTTGGCCTATGTAAGTCAACTATTCGTTGGCTGCTGGAGTTGTCAAAGAAAAATGTCTTTCCTTATCAGGGAGTCACCATAAAAAGGCACGGTAAGCAAGCTTATCTCACAAATGTGTGATCAGTATAGAACCATGATAAATGAACCAGTGGACTAGGGTAAGTATTGTCTTGCAATCTGTCTACCTTGTGAACATTTTATTAAACATTATGTTTGGAGAATGAGTATTCATAAACCTCAGGATAAGGCTAATTGTTGTTTGCATCTAAGTAGCTAAATCTGTGCAAAGCCCACAAAACACACCTTTTTGTAGGCTATATAAAACAGGGGTGAGCAAATTATGGCCTGCGGGCCACATATGGCCTGTGGGACATCCTGCCTGGACCCTGAGCTCCCAGCTGGGGAGGCTAGCCCCCCAGCCTCTCCCACGCTGTTCGTCCCCTCCCCCACCCCCATAGCTGTGCTGCCAGAACTCTGGGCAGTGGGGCCGCGCACCTCTTTGGGGCAGTGTGGCAGCGTGTCTAGCTCCACCCAGGCTGCGTGGTAGTCAGGACAGGGAGCAGCATGGGTTGGTTAGGGTGGGGGGGGTCTCGGGAAGGGGCAATCAGGGGACAAGGAGCAGGGGGGCTTAGAGGGTGGGGTTCTGGGAGGGGGTGGTTAGGGGCAGGGGGTCTCTGGAGGGGGTGGTCAGGGGACAAGGAGCAGTGGGGGTTGGATGGGTCAGGGATTCTGAGAGGGTGGGAAATTGGGAGGGAGTTGGATAGGGGGCAGGGCCAGGTTGTTTGGGGAGGCACAGCCTTCCCTATCTGGCCCTCCATACAATTTTGCAACCCCGATGTGGCCCTCAGGCCATAAAGTTTACCCACCCCTGGTATACAAGCATGTCGCATCTTACGCGAGGGTTCCGTTCCACGGTTACCCGGTAAAGCAGAAATCGCGTATAATGAAACTCTCCTTGAGTTCAATGGCGGGCGGAATCGCCCACACTTCCGGTTGAGTTTTTAAATTATTATTGCGTTTTTTTGGTTTTGTTTTGTTTTTGCCAACCGCATAAAGCCAAATTCACACATGTTAAATGCGCCTAAGATGCGACTTGCCTGTATAACTAAACCTCACTATCCTAGCTTTGTGTTTCTGTGGGGTATCAATATAGCTATGAATGCACTTGTTAGTTTGAGCTGATTATGACAGGAGTTATGAGACCTCTTAAGTGAAACTTAATTTTTAATTTTGTACTGTATACTCTTATGATAGTTTCAAGAATTGCTTTTATGTAGAAATCCACGATTAAATAGAGTCTTCCTGACTAGTGATTTAAATCAAATTGATTTAAATCAAATCCAACCTGTAATCTGTTGTTCAGTCAGTTTGCAGTGGGTACCAGTCAGCACTGAAAAGCTTTAAAAGAGATATTTGTAGAGAACAGGAACACCTTTTTGCTTCATTGAACTGAGCTTTTTAGAGGGACAAGGATGGGAAAATGATAAATAATTAACCTTAAGGAGTCTCAAATATTTACAAGTATCTATGCTAGTTGTTGTAAAAGAAGCAGTCTGTTGCCCTGTCAAAATGTGCCCTGAAAAACTAAATTTATTCACAGAGCAGTTTAACGATTGTTATGTATAACAGAGGCTACTACTATTAGTTTTCACCTAAGGAGAAAACTCAACTTAAAAAACCAAACAGATCTGATGCATTCATAGTTGGTCTATGTTTAAATCACACCCTGGAGGAAGACAGAGTATGCATAAACAGATATAAAACACAATCTTCTACATCTCATTTTTCAGCAAAAAATACGTTTACCCCATCCCAGCCCCTGGCCTTGGATTCACTTAGCTCTTGTTCATCTTGATGCAACAGTTTAAGAAAAACTCAACTGTATTCTTTTAAAATTCTATTTAAAAACTAGTTCATAATAACAGTTTAAACACTATTTTCTGGTTAGTGTGGATGAGGCATGTGCTGGACTGCAGCCTAACTAGTAGAGCCTGGTTTAACTACACCATTTCCTAAAATGGCTACTCCCCGTCCAGACTAACCAGCAAACCCTTGTTTAAAACCCATGTTTAAAATCTACTCCCCTAATACTGTTTTATTCCCAATATTGATAAGATTTCAGTCCACACTATCTCAGGAAAAAGGAAAAGAATTGCCCACAGCAGCTTTTGAATCTAGATGACCTGCATATCCTTGAAAGCATTTTGGGGGCCATTGGCATAACCTTCAGTTTTCACTTTTATGCTAATCTGCACATTGTTGTAATGGCCATTCCTTATTTTATCCACAGCCATAGAAGTTTCTTAAGACTTCAAGTATGCACAGGTCAATAATAATTACAAAACTAAGGAGAGGAGTAGATTTATTGCCAGAAAACAAATCTTGTATATTAATATTTTTCAGGAAAAAGGGAAACCTTCACGTATGATGAGTGGAACAGGAAGATTCAAGGGCACTTTGAAAAGCTGTTCTTTGTTTCTGAGAACCCAGCAGATCCTAATGAAAAACATCCAAATCTGGTTCACAAGCGTGGCATATACAAGGACAGCTATGGAGCTTCAAGTCCTTGGTGCGACTACCAGCTTAGGCCAAATTTTGCTATAGCAATGGTTGTGGTGAGTGGAAAACCATGTTCAAAGTCACAGCTCCTTTAACTATTTTGATGGAATTGAACTAAACTTGCATGAGGGGGTTCATTTACATGGGGTAGACCAAGAGGGACCCATTGCTTGGAGTACACTTCTATCTTTACTAGAGTAGTGGATTTTTCTTTCAGCATCAGCCCATCTAGAACCTCTTCCAAAGGACTAACCTAATTCTGTTTGGGCCTGCTAACTAGGGTGACCAGACAGCAAGTGTGAAAAATTGGGATGAGGGTGAGGGGGTAATAGCAGCCTATATAAGAAAAAGACTGAAAAGTTGGGACTGTCCCTATAAAATCAGGACATCTGTTCACCCTACTGCTAACCAATGTGTCATTAGGATAAATATAAAAAGGCACTTCCTATACTGAAGATGTGTTTGCAGGGTGCTAACTTAAAATTGCCCTTTTTTTTTTATTTAATCTCTCTATGGAATTTGTGAGCACTCCTTATACATTTTATATCTATTATAAAGGGCTGTAGTTCTCGCTGAACATATTGAAAAGTAATAGGAATGTTTGAAGTGCACTATGTCGTTGGTTGAGTTCATAAAACAATACTCATTTTTAAATGCAAAGTTCACTGATTAAATCTCTGTTGTTCTGCCAGGCCCCTGAGCTATTCAGTCCTGAGAAAGCTTGGAAAGGACTTGAAATAGCGGAGGAAAAGCTGCTTGGTCCACTGGGCATGAAAACATTGGACCCAGAGTAAGCATATTAGAGATCATTATTTGTGGTATGCATAGTTTTAATCATGTAACCGGACTAACAGTAAAAAGTTCGCTTTGATATATTTCAGTCATTAAGAATACCTCAAGAAATGCACTAGATACAGTATATAATCTGTTTATTTTAGTCATGATTTAGCTGTTCTGAAGCCAGTTCAGATTCATCTAGTTATTTACAAAAGCACCATTTTTTTCACTATCTTGCTCTCATTAGAAGTTGGTCATTAAATTTTCCAGTACTTCTGATAAAACTCGCTATACAGTATTGGTTTGAAAAAAGGCAGCACACAGAATTTTGAGCATAAGTTGTGACAGAATTGTGACCAAAATACTATCATTATGGACTGAACATAGAGTTCTATTCTTATAGCTCTGTAGTTCATAGTATTAATGTAATAGGTCTTTCATAAACTATCCACTGAAGAATATTAATGCTATAATTATCTTGTTAGGGCCAAGATATAATGGTCACTTTCTTCCTTACTGTCTCCCTTGTGCCATGCTGAGTACAATCTAATCATGTGAATTTATATTATTTTGAGTTATTTCTCTGATGCATTGCATAAATTTTATTTAATTTGTTGCTTCGTCTAAATCCTTTACTTTCTTACAGTGATATGGTTTACTGTGGAGTTTATGATAATGCCCTGGACAGTGACAACTACAATGTTGCAAAAGGTTTTAATTACCATCAAGGACCTGTAAGCTCTAAAATTCCAGATTTTTGCATTAAATTAAAATTTGTTAATAACTCAGATTGATAGGAATCATGATGTCTTATCTTTTTGTCTAGGAATGGCTCTGGCCTATTGGATATTTCCTTCGTGCAAAGTTGTACTTTTCCAAGTTAATTGGTCCAGAGATGTATGCAAAGACTGTGTTTTTGATTAAGAATGTTCTCTCTCACCATTATGTTCACCTTGAGAGGTAGGTCGTCATACAGTTAAAATATTAATCCAAACTAGTGGTGTCTAATGTCCAGTTGCGTATAAAAGATATAGACACACAAACTTTCGTGAAAAAATCTGTTTGAGCATTTAAGACCTACAAAATAAGCACCAGTTGATTTGGTGTTTTCTGAGTGTAAAAGTCACTATGCAGAGTGCCCCTTAAGTCCTACATCAGCCTTCAAAATAGGCTAAACATTACTGCTTTATTTTTTTTTTACATCTGAAATATTAAATATCTTCCCTATCACTGTGAGTCAGCAATTTTAAAATCAGTCATTGAGAAGAATAAATAAAATTTATTAAAAGAAAACAGAATTTGAGGTCTAAATTGCTAGACCACCAAGAAAAAATGTGGATGTCTAGTTTTTAAACTGCTAAAGATCTGTATTTTTCAAGAATCTGATAACAAAATCAGTTTGAGGGCTGATCACAACAGGTTAAATAATTATAAGAAAATACCAGGTAAATTGTACAAAATGGGATTACGTAACTTGTGAAGTTGTTCGGGTAGATCATGTGAATGTGCCAATTTAATCATTACTATAGAACTGCATTCAGAAATTAATCACTTCATTGCACAATGTAAATATTACCTCATTAAGAAAACAGGCATTTACTCCCTTACAGTGCATATGGTGCTCCCTAATCTCCCCCCGCCCGCAACCCTTGCCTTTTGTTCTCTTGTCCACTTTTTAGTCTTCCCAGTTCTTCCTGCAATATTTTTTCTGTATACTTCTGTATACTGTATAATATTTGTTCTTCTCCACTATAATTCTGAATATTTCCCATTTTCACCCCTCCCAAAGCATTTCTAGATAAACAGAAGTCCTTCAAAATGTCATCCACCCAGTTTAATGGGTTTGGAGACTTGATTGGACCTGCAACATTCTGGACAGCTTTAGTGTGTTCTGCCTCCCCAGGTGTGCTCTGCCCCACATTGGCCAACCAGAGGGAGATGGGAGCCAACTGACTCCTTGCTCCCCACCATTATCAATTTAAACCCTTGCCTGGGGTTTCTCAAGCCTCTTACTCCATTTTAGTTGAACCCACTCTTCCTTCCTGTAGTTATATAGAAGCATAGATTAGTTATATAGTAGTATAAGAACTGTGTTTGAGGATGCTGTGGGTCTGACCAGTTGCCCGTGTTAGGGAGAAGGAAGCAATTTTTCATATTGGGGCCAAATTAGCTGAGGCCTAGCAGTTTGGTTTTTTTTCATAGCATCATGGTGGTACAGTTAGGTTACATAGGAATAGCACCTAAGAAATCTACTATTAGGAATGGGTTAATTCATCATATTTTACTGCCAGTCTCCAGCACAGGTGAAAGGCCAAAAGGACCAGCAGCACCTAAAAGTAAGAGATCTGGAATTTTGCTGGTGGACCTTCAGGCTTTTGAGGTCCTGCTTTGGTACCTTCTGTCCCCGTCCAACAGGGTAGAGAGAAGTTTCAGTGGAGCAAACTGAATCCTAAGGGTTGACCGAAGAAAATCCTCCCTGGGTTATGGTCAATCTGAAAGGAGCCCTATAAACCACACACTGGCTGGTATTTGGAGATAGGGCAGATAAAACTGAGGAGAGGAGCTAAGTTTAATAAAGCTGAATTAAGGCCTGCTGCTTAAATCCTTTCTTGTCCATTCTCATTCACTTGCCTGTCCTGATCAAGCCCAAAATGTACTCTGTATCTGGTGAATCTTTCATGGAGTCATCTCTACAAGTGTATTCTCCTAAGCTTACCCCAGTACTGCGAACCCTTTTATGCATGTACTTAATTTTACATATGAGTAGTCCCTTTGATTTCAGTGAGACTGCTCATGGCAGAAGTGTTCAAATGATCAGACAGATGCTCTTTATTAATTATTATTAATAATAATTATTATTAGGTATTTATTAAATAGAGGGAAAAGGATTTTCAGGTAACTTCGGTGCCCTCCCACCAACCTCAAAATACAATGACCAAACCTCAACTTCAAAATACAATGACCAAACAAAAAGTAGAATTGGTAGTGCTTAAACTTGTGGTGGTGGGATGTCTATGATGGGCAACCTGTGGTTTTATTTTCCTGTGTTATTGTTAGTGTCCAATAGCAGCTCTCAACATTTCTCTTGTGTTCCCAGATAATTTGTTTCATTCAGTTAATAAAAAACTGAAGGGAGAAGTGAAAAATATGTATATTTAAAACAATTAGACCTACCATTTAATTTGGAAATCTTATAACAGCTTGAAATACACTTCCATGAATAGCATGGATAAAAAAATCAGTCAGGCCAGTAAGAACCTCTTGTGCATGCACAAAATGATGCTGGTTGCATTCTTTCAGTATTATTACTTTTAAAAACTAATAAAGAAGTTGCACTGCAAAGATACCAATACTTCTCAGGTTATTGAAGGCTTCCCTGCCTGGAGTCTCAGGAGGCTCTTGCAACACATGCATGTTTTAGTATTACCACGTACCTTGTCATATGTTAATGCTCCTATTTTTATTTCATACCTTTAATACTTCTGTAATATTTTCATTGTGTTTGGTATTTCTTCTTTTGTACACTTAGCTTAACTGAGTCATACTTTTAAAACATGTTAGAAGTATAATCATACAAGAGAAATGTTCTTTTAATTTGTTACATAATTTTATTTAGTTATTTTATTTATTTATTTTTACTAGGTCATCCTGGAAGGGACTTCCAGAGCTGACCCATGAAAATGGGCAATATTGTCCATTCAGTTGTGAATCACAAGCCTGGTCAATTGCTGCTGTTCTTGAGGTTCTTTATGACTTGTAAAAGTTGGATTTGATTGCTTGGTAAAATTTGCTGTGTACTTGTATTCAAAAGGTACAGATGAACAGTTTGCTCATACAGTAGTGAAAATGTTTTGCACAATTTCTTAAATAACTGTCCTGATTTTTTTTCAAAGGTGCTTAGTATCTGTATCGCCCATTCACGGAAGAGGTATTTGAGGGTGCTGCTCTGCATTTCTGAAAATCAAGCCATTTGTATGAATATATATACACACTTGATACAGAAACACTTATAAAGCAGCAACTTGCAGGATGTACACAAATACATTTAAAATAGCTTTTGATTTGTACACATACTAAATTAAATTCTATCCTATATAACAAAATGTTAGAAGAATAGTCTGGTTCCAAATCTAGAATATGAATGCCAAGTGGTTCCAAAAATCTGAGTTTAAACTCACAAGGTTCTCTTTTCCGTATTCTCTGTTCGAATCAATAGATGCTATGCATGCTCATCGTGCGGGAGAACAGAGTGTACAGTAGGTAGTATGATGTGTTTTCTGCTGCAGTCCTGCATTTACTAGATTGAACTTTCATTAATGTTTTGTCCCCCTTTGCTGAACTGTGTGGCTTTCCCTAACAATTTCTTCTCTTCCATGTTCAACTGAACGTTCCATTAAAAAAATAAAGTTTTCACTCTTTACAGATAATGGTAGTAAATTAATATCTTCACAAACTTTAAATGAAATTTGAGGACTGTGTTTTTAGTAATGGTGTGGATGTATCCTCTGTGAGATACTTTATAGGTTATTTTTTGTGTTGTGGACCATTTGGTCAAATTTCTTTAATTTAATTTGGTTTAAAATAACACACATCTGTCAACAAATGTTTTCCACCAATAGGAAACCAGAAGAAATACTTTATTGTGCAGTGCCCTGCATATATATCAGGTGAGGTCAAAGGATCCAGGAGCCCACAGGGTTGGGTGTTGACTTAATGATGAATTTGAAAGAATAGTAAATTTATTTCAGTCCTTGCTTCGAGTAGTCCTCTTCACTGGCATTTGAAATTCTGGCTCTGCTGAAGTCAACTGAAAAACTCCTTTTGACTTCAGCGGGATCAGGGTTTCACCCCAGTTGCAGAAAGGGGGCAATCTGATTCCAAAGTCTTTGGATGTAATGCTAGTAAGAGCGAAGGTACTGACAGCTGCCTGTTGGTTTTCTTCCCTTGAATGTTACTTCCGTAAGAGTGTTTGTTCTCTAATATGTAGACACACAAATACCTTTACCTGATCTCAACCCAACCTTTTCAAAAATTGGGGTGTATGGGTGAGGTGGGAAATGTATCTATTTGAATCTTCTGCTGGTCCCTAAAGTAATGAATAGACAACAGCTAGATTGACCAGTAATGTCCTCAGCATCACAGAAGGAAGTACAGCATAGCATTGTAGAAGAGATGCGCTGAAAATACAAACCTGCCTACTTTATTGTTCTGCCATTCGTAGATGTTTTAAAATTTACCCAACACATTTAAAATGTGGTGTTGGCACCTACCTACCTACTTCATGAGAATATACAGCTATTGGTGTATTTAAGAACAAACTGCTGAGGGAAGTATTTAGGCAAGCGGACTAAAGATAAAAGTCTGGTGCCACTTTATTTGTGATAGATTTCAGAGATTTATTTTATAAAAGCCAGAGTTTAATTTTGTTCAGGTTATCATTAAATTCATTGATTACAGTTGCACTACTTCTCAGATCATATGGTCATATTTGCTTTTTTTTTTTAATCTAACCCCTGTTTTTATTTGTGTGATGTGCTAGTTTGGGTACATGAGGCAGTATCATGTTTTCCCTATATAGAGTTTTAGTTGACTAGAAGTCATAGTTTAGTAATTGGTTATAGGTCACTCTGTATTATTAGTGTATGTTCTTAAATTTTTATGTATTTGACTTTTCTTAATATGGGTTCAAATAGTTGGAAATGATGCTTAAAGGAAACTTTATCTTATTCGGATTTTCTTTTGTGCACAGGTTGTGAGCTGTTTGAAATGGATTATTTAGGAAACTTTGTCATCTAGCCTGATAGATTGCATAAGAGATGAGACAAAAACATAAGTTGAAAGGAAAATGATTTGTTCTTTTAGATAAAGAATTAGATATTCTTTAAACCTTTAGTAATCAGGATTTCAAAATCAGGATCCAGATTATTTTGGTTCTTGAGTACAATTTTTTGACTAACTGTATTTGTTGAAAGGTCAGCAACAGCCTGGTAAAGAAAAATTCATATGCAGTCATAAATCAGCATGCTATTTTATGTTTCTATGTGCATTTGAGAAAATTCAGTTTTATTTTTGAAATATTTAATATTGATATATAAGGAACAGAAGTTACTGCTTTCCCATAAAATTATGGGTTTATTTCTAGTTTAGTTCTTCGGTACTGTGGTTAGAACTGGAAAGTGTACAGTTGGATAATTTGAAGGTGTGGGATTTATTCAGTAAAGCTGTCTTGAATTTGGAAAGAAGTTTGAAGAGCTATGATTGTTCTAAACAGATTGGGATTATATTGATTTCAATAATAATCTCTAAATGTAAGAAATATCTGGGAGAAAAGATGCTTCAAAACTTTCCATTCTATCATGGCTAATTGTAAAAAGTTTTATGAATTGCACTGTTGACATGAACACAATACACATTTCTCATTAATAGTTTATTTTTAACTTAATATTAAAATATTTTAAAAGAAATCATAAAGTTGTACACAGATATATACATTATGCTAATTATGAATTTTGAGAATAGATGCATGTTTAAAATGCTACTTCTGCACTGATTAACTGAATGTAGTTCTAGCGACATATATACTTCTTAAGAATAAAGTAGGTAAAAATTGTATATTATGGGCTGGTTTTCCCATGGAAACAAGAAAATTTAGATTTTTAAATTACCACTTAATTCTTCTTGATTTGATCTCAAACACTTGCATGACTTTTGGTCAGACTGGACAACTTAAGAATGAAGTGAGGAAGTCACAGTCAACATTTCTTGAATTTTCCACTGAATGCATTTAAAATGGCTAGTATGTGACTTACGGTTAATTTTGGGAGGGTGGCTGTGGAAGGAAAAGAGGAGGTCTGTTGATCTAAAATTTTATTTTCTATGTTGGGCTTCAGCACCAAGTAAACTGTATACAACCAAGTTATAAACACTTTTAAAAGTAGTAGGTTGTCATTTAGAAATGTTGACTACTCCTGAACCATAGTGACACTAACACCATGGTATAATATACTGTAAAACTTAATCACCCAAAATTATGGTCAGTGAAATACTTATTTTTGAAGGTAAACTGAATGGGAACTCTGTACCTCTGCCATGTACCAATCTGTTTCTTGGTCTGTATGCTATGGAGCAGAGACCTACAAGCATTACTTCACCGGATCTTTTTTTGTCAAGTAATGTGCTAATTTCTAATCTGTTTTTTCATTTAATAGGTTTTTACTGGTCAAAAATGGATAATTTGAGAAAATATTTAAAACAAGGAATCATTCTAGTATTGCATGTTGTAATATATAAAATGAAAAGATTGTCTGTCTAGCATAGCAACTACTGAATTTAGAAAAATGTAATTCTTCATTTGTCTGTCAACAGCGTAAAATAAAAGTATTTAACAAAGTTTTATTCACTTTTTGGTATTTTGTTAAAGGATGTAGGGGGCAAAGAGGGAGAAAGAGAAATACAAAATTTCTAATTCAGTGATCAACCAGCTATTTGATGTTTCACTGAAAGTTTTCAAAGTCGTCTTGTTGTTGATTCTATGAAAACTATTACTATGTTACCTGGTTTACTTAGCTCTCTTTCATTTGACAACAGGGCTGGTGCAAGGAAACTAGTAAAGTTAGCATTATAAACAGCCTGACCGAATGGGTAACAGGTGCTCACAATGAGAAAAATGACATCATTGCCATTTGTACCATAGTGAAGCAGTACGCTTGTGCCCACAACGCAGAACTGGCGTAGGCTATAGCTGTAATATATGAGAGAACGACAAGTTAAAATGCACGTTCAATGATGTTTCTCTCTTCTTTATTCATTCATTTTCCAGCAATAGCATAAAAAAAAAAATGTTGGGCACCACTTTTTGACACCTTAAGCAGCAGCCTCATTCGCCTAGTGGTTACATGGGCCCTATTTGACAATACATTCCCCTGCTGGTTTAGCTGAACATCCCCCATCTGAAATGGGGGAAAGACCTCCTAGGAAGAGGGAGAGGAGAGTTGATTCTCTCATGCCTAGGGTCCTACCAAATTCAAGTCCATTTTGGTCAATTTCACAGTCAAAGGATTTTTAAAATGGTAAATTTCATGATTTCCCCTATTTAAATCTGAAATGTCACAGTGTTGTGATTATAGGGGTCCTGACCCAAATAGGAGTTGCAGGGCGGGGGCATTGCAAGGTTATTGTGGAGGAGGGGGAAGGGATGCAGTGGCACAACTACTCTTCTGTGCCACTGCTGCTGGTGGTGGCGCTGCCTTCAGAGCTGAGCAGCTGGGGAGTGGCAGCCACTGGCCAGGAGCCCAGCTCTGAGGGCAGAGCCATTGCCAGCAGCGCAGTAGTAAGGGTAGCATGGTATGATATGCCACTCAGCTCTGGAGTCAACACAGAAGTAAGGGTGGCAAGATTGTGACCCACTAAAATAACCTTGTGACACCTCCTCCCCACAACTTCCTTTTGGGTCAGGACCCCCAGTTTGCAAAACACAGGTCTCCCTCAGTGAAATCTGTATAGGATAAAAGTACCCAAAAGACCAGATTTCATGGAAGGAGACCAGATTTCAGAGTCTGTGATGTGTTTTTCATGCCTGTGAATTTGATAGGGCCCTACTTATGCCCTGTTCTTGTATATTATGCCCTCAGGGGAGGCAGCAGCCATTGTTGTGATTGTTACCCCACTTCCCCCGCTTGAATAATTGAGGTATAGTTTGAGCTGTTTCTAAGATGCTCTGGGTCTGACCAATCACTAGTTTTCAATATAGCTCTACTGCCAAAGACCCTTAATGTAGATTCAGCTTATACCAGCAGCAGGAATTGTTTCATTGGTGTAGTTAAACCATCTCCCCAACTGCCATAAGCTATTCCAGCAAAAAGATTCTTGCTACTGTAAATTGTGCCAACATAAGGATTTTTGCTAACATACCTATCTGAGTTAGGAGTGTGATTTCAACCTGCCATCTCCTCTGCAGTGCCGTTGCTCAGCCACCAAAACTTTGTAGTGTTGACCTGGCCTCAGTGTTGGGCTCAGTCTTTGGGGCTAGACTATAAGGCCAACCCTGAAGATTGGTTATTTGACATGGAGACTGTTTTAACAGCACAGTGGACCTAAATATTTGTAATAGTAGATCTCGGAGTACAGGTACTCCTCTAAAGAAGGTATTATTACCCACATTTTACAGATAGTGGTAATGGTTGGAGGGTTTTTTGTTGTTGTTGGGGAATGTCAGTGCACCCTAAAATTATGGCCTTCACATTGAAACACAGACATGGGTATGGAATTTATTCTTCTGCATGTCCTGATAAGGGAAATTTCATACTGTGGATAACTTGACTTATACAGGTGCCTGAAAAATCTGGCATAGTTCATCAATAGCTACTAATCAACTATTCAATTTCAAAGTGTGCCTATTATCTTAACAGTACTTGAGAAGAGTACTTAGCTCAGCTGGAGCAAAGGGGAACTAGGGTCAGAACAAAGATCGTTTTTCTATAGTTGAGCTCCTGCTAAGTTTGTAATAAACATGAAAATAATCGCTGGGTTCAGTATTGAGCAATTTTGTCTATGTAACTTTTCTAACAAATGTGTTTTAACAAGTTCAAAAAATGACCTTTCTAATCATTCGTTCCTATTGTCAATCCTTGGCAAGGTTGCGCATTGTCTAGTAGTGCAAGGTTAGATTAGAGCATTTTCCCTTTTGTTTGTATTTTACTAGTAGTGGGCATCGTTTCCCTTCCTTCACCGCCCCCCCCCCCCCGCCTGGTTGCCTGGCGGAAAGCGGGGAGCTCTCCCCTGCCCTCTGGAACGAACGCAGCAGGTGCCCAGTCCGCTTGCAGGACAGGGCCGCTGCAGCAGCGTTGTGCATCCCCTATCTACTAGCTCTTATCCCTAGGGCCGGTTCTGCGCGGGGCCTAGGAGTGCCGGGCTGGGGTACGACGCGATGCTCTGCACCCTTCACCGAGCTGCCCTGGGCCGGCTGCGGGGGAAGTACCCGCACCGCGCCTCAGGGCGCGGCTCCTGGCGGTCCCTGCGGCCGGACGGGGCAGCATCTCACCGGCTGGAATCCGGTTCCGCCGGCTCAGGCCACGCCCGTCGCCCTGGGGCCCCTGGTGTGTCCTCCCCAGACAGGCAGTGCCAGTCACCAGCCCGCGGCAGCCGAGAGGAGACACGCAGCCAGCCCGGGGCGGGAGTGAGAGACGGGGAGCAGGGGGCGACCCCGAAGGTTAGTGCCAGTCCAGCACCATGAGGGAGGGGGGCTGCTAAGGACCCAGTGGGGTGGGTCTGTCTGTCCCTCACTCACAGCTGGGGTATCTGCTGAAGCGTTGAAGAGCCGCAGGGATCTGAACGGGTAGCGGTTCATCCCCCGGGCTTCGCATCCAGACGGGCCGGTGTGAACGCAAGTCCGTGAACCGGTGCAGGTCTGAGCACGCGTTGTATGTTTGGCAGGACCCGATTATCCTTTTGTGGACCTGGAGCCAAACATTTTTGTGGGTCCCCGTGGGGGCAAAGGAGCTTGGCGTGGGGACTCGGTCCCTAGAGCCAGGGGCCAGCCAAGGGCAATGGGGCATAACATGGTGGGGCTGCCCCACTCCACCCAGCTCAGTGCAAGGGCACTGTATACAAACTGGGCTGTCAGTGTGTCCCTTTTCCTCGGGGGTCGGCCCATGCTGGACCACACAGCCCCTGACTCCCCAGGCCCAGCATCCCCTGGAACTGCTATGCCCAGCAGCCCACACACACACACCGACCCTCCTCCACACCCCCTGCACAGCCTCACCACTACTGCCCAATGCACTTCCCACAGCCCACCACCACAACTACACAGCACCCCACTGCCTAGCATCCAAACACACATCTCCACCGCTGCTTCCCAAGAGATACCTTGTCCCTCTCCCCGTCCCGGCAGGCCAGGGTCTGCCCCCACCCTGGCCAGATTGCCTCAGGACCACTTACCTAGAGATGCAGTGACCATACGTCCCTGTTTGGCCAGGACAGTTCCCTTTTTAAGCTCTGTCTCGGCTATCCATTTTTTTGACAAAAACAAGCATTTATCCCATTTGCTCTTGAAGAACAAATGCCCAGTTCACAAAAAAAGTCCAGTATACCCACCTAACGACGCATGGAGGAACGTGTGTGTTGGCGGAGGGGCGATGTGAGGTGTCAGGCAGCAGGGCTTGTGGGGGTCAGCCCCAGCCAGAATGGAGCTTAGGGGGGTTAGGGACCAGCCCCAGCTCCTGGCAGCAGTATGGAGCAGGGGCAATTGTGCGGGGCGGGGGTCAGCGCCGGTCCTGGCAGCAACATGCAGAGCTCAGGGAGGGAAGGGTCAGCCCATGGCTGCGGCATAAGGAGCTGTGGGAGAGGGGTCAGATTTAGAGTTAATGGAGCCTCGTGCTCAGCTTCATTTTTGGGGCCCCTCCTTGGGACCCAGCCAAGAAAAAGAACGTTCTCTCGTCTCCTTCCCACCCACATTTTTCATTTTTTTTTCTTCCTCCTTCTATAAGTAATAGGAAGAAAATGAAAGTAAAGTGAGCGGCCCTGATTATTTTTATAGTCTAACTTATTTTTCCACAGACCACTTGAAAATTGCTGAGGGTCTCGGTGGACCACTTAATGACCTTTCCAATTATTGTTTGTACTGTTAGCCAACTATTGTAAAGTGCTTGGGATAAGAGCACTTTATAAAAAAAAATATTGGGGTACAGGGTCTGGCCAGGAGTTAGGGTGCAGGAGGGAGCTCAGGGTTGGGGTAGGAGGTTGGGGTATAGAGCGCTTACATGGGGCAGCTCCTGGTTGGTGCAAGGGGTGCAGGGGGGAGGGAGGGGTGCAGAAGCTCCTGTTTGGTGCTTGGGGCGGGATGAGGATGTGGGAGGATGCAGGAGTCAGAGCTGGAGTCATGGGTGTGTGTGAGGTGGTGCAGGAGTCATGGAAGGGGGCTGACTCCCTCCCAACTGCCCCCCTACCAGCCTCTTGCCCTGCTTGGCTCATGGTGGGGGGAGGGGTGTATGGGTAAGAGGAGTACAGGGGCCCTAACTTTGCTCTGCCCTGCCCCAATTCCACCCCCTGCCTCAAGTCCCTTCTGTCCTGATTCCCCCCATGTGAAAGAGGTGTATAAGAGTGTGTATCACTCCTCCCCGAGTGAACCCTAAAACCTTAACGATAAAAAGATAAGGTCAATAAAAGGAATCCAACTACTCAGTATTTCTTTTTAACAAGGGCTCAGTCAACTGGATGTTAATTTGAACATTTGTACTGCATAGTTCTGATTGATTGCTGTTGAACTTGCTTGAATATGAGTAATTTTAACAGGTGTCCCATATTCAGCATAGAGAAATATGGTTGCCCTATTTATTAATATATTAAACAGCACTGGTCCCAGTAGAGACTCCTGAGGGACACCACTATTTACCTCTCTCCATTCTCACCATTTATTCCTACTCTTTGTTTCCTACCTTTTAACTGCACTGCCTGACAATGCTTTCAGGATCATCTAATGGTCCTTAATTCAATTTAATTACAAGCCTTTGTTATCTTAAAAAGATACAAAGAGTCTTGTAGCATTTTATAGACTAACAGATTTTAGGGATCATGAGCTTTCGTGGGCTAAGACCCACTTCAGATTAATGTTGTTATCTTAATCACCTGCCTCTGTTTATAAACAAACTCCCTGCCCCAAAGGCAGAAGCTGGGAGCAGCACAGAACTCATTATAACACACATCACAGTGAAGTTGTGTTGTAGTTAAAAGCTCTCTTTGGGGTTAGGGGTGTGCGCTGTGAACATACCTCACTCTATATTATGCCTCTGTCTTGTTGGTTGGAACAAGGAGTAAAATGAGGTCAAGGAGAATTAAGAGGGGGAAAGGAGAATAGAAGAAAATCAGGAAAATAGAGAGAGATGCTGAATGGGGAAAATGTTTTCTGAAGACCATGATGGTAGAGAAAGAAACCATTGTAAAAATATAAACTAGAAAGCAGAAATACATACACTGATGTAGAAAAAGCTACCAAAATTATACAAAGAAGGGAAAGGAAAAGTGCAGGGGAAAAGGAAACAGACCAAAAGCACAAGAAGTATGTGGGGTTGACAGAATTCAATTGTTGATATCAGTCAAAATTATAAGTAATGTTTGTGTTTGCATGTTTTTTTATTTTTATTGATTTTAAAATTTTCACAGTTGTGCAAAATTATGGGGGATCACACAATAATTAACTGTAGACAGTGAGATTCAAAAATAGAAAGCTTTGTAACTAGTAAAGTAACTTGTCAACATATATAAAGTAAATATCCTTAAATCAAACTCTAGTAAGTTCTCAAACAGCATTTTAATTACTTTATCTATACCTACATTTTGATGATTACTGATGGAAATGTTTTTTCATCACTCTGTGTGTGTACGGGACAATTGATGTTTGCTGACATTTATCAGTAAAAATCTAATCCTTCTAAGCCTAGAGATATAGCAAGTTAAATATTTATATTATTACTAGTAATGTACATACTACAAAAGTGTTTTATGAAAACACAGATGGGTAATCAGTTGGAGGTATATTTACATATGCACACCTATAAGGCTTAATTATTGGCTTATGTTCAGCTTGTTGGCATCTCTCTCTCTGTAGTTGCAATAACTTCTGAGCATCGCATCTGATTAACTGCAAAATTTCAGAGAATGTTCTAAGCATCAGTGATTAGAACTCTGTTGACTTTAAGGAAAACTGAAAGCAGCAAAATGGGGGCACATATAGAGTGTCTGCCATCTGTTAACATAGCCACAGCTTCAGGCACCCCTGAAATTGTCTACAGATAAACGACTGCTTGAATGCCCCTTTTAATACCTTCCAGCATAACTATATCCTTGTTCATCATCCAATAGAGTTTAGGATATTGACACCTTGAATAACTTATCTCCCAGATAAATAATCATGGTAAGAAGAAATGGGGGATCTTGACACAGGGAAGAGGGAATGGGAGCCGCCCAGAGCCCCGGCATATAGGGGGAAGGAACATAAAAGCCATTCTTTTGGATTCAGGAGAGGGAAATGGAGGGCATTGGGGAAATTGTGGAGAACCACTAGCATACCGGGGAAAATGGGGGACCCTGGTAGGAGATGAGGGAAGAATGGAGGACAGACAGAGCATCTGGCATGGGCAGAGCTGCAGGGAGCAGGTAACTTGAAGGAGAAACAAATACAACTGTCACACCATAGCCTGGCCAGTCATGAAGCTGGCTTTCAAAGCTTCTCTGATGCGCAGCGCACTCTGCTGCACTCTTCTAATTGCCCTGTTGTCTGGCTGTGCAAAATTGGCCACCAGGCGATTTGCCTCAACTTCCCACCCCACCATAAATGTCTCCCTCTTACTCTCTGATATTGTGGAGCACACAACAAGCAGCAATTTCAATTGGAATATAGGTTTTCTTCGAGTGATTGCTCATGTGTATTGCACAGTAGGTGTGTGTGCTCGCCACGTGCACCGGTGCCAGGAAGTTTTTCCCTTAACAGTACCCGTAGGGGGAGAGCCCCCTCCCTCCCCCCAGGTGCCCCTGGGGTGGCGCCACCCTGGCGCGCTATAAGGGGCTACATGTATTCCCCTATCCTCAGTTCCTTCTTGCCATCAGTGAAGGTGCATCAGAACTTTGCAGCTCCAGCATTGCTGCAGTTTGTCCTTAGCGTTTTCTACCTGTAGTTAGTTTTTAGTTAGCCTTAAGTTAGTTCAGTGAGTTAGAGCGCCTAGGCCAGGGCATGCTCCAAGCCCTGGATTTTAAGTCATGTGACACTTGCAGGAGGTCTGCGCCACGGAGTGACCCGCACACAGACTGTTTGCACTGTTTGGGTGAGACCCACATCAGTGACCACTGCAAAATTTGCAGATCGTTCAGGCCCCAGACGAAGCATGAACAGGATATTCGTCTCCAGGCCATCCCCATGGAGTTGGTGCTAACCTGACTTCGGTGCGCTGCTCCGAGTCATCTCCACGCACCATGATGTTAGCGTGCAGTGACCCCCTGGCACCCTCGTCTGGTCAGCACCGCTCCCTGTCCGTGGGGCGTGAGAGGATCAGAAAGGCTCCCTCAACACAATGATCCCATGGTGCACCAGGGGCAGAGGTTAGGCCCACGTTGGGCAGTGCTCGATCCCCTTCAGCCTCCAGGCCTCCGACTTGTGTTGAGCGGAGTAGCTTGGCCGCATTGGCGCAGGCCTCTCCAGATGTCTGGATGCCTTCCACCCAAGTGGCCCGGGATGTCTTGTTCCTGCTGATACCTGGAGCGCCACTGACATTGGTCCCATGCTCCAGAGGCAAGCCTGCGCTCAGTACCCCACAGTCTCTCCCTGAGCGGTACTGGTCACAGTCGAGGGAATGTTCCTGATGCCGTGCACTGTCTAGCGACAGTCCAGGGCGCAGCCCACATGGGTCACCCTTGATGGCCACCAGGCTTTCAGGCTGGGTGCCATTGGCCTGAGGCTCCAGGCACCACTCCACATCAGGGAGCTCACACCGATGGGAATGAGGAGGAAGTGGTGATCGCCTGAGCAGGGATTTTTCCTCCCAACATGAGTGGTCTCTTCACCCAGAAATGGCCCATCCCACCAGCTCTTCCAAGAGTGGGGAACTCCCCAGGGGACCCGTTTGCGACTCGGCAGAACCAGTGTTGTCCCTGCTTCTGCTCCAAGGGAGGTCTGGGGAGGGGCGCTATCTCAGATACCTTCCTCCTGTTGTGGTCCGGCCAGTTCCTTTAGGCCTTTCCCCCGTTTCCCCTGATCAGCAATGTGCTGCAGAAGAGAAAGACAGACAAGGCCAGGGTCCTTCTGATTGCCCCAGCATGGCCCACACAGCATTGGTCCGGAACCCTCGCAAGCTTGACAATCGCCCAGCCTCGGCCACTGCAATCTTGCCTGGTCCTGCTGCCACAGGATCAAGGCCGCCTCCTCCACCCCAACCTAGCAGCCCTCCACCTCACGTCATGGCTGCTCAGTGGTTAGGTAGGGAGGAAAAGACATGCTCGGAGGGGGTCCAGCATGTCCTCCTGGAGAGCAGATGGCCATCCATTCACCAGGCTTACTCGGCGAAGTGGGCACATTTCTCTGCATGGGCAACCGAGAAGGGGTTTCCCTGGTGGCTGCCCCAATGCAGCTGATCCTGGACTACCTCCTGCACCTTAGGACTCAGGGCTTGGCGCCCCTTGTCTCTCAGGGTGCATCTTGTGCCTATCTTGGCCTTCCACTCACCGATGCACTGCCACACGGTGTTTTCCCATACCCTGACGGACTGGTTCCTCAAGTGACTGGACCGGCTCTTCCCATATTCTAGGCCCCCTGTTCCACAATGGGACCTGAACCTGGTATTGTCCTGCCTCACGGGGCCCCTGTTTGAATCCTTGGCCACATGCTTGTGGTCCCACCTCTTGTGGAAGGTGGCCTTCCTGGTGGCGATCATGTCAGCGAGGCAGGTCTCAGAGCTGAGGGCCCTGACATCTGAGCCCCCATACATGGTTTTCCATAAGGAAAAGGTCCCGCGCCACCAACACCCTGCATTTCTCCCAAAGGTGGTCTCCGCCTTCCACGTGGGCTAGGACATCTTCCTGCCTGTCCTCTGCCCCAAGCCACATGCGTCCAATGAGGAGCGCCTTCTCCACACGCTTGACGTGTGCAGGGCTCTGTCTTTCTACCTCGAGTGAACCAAACCATTGAGGAAGTCCTCACAGCTGTTCGTAGCTGCAGGGGAGTGCATGAGGGGCCAGTTGATCTCCATACAGTGACTCTCCAACTGGATCACTTTGTGCATCCGTGCCCGTTATGACTTGGCGGGTGTCCCTCCACTGCCAGTTGTGAAGGCGCACTCAACATGGGCGCAGGCCTTGTTGGCAGCCTTCTTGGCCCACGTCCTGATCCAGGACATTTGTAAGGCCTCTACCTGGTCTTCGATTCACACATTCACCTCGCACTGTGCAATTGTCTCTCAAACCAGGGAGGACGCCAGGTTCGGCAAGGCAGTACTACATCCCGGGAACTTGTGAACTCCTACCCACCTCCAACAGATATAGCTTGGAATCACCTATTGTGGAATACACATGAGCAATCACTCAAAGAAGAAAAAACAGTTGCCTTTCGTAACTTGTGTTCTTCGAGATGTGTTGCTCATGTCTATTCCAATCCCGCCTTCCTTCCTATCTATTGGAGTGGTTTGACAAAAAGGAACTGAGGGTAGGTTGCCCCTTATAGCGCACCAGGACAGCACCACCCCAGGGGCGCGAGGTGGGGAGCTCCCCCTGTAGGTACTGCTAAGGGAAAAACTTTCTGGCACCTGTGCATGTGGCAAGCACGCATACCTACTGTGGAACAGACATGAGCAGCACATCTCGAAGTACACAAGTTACGAAAGGTAACTGGTTTTTTTGCTGAGATCTAACCTAGTCAGGAAACAGCGCCAGCAAGTTTTCAAACATCCAAATGTACATTATACCACTCCTTACTACTGTCCAGGGTGCCTGTGTACGGCTTCATGAGCCATGGCATTAAGGTGTAGGCTGGGTCCCCAAGGATAACTATAGGCATTTCAACCCCTCAACAGTAATTTTCTGGTCTGGGAAGTAAGTCCCTGTAGCGAGGCGGTGTGGTGCCCCACCGCCCCCCAGAGGGACGAGCCTCCCCAGAGACCAAAGTGGGCGGAGCTGGAGAAGCCTGCGCCCGCCCCCCAGAAGTCAGCGCACCGAACCTGAAGTATAAGGCCTGGCCCCGGAGCTCACTTGGGAGGCAGCCACCGGAAGAGCCAGACACTGCTGCTGGAGCTCCTGAGCGGGAAGCCTCCGTGACCCAGTCTGAGCCCAGGAACTGGCTGAGCTTGCCCTGTGCCCGCTACCCAGAAGAGGACTGGCCAAGCCTACCCAGTCCACGCCACGCTGAGGAGCCGCCCCGCCTAACCTGCGCCCGCTACCCGGAGGAGGACTGGTCGAGCATACCCCAAGACAGCTACCCGGAGGAAGGGCCATGCTTACTGCCGGCTGGATACCCCGAGGAGCTGCCACCTCTGCCCCCCGACAGCGATTCTGAGGAGCCCATGGAGGACACGGCTTCCAACCAGGTACCCTTTGAGGGGGAGTTAGGAAGTGGCCCGGGGAATGACCCAGAACCAATGTCAGTGTGTTGCGGTCAGGATCCTCACTGACTGCAGTGGGTCTGTTACCGCTGCTAGGGCCCCGGGCCGGGACGCAGTGGAGCGGGTGGGCCTGCGTCCCCCCTGCCACCCTTACCCGTGGGTGGCAGTCTCCCCCTCAGCCAGACGCCAAGGCTACCGAACTGCTGCTGCTCAGCCCCTGCTTGAGGGTCTGAGCCCTGACTTTGTGTGGGTTTGTTGCCCCGCCCTGCCTCAGGGCCTGGGTGCACTGAACTGTTGCTGCTCGGACCGTTCCAAGCACTTGAGCTCCAAGCCAGGTATTCCCCAACCCGGCTGAGCGAAGAAGGCGAGGCGGTGTGGTGCCCAACTGCCTCGCAGAGGGACGAGCCCCCGCGCCATCCGTCTACAGTCCCTTCCTGCAGCTGTTCAAACAGACCGGAGTTCCTGAAGATGTGAGCGTCATGCACTTTTATCGGCCATCCCATGTTGAGGTGAAACATCCCTTGTGATCCACCAGTGCTTGCAGCACCATGGAAAAGTACCCCTTGTGGTTTATGTACTGGCCGCCCCAATCTTCCGGTGCCAAGATAGGGATATGCACTCTATCACCCCACCACATTTAGGGAACCCCAGTGCATTAAAGCCATCCACAATGGTCTGCACATTTCCCAGAGTAACTACCCTTGATAGCAGCTGGTCAATGATTGCGTTGGCTACTTGCAGCACAGCTGCCCCCACAGTAGATTTGCCCACTCCAAACTGATTCCTGACTCCGACTGATTCCTGACTGGTAGCTGTCAGGCATTGCAAGATTCCACAAGGCTATGGCCACTCACTTCTCAACTGTGAGAGCTGGTCTCATTTTGGTGTCTTTGCACTTCAGAGCAGGGGACAGTAAGTCACAAAGTTCCATGAAAGTGGCCCTACAAATGCGAAAGTTTCACAGCCACTGGGAATCATCCCATGCCCACAACACTATGCGGGCCCATCAGTCTGTGCTTGTTTCCCAGGCCAGAATTGGCATTCCACGGCATGAACCTGGCCCAATGTCACATGATGTCCCAATCACCACATGGCTTTCTTCTAAGAACATCTGTGTCCATGTCCTCATCACTATCGTGATCGCGCTATCATCACTTCCTTAGCCATTTTTGCAGATTCTGCACGTACTGCTGGATAATGCAAAAGGTATTTACAATGGTCACAAATGCAGCAATGAGCTGAGCCGACTCCATGCTTGCTGTGATATGGCGCGAAACAATTGTCTGCCGTACTTTGCATGGAGGGAAGGGCAACTGATGAGATGCGCCCAGGAAAACCCGCGAGAATGTTTTTGCACCATCATACACTGGGAGCTAATTCCAGTTGGCGGCGGAGACTGCGGGAACTGTGGGATAGCTACTGCTCCGAGAGACGATGCTAGCCTGGGTACTGTGAACGCACTCCGCTGACTTAGCCCGTTTAGTGGGGAGACACACAATCGAATTTATACAATCTGTTCAGAAAAATTGACTTCTATAAATTTGATATAATTTCGTACTGCAAACGTACCCTAAGTTGTGTATATTGTGTGTGCGGTGAGCTGTATTTGTGTCCTGCCTAGCAGTTGTTTAGGATTGTAGTGGAGTATATTACAAACTTTTTGCTGCAAGATTAGCTAGGCTGCACTGAGAAATCATGAAATTCAAAGGGAACTTGAGAAGTGTTGTCATTAAGAATGTTTTAACCCAGAAGAATTCACATTTTCTACTGAAAAGCAGTTCTAGAGAGCGGATAAGTTGACATTCTAATTTGGAGAAGCATTACTGAGAAACTGGCACCTGAGAGATCGTTAAAATTTGCGGGTTGAATCTAGAACAGAGGTGAAATTGAGCAGGACTCTGGTATTTGGGAACTGGGAGGAATGTCAGCATATATTCTTCTAATCCAGGAGTAGGTAACCTATGGCACACGTGCCAAAGACGGCACGTCAGCTGATTTTTAGTGTCACTCACACTGTCCAGGTCCTGGCTACCAGTCTGGGGGGGCTCTGCATTTTAATTTAATTGTAAATGAAGCTTCTTAAACATTTTAAAAACCTTATTTACTTTACATACAATAGTTTAGTTATGTATTACAGACTTATCGAAAGGGACCTTCTGAAAACATTAAAATGTATTACTGGCACATGAAACTTTAAATTAGAGTGAATAAGCGAAGACTTGGCACATCACTTCAGAGGTTGCTGACCTCTGCTAATCTTTTTGTAAAGAGGAAATATAAGGCCATGTAGAGCTAGTGAAATACATTTGAAAATGGAGATCTCAGGCTGTCAGGAGAGACATAGTGAGAAGAAAAGCAAGGGAGATAAAATTTGACAAACGGTGTGCTTATACAGCTGCCAACATAAGGTAAACAGGCCCATTTAAATTGTAATGAACAGTATTCTAGAGAAATGGAGCTTTACAGAAAAGAGCATTAATAAGTCATTTATATTTTTAAATTAAGTACAAACACTTTTAAATTCACTAATAATTTCAGACACTGAGACAGTCATTGGATCAGGAGTTTCAGGACTGCAGTAACAATATGCAGATCTGTGAAGGGAAGTTTGAAGAGTAATCCTATATTATTCCTCAGCAACTGATCATGCTATCTGTTGTTTTAGTGCATAGCAACATGCTCGATAGGCACATTGTACCTTTGTTTTAAAATTTCTGCTTCCATGAACAAAATACTGCAGCCAATGTTTGATTTGCAGAGAATGCATGCAGATACCATTTGAACTACTTAGCACTGTGAGAAGATTTTATTTTTAATTCAGTTTTCTCTTTAGATAATCATAGAATATCGGGGTTGGAAGAGACCTCAGGATGTCATCTAGTCCAACCCCCTGCTCAAAGCAGGACCAGTCCCCAACTAAATCATCAAACAGATTTTTCCCCAGATCCCTAAATGGCCTCCTTAAGGACAGAACTCACAACTCTAGTTTTAGCAGGCCAATACTCAAACCACTGAACTATCCCTCTCCCAGATAATGTCTTCTCAAAATTGAAAAGGGGAGGAAGCAGTCTTTTAAAAGACACTGTGGTCTGCATTGGAATTAAGCTGCTAACAAAACATCCAGTAGTATATCTGCTCTCCTGATGGGGCTGGTTTAACTACAAGCGTGTTCTTTTTTTCTTTAAAATCACTTCACTTAGGACTGCTTACGGAATGTTGGTTGGTTTATTTTTTCTGTAGAATATGTTTCTGACCAAACTGATGGACCAGTTATATTATTCAGTGGTTGTTTGAGAAAGTGGATATAGACTGAAGAATGTTACCAAGCCTACTTTAGAAATGAGATATTTAGTTGGTGTAATGGTCTTGCTTCAACAGGTTTATGTTCACATTATTATTATTGTAATTATATTCCTTTCTAGAATTATGATTTTAATCTTTTAAAAATATTGTCCTATATAAATTACATCTTGTGAGTTGGAAGTGTTTCCTGGTTTGTCCTATTTAGGTATGATCAGAAGTCTGAACCTACCTAGGAGTGAACAATTGATAAAATTTTATTATGTTGGGGTTTTTGCTTAATATGAAACTCTTAACAATGTCCATTAAAAGCAAGTGGACCAGATCCTACATTTCATGCACATGCAAAATTCCTACAGATTGCAATGTGACTGTTGGTGTGCAATTAGATTTTCAACACGTACCTGTGGCTTTTTTTAATTGTTTGCTTCTTCCCTACAGATGGAAGACTGGGTTTACTGTCTCTTTCTTTTCTGTGTGGTGTTTTCTGCAAGGGTCCTTGGTTTTCCAGATGGAAAAATCAGCTCAGCTTGTAATTCCATGTTACCTAGTCATAATAACTCTGTTTCACAAACTACCCCAGCACCTTACAGGATCTCCATATCCAGCACTTCATTTGACCCAGGAAACAAGGTCACAGGTAAATTAGAACTTTGAATAATTTGGAGCATCTGGATGGGATTTAAATGAATGTAAAAATTTTAAAGAAATATCAAAGAGGCTCATTATTTCAGCTCACTGATTGTGGCCATTTCAGTTATATTACATTATGCTGTGCAGAACCAGAATACCACTGTAGTTTTTACAGTGTCTTGTGCTCTTCCCCAGCAGTCTAGCCTTCAGAATTATAACAACCTGGACAAGACTGAGCTCTGTACACAGCTTATTTCTGTTTCATTTAGCCATGTGTCCTATTTTATTGCTTTTTGGTTTTAGATATGTTTAAAATGTGCCTTTCATAGTCTTTAGGTGTATTTACATAACTAAAGTAAAAGTAGGAAATCTGCTGTTGTATGTAACTGATCATACAGAATTAAGGGGTCCAATCCTCAGTCTACAATTCTTATTTCCTTCATTATCAAGGTTCATACGTTCAGAATGCAATACACATTTTCACGAACAATACACAATTCAGCTAGAATCAAACCATCTATTTCTCTGGTAAGAGGTGTGGAAGCAAGCCATACTATTTCTTAGGTTATTTTTAGTGAGATGAAGCTAAATGATACTATATGTGGTTGTTACTTTCACTGTCTTATGTTGTATGCAATGTTGTAGCCATATCAGTCCCAGGATATTAGAGACACAAGGTTGGTGAAGTAATATCTTTTGACCAATTTCTGTTGGTGAGAGAGACAAGCTTTTGAGTTTATATAGAGCTCTTCTGCAGGTCATCATCATTATTAGACAGAGACATGAAAGAGAGTGAGTGACAATAGCTAATATTTAAATTGACTGTTTTAAGTAACTTCTATATCTTTTTCTCTCAGTGACTCTGCAAGGGATTGACAATTCCAGTTTTAAAGGATTTTTGCTGCAGGCCCGAGCAGTCAGAGGAGGTGATATTGTTGGTACTTTTCAAATCATAGATCCAAACACACAAGGTCTTTTGTGTAACCAATTTCAGGTATGCAGTCTTATTTTAAACTAGTTTGTTGAACTCGTAAGTTATTTTCCTTGCATTGTGTAAAAGACATGATAAATATTGTATTTTTACATTAGAGGTGACACTAAATGTCATCTGGAGGCAGCTTCATGATTTCTAAAAAAGTGTTTAATTCTGCTAAATCACTTTAAAAATTAAAGATGTATACTAGTTTTTCAGTGATGTAGACTAACGCCTGTGAGAGTAGTAATAAATAGGGCTGGTTGGAAAAGGTAAGTTATTTTGTGGGAAATACTTTTTAATTGTTTTCAAAATATTTCAGAATTTTAAAACAGAAATTTCAGTTTTTGAAAAGCAGAAAAGTTTCTGGATTTGAGTGCTCCCCCACTCCTCTTTCTTGGTTTCCCCATCCCCTTTTTTTGTTTCCCATATAAGAGGAGAAAAGGGGACAGAGGAGAAAACAAACTAACAAAAAAAACTCATTGGGATGGGGGTGGCTGAAAATGAAAACAAAGTAACAAATTATTTGATTTAAAACAAAACTTTTTTTTTATTTAATCAAAAAATTCTTTTGGAATTTGCCTTTGAAAAGCCTTCTGTCATTGTTGAAAAAACTTGACCCATGGAGTTTTTCAGGAATAATTACTCCATGTGTAGACAAGCCCTGAGAACTGCATATTGGGCATTCAATTTGTGTCTCAGTGATTTCTGCATCAAATGTGCCTAGTTTGTTCTAACAGCCAGCTTTGCAAATCTGGGCCCAGAGAGCCAAGCAGAGTGGGGTTTCTTTTTATGTTATGTTTCAGAGTGAGTGTAAACAATTGCATATTAAAATCATGTGTTATTTCCTATTTCTGTCAAAAATGCACAATTACTGGGTATGTAGCTAGTCTTGTTTCCTAGCACTGTGGCCTCCATTCAGATTCACAGTGCTTTTTTGAATTTAGCTACCAGGACTAGGTCTTACGTCATTAAAGGGGAATGTACCCCTATGATTCCACCTACTAATCTTTGATTTCAGGCAATTGCAATTGAAAGAGTTTACAAATGATTTTCAAGGAGAAGGCAATTTGGGTTAGATGTTTTTACTGTCAAGGGAGGAGATAAATGTTTGGGGCCACTGTAGGATTTTTGCTCCTCTGGCCACTGGATAGTGGACTTTGTATTTCACTTTCAAGCCCAATAGCTGCTGGTCACTCAGCAATATAATAGTATCAGAGGAAACTATGCCATCCCTCTCATTTCCAGAGTGATTTAAATTATCTTTGCTCATGATGATGCCTGGGAAGAACATTGTACTGTTCAAAGGGAATAGTTGGCTCAGAATGAAAGAATAAGTGGAAGCTCTAAAAGTCAGCCAGCTTGAACCAGTTAATATCCTGGATCACTGCTTCAATGAGAGGAGGACCTCATGATATTTCAGGGGTAAAGGTGCTTTACTTTCTTTCATTTGAGCACTGGCCTTGGTTTTTAATTGCAGAATTCTTCAGTGAGTCACACAAATCGCAAGAGCAAGCAAAATGTAACAGCAATTTGGGTAGCACCCTCAGGCACAGGAAATGTACAATTCAGGTACATTTTTGATTCCTAATATACTAACATTTCATAAAGAAATTAATTTACAGAAGGAATAAAATCTGTTAGATATTGCAAAAGACTTATCCTTAGCAATATTGCAATGACAGTGATTTGAAATTTTCCCATCATTTTTAATACCTCCTGGACTTTATGTTGCTTTTCTAATACTTTTAAGATATGCTGGCAAGAATAGGTTTCATGTTTAGTTTTGTCTTATCATAGGTAGTTACTGAACAATGTTTTCCTGAACAATGGTTACCCTTAAAATTAAATCCCACTTCCGTCTCTAAAGGTAAATACCTCTATCTATTTGAAAAAGTTAGGACTGATTACTGCCAGCAAGATGTCTATGATATATCTAGAAATGTTACTGGTGCCTTATCAGAACATTTCCCAAAATAATGCTTCAAAACTATGTGAGTGGTGTTTGTTTTGTTTCCAGAGCAACTGTTGTTCAGAGTTTCACTGTTTTTTGGGTTGATGTCAGAAGTCAAACTCTTGTGTCTTCCAGCTCCCCCGTTGTCTCAGTAAGTTGTTTCATTTTGATGTGACTGTGAATATGTTATGTCACAAATATACATAACAGTGAGTCAAATGAATGAATTTGGGGGGATTTTTCCAGGAAACTTTTGGTGAGAGATTTTATTAGAGCTAAACTCCTTCTAAGATTATTAGATTTTCTAATCAAATTAACTAAATTTAAACTTAGATGTATAATTTGCTTTTAGTCAACATCCAGTGGCATTTTGGTGAGGCTATAAAGCTGGTCAAAGGGAGTGATGTGGGAATCAGCCAAGAAATTCCGTTGCTGTCCCTGCTGCAGAGAGAACTGACACATGGAGACCCTCTTCAATGAGTAGAGCGACAGCACTGGGGAGTCGTGCTGTCTGCTCTTCTGAGTAATTGCCATCTCCAAGCCATCAGGGAGAAGAAGCACTATTTGATGGCAGCATGTCTCAACCCCTGATTGCAAGCACCATGGCTTCCTTCATCTCAGATAAAAGGGAGGCTGAGGCAGCCATACCCTACTTTAAAAATACCTGGAAAGCACGATGGCTGAAGTCATTGCCTGTGGCTCTCCAAAACATGGGCCACAGGGTCAATTCCCACCAGGAGGCTAAGACACTCTTCACTGCTGGCAGTTGAAGAGAGATGTGTGACCAGCATTGTATCAGCTGGCTGTCGGCCACCTCTCCTATCCACCATCACGCCGGCATTCAGAGCGCATCTTTGTGCACCAAGCAGTATAGTCTCTGACAGGTAAACGTCTCTCCACAAGGAATGAGGAGAGGCCCTCATTCATCCAAGTGAATAGAAACTGGCTTCCCCAGAAACACATCCTGATGGGAAGACCCTGAGGCCACAGCAGGAGAGGAGGAGGACACTGCTGAGAGCATAGCCTCTTATTGCTGTCCAAACCCAGACCCTTCCTTTGTGAAATGCTGCAAGTGGAGAGATTTACCTCAGTGCCTGTGATGGGACTCGCAGAATGGGCACATGATACCAACACAGTCAGACACCAGTCCCAGTACCATGATGTGGACTGTCATTTATTTTACATGCTGCCCCCTCGCAGAGAAAGAGAGAGGAACCAGCCTGCCAACTGTACATGTATAGGAATGAGAGACAGATTGTATCAAGAGTCTTGGGGAAGTGTGCTTGTAGAGACCTGCTGTCAGTGGTGCTGGGACAGTTTTTGGAGTAGGTGAGCTGCACCCCTCTTACCCCTGTCCGTGCCCCTCACTGCCCCCTAGAGCTGGGACCAGGAGCAGGGCCGTGGCTCCAGGAGGTGGGGATGTGGACAGGGGTAAGGCAGCGGAGGGTGGGGCCACAGCTAGGGGCTGGTGTGGAGCCCTGGGCATGGGGCCGGCAGCTGGGGGCTGGGGACAAAAGCGGAGCCCCTGGCCATGGGGCCAGCAGCTGGGTGGGACCCTGGAGCCAGCAGCAGAGCTGGCGACCGGGACCCCACATGCGGGCCAGCGGCCAGGACTCTGGGGCCAGTGGAGCTTCTGGGTGCAGGACCTGTGACCAAGTGGGATCCTGGGACCCACGGCCGAGTGAGACCCCAGAACCTGCAGCTGAGCAGGACCCTAAGACAGGTGGCAGGGGTGCAGAGCCAGCAGCTGGGATGTCGGACGGAAAACCTGGGAGTGCTGCAGTACCCTTCACACCCCTACTTCCCGCACCTATGCCTGCTGTACCTCTCTGATCTCTCTTCTTTTGTTATACAGTTTACAAGCAATTTAAAAAATACCTTTTGGTGGATTGGGGTGGTGTGTGAGCAAACACTCCTTTTCCTCCACTTTACATTATTTAAAAAACAAAGTGAATGTGAAAACCACACATAGGTGGGATCCCACTAGATTAGATTTGTTAATTAGTCAGTGAGTGCCTGTCATAGAACAAGTCAGCACAGTGTTTCTGAATTTCTCTCACATCTGGTCTGGCACTGGTTTCAGTGCAGAAATGCCAGAGTAGGAGAGTGGAGTGTACTGGGAGGAATTTGGATCACATGTAGTGGCCCATGATCAGTAGTAGAATTTATAGTTGAAATTTCCCATTTGTTGTTTTAGAAATCAGTTTCCTAAATAAAACAAAAGTTTGTTTAGAAATGAGAGACTGGCTCTAGAACTGTTTCATTAAGTTGTTTTTGGGGGCATAATGGAGTGAAGCTACAGCTAATCAGGAAAAAGATCTTGGAATCATCGTGGATAGTTCTCTAAAGACATCCACGCAGTGTGCAGCAGCAGTCAAAAAACAAACAGGATGTTAGGAATCATTAAAAAAGGGATAGAGAATAAGACGGAGAGTATCTTATTGCCCTTATACAAATCCATGGTGCGCCCACATCTTGAATACTGTGTAGAAATGTGGTGGTCTCATCTCACAAAGGATATACTGGCATTAGAAAAGGTTCAGAGAAGGGCAACTAAAATGATTAGGGAATTGGAACGGGTCCCATATGAGGAGAGATTAAAGAGGCTAGGACTTTTTAGCTTGGAAAAGAGGAGACTAGAGGGGGATATGATAGAGGTATATAAAATTGAGTGGTGTGGAGAAAGTGAGTAAGGAAAAGTTATTTACTTGTTCCCATAATAGAAGAACTAGGGGCCACCCAATGAAATTAGTGGACAGCAGGTTTAAAACAAATAAAAGGAAGTTCTTCACACAGCACACAGTCAATCTGTGCAACTCTTGCCTGAGGAGGTTGTGAAGGCTAGGACTATAACAGGGTTTAAAAGAGAACTGGATAAATTCATGGAGGTTAAGTCCATTAATCGCTATTAACCAGGCTGGGTAAAGAATGGTGTCCCTAGTCTCTGTTTGTCAGAGGGAGGTAATGGATGGCAGGAGAGAGATCACTTGATCATTACCTGTTAGGTTCACTCACTCCGGGGCAGCTGAAATTGGCCACCACTGGTAGACAGAATACTGGGCTTGATGGACCTTTGGTCTGACCCATTACAGCTGCTCTTATGTTCTTATGATCAGGGGGAAACACCCGCCCCCATGGGCCAAAGCAAGAGGAAAATACTCTAAGCAAAGTGTAGCAGTTCTGGGGGTCAGTAATATCACACACACAATGCAAGTGAATACTTTATGCAGTCAGGAGTGAGCAGCAGCATCACACAGAGTTAGGGAGCAGGAAGGAGGCCCCTGCAGGAAGCTAAACGAGCCATGTGGCAGGAGTGTTGTTTATGCATGGAAGCCCCACAAAGTTGTTAAGTGTGTGGCTAAGAGACATCTTCATGCTCTAGTAATGAAGAGCACTTATGCTGGAGATGGTGTTCTAGGCCCAGTGTTATCAATCCCATGATTTTGTCATGAATCTCATGATAATTATTTTCCTTAAAGCCACAGCTCTGATGATTTCAACTTACTTTTTTTTTTTTTTTTTTTTTAAAAAGAATGAAAGCTTCTAGCTCTTTTGGCTCTGGAGAAATGTGATTCTAGTGCACCCTAAAAGACTCAAAAAGCAGAAGGAAAATAAAAAGAACTCAAAATCTATAATTTTTATGTAATCTCATGATTTTAAAGCCAATCTCATGATTTTTGGTGAGCCTAACTCATGATTTTTGAACATTTGGGGTTGGCAATATTGTAGGCCCTGAAGAACAAAGGACAAATAGAACTAACAGGAATATTCACATTACCATTTAACAACTTTTTGTGTTTATACTTTTTTTAAAAAGAAATAAAAATTAAGGAAGGAACCATCTCCCCTGGATCCACTAGCCTTGCTCCTTTAAAGGAGGACTAGAACCATCCCCCTCTAATAGGGCAGAGGGTAGATGGGTTCCAGAGGATTGAGCCTGGCTTAACAGTTGGTCCATCATTAGGTGGTGATGCTTTTAAATCCTTCTATTTCAGGAATCCCTTCCATCCTGCAGGCGTTGGGCATGGAAATGCTCTGGAACCCCCTTTGCTCTTTGGCAGGCTGTGACATCTTGCTCCTGGCCCATGCCTGCCCCTAGGCCACAACTGAAATCTGCTGCATAAACTAAAAGAATCTATCAAAACCATTTATAATGTGTAACAGGTTTCAGAGGGGTAGCCATGTTAGTCTGCATCAGCAAAAGCAATGAGGATTCCTTGTGGCACCTTAGAGACTAACAAATTTATTTGGGCATTTGTTCATCTCTAAGGTGCCACAAGGACTCCCTGTTGTTTTTACTTATAATGTGTTAAATTCTTGTCTAAAAATTATTTGTTTTATGCATTATGGATAGAATGTAGGAACCAGTGAAGGAGCAATCATCTCCCATCAGACATGTCCCCAGGTATCAGTTAGGGGAACATCCTGTAGATGCAGGACAGCTGCAGATATCCAATAAGCAGTTGCTGACCAACTGGCAACATCTCTGAACAGGGTGGGGGCGGGGGGTAGCTGGTGCTGTGGCTACTTCTATAGAATGCCACAGAAGCCCTATGACAAAGATGTCAAGGCAAATAAAGACTGCCTGAAAACAAGTCTTGCCTGGGGAAGTGGAGTTCAGTAGTCAGCTCACCTAGGAGCAGGAAAACTCCAGTTTCAAACCAAGTGTGTCAGGCTTGAACAGCCAACCTGGAAAACTTGTCCAATAGAAATGGTCACGGCCAACCCTGAATAAGGAAGTGGCAAGGAAGAAGAAGAGGATAAAAAAGTGGAAAATGTTCCAAACAGCTGCAGAGTGGCTGGCAATCCAAAAGCCAGCATCTTCCCAGAGTTACACCAACAAAATATCTGAGATACACAGTTACTCCCTGTTCTAAGCACAGGGAGATATGGTGGTATTTAATGTTCTTTAAGGTGGCAACAGTTCTATATATAGATCCACCTATTTTCTTTATCCTAACAGCTGAAGAGTTGAAAGTGAGGTTTTGGTTTGGTAAATAGGAGACCGTAGTTTGATTTAGACAATACTGCTCAATTAATATTGGTAAATTAACTTACAATCTAATAGTTTTTCATGCTATTGTAAATTACAGACCTCTGGACGTGAAGGCTGTGGCACACACAAGTTCTGTTTCAGCAGTCCCACTGGGTGTAATCTGGATGACCCAAACTGTTATTTCATGTCTTCTGAGTCACTAGGTGGTGATGCTTTCAAATTTGAAATGAGCGGCTTTTCTGATGGATATATAGCCATTGGGTTCTCTGATGATACACAAATGGTAAGATACTATCACTGAATACACTTTTGGAACAAGAACAAAATTTCGTTTTGCAAACTGTGGAAACTTGACAACGAACTATTCAGTGATTACAGTGGAGGGAAAGGGGAGACCTGTAGAGCAGGACAGTTCTACTATGCTTAGCAAATCAAGTAAGAGATGCATAGATTCGAAGGCCAGAATTGATCTATCTGATCATCTCTTCTGACCTCCTGTATAACATAGGCCATAGAAATTCCTTAAATTAATTCCTAGAGCATATCATTTAGAAAAACATCCCATCTTGATTTAAAAAATGTCAGTGCTGAAGGATCCGCCATGAACTTGGAAAATTGTTTCAGTGGTTAATTAACCTAATATTTACATTTTATTTCCAGTCTCACTTTGTCTAGCTTCAACTTCCAACCATTACATTGTGTCAGACTGCTAGACCTATAATTACTGGAGTTATACTATTTACCCTTTTAAAATATTGGTACAACACCAGATTTCTTCCAGTCTTCTGAAACTTCCCAGTGATCCAAGACTTATTGAAAATCAACATTAATGTTCCAGCAAGATTCTCAGCCAACTCTTTTAAAATTCTTGGGTGCAAGTTATCTGGGCATGCTGATTTAAAAATATATAACTTTAGTAGCAGCTGTTTAGCATCCTCCTTAGATACCAATGGAATGGAAAGAGTGTTATTGTTATCATTATCATCGTCTAACTACATCTAACTACATCATCTAGATCATCATCATCATCAACTAGATCATCATCATCTAACTACATCATCTATTTTTCCCCAGATACAGAACAGAAATGTTTATTGAACATTTCTACCTTTTCTTCATTATTAATGATAATTCTATCATTTCCATCTAGCAATGGGCAAATATCATTGTTAGGATTCTTTTTGTTCCTAATTCACTTACGAAACACCTTATTGTTCTTAACTCTACTGGCTACAGATTTCTCTGTGTCCCTTTGTTTCCCTTTTCAGAGTTGGATAATTCCTTGCTTCTGATTTATATTCATTACCATCATTTTCCCCTTTATTCCATTTGTTACAGATCTTATCACTGCCTTCACTTCCCCTTTAAACCAGGTAATTCCCAATGATCTTTCACCTTTTTCTGATAACATTCTTCCTCCTAGCTGATTTCATCGATAATTGCTTTCAACTTTGTGAAATTGGCCTTTTTAAAGTACCAAGTATATATATTATTGGTCTGTACTTTATTCTTTTTGCACATTTTTAATGTGATCAATTTACTTGTACCTATGCTACCATTCATTTTTAATTCTGTGATTAGTTCCTCTTTATAAGGTCTAGTATAGAATGCCCCTTGATTCTGGCCTTGATTAATAAATGGCATTTTAATACAGACGTGAAAAGTGATGAAAAAAATATAAAAATATCTTTTAGGCATTTTATTCCCCAAAATGAAAAGCTGATGATGTAGTTCCTCCAGGTACACTGAGTTCTTTCATTATAGAGATCTTTTAAAGTGCAGGTGCCTTAGATTGGAATGAAAGGTTATTTGTAAAGGGAGATCATTGTTGCAGTGGCTTCTTTAGGGGAAAAAGGGTTTGTGTGATGAGAGTGGCGCATGCTATACACTTGCTCTAACTATTGCTCCTTTGTAAGAAACTGAATGGAAGATTTTATTTAAGGTGCAAAACTACGGGACAATATGCCAATTGTCTCTAATGTAGAGGTACCCTCAAAAATTGGTTGGATTTTGATTTTATTACTATTATGGTGCTCAGTTCCATAGTCTTGGTGCATCTGAAACTCCCATCAAAGTTTGTGTGAGATTTCTCTGTGTAAAATGTGCATGCAGCTTTACTCAGTCACCAATGACATGGGCAAATTTGTGCTTTTCCAGGGGAATGATGACATTTATATCTGTGGTAAGAATGCAACAGGACAAATAGAAGTTCAACATGCCTTTTCAACAGGAAGAACTACTCCCAACATTTTGTCTCTGGTAATTTAATTCCAGATTATGTTGTATGTGTGTGTAGAATAATGCTAATGTTTCATATTTTTTACTGTTGCATGCTTTTTACTCCAGAATTGTTGCTGAGCTACAGTATCAGTGCTCAATTCCAGACAGGATGATAAGATCACCAAACTGTGAACTATAGTATCGAAAGCTAGTAGTATAATTTTGCTCTGAACAGAGTTTATCCCTTAAAATTGATTTGAATCATCTACATATTTTCATCCATGTTAGCTTTTCTTCTGGCTCTGCTCTGAGTTGGTATTAGCAAAGACAAATAGCTAGTCAGCAGCCAAGATAGACCGGAGAGAAAAAGAAGTGGATCAGCCATTGATTTATGCAGTAAGACTTAAATCAAGTAATATGTGCTAAACATTTAACCAATCAAAAATGTAAGCCCAACAAACAGAATCAGGTTGTTTATGACTCCTGCAGCAGTGTGGGGAAAAATACATTTTTAAAAAAAATTAAGACAACTGTATACATGTTGGTTTTACATTTTTAGTTCTTATGCTAGAGAAAAAATATTAGCAAAGGAATAATCAGTATATCTTCTGGAATATGCTACATCAGAGATTTTGTGCTTTTTTATATCAGTTATGAATATCTACTTTTAACTATACTCTAGTTGACCCCACTGACTTCATTCTAGTTACTCCTAATTTACATTGATATGAGTGTCCAGGGGAATGAGATCCTAAGCCAGTGGTGGGCAGCTCGTGAGCCACACATGGCCCTTCAGGGTAATCCGCCAGTGGGCCACGAGACAGTTCATTTACATTGACTGTCCTCAGACATGATTGCCTGCAGCTGCCAGTGGCCGCAATTCACCATTCTGAGGGGGCAGTCAGGGGGCGGGACCAGGCTGTTTGGGGAGTCATAGCCTTCCCTGGCCTGGCCCTCCGTACAATTTTGTAACCCCGATGTGGCCCTCGGGCCAAAAAGTTTGCCCACCCCTGTTTTAGTCAGTCAGGGAATTGTTTTGGGGAACCCCCTACTTTCCTGACCTGTGTCCTCATGCCAGGGAGTGAGGGTTTGGAGATTTTATAACCTGCTGCATATTAAACCTGTGGAGGGATTTACCACCTTCTCCCACTTGAGTCCTCTGTGCTGTACTGAACCCAGTCACTAAACCACTGCAAAGAAGAATTTTGTAGTCATAGGTCATCAAGGGCCCCAACAAAATAAGTGTACCAACAGGACACTGATCTTACATTTGCTGTATCAAGTCACATGACCGGGGAAAGTCACAGGTATTATCAGCATGGGCACCGGTGACCCTAAAAATAGTGTTTTACCCTGTCTTGTTGTATTTGTCTCCTGTTTAATATAATTATTGTGTTGAGTATATTGTATGTGTTTGTTATTTCTTGGGAGTCTCCAACTATCTGGCAAATAAGTGGGGATTACCCTATGGTTAAGAATTTTCCTCCTAAGCTCCCCTGGTGACCCTGCCAGGAAAGAGCGAGGTGGGTGGAGGCACTGCCAAACAAATTCATAGGAGAAAATAAAGAAGATAAACCCTGCTGAGTGGGTGGTAGGATTCAGAAGAACCAAGACCTGTCCATCAAAACCTTACACAGATTGGCATTAAAGAAGGTAACTGGGTGCAGCGGGGGCGCTACACTCATGTGCATGTTTTCAGAATCAGTCCCTTATTGAGCACCAGTAAAGAAAAACAAACCAGCATTGCTGATTCACTGTTTACTTAAAGTTGTAACATGGTGCAAATCCATAAATAACTCTTTACTAATAGCACATAATAACTTCGTAATTGATGAGGTAGATGCTATTTCTGCTGAACAATTTACAAATTCTATCATTTTGTTTATTGCTGTATGATGAATATTCTCTGTAATAATAATGACAAATATTCTGATTTTAGGGTGATGTTCAGAGCATAATGACTTTCTTTAACAATGGAATCATCAACTGCTCTTTCATTACAAGAAATCCCATATCAACTCAGTCAAAAGCTGCCAGCAATTTGTACTACATATTTCTGGCCCAGGGACCATCATCAGCTGGTGAGTGTTACCGTATCATGCAAGGTCCAAATGGAAGAAAAAGATTGCAGAGGTGTGCACACATATACATACATACGCACGCATGCGCACACACACATTTTGTGGAGGAGAAAAGGCCTGGAGAATGAGAGGTTTGAATGTGAGCAGGATAACAGATCTTTTCTGGACTGAGAAGATGATATGCTGACGTGATGGCAGCAGCTTGATACATGTGAAGCTTACGCTATTGGAAAGAAATATATTCTTTCCAAGTGTATTTGTCTTTTATTATTATTATTATTATTTATTATTGCTTGTATAAGAGCAGCACAAAGAGGCCCACTCCAAGATCAGGGCCCCATGGTGATAGATAGTCTCTGCTCCAAAGAGCTTACAGTCTAAATAAACAAGACAAAGGGTGGGAGAGGAAGTAAAAGTTGGTAGCTTACCCAAGGTCACGCAGCAAATCATTGGCAGAGCTAGGAATAGAACCCAGGACTCCTGAGTCCTATTCCAGGGCTATACATACTGGGTCATGCTACTGAGTTAAAATATGTACAAAAATATAAAGAAACTGTGTCCCAACCCTTTCCTGCACTCCAGCGACTTTGTGCCACTCAGGCTATGCAAAGCAATTGGAAGGCTGGCTCAGCTGGCTCTATTCAGCAGTCCTCTTGGGTACAGGAAAATCTCTGGATGAGTTAGAGCTCCCATAGTGACTGTATGCTCCCTTCCTCTTTGCTTCTTGGCATATGGGGGTCATGGCTGGGGGAAAGAGTCCTACACTTCTATTATCCCAGCTATTAGAACATCCCTTTGAGACTGTGCACAGGTTAGGTGTAACTTCAATCAGCTCAGAGGCTGTTCTGTTGAGGGACAATCTGGCACAGAACAATAGGGGGTGTAAAGGAGGCTTTAAGGCACCTTTTGTGCCCACCTTCCTGAACTGCACTAAATTCAGCTCTGGCATGGCCCAGGATTTGGCTCATTCTGTTCCCATCATGACTAATGCAGCCTATTAAAATATTTGTGGGGAGGACTGGGGAAAGGTTTGTTACAGTCTGTTTAAGCTTTGCCACTATGCACTTATCTATTTGGTGCAGGGATGTGCACTTCAGAGGGTGTGATTTCTAAAGCATACTAATGTGTTGCACACTCACTTGTCTGTGTAGACCCTGCTGGTGTGCACTAAAAGTTTCCTAATGCATTTTAACATAGCGCTGTTTGAAACACTACTACATCAAAGCGCCCCAGGGAACATTCAGTGCACACCAGCAGGGACTATGTGGACAAATTAATGCCCAAGACATTAGTGCGCTTCAGAAATCACACTGCCGTAGTGCACATCACCCCACCATGTAGATGCACCCTAAGATTCCAACTCTGCAAGTGAATCAGCCAGCATGGATCCTTTCACCTTTCTGTAGTCCTATTAAATCCCTAATTCTTGTATTAAAATAAAAAGTAATTTTGTAGTTAAACCCCAAGAAACAATGACAAATTAGAACAAATGGCATTGCATTTGTGGTAGACACTGTGATTCAGTGACTTCAAAAGATCACTATAGACATTTATTTGGCCACCCTAAATCAAGATTAAATCCAGTCCAAGGTACTTTAGTTTGAATATGAATTTAGGGTCTGATTCTGCAAGGTGGCCAGTGCCCTAGTCTACGATGGTATTTTCAGGGGCTCAGCACTGCTGAAAATTAAGCCATTTGTTTAATTCCATATATATGGATTTAGAAGCCTAACTTTAAGCATCCAAATTTGTAAATGTCGGTGTAAGTGCTCCATATGCAAAGAACAAATGATAAAATGGTTAACAATTCTGATAGCATGAGCTACATGTTCTGCAAATGCCAGAGATGACGATAAGTGTATGAATAATATTTATTATTTGGAAGCAGCACATCTGAGGTGAAGCCCTAGACATGAAATTGATTTCTGGCTCTCCTAGCATTCTGTGGACAAACATTCAAAAGAAAATCTAAACCTGAAACAAAAAGCCTCATCTTGAGGGATCTTTTGTAGGAGACATGCCAAAATAAAAATATTAGGCTGCTGTTGTGACACACATTCTTGGTTCCTAGGATGTGCCAGCATGTATTGTGGAAAATTCAATACTTACTACTTACTCTTGGCCAGTGAATAATCTTTTTTTTTAATGTATTTGTTTTAAAGCGCCCAATAGCTTGAATAATGGTTGCTTAATGTTTGCAGGACAAATACAGGAGCATCCTAGGACACCTTTTATCACTCTTCAGAAAGTGAACATTTCAAGCTCTGAAGCTGTAGGTAGCACCAGTTCTGCACCTTCTATTATTAAGGCTCACGGTAAGAATATTTTTTAAAAAACTAATTGGATGAATCAACTATCCATCCCTTCCTTGTAAGGGGGAAAGTGTATGTTTTATAGAGATGCTCACACTCATATCCCTTCCTATGAAATAAGGCTCCTATTTCTAGTCCTGGAGATTCAAATCATATTGGACTTTAAAATCATTTCTTTTATGTATAGAAAATGGGTCACTGGTGCTGAACTGAATTTTACCCATGTTAGAGGGATAGCGGGATGTAGGGAATTCCACATTTTGAAGAAGGAGGAATCAAACCGCTGCCATTTTTAAAAGTTGCTCAGTGGACTGGACTGCTAGAATAAGTCCTAGAGTATGATGGATTACTAAATTGATGGATTACTAAACTGGGGGAAAGGGGATAGGAGAGAGAGCCAAAGATGCACGATGCATTTATTTTTTATATTGTTCTGCAATTGATCACATGATTCTCTACTTTATCACATAGGTATTTATCTCCACATGTTTACGGTGTGTGTGTGTATATATATATATATATAAACTGCACATACACACATACATACTGAACCAGATCCCTAGCAGGTGTATATTAGCATGGCTTTATTGAAGGTCTGTTTCTATATTATGTGAAATAATTATCTTTTGGAGCTGATACAGTAAAAAAGGCAAAATAATAACAAAATAAATGTGAGTGGGAACTCATACAGGAAACTTAGACATGAGAATTCATATTTTACAGTTGATAATCCTCTGTATCAATTATGAGTTATTTTACAGTGATCTACAAAATTTGAAAATTGATTTTTCACCAGATTGCCTTTAATTTTCCATATCTCATTCATAATCTGATCTTTCTTGTGTGACCTTATAAAAATAACATGATAATTTTAGTTCCAGGAGAAGTATTTTGTAATATAGAGCACAGTAGTTTTTAACGGGTGTATATTATATAGTTCCAATATGTTTCAAGGAAGATCAGTTGCAATCATTAAGGCTAAAAAGAAAATTAATCTTCAACTACAAGATACAGAATAGAAATAAATTTTGAAATATCTAAAATCCATATATTTGAACATTTGCTTTTTCTGGTATGTGCTCCACAGGGAGCTTTATTTTGACAACTGGGATTTCTCTGTACAGAATATCTTCAATATATTTCAAAATATGACAGTAACAGATTTACAACAAAGGATATCTAACTGTTTCCTAGGAATGGCATAGTTCTAGACATTAACTCTATTAAAACTCAGGAAAATTACATGATTCGTTCATGATAATTTACCTGGTCTCATTAATCACCTAGATTTTTTGTTATTAAATCTTTCTTCATTTTTACAGAGTAACAAAGACACACATTTTGTGACATTGTCAAGTAAAAATCACTGTGGTGTGTGGCTAGTATAGGAAAGAAGATGGCTATAAAGAGAGAGGCTTAGAAAAGAAGGGAGTACTAGGGAGAGAAGAGAGATGCCCCTACAGAGACTCAGGCCACATCTACACTAACCGGCAGATCGGCAGGTTGTGATCCATCTATCAGGAATCAATTTATTGCATCTAGTGTAGATACGATAAATTGATCCCCAAGTGCTCTCCCTGTCGACTTTGGAACTCCACCACCGTGAGAGGTGGAAGCGGAGTTGATGGGGGAGCAGCAGTGGTCGATTCACTGCCATGAGGACGCCAAGTAAAGTCAACCTAAGTTTTGTTGACTTCAGCTATTCTATTCATATAATTGAAGTTGCATATCTTAGGTTGATCACTGCGCCCCCCAGTATAGATCTGGCCTCAGGCTCAAAAACAGGATTAGAGAAAAGAACAGAGAGAGTGAGGGGTTAGAAATGTATAATGACCCAACTACACTTGTTGATAAATGGGGGCATTCTGCACCAAAAAATTAAAAGTTCTGTGCCAAAAAATTAAAAGTTCTGCAAATTTTATTTGTCAAAATAATGCTACATAATATCTATCTTAGTTGTTTATTTCAAAATACCTGTCAACAAATATGTCTGTAACAATACAGACACATACAAAAATTTTCCCAGGCATAGAGAGGTAAAGAAACCCCTATGATAACTCAGTTCCTGTTTCTCTGCCCCCTTCACCCCCACTCAGAGCCAAGCTAGGGGGAGAGACACCCACAACTCCTCCTGTTCTGAGCCATGGGACACCACCCCCTGCCCAGCCAGTACACCCAAACCCCCTCCCCCATCCAGAGCCCAGCCGCGGGGGCCTCCCAGACAGATACCTGCCCAGTCATGGCTCCCCCAGCCCAGACACTTGCCCTCCTCACCACCACCTCAGTCCCAGTCTCCTTCCCCAGCACCGTCTCCTTCCCTCAGGGCATGCTGGGAACTGCAGCTGTCAGGAACCTCTAGAGTCTAGCTCTCTCTCCCTCCCCACAGAAGTGTCTTCTATGTGCAAGCTGGGCTCTGCTGGGTCTAGTGTCTCCTAGTGGCAGCCAGCAGCACTGCAGCCCATTTCTGTGGGGGAAAGAAATTCTGCGTGCACAATGTTAATTTCTACAAAATTCTGCATTGTGCAATGGCGCAGAATTCCCCCAGGAGTAAAGACTTGTATATAAAATACAATTGCATAGCAAAGTCTGTAACTAAAAGAAAGTGCATTAGTCCTGCAACTTTTTGAGTTCTTGCCATTATTTGTATGAGTTTTTCAAGGGCTGCATTTTCTAATAAGTTTTATACCAGTCTCTGACTTCTAGAGAGAGACTGTGTTTCCATGTTTGCAAAATAAACCATTTGGCTACAAATGCAGCCTGAAGAAACTAGAGTTTTTGACAATTTGTAAAGCCTCATTTTTATCTGCATCTGACCTAGGGCTTGTCTATGCAAACGTTTAGTTCACCCCAAGCTGGGGTGAAACACTGGTTGCACTAGCCTGCTGCAGTGTAAGTGCGCGTGTGCACCCTGCTGATGTGAACAAACAGTCTGCCTATGTGCTTTGATTTAGTCTTGTTTCAAAGAATATTAGATGAAAGTAGTCTAACAATTTTTTAATGTGCATCCCTGGGGTACACAAAGTTACACTGTAGCAGGTTAGTGAGGGCTAGAGTCAAACCACAGCTTTCCACAATCTAATTGTTTGTGTAGACAATCCCTAGTGCGAGTTTCAGTGTTAAAGCAATATTATTAACATGTAAAATAAAGTTTGTTCTATTATACACCTCTCTCTAACAGCCTTACTAATACTGTCATGTTATTGCGTGAAGAAACAGAAATGTGGGACTTCCATCTTAGCAACTGAAAACAAGTGTTTATTATTTAGTTTGAAAAAAAGAGAGAGAGAGAATGTTAGCACACTAGCTTAATTACACTAAAAGAGAGAATCCTGTAGGGATCAATCCTGGAAAGATGTGAGTAATTTGGTATCTATCCAACAAAGCATTTTAAACCCTTGAGTAGTCTTACTGAAGTCAATGAAATTACCTACATGCTTCTAGTTAAGCACATGCTTGAGTGCTTTGCTGGATTGTGGCCAGAGTGCTTAGAACCTTGTAGGATCAAGCTTGAAGTGAAGCATTATTGTTGTGCTAACACAAATACACTTGCTTGTGTTTTCTACTTGCTTAGTACTGCCTGAAGGTGTGATTTCTTTTTTTTTTTAATTAGGAGTGGATTGGAATTACTGTTTAAAATTTGAACATATCATCTATTCATTGTCTTGCTTTTTCATAAGGGGCCCTGATGCTGATAGCCTGGATGACCACAGGAAGTATAGGAATGATATTTGCTAGGTACTTGAAGAATGCTATCAGAAAAACTCTCCTTGGCAAAGATATTTGGTTTCAGGTATGTAAATAAATGGAACAAAAACTATCAATTGCTGTGACAGCATCACTGGGAAAATGAAATGATACAATGGGCAAACGAGTGAAAAAAAAAAACTTTTGTTTTCTCTATTTCTTCTATGATTTTGCAGTGGAAATGGAGAAGCCATTTCTAAACATTAACTGATCAAAGGGAAGTATGTGTGCACACACACACACTCACAAAATGCATAGGTCATCCCATTTATTAGAAAAAATATCTGAAGCTTTTATATCCCGTAAATGGTTATGAACAATGACTATATTAACAAAAATCAGGATTGGTAGCATTCAAAACAAAGTAGAATGATTCACTACCCTACAAAGAGACTGAATGTGTAGCAAATATTATTCATTATGAATAGTTTGACTAGCTCTAATGTTTGAAGAGAGTATTTAAATAATGTTGAATACTATAGAACATCACAATCATATGCATGATATTATTTTGGTTAACAAGAAGAAGGAGAAAATGAGATCAATGCGCTTTAGGAAATAAAAGGCTAACATAGGAAAGTTCTTGCATGATGTAAAGAGTGCCAGTTTACATCACTTGCTCTCCTCTTTTTGTAGGGTTTATTCCAGGATAAGGAAGAGGCATGTCAATAGTGTGAGGGGATAGAGCTGGATGACAGTGCACTCTAGTAGCTCTGTGGCTGCTCTGTTTTTTGCTGGGGAACCATTTTTTGTACTTATATGCTCTCAGGGTCAGAGAAGATACAACAGGTAGCTTAGAACCACCTTTGCCTCCCCTTCCTGCAGTGGTGCAAAACTTGGATCTAAGAAGTTGTAAAATAATCACACTATTGATGAAAACTTTGTTTGAATTTCCACACAATTGCTAAAGAATTTAAAGAGGGTCATCTTAGACATCACATGACTTTGTAATGCCTCATCACAACCATGGAAGTTAAGAATAAGCTCTGAATGTATTGCCTTAATTTGGTTGTTTGATCACAGCTATTAGCTGAATTCTTGTAAGTTCTTTTGTACTTCATGTATCTAAGTTATAGCTATTCACAACTGTTCAGTGGAGAGTATTGCTATCAAAAGATTGTCATGCAGTTCTATGGGAAGTCTCATTGAAAGTATCCTCTTCTGTGTAGTAAAATTAATGCACAGTGACTGTGCTGCCCAGCGTGTTCAGAGTGATACACTTACTTGACATGATTCACAAGAGTTGGTATTCTGGAGGATCTCTTAATGCCAGGGGTGCTGGTCAGACTCTTGACCATTGAATGTATTTATTTGATGTTCATGGTAAATTCAGATTCATGAGAATGGAAGCTTTCATTACAAAAATAAGTTCGTAAACTGGGATTTTTCAAAGGAGTCTATGAACTCCTTGCCCAAGTCCATGTGGTTGAGAAGATAGCCTTCCCAATGCAGAACAATGTAGTGCTGTTCTAGTCAGCTTGAAATGGCAGCTAGGACAGACATGAACTGCCTTATTTATTTAACTTATGTTGATTCTGAAGCTTAACAATGGCACTTAAGGACCGTATTTTTTAGTCCTGCTTTGAGCAGAGGGGTTGGACTAGATAACCTCCTGAGGTCCCTTCCAACCCTGATATTCTATGACTTTTTTCAAATGTAGCGATGCCATCTCATGCCTAATTTGCACATGTAGTTACCATGATTGTCATAGAAATTGAGCAATTGCACACCCAAGTGGTCAGTTGTCATCCATGGAAGATCTGCCGTGAGTCAAGGCCAATATATCTCCCTGCATTTGTAGGCTCTTGATGTGGAGCACAGTTAAACATAATCAATCTTCTTTGTATAATGAATTTGACACTCCCCTTCTACATGATATTACTGTATATTGGAATCCTTTTTTTTTTCTTTTTTTGGAAAAAGGTGCGGACAGAAATATGCTTATTTTCATGCAGTTGACATAGCAGTCAAAAAGTGTTTCTCTGGTTAAAAAACCATACACATCTAGAAACCATAAAGGTGCCAAGTGCATTGCTTGATGTATATCTGTATGACATGGTGTGAACAGGGAGATGAAGATGATAATTTGAACATTGTATATAGCATCGTTAGCTATGTTTTTATGAGTAGACTGAATTGCCTCAGAATCTGATATAACCAAGGATGTTACTGTTACATAGTGCTACCAGCAGATGGAGACAGAGAATATATAAAATTTACAAAGTGTACCATAGCAACTGAACTGTACCCCATTCCTCCCTGTCTCTCGGCAGCTGAGGATCCTCTTCTCACCAGCTGGACTAAGCTCTTTGGTCTGTCACACTACAGTTTTCGGTTTCACAGAGCTCACTTAAAGCAAAATGTTCTAATTAGGGGCTAGATTGTACAACCCTTATTCACCCAGAAAGCACCAATCCAGATGGTCCCAGTGACTTCGGCATGAGGGTCTACAATCTGTGGAGCCCTCGGTATCTAAAGTTAAATGTTTCGGGGCAGTTCTTTAGCTGGTGCAAATTATCAGAGCTCCGCTGAAATCAAAGGAACTGTGACAATTTACACTAGCTATGGGTCTACCTCATAATTATTAACCCAATTTTCAGAGGTTCAGAATTGATCTTCCATAACGTCCATTGATTTGAAAATGTTGACCTTAGTTTTGAATGTAACTTACTCCATGGCATAGCATTTTATTTTCTCTTTTTCCCTTTGCTCACAATGGAAGTCTCCATAGAAAGTAGGCTTACCATTTTTGGTATCTTTACTTCCTTTTCAGAGGCAAAATTCTCTCCTTTTACTTTATGTAGATTTCTGAAATTATTAATTAACTAAATGTAAGTCCTTGGTTTGATAAGAAGTATGTTACAGCTATTTTGATCGTTTGGGATAGGCTAGTGAACGCAATTCCATTTCTGCTACTTAATCGTGTGATCTACTGTATGGTAGTTTTCTGGACATTCAAACATTGGCAATAAAAGGAGTTAATTCATTGACTTGCAGATAGACATTTTACAAACTGTTTATAAAGAAATTAGTTGCCACTGTCTTCTAGTGGTGCCATTAAAAAATGAAAGAAGTTTTATGTTCAGACAAGACACACAGATATGTGAAGTTGCATGAATCAATGGATAATCAAACGCAAAAGTAGAATAATATTTTTCACCACTTTAAGTGAACCTTAACCAACTTTGTCTCTATCCATACATATTAAGGTTAATGGGTTTACAACATCTTTCAAATTTCCAATATCTAAGAAACTGTGCACTTTTTCAGTTGTATACTAATATAAAAAATCTTCAGCTTGTACTATTTCAACAAAACAACCACCACATTAATAGTTTAATGAGTTTAATAACCTGTAATCTGTTTTTACTTAGATTCATTTGTCTCTGATGGTGATAACTGTTGCAGAAACAATAACTGCTTTCGTACTGGCCTTTGTAGAAGTAATGGGATGGGCTTATGTAAGTATTACCCAGTTTCTCCCCACCAACTTTCTTGGTTAACACATTATAGACAACATTTCCTTCTCATTTTGGTGCCTTCAGATGTAAATACAGAACTGAGTGTTTCACTCAAGACCTTACAGTGTATAACCCACTGCTGTTAGATTGTTATGCCTTTTGCTAGTTTAAGAAAATTGTTCATATGCAATATAATCTCTCTTGTCATGGCATTCATATTCTAGACACAACACATACTGCATTTTGGCAGGGGGTGAAACTAGATGACCCTTGTGGTACTTTCTAACCCAGAGGTGGGAAAACTATAGCCCCCAGGCCATATCCAGCCCGCAGGACCGTCCTGTCTAGCCCCTGAGCTCCCTGAGCTAGTCCTGCCCCTCCCCTGCTGTTTCCCCTCCCCGGCAGCCACCCCATCGCACAGGCAGCATTCTGGGTGGCAGGGCTGCGTGCTCCTGCAGGGCAGCATGACAGCATGTCTAGCTCCGGACAGTGTGGCTGCCAGACATGATGCTCTGAGCAGCATGGTAAGGGGGTCAGGTGATTGGATAAGGGGTACGGAGCCCGGGGGATAGTCAGGGGACAGGGAGCAGGGGATGGTTAGATGGGGCAGAGGTTCCAGGGGCGGAGGGGTTGGATAAGCGTGGGAATCCTGGGGGCCTGTCAGGGGTGGGGTGTGGACATGGGTCAGGTAAGGGAGCAGGAGGGTTGGAGAGGGGATGGAGTCCTGGCAGGGGCATTTATCGTCAGGGGGTCTCAGGAGAGGCACACAGGGGACAAGGAGCGAGAGGGGTTGGATGGGTCAGGAATTCAGGG